>CM074722.1:236927844-237527844 GCA_037306005.1 Rhinophrynus dorsalis | reverse complement strand
ATTGATTATCACATAAGTGATGTGTTTATGATGTATTATATATTTTTTTGGTATTATTACCAGAGCAATCCTTGATCCTCTCAATATATGTGTTTTTTAATTGTTTTTAATTTTGTTGATTGTATCTGTATTTGTATCAATAAAATTGTAATTGTTTATTATTTGCTTATTTTTGAGTGCCTCCTTAATTAGGTTTCTTTTTTGATTTCCTCTGGAAAGAAATAGAAGGATTTTCTTTTAGTCTTTCGTTTCTTTTTTCTTTCCAGGGAGAACTGGTTTGTTTGATTATTTTCTACCAGAAAGGCAGAGGTGAAAGTCCTTCTTGTATTTTGTGTTCAAGTTGTGATTTCTCCAATGAGTATCAGGTTAAAGGGATAGTAATACTTCGTTTTAACTTTATTTTATTTTGTAGGCATTAAAAAAACATGAAGAACGATATAAGTCTTATCTCTCAAACCTTTATGGTTTAAGAGATATTCACAAGCAAAGTCTCCCCTCCCGCCCCTTTCTCCTAGTGTAAGCCATCTCTTCTCAGATGTGAATCTGGTTGTAAGACCAGACAGATAACAGAAGGGGACACTCTTCTTTTATCTGAAAACAATGAAAGCCCTACCTCCCTTGACAAGTTTTTCAGCTTTTTCCCTTATCTTAATTGAAGATTGTCCCTCTCTGCAGTCTACCTGGGCACCTCGCTTCTGATTTGGCTGAACGGGGGGGGGGGGGGGTACTCTGCTTGTGAATATCTCTTAAACCATAAAGGTTTGAGAGATAAGACTTATATCGTTCTTCATGTTTTTTTAATGCCTACAAAATAAAATAAAGATAAAACGAAGTATTACTATCCCTTTAAGTGCTCCTTGAGGACTAACTGGTGTACCTCTTGCTTAGAGCACACAGAGACAGATTGTTCAAATTCTACCTCATGTTTTGGGGAACTTGAATGGTTGATATTTCAAAGATCTCAGGGTCAGCTGATCTGAAAGTTCCCAGGTATGTACAAATATCTGATATAGGATGGGAAACAGAATTACAGGAACAGACTGTGTTTATTTATTTAATCCCTTGCTTACGGGATTTGCATTTTACCCTTTACCAGTTTATATAAAACAAAACCAGGTTTGCTACTATGTTTCATTCCAGAGTTCAGCTTTGGTTCTCCAGCAGTCCTGGGGAAGGAGATATACACCTTACATACATGCTTTGATCTGATCATCTAACCATCCAAGTGAAGAATTCATTAGATTCCAGCCAAACAGACTAATTCACACCATCATAACAATCTTCTGATTAATTCAAGTTATTGCAACTATGCAGTATAACTAGATAGGCAAGTGTAAATATGGAAGCTTTGGGCTGTCTGTTCAAAACAAAGGGGAGACATTCTGGGGCAAACCAAATGAACTATAGGGGAAAACCAACCAAAAATCCCATTGATTTAAACTGGGCTTTTAACCCTTTCAGTGCTTGGGTGTCTCCAACACATTGTGTTGGATACCTCTCTAGCATTTAGTGGGATAAAAGCACTATTTAAATCAATGGGACCTTTGACAGTTTTACATATTTCCTCTAATACTGTAATTGGTTTACCTCAGAATTCCTTTTTTTTTTTCTTTTTCTTTTTTTAAACCCTTCCAGTGCCGGAGGCATACCCCTCTGGCACTGAAAGGGTTAAACATACAGCATACTGGTTATGTGAAAAAGAACAATGTACAAAAAAAAAGAAAAAGAATGGACAAACTGTAGGGCAGGGATAAGCAGCCTTTCACATTGGCTGTATAGGGATTATGGGAGTTGTAGTAGCTGGAGTGCCAAACACTGTAGGGGTAGGGCAATGTAACAGGTATAAAATGCATCTTGGTTCAGTTATGACGCATGATTCAGTTATGGCTTTGTAAATATTATACAACCAGGAGTAACTAGACGTGCTGGGCCCCGGAACAAACGTATTTTAATTGGGCCTCCCTCGGAGAATTTCATTCCAAGTGATAATTAAAAGATAGTTAAATATAAGTTATTTATTCAAGATTAAAAATTATGTATCCTCATCCTGATTACCACTTGGAACAACAGAGGGGTGGGAAAACAGCTGGAACTCAATGGGTTAAATACCATGTTATAAGTACTCCCCAATTGAAAAATAAGTGTAGCACACTCTCTTACACTAACACACACACACCACTCCGCAGGGTACACCAACAGTGCATATTTTAACCTTCTCACTGCCATAAGGATATGCATTGTATACACCTCTGGCACTCATAGGGTTAAAGAGATCCTTGCTTGATCACAGGTAGTTAATAAGTAACTCAGTGACTGTGATTAATCCACCAGTGAATAAGTAGGGAGATCCTGAAAGCCTGACCTGTTGGTATGTCCCTATGGCTGAAGCTGAGAATCTCTGCCCTTGATGTCTTAGATTCCTTTATTGCACGTGCTTCAGTGTTTGTTTGTTTTTTGTAGGGGCGTGCAGCCACATTTAACACTTCTAGCGTCACGGATATACCTCTGGTGCTAAAGAGATTAATGCACACCAAATCATGTGTTCTGTCTACAATAGATAGGGTATCAATGAGTGAGTCTTGTACCTGAGCTGGTCTACATAGCTGGGAACTCCGGTTTTGACTCTGCATCACCGGGTCTCTGGGGCAAAGTCTGATTCTCTGGGGTGTGGGCAGTTTCTTAATAAACTCTGCCCATTGGTGTTATTTCCCTGTCAGTTCCACTCACTCCCGCCCACTTCTCTTCCGTTCCCAGCCTATTGCCTATATTTTTAGAATGTTTCTGAAGCCACGCCTACAGTCAAGATTAAGCTCTGCCCCTTTCGACGCAAGTTGCGTCATTTGTCACCCTCACTGGCCCCAAAGGTCTCCCCCTCTGGGGAGGCCAGAAGAAAAAGTTCCCAGGTATGCTGGTCTGCAACCACTTGAATTCAGGTCTCTACATATAAGGACTTTCACATTTCAATGTACTGGTGCTGTATTTCAGTGCCTCAGTATTCACTGAAATACAGCTCCAGCACAGTGAAAGTGTGAACCTGTATTCTAGTAAATGTCAGCAGGCCCAAGAACTGCTGGATCACGAATTGTTACTTCCTCTTTTGTACACAGATTACATGTATCTTAGGTGCACTAACCTTGTAATGCCAGAGGGGGTGTCCAAAGCAACACTCCTCACATACCTGGGCCACATTCTGTCCAGCACTGTGCTCCACATACATGCGGTGTCATGCTAGGGTGGGCTGGGCCACTGGTCTAAGAGCATGGATTGCTACCTTAAGAGTGATACCTTCTAGTTCCCACTCACACAGTGTTGCTTTCTCACCAAGAATGCATGGATTCCGTGTATCACAGAGAGAGCTTTACAATAAGGCAAGGAGGCATGCCATCGACACCCGATTCCATTGTGGGCCACCTCACACTTAGCACAGATGACACAATCCAAGGTGCAGGGTCCTTGGGATGCCAGGCCCAGGAGCAGCTGCACCCACTGAATCACTTATACATATTCCACTGTATACAACTGTATGACATATTATATAGCACCAAAGAGGCTGAGTTGGACCTGTATGGCATTGCAATTGATTACGTTATCAAGTGCTTTATTTAGCCATGTCTCCATTTCTGTTAGTTAAGTTGTTACTGGTCTAAACTAAACTTTTATTAGAAGAACCGGATTAATTTTAGAGCAAAGCAGCTGTACCACGAGGGGACAAATAGAATATCCCATTGATTAATTGAAGATTTTAACTCCTTAACCCTCTGAGTACCAGAGAGCTATACAACACATTGCAGCGCAATGCATTGGATACCTCTCTGGCACTCAAAGGGTTAAAAGATAAAAAGGTTTCCAATGCACTGGTGACCTTTTGAGCATTCTGGTTAAAGACCCATTTATTGCAAATCAATGGCATTTTTTTTTCTTGTCCCCTATAGTGAACTTGGTTTACTCCAGAATTTTCCTAATGTTTAGCTTTGGCCCGTTAGCTTAAAGGGATAGTAATACTTTGTTTTATCTTTATTTAATTTTGTAGGCATTAAAAAAACATGAAGAACGATATAAGTCTTATCTCTTCAAACCTTTATGGTTTAAGAGATATTCACAAACAAAGTATCCCCCCCCTGTTCAGCCAGATCAGAAGCGAGGTGCCCAGGTAGACTGCAAAGAGGGACAATCTTCAATTAAGGGAAAAAGCTGAAAAACTTGTCAAGGGGGGAAGGGCTTTCATTGTTCTGATAGGAAGAAGAATGTCCCCTGCTGTTATCTGTCTGGTCTTACAACCAGATCCCCATCTGAGGAGAGATGGCTTACACTAGGTAAAAGGGGCGAGAGGGGGAAACTTTGCTTGTGAATATCTCTTAAACCATAAAGGTTTGAGAGATAAGACTTATATCATTCTTCATATTTTTTCAATGCCTACAAAATAAAATAAAGTTAAAATGAAGTATTACTATCCCTTTAACGTTACACATAACAAAGTGCAGAGGTACTTTATGTACCTAGGTGCAGGTACAAACCCTACTTGCTCAGATTCCAATACAGATCCTATTTGCTTACTCAGAGTATGAGCGAGTAACATAGCGATCATTCATGAACAACCAAAAAGATGTTTATACATGACTTGCATTCTGGAGGTCAGTAACAGAATAGCAGTTGCACTGCTCTCCCCACAGTTTGATAGATCACACTATTACTATTTTCACAGGGTCAGCAGACCATGCTAAGCCTCTAAACCTCTGGAAGCACGTATATAGTTAGCCTCTGGGGCTTTTATAGCACACATGCAGAGACTGCTACCCAGGACTGAAAAGTGTAAGGAAATGAATTAATTCATGTGCACCTCCAGTGGAACGAGGCGTACCCATTGCACACAATCCATTCAGGTCTATAGAAAGCACTACTACAAAGGAAATGTACATCTGTATTCTCTTATTTAAAGAGACAGAACAACATAAGTAATATTAGATATATTTACAGTGGCATTATTGCTACATGATCATATGGAAAGCTCTGGTCTGTTAATCATTACACCTTCATAGGAAGGTGTAACAGTGTCACTTTAAAATGTCAGGATATTTAGACACTGCATGTAATAATCCAAGTTTGAGCTGCAATAACTTTTGAATAAAACATGTCTCAGCAGTTCAAGTACCCTTGTTTTAACTCAGGAGGATAAACTCTACAATAGATATATTTTTGTACTTATTAAGTGTTACTATCCCTTTAAGCAAACCTTACAATAGGCATTAATTGGACAATATTAGTAGCAAATATGATGTGAGGAGAACGTCTGCCACTAGACATCATAATCTATCAGCCATGATGTAGAATGCTTCTCTTAAATGAACAGTAATTTGTAACATGAGGGTGACAAGAGGTGGTTATTTTATAAATGTGCTTTAATGTTATCAATTCCATTATCTCTTCCATTTTCACAAAGAATATTTTTTTCCTGAAATGAGAAATTCAGATGTAGACCATTTTGTTCAATGGTCCCATCACAACAAGTAGATTGTTATATGAATAAGTATGCTAAGAGATTCCCAATGAAGTGCATTTACCTACAGTGTTTGCAAAGTGAACTGACCAACATACATTGAAATGTACAGAGCTCGTAGATCAAACACAAGGGGATTGGTGAGGGCAGAAGACCTATGGAAAAGTTAGCACAGAGCTTGAAGTCTATAGAGAATGAATCATAATGTTTTCAAAATATATATGAACAGATCCATAGAGTATGCAACTGGTAAATGTAAAAATGGAGACCACTGCTACATTAGATGTTTTTTATGCAATAAAGGGTGGAGAAGAAAACACAATCTACTGCAGTAAGTGAACTTGGTAAATATTCTACTCTGTCCACAGTGGACATCGGGTGAAACTAAAGGTGGTATCCAACCAATTGTAATTGAACCCTACATATAAAAACCCATTAAAGGTGAATTACAGCTAGTTGACCCAAAGACAGTATCCAATAATCAAATACTGAAAAGACAGAAAGAAAAAATCCTATTCAACATAAATGTCAGATACCAGATGTGAAAGTCAACAAACAAAAAAAAAAAAAAAACAACTGATAACATTAAACGTTTCCACTGAAGATGTATGTAATGAAAAGATACTCTTAAGTGATAAACAGCACCTAACTAGAGGTTCACTGGATGATGTGAACGGAGATCTGTCTTAGGATGATATGAAGATGTAGATAGCAGACGGTGTAAGCAATCAGGTAATAGATAAGTAGACAATTGTTTTGCTCTTAAAGGATTTGTATTGCAGGGTCGGTAATAATTTGCTTGTTTCAGCTGACCTCGATTCCCAGGGTCCACATGGGTCGTGCATATACAAAGGAATAAGAAAACATAACCAGATATATCAGATTAGTAAGATTATTCACAAATTAAATATAGCATGGGCCAATCAAAAAGAGAAAAAATATATAAATACTAGTTTTAAAGCCCGTGTGCAAAGGCCAACACTGGCAGTGCTGCAGTCATGTGCAGCAGAGACTGCCTGCGCCGCAGCTGATACAGAGCGGGGCTTGGTCCCAGGAAGGTGTGCAGAGAAGACTCCGGTCTGAATTTGGAGCTCCCCGCTCCGTATCAGCAGTAGCATGGGTAGACTCTACTGTGCATGACTGCAGCACGCACAGCTGTCTCTACTGCGCATGGCGGCTTCACACAAACATCATAGCGAATTATTATATAAGGATAGATAAACCAAAAACATATGCCTACAAGATTAGATTGGACTACTAGATAATCCATGGGCATCATTGGTAGGAGTAAGAGCAGGCAAACAAGTGCCAACTAGGTGGCTAGGGAGAAGGCATGTTATACAGAGTACTACAGTAACAGGGGGTGTTAGAAAAATATATCATAAATATAGCACCTCTTCATTAAGAATGTAGAAAAAAAAAAACACCATAAATGTTGGGTCTTCCTTAAATAAATGTTTCAGCCAATTAGAACCATTCAGGGTGAATACATACATGAATGCTAAATGTGTGGTAGATGTTATAGTCACTCCAGTGAAGCTAGAAGTGCTACAACTGTACATAGCTGTTTACAATTTAAGGGTTTAGATAATACAGGGTTACAAACACTCTGTAAAGATAAACACTAAAACTGGGGTTCCTGTTTGAAAGCCTACAATCTAAAGTAGCAAAGGGAGACAGAATGGATTATGAAAGTGTACTTGTCTGGTGGCATCTTACAAATTTGTGTCTGTAATATTAGGCAATAAATAACAACGTGCAATTGCGAATCACTTAAGGGGAATTATCACTTTAGAATAACTTGCTCCCATTTGAAAGTGGGAACAAGAAAACAAATAAAAAGTTGTGTAATTTTTTTTAAATGCGTTTTTTTTTAATTGCACTTTAATCAGTTCACTATACAGCTTACCTGCGGCACCGACAGGCAAGCCCGCTACATTATACGTCGACCAGCACCTTCCCATTTTCATCCACCACCGTGTCTAAACAGCTGCCTACAGGCAGCAGAGGCAAGATGGGCAATGAATACACAGTAAAGAGCAACTTCCTGTACTTAAAAGGGTGTGCAAAGAATTGCAGAGCAATGTGTTGAGTACTCCCTGGCACTCAAAGGGTTAAGTACACTCTTCTTGACAACATAGACTACAAACCACCAATGCCTCTGTAAAACCAGGGAAGCCTTTCAGGTAACAAAATGATCCTCTGTAGCGATATAACAGTTCCAAAGCAGAATTATACATGAGCTATACTGTTATATGAAAGGGGGGAAAAAAACCTTGTTAATTTATGTAAACATAAATATTGAAAAAAAATGTAATGTAACTTTACCAGAATGCTTTCAGATACAAACAGTACCTTTAAATATACTGTTTTAATATTATTATTATTTACCTCCTCCTCTTTTACAACTGTAAATACACCCAAGCTTCAGTGTAAACAGGTTCTGCAGGTCTACAACCTGTGACTCACACAACTCTTACAAATGTTTTGTAAATGCAAAGAGATGTTATTGTCACCTTGAATGGTCTCTATGGGAATCAAATGGAAAGTATCAACCATCTGGCTCTGGAATATTTGCCTCTACCATGTATAACAATATGTGTGTGTGTATATTTATATACAAACTATTTTTATTATGTATTCTATACATACACACAAATACATAGATACATACACACATACACACACACATATATTTTATCTATGTATACTTATAATTTAAATATTGAGACCAGCTTCCCACCATGTATCTGGCTGAGGATAATAGGAACTGGGGGGAGATAAATAAAACTAGCGTTATAAAGAAAGTGTCTGTAAAATTGTCACATTGCAGAATAGGGATATGTATAACCATTTAGCAACATTCCTGCTGAGTTCTAACTCCAGTCTGTCAATGTTTTTGAAAAGAGGAGTAGAAATGGTTTTGTTCAAATAAGAATTGTGTCACAGTGTATTTATAAAGAAATTCGCTAATTGCACCAAAAATAAAGGCAGTTTTAGTGATTAAAGGTATAGCAATGTTACGATTACAACAACACTGCAATCCATCCTTGTTACAACTGCTCCATTACATTACTAATGCTCAATTCACTCTACTTTTCTTGAAATAATAATATTATACATTATCGTTCTCAAGCCCCTTATACTTACGTAATCCTTCAAGCCTCGGAGATGGAAGCAGATGCCGACTTGGGACAAACTTCTTTCAGTATATTGAAAACCCTGTCCTCCTTCATCAAGGATATTACTGTCAATGTCATTTTTTTGCCTTATTAACTTAAATTTTTTTCCAGACAAAATAAAAATGGTCTAAACTTTAATCACGATATTTATTGTTTCCTATAAAACATGCATTAACCATGGTGTTCTAGCGCTGTGAGTTTTTTCTGTTTGTTTGTATGAAGTACTGTTAGCAGGAGTGAGAAGCAATTTGTCGTTGCACAGACAAAATCAAAGACAATTTTTAAAATCAGAAGGCACGTCGTTACTAATCTGGATGCATTCTGCCATGAAATACAGTACTTTAATGCAACATAGGTCACAGAAATACCACACATATGACTGTAGGGAGCAGGGTGACTGCAGGAAATATTGAAAGAAGCTGATAGAGTTAATTCACAAAAGGGACAGTATTAGCAAAAAAAAAAAAAAAATAGAAGGAATTCTCACGGATTTAAAGCAGATCTACCACATCCACTAAAGTTGCCCTGCAATACTTAGGCAGGAGGTGACTAGCTTAATAATCATTATTTTACCTCTCAAAAGTGTCCATGACTTATGGACAGGTTACAGCAGCCTGTGTGCCTGCGCCGTCAGTCTCTTCCGGAGCTGTCCGGGCCAGTGCAATGCCTGTGAAGGATGAAGAGGACTGACAGCGCAGGCGCCCATTCAAGATATCTGCGGTGATGCCTGGCTTTCGGTCTCGGAAGCTTAAGGATAACTTTATTCATGGACACTTTTGAGAGGTAAAATTATGATTAGTAAGTTAGTCGGCACCTGCAAAAGTATTACAGGTCGACTTTAGTGGAGGTGGTAGTTCCACTTTAAATAGGGCTTTTAACCTCTTCAATGTATTGGAGACCTCTGTAGCATTCAAAGAGTTAAAAGTACCCTTTAAATCAATGAGAAGATTTGTCCCCATCAGTATCACTGTGCACATTAATATGTCTGTTTCACTTTCGTTACACTGAGGAGCAGTGAAAGAGTTTATCAGGCAGTAAAAAGGGCATGCATCTGATTGGTATGATGAACCATGTCACTTGGCACAAATGGAAAGCAAACTAGCAGCACAAATGCCTTTTTGTACCTGAATGACGAAAGCATCATGCCACAAATCTGTGCTGACAACAGGAATTTATATACCATAAAATCCACAGATATATTTTTCACCTGCAACTGAATTCTGTCCATAGATTGTAGTACAATACAACTATTACAAAACCCAATAATAAAAAAATAAGTTGTTTATCCAATAGCTGGCTGGGGATGATGTGAATTGTAGTCTTGAACAGTGGGAGGACCTTAGGTCGCCTATCCCGTCCCACTGGGGCTTTATACAGAAAGAAAAAGATGAGCAATTCTGGATCATATCAACTGCATAATCATCAGGGACAAATGTACTGATTTAAAAGAGGATTTTAGTCTTACCTGTTAAATCCCTTCCATACAGGTTACTGTTAACTCTGGGTAGGCGATCCACCCCTTTAAGTAGGCAGGAACAATTCTAGAATTGTTTGCAGGGTGTGGAGCCTACCTTCCCTCCTTGGTGCAGCTAGCCAACCAGCTCCAGAAAGATTTGAGACACTAACTATTGTCTAGATAGTGGAAGGGAAAGTAGACTCCTGTGAGCATGACCCCAAATGACCCCCACAGTCTGCCACAGGAGAGCCAAGCATGGTCCCTTGACAGGGTGGGAGACCAGTAACCTGTATGGACTAAGAGAAAAGGATTTAAAAGGTAAGACTAAAATCCTCTTTTCTCTGTTGTCCAATACAGGTTACTGGTAACTCTGGGAAGTCCAACCATTGAGTTTCCCAGAAGCGGGAAGTAAAGCAAGGACCAGGCGCAAGTCCCCCAAAGTCACCAGAGCAGATATGAACCATCACATCAGAGATAGCCCAACAAACAATGAAGTGTCAATGGACACTGAACAGGGGTAACAACACCCCAAACTGTTACACAGCAAACTAAACTAGAGCCAACAGGGCTCATAAGTGAAGGAAGCACCAACAACCGAAGAAGATCCTAGACAGGCAAGACTGCCTCCAGGATCTTCCTCCCAAAGCTGGTATCAGCCGATGCCAGCACATCAACACGGTAGTGCTTCGAAAAGGTGTGCACAGACGACCAAGTGGCAGCCTTGCACAACTGGTCAGCGGAGGCCTGATTTTTGCAAGCCTAAGAGGCCCCAATAGATTGTGTACAATGAGCCGTGACCCTGAAGGGGACAGGCTTCTACCTCAGTTCATAAGCCTTATGAATAGTGGACTTGATACAAGAAGCAATAGTCACCTTGGATGCAGGCCTTCTTGCCCCAGGACCCTCAAGAATGACGAACAACGCTTCTGATTGTCTGATAGACTCAGGGCAATGCACATAAAACTTGAGACAACGCACCACATCTAACAAGTGGAGATCCCTCTCCTTGTCAGAGGTGGGGTCAGGGCAGAAAGAAGGCACCACTATCTCCTGATTGATGTGGAACTCCGAAACCACCTTCGGGAGAAACTCCTGAGAGGTGCGAAGCACCACCTTGTCCTTGTGAAACACCAAATAGGGTGGTTTACAGGACAGAGCATGCAACTCCGCAACATGAAGGACAGACACAATCGCCAGGAGAGAAGCCATTATCCACATCAACAGACGTAGAGGAATAGTAGCCAAAGACTCAAATGGAGGGCGCTGAAGAATGCCCAAAACCAAGTTAAGATCCCATGGAGGAGCAGAAATCTTGAAGGCAGGGCGAATATGAGCAAACGCCCTGGAAGAAAACCTTGACATCAGGAAGGATGGCAATGCGCCTCTGAAAGAAAACAGAGAAAGCAGAAGTCTGAACTTTAAGGGAACTCAAACTGAGGCCCTTATCCACACCGTCCTGCAAAAAGGCCAGGACCATAGGCAGATCAAATTCCTGAGACAGGTCCCTGTCAGCACACCAAGATAAAAAGTTCGACCAGACACAATGATAGATCTTGGAAGATTAGCGGGCACTGAGCATAGTAGCCACCACACCAAAAGAAAACCATTTCTTCCGCAATATTGAGGATTCAATTTCCAACAGTCAAGGCTAGACGATGAACGTCCTCCTTCCACAGGTAACCCTGTAGAAGAAGATCCGGACGGCAAGGGAGCAAGAATGGCTCTGCCACTGACAGATCCAGAAGCTCTGGAAACTAAGCCTGGCGAGGCCAGCACGGAACAATCAGAATGACTGGACAAAGCTCCAGTTGTAATTTCTGCAAAACCCTGTGCAACATGGGGGTGGGAAGGAAAGATGTAGGCCAGAGGGAATAACCAAGGAATGGACATTGCATCCACCGCTGTCACGGTTTCGTAAGAACACTCAGACAGTTAGGTAAGATTAAAAAGCTTTATTGAAAATAAATAGAACAATCACCCTACTCAGGTCCAGATGAGGTCCGTACCAAGTATTTCCCAGATCTGACTCGGGTCAGGATGAAGAATAAACAGTAGCAAAAAAAGGGCAATTCCCTAGCAGGCTAGGGATAGCGGAGGCAACACAGGCAGTATTCAGGTACAGACTTGACCCTAGAACTCTAGGGTTAATGGAGGCAACACAGGCAAGATTCTGGCAGTGGACTGACTCTAGAAGGCTAGGGTTAACGGAGGCAACAGACAGGACACTGACAGTGACCTGACCCTAGTACACTAGGGTTAACAGAGGCAACACAGACAGGACTCTGGCAGTGGTCTGACCCTAGAATGCTAGGGTTAATGGAGGCAACACGGACAGGACTATGGCAGTGACTTGACCACAGCACGAGAGATTCTTCCGGAAACCCCCGACCCTGAGCACTCAGGCGATCCAGGACCACTCCCCATCTGGAGAGGCTTGCATCCTTCATCACCGTGGTCCAGAAGGAAACTAGGAAGGACTTTCCCTTCAGCAGATTGGAGAGGTCGAGCCACCAGGACAAACTCAGTTCTACATGAAGAGGAAGTGACACCGACGTCTTCAGAAGGTCCGGCTGACCCCTGCACACCTGGATCACAAACCAATGAAGTTCCCTGGTGTGTGCCATAGCAAACAGTACTGCATCTATGGTGGAAATGAATTTCCCCACGAGAAATGACAGCTTCTTGGCTGGAACTGGATCTTGAGCCAGTATCACAGAAACCCGGTGGGTGATCTGGTAAGCCACCTCGTCCGTGAGAAACACCATGTTCTTCTGGGTACTGAAGAGGAGGAATTATTAAAGTGGATGTATCAGCTATGCACAACATCCTCTAAATAATTAGGTGACACATCCAATAGCATTAAAACATTATTATTTTAATTTAAGCTTCCATTTGGTTTAAATGTAACTTATAAAGGTCTGGGCTGCAGCCACTTCCGTACAGATTGCAGCCCGACACTGTGCCTCTGCTCTCCTCCTTCCTCAGATGACGGAGGCTTCTGTCAGTAAGCTGGAGAGGTCTCATTGGCTTGATATCGATCTCTGCCAATGAGACCACTCCAGTTTACTGACAGATGCCTCTGTCATCGGAGCAGGGAGGGGAGCAGAGGCAGAGCTCTGTAACCGCGGAGAACCGCAGAGAACTGTAGCCACCTGGAAGTGGCTGCAGCAGATACTTTTGTAAGTTACATATGAACCAAACAGAAGCTTAAAAAATAATAATAATAAGGTTTTAATGCTATTGGATGTGTCACCTAACTATTTAGGGGATGTTGTGCATAGGTGATACATCCACTTTAACACCCCATTTAAATCAATGTAACATTTTGGGTACTGTCACTTGTCCAATACTGTGTAGTTCGTTTGCTCCAAAATCTCATCTTTTGCTTCCTTCATAAGGCCCCAAGTATGTATAGACTGGGAATGACCCTTGCTCCAATTCCTTTTCTACATGCAATAAAATGCTAGACTGTAATAGACCAATGCCAGGCCACTCCACAATGAACCAAGGGAAATGCTTGAGGGGGCCAAAGAAAAAAAGAAGCTACTAGCTGAATGCCTAGAACATTGTAGAAAAATATATTAGCCTTTATCCAAATTCTTTGATGTGAAAGAATTAAATAAATAAAAACAAAGTAATTCAAGCTTGTAGTCAAATTCCCAAAATGCTGATAGCAAGAACTTTTGGTACATGCAGCAAGATGTGATAAAGTGGTGATAAGGTGGAGAGAACTTCCCCAGTGTGATAAACTCTGCACTTCTTATGTTATTCTACGGGGCCAATTCAAATAAGAATTTTCCAGCTTTAGAGATCTTAGTGCATAGGCTCCATAGAGTAACACAGGAACTAGAGAGTGGGTCATCTCTACGTTATCACACATTAATGCATTACCTCCTCCCCCCACAGAAGTCTAAAAAAACGGTTCATAAATAGCATGAACTTATAATCCTAAAACCAAATTAAATTAAAAGGATAATAAAGCAACGGCATTTGTGGAACAAAATAAAATCATTACGCACAAATTAAGAAATTACATTTGTATTTGTTGGGAAGCAATTCAATATCTATAGAAAACCTTCAGCCAAAGTTGAAGAGACACCCCTCTTAGGCTTAAATCTAGTATTATTATCCTCTCTACACTGATGCTACTCTGGATGTCTCTGCACATCTGTACAAATACTAGTTCAGGGGGAGATGCATTAATGTGTGATAAAGAGGATTTCTTTTCTCCAGTGAGATTAATTCTTCAAGTCCTATGCTATTTTATGAAGCCAGTGCACCACACTACAATTTTCCTGCTTGAGAGACATTAGATTAGCGAATAGGCTCCATAGAAAAACCCAGGACTTGGAGAGTTTCAATCTAGAGAAGTGTTCTCCTCTATCACACCCCTCTCTGAAGTCCCTTAATGGAAAAATAGCATTTGTGGACCCAGTAGACCTTTACACATAATAAGAAAGTCATAGACAATATGCAGGGAAATACTATTTCTATAGGTTTACAATTCACACATTGAAATATTTCTCCCTAATTGAAAGTAAAACCCAGCTGTTACTGGTGCTATCTCCCAGTACCAACAAGAACCCCAAGATGTGTCACATACCACTTACTTGGAACTCAGGAGGCAATGTTTTTATTTAAAACGTTTTCCTCTACTAGACTAGGTTTCCTAGACAAATATGCACTCACACTGACAGCTGCTTGTGGAGCCAAGCATAACCAACAGCTTGATAAATTGACAAAAAACAAGCACAACATTAAAGTGCCTTATTTGCTTTAATATACAAAACAATGCCTCAATTAATCAAAGTGTAACCATTCCATATATGACTTAGTCCAAAGCTACACCATTTACAAGGTAGGATCGGGTTCACAAAGCCTACTACAAGCTCATTTGGGGAAAGTGATTCAAGGGGGAAATTAACACAGAAATAAGAGGGTCTTAACTGGTTTAAAAGAAGGACTTACCTAAGTGGGTGTCCTTTAAATTAATAATCAGGTATAGCTATATACTATGTTTATATCACTATATACAGGAAACTGCAGATATAATGTAAAACACAGAAAGTAACGACACAGCTGTATGAAGGGTGCTTACCTACTTAAATTATTTTGTTAAACAAACTAAGAGCCACTTATTCGTAGAGCAGTTACCCTTTAAATCTTCACATTTGAGTTATCCTTCAATATATAAACCTGCAAAGTAATGTGTTAAATTCCCAAGAAAACTTAGATTAATAATAGCAATAATCACTACATGGTCCAGAGCAAAAAAAATAACCTATCTTACTTTTAGTTTGTTTTAAAAGTAATTAAAACCTAAATATACCTTGGACTAGCTATTTATTTGTAACTAGTTCTTGTGACATTAACTTTTATTTGCAGGTGACACTTTATGCTAATGAGTTTGTGATGGGCCAATATTACCACACACTGCAATGAAAGAATTTACACAGCCCGTTTGTAACAGCACAGCAAGGGAGATGTTTGGCCTCAAACATAACTAATTAGCATAGTATGCATAGAATTACAAAATATATAGGCTAACTTCCCAAAATTATTTATGTTACAGAAAAAAAATACTAGTATAATATAAGCAGATTTGTAAAACAAACTAAATTTGTTTTAGGGTGGCAGGTCCCCTTTAAGATACAGTATTTTCCTGATTCCAGGGCCTTATGTTCAAAAGAGAAGTCAAGGGAAGGAATTCTGGAGCAACCATCTGTACGGTAGGGGAGAAATTGTATTATTATAATTTATTATTATTTTTTCAACAACTTGGCACTTTCCATTTCTCTAAATCTAGATCTTCAATACACTGCTATATAAAGCAGGGAAGACATTTCTAGCAGAAGACATTTCTCTCCTGTGCAGTTAGTTTGCTCCGGAATGACTCCAGTTTTCATTTAAATATAGGGCCCTTTAAAAGTCAATAATCTCCAGCGAAGGTTAGCTCTCAGCTTTCCTGTGTTAATTACAACACAAACAGATGGCGGTTAATTTAGGCCTGTGTAGTGTAATAATCTGCATCAGAGGTAAGCAGATCCTAGTGGGAGAATGAGATACTGAAACAAAATCCTATATACATTAAATATTCTTATCACATGAAACAGCGTTGGGGAGAATTTTAAACTACAGTCCCACATCCCCCTGTTAATGCAGCACAAAGAAAATGTGCCATCAACTCTAATAAGCTGCAGTAACACTTGTCCTGGATGAAAAACCTCAGGGTTTTTTTTATTTTTATTTCACACAAATGCCACTTCAGCCTCATGGGAGTGAAGAAACTGTGCTAATAAATGCAGCTATAATCTAATATTTTATATATTAGAAGAAAGAAAGTGAGAAAAGTAATTTCTGTTAACCCATTAAGGACCAGTGGGATTCTCCATGTCTTGTTGCTGGCTTGGGTAGTGTAATGGCTCCAATCTTCACAGTAATTGTAGTGCACTAATAGAGCCTTAGGTTGGCACACGCCCTGGGTCGTTTGGGAACCTAGCAACTACCCTGCAGGGCTGTATTCTTTAAGCTAAAGAAGTGAAATTCTGGAACAAACTACCTGCCCCATAGGGGACAAAAAATTCAAGTGAGCAAAAGTATAATGCCCAAAACACAGCACCCAAAGAGTTAACGTCGCTATAGATACAAACATATAATAAAAATTGATACAGCTAAGAACTCGCCAACAGAAGCTGAGTACAGTCCAGTACAGACCCTATAATTAAGGGATACTTTCACATCCTATTATCATCACCTCTCCTGTGAAAGATCCATCTACCTTATTTTTTAAAGTTGTTCAATAAATGAATGTTTTTATGAATTTGAACTGACTGGCTACATATTTGCAGGATCTATATAGCGCTCCCATCCTGTGTCTTCGTGTTGGCTGAAGTCTTTGCCGAGACTGTTGGGAGCAGCCTCAGAACCGTCAAATTGTATAACACCAGGTGAGTGATGTTTCATGTGATTTCTTTTCAAGTGATAGTAGTAACCCTACTTACGCTAATTTGCAACCATTCAGCACCTGACAGAGAGAAACTCATCTGTCTGTTAGAGGAGGAATATATGTATCCAGATTGGGATTTTAAACTTTCCAATAAAGATGTGCACTTTTATTCATCCTGAGCGCATTCATCATTGTTACTATGACAAATAAAATTCCCAGTATTCCCAAGCCATGCGTTGAAGACCTCTCTAGAATTCAAAGAGATAAAATCCCTATTGAAATGATGGGGATTTTTCATTTCTCCCCCATGGTGCTGTTGGTTTGCTTCAGAATTGCTCCTTTCACTTCCTGAATATGGCCCACAGAGCCTACACCTATATTGTTTCATTTGACATGAGCAAGAACTGCCAGTAATAAACGTGATGAGTTGGAATACTGGCATAAGGGAAATCAGCTGACTCCATTCCCTACTATAATCTGCTAATACCTCCGGCTGTTCAGGACTATAATTCCCAAATTCCCATCATCCCAGACAGCAAATGGAATTGAAGTCTTAAACATCTGGTGGACCTCAGGTTGACCCCCCCCCAATCCTAGTAATCTAGAGAGGACAGGAATGATCATGGGAGAGAACCAGCATCTCTATTATTTGTTGCCCTCTTTCACAGATTTAGTAATTTTCTCTTCTGCTTGGGATATGGCAAATTTTAAACAAATAGTAGACTCAAAGTGTAACCTAAATAACATATTGGCTAAGAATACTTGACTAAAACAATCTTTTTCCAGTAGCTCAGGGGTTAATCAGAGCCGGATCATGGGCAAGGCGCACAAGGCGCCTGCCTAGGGCCTGGTTAAGTTAGGGGGCCTGCAAAGCCGAACCAGCCCCACAACAAAAATCTTGGCCGGTGAGAAGATCAGACAGATCTCCCCATGAGCAAGCTGAGATCTGTGATCTTCCTCGCAGCTCGATGTCCTCCGTAATGCAGAGCGCCGGGATATGATGTCATCTCCCACACTCTGCATTAGTTTAGCCTTCCCTTGGCCATGCCCAATCTGTAGGTCCTCACTGCATATCTGAGGGTGGGAGAAGGAAGAGTGAGAGATGGGGAATTGAGAATTTAGGATACAGCGGTACAAGGGGGAGAATGGAATACATGGGAGGGGAAGGTGGAGGGTGAGACTCAACCTGAGCAAGTGCTTTCAGAGGACAGTTTGCCTGAAACATGCAGAGATTTGCCCTGCATGCTTCAGGAAAGGCATTTCCTGTTCCTGGGAGAATTCTGCAGTGTTTTGGGCAGGGAGGCTTAGCACTCCTGCTCACATCACCACCCATGCCAGACTTTGGGTGAAGAGGTCCCTGCAGTGAATTTGACAGGAGCGGCTCAGAGCACTTTGAGCCATGAAATAGGCAGCAGTAGAGAGTGATGTGAATAACTCTCCCTGCTGCCACCCTGGATGTGTCTGGTGGGGATAATGGACAATTTTGCCTTACAAAATCCATTTTTTGCATAGTATCTATAGTTGCCTATATTTGAATATTTCCTATGATCAGGTCACGCCTACTCACAATGGACTCCAACACTGAAATGCCATAGAAATATATATTTATATCATTGCTTCTCAGATGCTACCACAACATTAGAGAACTTATGAAGGAGAAGGAAAACTGAAAATTATTGGACTTGGTGCACTCTGCCTGTTATTAATAAAACATATTACCTTTATTAGGATACAATTAAAATATGTGTTCTAATGTGAATAAGAAAAAAAATCTAAAAACAGAGTGAATAGATCACTGTAAAAATATGTACCTTAATAACTGAGTAAAGGCAAGTTTATCTGACCACTAGCTGAGTCTGATTTATGCACATAAACATTATCCCAGCTATAGTATGAAGGGAATAATTGAAGAAAGACAAAATCTGTCTGTTCACTATTGTGTCAGATTATGCTGAAAAAGTGAGGGGATCCCTGATCAATTGTGGAATAAAGGGAGGCCCTCAATATCCTAGGGCACAAAGGAAGAGAATAATTATCAGTCATATTATCCTTATAGTGCCCTGGGATATTGAATGCCTCCCATTATTCCACAATTGATCAGATAGTGGTCAGATAAACTTGTATTTACTGATATATCTCCATTTGTTACATTACATAATTTTCTTCTGTGATCTATTCAATCAGAATCTGAGTGGTTTTTTTTTTAATTCTTATTCACATTAGAACAACTGGATTTTAATTGCATCCTAATAAAGTTAATATATTTTATTAATAATAGGTAGAGTCAAAGTGCACCTAGTGAAAAAGACTAGGGGACAGAAAAAGAGGGAGAAACAGTCTAGGGAACAAGCAAGGAGAACGGAGTAAAGGGGGCAGAAAAAAAGAGAGGAGAACTGACTAGAGGGGCAGAAGAAAAAGAGAGGAGAACTGAGTAGGGGGACAGAAAAAAGAGTGGAGAAAGTGGGAGAAACAGAGAAAGTGGGGCAGAGAAAGTGGGAGAAACAGATGCCGCCCCATTATGACCTCCTTTTTATTTGTTCCCTCCTTTTGCCCTTGCCATTGTAAGCTATGTGGAATCAGTGGTGTAGCCCCATTTCAGTTGTAAGCGGCGTGATATCACTGCCATAGCTCAATTTCAATTGTAAGCTATATTGTATCACTGGTGTAGCCTCATTTCAGTTGTAAGCTATATGGTATCACTGGTGTAGCCTCATTTCAGGTGTAAGCTATATGGTATCAGTGGTGTAGCCTCATTTCAGTTGTAAGCTATATGGTATCAGTGGTGTAGCCTCATTTCAGTTGTAAGCTATATGGTATCAGTGGTGTAGCCTCATTTCAGTTGTAAGCTATATGGTATCACTGGTGTAGCCTCATTTCAGTTGTAAGCTATATGGTATCACTGGTGTAGCCTCATTTCAGTTGTTAGCTATATGGTATCAGTGGTGTAGCCTCATTTCAATTGTAAGCTATATGGTATCAGTGGTGTAGCCTCATTTCAGTTGTAAGCTATATGGTATCAGTGGTGTAGCCTCATTTCAGTTGTAAGCTATATGGTATCAGTGGTGTAGCCTCATTTCAGTTGTAAGCTATATGGTATCAGTGGTGTAGCCTCATTTCAATTCTAAGCTATATGGTATCAGTGGTGTAGCCTCATTTCAATTGTAAGCTATATGGTATCAGTGGTGTAGCCTCATTTCAGTTGTAAGCTATATGGTATCAGTGGTGTAGCCTCATTTCAGTTGTTAACTATATGGTATCAGTGGTGTAGCCTCATTTCAATTGTAAGCTATATGGTATCAGTGGTGTAGCCTCATTTCAGTTGTAAGCTATATGGTATCAGTGGTGTAGCCTCATTTCAATTGTAAGCTATATGGTATCAGTGGTGTAGCCTCATTTCAGTTGTAAGCTATATGGTATCACTGGTGTAGCCTCATTTCAGTTGTTAACTATATGGTATCAGTGGTGTAGCCTCATTTCAGTTGTTAACTATATGGTATCAGTGGTGTAGCCTCATTTCAATTGTAAGCTATATGGTATCAGTGGTGTAGTCTCATTTCAATTGTAAGCTATATGGTATCACTGGTGTAGCCTCATTTCAGTTGTTAGCTATATGGTATCAGTGGTGTAGCCTCATTTCAATTGTAAGCTATATTGTATCACTGGTGTAGCCTCATTTCAGTTGTAAGCTATATGGTATCAGTGGTGTAGCCTCATTTCAGTTGTAAGCTATATGGTATCAGTGGTGTAGCCTCATTTCAGTTGTTAGCTATATGGTATCAGTGGTGTAGCCTCATTTCAATTGTAAGCTATATGGTATCAGTGGTGTAGCCTCATTTCAGTTGTAAGCTATATGGTATCAGTGGTGTAGCCTCATTTCAATTGTAAGCTATATTGTATCACTGGTGTAGCCTCATTTCAGTTGTAAGCTATATGGTATCACTGGTGTAGCCTCATTTCAGTTGTAAGCTATATGGTATCAGTGGTGTAGCCTCATTTCAGTTGTAAGCTATATGGTATCAGTGGTGTAGCCTCATTTCAATTGTAAGCTATATGGTATCAGTGGTGTAGCCTCATTTCAGTTGTAAGCTATATGGTATCACTGGTGTAGCCTCATTTCAGTTGTTAACTATATGGTATCAGTGGTGTAGCCTCATTTCAGTTGTTAACTATATGGTATCAGTGGTGTAGCCTCATTTCAATTGTAAGCTATATGGTATCAGTGGTGTAGTCTCATTTCAATTGTAAGCTATATGGTATCACTGGTGTAGCCTCATTTCAGTTGTTAGCTATATGGTATCAGTGGTGTAGCCTCATTTCAATTGTAAGCTATATTGTATCACTGGTGTAGCCTCATTTCAGTTGTAAGCTATATGGTATCAGTGGTGTAGCCTCATTTCAGTTGTTAACTATATGGTATCAGTGGTGTAGCCTCATTTCAGTTGTTAACTATATGGTATCAGTGGTGTAGCCTCATTTCAATTGTAAGCTATATGGTATCAGTGGTGTAGTCTCATTTCAATTGTAAGCTATATGGTATCACTGGTGTAGCCTCATTTCAGTTGTTAGCTATATGGTATCAGTGGTGTAGCCTCATTTCAATTGTAAGCTATATTGTATCACTGGTGTAGCCTCATTTCAGTTGTAAGCTATATGGTATCAGTGGTGTAGCCTCATTTCAGTTGTAAGCTATATGGTATCAGTGGTGTAGCCTCATTTCAGTTGTTAGCTATATGGTATCAGTGGTGTAGCCTCATTTCAATTGTAAGCTATATGGTATCAGTGGTGTAGCCTCATTTCAGTTGTAAGCTATATGGTATCAGTGGTGTAGCCTCATTTCAATTGTAAGCTATATTGTATCACTGGTGTAGCCTCATTTCAGTTGTAAGCTATATGGTATCACTGGTGTAGCCTCATTTCAGTTGTAAGCTATATGGTATCAGTGGTGTAGCCTCATTTCAGTTGTAAGCTATATGGTATCACTGGTGTAGCCCAATTTCAATTGCAATCTCTGCGGTGTCACTAGTGTTGCCCCATTTCAATTGCAAGCTCTCTGGTGTCACTAGTGTAGCCCCATTTCAATTCTAAGATCTGTCGTACATTGTTTTACTATATTTAACCCCTTGGATGCCAAGGAGGTGCTTATTGTAATGCTTTGGTGACCTTTCTAACATAAAGAGATTAAAGCATTCTTTTTGTCTTTTATTAAGTAGGTACTAATAGCTCTACACAGAAAAACAATGGGCAAATCGAGAGTGTGCGGATGGGCAAACTGGCAGGGGGCCTCAATTTGGAATCCTGCCTAGGGCCCCATGGAGGCTTAATCTGGCTCTGGGGTTAACAGTCAGTTGTTTGGCTGATCTCATAGTGTAAAACAGTAAAGAGAAGCAGCCTCCTCTAATGGCACTGATCTGTGACTGGTCGCTAGCTATGACTGGTGACTCAAAATCACATAGAAAAAGAGGTCTGATCTAGCCCTTCCTTCACAGTTAGTCTGGTTGGTGTTCAGGGATGGGCATAGACTGAAGTCATGGTCCATCATCCCATTTCTGGATACATGTCACAGCCCTTCTTTCACAGTTAGTCTGGTTGGTGTTCAGGGATGGGCATAGACTGAAGTCATGGTCCATCATACCATTTCTGCATTTATGTCACAGGTATAAGAAAAAATGCCTTTTTGAAACGACTAGCATTTTTTTCTTCAATGCATATGTTGTTGTGAGATAAAACGAGATACATGGGAAGGCAACAGTGGGGCATGGGGTAGGAATAGTGGAGCAATAGGGGGGCACAGGGATATGTGGGTTTCCAGAGTGTCAGAAGCTAGACAGGGGTACATAGAGATGAAATAGAACCAATGAATTAAGCCATTGATGATGCAGGAAATGATTCAAGAATCATTGGGTGCCAGAGGGCTCAAATGTTCTTTCATACATTGATTGCGATGTTTAGGTTGTTAATCACCATTTGTATTTTCTAACAAGAAGTAATAAATTGTATCATGTCTGTATTTTATTCAGTAAACTGGCATCCACATTTTTAGACACATATAGCTTTCTAGCGTTATAGTTAGTAATGGAAGTGGAAAGGTTTAAGGAATACAACAGAATGTTTTTAATCTCATCAATTTGATCATTGTTTATAGTCCTTTAACTTTGAATCAGTTAGCAATGATTAATCAAATGGGGTGTGTCACCACTAAAAGCTGAAGTGGACTCATAGGATGTCACTCTGTGCTGGTCCATAAAGCGACACTAATAAACAGAATGAATACCACAGGCAAGGTGGCACTTTGTTCTAGTCCACAAATGCATCACTAATAAGTGGACTAAGCACCATGGGCAGCAAACCACCGTGCAAGTAATAAGTGCACTGAGCAAGAGATGCAGGGTAGCACTCTGTACATGTCCACAAATGTGATAGAGATGCACAGGAGTAAAGCTACATGGAATCTTTCTTCCAGTAGTGCAATATGCCTGGGCACTGCTTTACTATAATAGAAATAGACAGTTTGATGGTAAATAAGAGCTAATTGGCCCATGCAGTCTGGAAATAAACATACTGTACCACTGCTTCTGAGTACCTCAGAAAGTGATAAACAAATAAAATACATTAATGATTGAAGTCTAAATTTGTGTGAATATGTTAATTACATTAGCCAGTATTTTAAAGAATGCAACTACTACAGATATTGAATATAATAAATGTCAATAACAGCATATGCCTCTATTTAGCTGTACTAAGACCCAAGCAAACGGCACCTGACTGCGGTACAGGAATTTATCAGATCCTTGAATATATGGCAAGCTATAGAATGTAAGCCATAGGTGTCCAACCCACAGCCTGTACAATCCCCACTCCTGTATGAAATGTGGCCCACCACATGAGTCAAACTACTGCATGAAATGCGTCATTTAGCAAATATATTTCTAATACCCCGGCTGACTGCAAGGAACTGTAGTGGCTTCTAGCAGTGAGACTGGACTAATGTGCGGGTACTCCTTACTAAAAGAAAGGAAAATAAACTGACGCTAACATTTGAAAGAAGCAGACAAGGTCCCCCACATTCCAAACCAGCTTCTTTCTTCTTTGGAGCTCTGTCAGGGATTGTACAACGTGATGACATCATCACATTGCAACAATCTGTGGCAGTCATAACAGATAGGGAACGCCAAGAAAAAAGCTGGGTCAGGATGTGGAAAACCCTGCCAGCTTCTTTGAAACATATGCTCCCATCTATTTTTATTCTGTTAGCAGCAAGGACTTGCAAGTTGATGAGGGGAGAAACTGGCACTTCGGGGGGGAGGAGAAGGCAGGGCTATGGCGAGAGAAGGTGATGAGAGGAGAAGGTGGTGCAGTGGAGGGATGAAGGTGACATGGGGGAAGATGCAGGGCTGGTGCAAGGATTTTTGCCACCCAAGGCAAAACCTCATTTTGCAGCCCCCTTGGCCCCACCCCTGTATTTGTATACGTGTCAGTATGTTTGTGTGTTCCCTATATGTATATAAGTAATGTATGTACGTATGTGTATAAGTGTCAATGTGTGTGTGTGTGTGTTGTCTATATGTGTGTATGTGTCAATGTGTGTGTTCCCTATATGTACATAAGTATGTTAATGTGGGTGTTCCCTATATGTGTAAAAGTGTCAGTGTGTATGTTCTCTCTCTCTATATATATATGTGTGTTAATGTTTGTGTTCCCTATATGTGTCCAGGAAGCAGAGCCTCCAATTGAGTAGCATGGGGTACTTATTAGAAGGATTTGCCACTCAGAATACTTGCTTTTTAATTCATATAGTGCAGCTACAGATTATGAAGCCACAAAGCTGGTATATACACATTCTTAGCCCCACAAGGTGGTGAAAGAGTATACCCCAAGTGAGAATAAGAGAAAACATCCCAGCAGGCAACGGGATAATGTAATAGAACAGGGCCCACTCCTGCCAAGAGGAATTCCCGCAGGATGAACAAAATG
This sequence comes from Rhinophrynus dorsalis, assembly GCA_037306005.1. Classification (NCBI taxonomy): domain Eukaryota; kingdom Metazoa; phylum Chordata; class Amphibia; order Anura; family Rhinophrynidae; genus Rhinophrynus; species Rhinophrynus dorsalis. Next base: position 237,502,795 of record CM074722.1, on the reverse strand, counting down.
CAAAACATGCAAGAAAAGCCATCAACAAATGCATGTCATTTGGTGGTCCTGCTCATTTGGTGGTTGTTCCCTCCTGGCTGTCATACAGTGTTCAACATAATGAGCATAATGCTCGTTGGGGGGAATGGGGGCAGCAGGTTCACTATTAAAATGTTGCCTTCTATTTTCTGGGCTCCTTTGACATCTAAGGCTGTCACACTCCCTCACTAGCTACAATAGAACTTTTGCATTGTTATATTATATTATGTTTCATGTTATATTATATTTCACCTGTATATATGACTTCATAGTGTCTCACTGTTCCACACAACATTGCTATTATTGAACATTTTGTATCACTTTTATAGGTTTTTTTGATTATCTACTACAGAGTTGTTATGGCCAGCAGTAGAAAATCACCACTGCATATATCGTATCTTTAATATGAGATTTCTAAATGTTTTTTTGGTGTGCAAAATTGCTATAAAGTAGCTAAGTGACTTTTTCTGCACAGTAAATAGGTCCTATGGGCATTATGCAGAAAGCAACAAAAAAAAAACAAAAAAAAAAAAAACAAAAAACAAAAAAAAACAAGCAATTCTGGAGTAAACCAACTACACGATGGAGGGGGAAGGGATAAAAGAAAGTCCCAAAATCCCCACTGATTTAAATGGGGCTTTTAACTCCATGAATGCTAGAAGTGCTGAATGATAGAGTGCTGAATACACATCTAGCATTCATGGCTTAAAATCCTCATAAATTAATAATCATATTTATTTGTCTTCTATGTTGCAGTTGATTTGCCCCAGAATTGGTCAAATTCTTAGTATATCAGCCTCAGTTGAAATATTCTGACCCGTAATACCAAGGCAGCAAGATGAACAGAATAACTGGAACCAACAGCTGAAGCAGCCTTGAGAATTTAATCATTTTTCGCCTGCCCTCAAAACAATACAAATTGCAAGTGCCCACTGAGCTCCGCTTGTCTCTGTGTATTGGATTCCTTCACCTACATTGGCCTCAACCTGAATATGGGTGGGTTAGAGTAGGTCAAGTCCCATCTGTAAATTTATACTGTGTGCTCAGCAACTGTGTGTGTGTGTGTGTGTGTGATCACATATACAAATTTACAATAACATGACATTCATGGCTGGACAATATTTATGCTACATATCACAAATAAAACTACAATAGAAGCAATGTAGCAAATTCCAGAGCAAACCAGCTTTAACAATCTTATTGTGCAGCTATTTTTTGCCTGCCTTTTTAGCTTGTGGTAACTGGCACATATGAGTGGTAGCATGATTGTCCATTTAACTCAGTGCACAAACTGCCATATGTTTGCACACCTGGAACAACCGTTCCAGGGTGCATACCTCTGTGACAGATGAAAGCAAGTGGTCTCTCTGGAAGCTCGTATCAGAGATCTGGAGGGGCAGGTTGCAACATTGAGAGAGACGGCCAATCTTGAGAGGGGTCTGCTGACTGAGCAGCAGGAAGCGGTGGTAGGCAGTTCTGGGGGTGGAGACTGCACCCTAGTGGAGCCAGATGGGTTACAGAGAGGAATAGGGAGGACACTACTGTGTTTACTAAACAGATTTGGTACTTTGAGTAATGATGTTGGGGATGCGGACACAGGAGTGTCTTTGCTGGAGTGGACTGTTCTCTCTAACAGACGGGTGAACAGCCCCTCTAGCACGGATGGGATCCGGGACTCAGGCAGACCTAGACAGATGGTGGTGGTAGGGGATTCTATTATTAGGAAGACAGACAGGGTAATTTGTCGCCAAGATCACCACAATCGTACAGTTTGCCGTCTCCCGGGAGCTCGGTTTAAACATGTGGCTGATCGGGTTCATAGATTGTTGGGAGGGGCTGGGCATGACCCGGCTGTTATGGTACATGTTGGTACTAATGACAAAGTCAGTGGAAAATGGAGGTCCGTTAAGAAGGATTTAAGGGACCTAGGATATAAGCTTAAAGGGATAGTAATACTTCGTTTTAACCTTATTTTATTTTGTAGGCATTAAAAAAACATGAAGAATGATATAAGTCTTATCTCTCAAACCTTTATGGTTTATGAGATATTCACAAGCAAAGTTTCCCCTCCCCGCCCCTTTTACCTAGTGTAAGCCATCTCTTCTCAGATGTGAATCTAGTTGTATGACCAGACAGATAACAGAAGACAGATAACAGAAGGGGACAATTTTCTTTGTATGAAAACAATGAAAGCCCTTCCCCCCTTGACAAGTTTTTCAGCTTTTTCCCTTATCTTAATTGAAGATTGTCCCTCTCTGCAGTCTACATGGGCACCTCCCTTCTGATCTGGTTGAACAAGGGGGGGATACTTTGTTTGTGAATATCTCTTAAACCATAAAGGTTTAAGAGATAAGACTTATATCATTCTTCATGTTTTTTTAATGCCTACAAAATAAAATAAAGTTAAAACGAAGTATTACTATCCTTTTAAGCAGAGGACCTCAAACTTAGTATTTTCTGAATTACTACCTGTGACACGCGCTACATTAGAAAGGCAACGGGAGATTAGGGAGTTAAATGCTTGGATAAAGACTTGGTGTAAGCAGAAGGGGTTTGGGTTTCTAGAGCACTGGGCAGTCTTTTCCCTTGGGGGCAATCTTTATAGTAGTGATGGATTGCACCTAAGTGGAAGGGTGGCCACGGTGCTGGGTGATAGAATGGTTAGAGGGCTGGAGGAGACTTTAAACTAGAAAAGGGGGGGGGAGCTGCAACACAGGCTGGGGAAGGTAGTATAATGGAGGAAATGTGATTAGAGAAGGGGCATGGAAGTGGAGAGGGGGAATGGGCTAGTTCATCTAATAGGGAATTGCCAATGTTACAGCCTGATAAAGGACAAATACATTTGACAAAGAACAAAATCTTTAGGAATGGGAAAAAGATAAAATGTATGCATGCAAATGCTCGCAGTCTGGCTGGTAAGATGGGGGAACTAGAAATGACTGCAGTACGATCTGATTGGTGTGTCTGAAACCTGGTTAGATGATACGAATGACTTGGCAGTCAATCTAGAGGGTTATTCGCTTTTTAGGAGGGACAGGGTTAATAAAAGGGGAGGAGGGGTATGCCTATATGTAAAGCGGGCCTTAAAACCAAGTTTAAGGGAAGGTATAAATGAAGGGTCCAATGAAAAGGTAGAGGCCTTGTGGGTTGAAATACACACTGGGGGCACACATAATAAAAATGTATTGGTGGGGATTTGCTACAAGCCACCTAACGTTGGGGAGTTGTAGGAAGCCCAGCTTTTACTGCAAATAGAAAAGGCTGCTAGGTCAGCAAAGGTAATTATAATGGGAGATTTCAACTATCCTGAAATTGACTGGAGCAATATGACTTCCGGCACAACAAAGGGAAATATTTTTCTAAGTATGATAAATGATAATTTTATGCCCCAACTAGTAGAAGAGCCAACTAAAAAAGAGGCCTTGCTTGACCTAGTGCTCTCAAACGATTTTGACATGATAAACAATGTGCAAGTAAGGGAACATTTGGGCAGCAGTGACCACAATATCGTATCCTTTGAAGTTTGTTATGAGAAACCCAATAGCAAGGGTTTAACCAAAACATTCAATTTCAAAAAGGCTAATTTTACAAAGTTAAAAGAAGTGTTAAAGGATATCCAGTGGGATGTAATTTTCAAAGATAAAAATGCACAAGAATCATGGAATGTATTTAAAATGCTCTTAGGCAAATATACACGTCAATATATACCATTGGGCAATAAGCACAAGAGAAGTAAAGCGAAACCAGTGTGGCTTAATAATGTGGTTAGCAGGGGGATGAGAAATAAAAAACAGGCTTTTAAAGTATTTAAGTCAAACGGGTCAGATGCATCATTTAAAAAATATAAAGAATGTAATAAAATCTGCAAACAAGAATTAAGCTAATTAAAATAGAAAATGAGAGAAACATTGCAAATGAGAGCAAGAAAAACCCTAAACAATTCTACAATTATATTAATAACAAAAAAAGTTAAGGTTGATATTGGTCCTCTTAGGACTGAGACAGGTGAATTGATTAGTGAGGCTAAAGCTATGGCTTTGCTTCAGTATTTACAAAAGAAGCAGCAATGACATGCTATGGGCAAACAGACAAAATCACAGAATTTCCTCCAACATCTACATAGCTTACTGAGGACAAGGTCCAAATGAGACTGGAAAGGGTTATAGTGAATAAAGCACCTGGACCGGACGGTATACACCCAAGGGTACTTAAAGGGATAGTATTACTTCAAAATTACTATCTCTCATATTGTAGCCCTTAATAAACTGAGTTAAATGACACCAGCGGCATCTCTCAAACCTTTATGGTTTAAGAGATAGCCACTTTCAAAGTTTCCTCTCCCCTGTTGTCAGCGTTCTGCTGCCAGCAGGAGAATCTGGTCTCTGAATCAAGAGGAGGCTCTTCAGCAGAGCCGATATCTCGTTATGGAAGGAAAAATGATTCATTGAAACAGTCTTCTAAGTGTGCTTGGTAACCAAGCACATGTATAAGACTGTTTCAATGAATCATTTTTCCTTCCATAAGGAGATATCGGCTCTGTTGAAGAGCCTCTGCCTGTCCCGGGACCGGATTCTCCTGCTGGCAGCAGAACACTGACAGCAGGGGAGAGGAAACTTTGAAAGTGGCTATCTCTTAAACCATAAAGGTTTGAGAGATGCCGCTGGTGTCATTTAACTCAGTTTATTAAGGGCTACAATATGAGGGATAGTAATTTTGAAGTAATACTATCCCTTTAAGGAACTTGGTTCAGTAATAGCAAAACCATTATACTTAATATTTATTGATTCACTTTCATCAGGCATAGTGCCCTGTGATTGGAGGAAAGCTGATGTAGTTCCACTGTTTAAAAAGGGAGCAAGATCGAAACCAGGAAATTATAGCCCCGTGAGCCTGACTTCCATAGTGGGTAACATACTAGAAGGGTTATTAACTGACAGTATTCAGAACTATGTGAAGACAAACAATATCATTAGTAGAAATCATCATGGTTTCATGAAGAACAGATCATGTCAGACTAATTTACTTGCATTTTATGAAAGAGTGAGTAGTAATTTGGACAGTGGAATTGCTGTTGATGTAGTATACTTGGATTTTGCAAAAGCCTTTGATACAGTGCCTCACAACAGGTTACTGAATACATTAAAAGGCTTCAGTTTGGGTGGTGTTATCTGTACATGGATTGAGAACTGGTTAAATGATAGATGGCAGAGAGTTGTTGTAAATGGAACTTTTTCAAATTGGTCTAAGGTTATAAGTGGGATGCCGCAGGGTTCAGTCCTGGGACCAATGCTTTTTAGTTTGTTTATTAATGATCTAGAAGTGGGAATTGAAAGTAGCATCTCAATTTATGCTGATGACACTAAACTATGTAAGGAAATGCATACAGAGCTGGATATTTTTTCCCTACAGAAGGATTTAGATAAACTAAGTGAATGGGCAGAAAAGTGGCAGATGTAATTTAATGTAGATAAATGTAAGGTTATGCATTTGGGCTGTAGAAACAAACTTGCTACATATACTCTAGATGGGAGACAACTTGGGAAATCCTCATTAGAGAAAGATTCAGGAGTATGGATAGACAAAAGACTTCACAGCAGTGTGGGGAGTCACTCAGCTGCTGCAAGAGCAAATAGAGTACTAGACTGCATAAAAAGAGGTGTAGAAGCAAGGGATGCTAATATTATCCTACTTCTGTATAAATCCTTGGTTAGGCCTCATCTAGAATATGGAGTACAATTTTGGGCGCCTGTTCTAAAAAAGGATATTACTGAACTGGAAAAGGTGCAGAGACGTGCAACAAAACTGATAAAGGGATTGGAAGATCTGAGTTACAAAGAGAGACTAACCAAACTGGGTTTGTTTACATTAGAGAAGAGACATCTAAGGGGTGATATGATTACCATTTACAAATACATTCAAGGTCAATACAAAGTACTATCCAATGAATTATTTATGCAAAGAGCTGAGCTAAGAACACGAGGTCATCCATTAAGACTAGAGGAAAGGCGCTTTTGACTAAAACAAAGGTAGGGATTCTTTACAGTAAGGGCGGTAAGGCTATGGAATTCTTTGCCTCGGGATGTTGTGCTTGCATATAATGCAACTGCATTCAAAAAAGCAATGGATGTCTATCTAGCACAGAACAATATTGACAATTATGACAGATGGCTTCAAAGCAAATAGGATATTGATCCGGGGAACTATTTGACTACCAATTGGAGTCAGGAAGGAATAATTCCCCCACACACACACACTTGGGGCTAGATTGGAAATGGCTCCAGAGGGCTGTTTTTTGGCCTTCCACTGGATCAAAAGGGGTGTTTTTGGCATGGGCTGGACTTCATGGATTCTTGTCTTTTTTCAGCCTTATCTACTATGTTACTATGTAACAAAATAAAATGTCCCTTTGATTTATAATAGGATTTTAACCAGAAAAATCCTGGAGAGATCTCCAACTCATTGCTTCAAAAGCTGTTGGAGATCTCTCTAGCATTCATGGGGATAAAAGCCCCATTTAAATCAACGTGACTGTTCTGAAATTATAATTGTCCACTGTGTCCAAGTTAATTTGCCCCAGAATTGCTGCTCCTTTGCTACTAAAATGTTCCTCATGTATTAACACATTAATAAAAGCTCTACATATGACAATGGTTCACATGTCATAATTTCAAAATTTAGCTGTCACCCATTTTGTACAGAACAGCAGCCCCCACTCAGTTTCCAGGGTCATCTGGCAGCTCTGATTCGTCACTAGGAACGACGAGCACAGCACGGGAGGAGCAGGATGCACAGACACTATGGCGGGATAATCAGTATGCGCACCGTGCCCCTACAGCAGGGCTCAGTGCGCCCTTTGTACCATTCACTGCTCACTGTCTCCCTCCTCTCTTGCCATTGATCTCAGCTCCCCGTGGCTCTCGCTCTTTTTAGACTAGTGCCTCTCTCTCTCTCTCTCCTTCACAGCAGCCACCGAGGTGCATGCAACTCTGCTCTAACTGCACCCCCATTAAATGTGCACCATAGGCCGGCACTTCCTCGCCTATAGGTGGTGCCGGCCCTGGGAAGATGAGCAGGGGAGATGGATTAAGGTGATATGAGGGAGTTGATGAGAAGAGAAAGTTGTGATGGGGAGGAGGAAAGTGATGGAGGTGATGATGGGATGGAAATGTCAAGAAAAGGGTGAAAGAAGATGACCAGACCTATAACTTGGGTAACTCATGATACTGTATAAATGTTAATAAGAATATTATTAGTCAGGGGCATTGCTAGGGGGGATGAAGCCCACAGAATGTCAGTATGCGGCCCCAAATAGAGGCTGTGGTGTAGTTTAACTATTGTAAGTAACAGGGGACCAGTGTGTGAAGATCCACATTAAATGGGGATGTTAACTTCTTGAATCCTAAGGAGGTCTCCATCACATTGAGAAGCAATGAACTGAAGACCTCTCCAGTATTCAGGGAATTCAAGCGGAACTATCATCAAACTTATATCGAGCCCCAAATACAAATTACAATAGCTATATGCATATACGTACTTGTATTTTGCAGAATAATTGCGGCATTAGTGAAAAACAGAACTCATTTGGCAGGCAGCAGTGGGCAACAGCACAGACATCTTGCAGAGAAGGCATCTCCGAGTCTGAGCTGTCCATCCCCTTTACCTCCATGACTGGTGAGTTGATGCCTGGTTACCTTAAGGCACTGGAAGGGACTGACGGTGCAGGCGTAGAGAGCACCTACTGCAAGATCCCTGACGCTGCCTGTCTGCCTAAAAAGTTCTAATTTTCACTAATGCTGCAATTTTTCTGCAAAATACAAGTAAGTATATGCATATCTCTATTGTAATTAGGATTTAGGGCTCAATTTAAAGCGGAACTAACACATCCACTAAAGTTGCCCTGCAATACTTATGCAGGTGGCGACTAGCTTACTAATCATTATTTTACCTTTAAAAAGTGTCCACGAATACAGTTATGCTTAAGTTTCCGAAACTGACGGCCAGGTTACTGCAGCCTGTGCTCCTGCGCTGTCTGTCTCTTCCGGAGCTGTGCAATGCCTGTGAAGGGTGAAGAGGACTGACAGTGCAGGCACACATTCAAGATGTCCGCGGTGATGCCTGGCTTCCGGTCTCGGAAACTTAAGGATAACTTTATTCGTGGGCACTTTTTAAAGGTAAAATAATGATTATTAAACTAGTTGCCACCTGCCTAAGTATTACAGGGCAACTTTAGTGGAGGTGGTAGTTCTGCTTTAAGTTTGATGATAGTTCTGTTTTAAGACCCATTTAACTCAGTGGGAATTTCCATTTGCCCCTGTGGTGCAGCTAGTTTACTCCAGAATTGTCCTTAAAGGGTTAAAATCTAAAGGTACAAGAGGGGTGCATGCATTTCACTACTCTCTGGTACATCAAGGGTTAAATGTGTACCATCACAGATGTTTGAATGCTTTGCCCATTCTACTAATCTGTGCAAGGTGCTGCTGATGTAGTAACCTAAATGGTGCAATTTTGGTGCAAATCAACTGCAACATAGGGAATTCCTAAACATCTTCATTGGTTTAAATGGGGCTTTTAACCCCTTGATGCTAGAGGGGCCCCTATTAAATGAATGGGAATTTGGGGAAATGTTTTTGTTCTCTATGGTGAAGTTGGTTTGGTATAGCATTGCACATATTTTTCTTAATACATCAGCCTCTGTGCTGAAGAGACATATATTATTAACCCTTTAACCCTCTGAGTACCAGAAAGGTAGGTATCCAATACATTACGCTGCAATGCATTAGATACTTCTGTCACTCAAAGGGTTACGAACCATAGGTATGTGCAACGCATTGCTTTGTAATAATAACAACCTGTTCCTGTATATCAGTAGGCTTCCAAGTCTTAAAGGGATAGTAATGTCATGTAAAAAGGAGTAGCTATAGTGTAGATATAATAAAAAGAGGTTACTTGAGGTTATTCCTATCTCTCAAACCTTTATGGTTTGAGAGATATATGAAAATAAAGTTGTCCGCTCTCTCCCCTTTTAGCTTGATGAGCTGTAAAGCTGTTAGAAGCAGATTCTGGTAGCGCAACCACATGGCGGCTCTTTAGCTGAGCCAACATAGTGATATATAAAAATAAATACTAAATTGGAATGGTCTACAAAGTGTGCTTGCAAACCAGGCACACATTGTAGACCGTTCCAATGAAGTATTTATTTATAGATAGTGCTATGTTGGCTCATAGCCGCAGTCTGGTCCCACGAACAGAACCTGCTTCTGACAGCTTTACAATTCGTCAAGCAAAAAGGGGAGGGAGCCGAAAACTTTATTTTCGTATATCTCTCAACCCATAAAGGTTTGAGAGATAAGAATAACCTCAAGTAATATATTTTTTTTATTATATATACGATATAGCTATTACTTTTTACATGACATTACTGTACTTTTAACTATAGAAAATGGTGGCATTTATATAGTACTAGCAGTGTGGGATGGCATTGCCCGCCTTTTTTTTTTCTTATCTATTTAGTAATGTAAAATGTAATTGTATACACATACATAGATCCCGACACATGCCACATATACATATTAACCACTTGAGTGGCATAGGGGTACGCAACACATCGCTTGGAAATGCGCTACATAGCCCTCTGCCACTCAAAGGGTTAAACTTCAATACAAAGGTCTTTTTGATATGTGAGTGGAGGAGGGTGTAATTGACAAGGGTGGTGTGTGGATATGGAGCAGTAATGGGTAGAGGAGAGTGGCAGACCTCGAATAGAAAAGAGTTACATGGAATTTTTGTGTCAGTGGAAGAGGGTGTACCGGGGTGGTGTGTGGATACGGAGCAGTGCAGTAAACGGGAGACGAGCAGTGGCACACCGTGAATAGTAAACACTTGCATGCATTTTTCTAGTTTGGCCACTGATACTGTGTGTGATGCGGTCCAGGAGCAAGGAAACTTTTCCCATAGGAGAGGTCTGGCTGAGGGCATTGTGTGTGTGCGTGGGCCATTTTTTTTTTTTTTTAGATGGAACTTGAGGGTGGGCAAACTCATTGCAGAGATTTTGACAGCAGTAATCACACCCCCTGTATCTCCTGGACAGCCAGTATGGAGAAGATTTGCAAAACTCCTCCTTAGTGCCGCCCCCGGGTGTGTGTGTATGCCAGCCACGCAGGTTCTGGACCGGGACAGTGAGCTTCTTTGGCCCTTATGCAAAGTAGCAAAACAGAACAATTCTGGCTCAAACCAACTGCATCAAAGGAGACAACATTCACAATGATTGGGTTTTAATCCACTGAATGCTAGTGATGTTTACAACTCACTGATAAGCAAACAGTTGGAGACGTCTAGCATTAGAAAAAACACCCCATTTAAATAAATTTGGATCTTGTGAATTTATTTATCCCCTATGTTGTAGTTGGTTTGACCCACAATTGTCCCTCGTTGATTTTATACCACTATACTTAAGTTGTAAAACTGCCAGCTAACCTTGAATAAATGTATATATAAAATAAAGTGCAATGGTACTTTTTAATGGACCAGTGAGTGCAATACTAGCACCTCAAAACATTCCCATGAGAATATACCAGGCGTTGAGCAAGTGGCTCATTAACAATTGTTGGACTACAACTCCCAATATCCCAAGCTGGACAGAATGTTGAACGTTGTAGCCCAGCAACAGCTGCAAACCCACAGGCTGCAAATCCTTGGTATAGTTATACCATCCTCCACCGCCCCCATTATTTATCATGCCCTCTGATGTCATTCACAATACCCCTCCCCCAATATGATCCCCCTCTCACCCAGATAATAAGACTTTCGCAGAGCTCGTTTTCCTTCCCGGCCATGTTTCCGGATAATCCTTTTACTCCTCACACTTGTCACTCTTCTTGTTTCACCTCCCCCGTCCTACAGCTCCAGTTGACCTCACCTGGGAAAAGGAAGACGGAGGAGGGTTTAGCAGACGTTTCTTGCCTTTACGTAAGGGATACCTGTCTAACTGTATCAAGTAACACATCTAGCGTAAATGCCTTCATGAATACCACCGTGTGGGCGTTCCCGTCGAAAAACAACCTCCCTCCGATGGATGACAGTAGTAGTGCACGCCTCTGCACCCTGCGACAGGTAATTATCATAAACTCTAGGCCAATGGTAAGAGCAAGACACACAAAGGACCAATCGGTTTCTTAGATGGTTTAAGGCTTATACATCACTTGGTTATGTGAGCTCGCTTTCGGAAGACTTCCGTGTGATCATAAGTACAAGCGTTGCTTAGGCAACAAGGGGATGGGGGTATTATTTCTGTAAAATATTAATACTTTGCTGCACGGAGAGCACGTGCCTCTACTCCGTTGTATAGTAATAAACGCAGAAAAATACGATATAGGGATGTGACGCACATAGTGGCGAACACACACACACACACACACGCACGTGTGGAATAGGTAGCTGGGGAGTTGTGTCCATAATGAGTGTAGGCCAGAGGTAGCCAACCCTGGTCCTCAAGAGCTACCAACAGTGCGTGTTTTCAGGCTGTCCTGGATTGAGCAAAGATAGACAAATTAAAATACTGATCTACTGATAAGTCACCTCCAGGTGGGATATGTCATGTTGTTAGTTCTTGAGGATCAGGGTTGGCTGCCCCTGGTGTAGGCATATAGTACTTAGTTAGACCAGGAGTGAATGATACTAATTCTATCAGGTCCAGTGAAGGTGGTTGGTCTGTGCTCATGGAACAGGTATTTTTGGAGTGGTTTTCATAGAAGAGGGATAGTGTCCCTAGAAGAAAGCGGACCCCTCTCAGTATTGCATTTGACCAAGAGGGAGCACATACACATTTATGGCTCTATTCTGTTACCCTTGGTATTTGTAAAAACTGCGATGGTGGTTTTGATAGCACAGTTTGCTATTCTATTAACTGCACTGTCAAAAACCACCGTGCCGCAAAAATGTCCCAACAGGCGCAAAATTTGCGGCCATACGACATCATGTAAGAAAAAAAGAAAGCAGAATTAACTATTCCATTCCATGCGGTGGCTTCACCACGTTAAGGACTGCACTTTTCATAAAGAAAAAACTGCATCATGAAAACGAGGCACAGATTCCATAAGATGTGATGAAAACCACTGGAATGCGTTAGAAAACTGGTTTCCAACACATACTTGTGTGGTTTTTTTTTTTCTTGTTTTTTTTTTTTAAGATTAACCTTATGAGTGCCAGCGGAGTATGCAAAGCATTGTACAGCATTGCATACTCCACTGGCACTCATATGGTTAATCTCACAAGAGTTAACACATGTCCGGAAAAATAAACATTTACCTGTAATCTTGTTGTCCAGCGGTCCTGAGTGCCTTCCTACCATCTTCTGCCTCCTTTACAATCTTAAAAAAAAAAAAAAAAAATTGAATGAGTGGTTATGTTTATAAATAAATAAAGCCCTCAAAAGTTGCCACAGTTAACTAGTTTAGGGGGTACACTTCCTGTTTAAAAAGTGTGGCATCGGTCCTCTGATTTTTTTTTTATTTTTTTTTTTGCCATTTGTTTTAAAAATGAAAGGTCTTTTATTATCCATTTGTATTAAAAAAAAGAATGGAGGCCACATGTCCCTCATGCCGCCGCTGCTGTCTCTACTGGCAGCGATGCAGATTGATAGAGCCCTCACCTTCCTACCTATCTAGGGGTTGTCATCATTCCCCCTGCTAGAAGCTGATTGGCTGGGAGGTGAATAAGCACATATCCCAGTCAGGGCCGGATTTTCCGTAAGGCAGAGTAGGCATCTGCCTACAGGCGCATCCTACAGAGGGGCGCCTGACATTGCAATGTTTTTTGCTTTTTTTTTAAAGTGGCGTGGCATGCCACACCGATCCGTGCTGCCACATTGTAAGCTATGCCTTTAGCTGTTGGGCTCTCCCGGCTCTTTAGTAATGCAGAGCGCTGGGAGATGACATCATCGCCCAGCGCTCTGTATTACTAAAGAGAAAACAGCGCGGGAGCAACAGCAGCTGCAGGTCTGTGCAGAAGCACAGATTTCTCCTGCCGCTGGACCACCAGGGAGGTAGGAAATGGATGGGGGGGGAGAATGAGGCTTAATTTGGAGATAATGGGGGCAATGTGAGGTCAATATGGGAATGATGGGGTGTAAGCAATGTGGAGCAGATGGGGGCAATGTGGAGCTGATGGGGGGCAATGTGAAGGCAATATGGAGTTGAATGGTGCAATGTTGAGATGATGGGGCATTATGAGGGCAATGTGGAGCTGATGGGGGGCAATGTGAGGGCAATATGGAGTTGATGGGGGCAATGTTGAAATGATGGAGCAATATGAGGGCAATGTGGAGCTGATGGGGCAATGTGGAACTGATGGGGTGCAATGTGGAGCTGATGGGGTGCAACGTGAGAGCAATATGGAGATTTGGAGCATTGTGGAGATGGTCAGTGGGGGGGGGGGCGCTTCAGATATCTATGCCTACAGGCTCCTGAGATGTAAATCCGGCCCTGATCCCAGCCAATTGAAGACTGCCAATTATTTTGAACAGAGACTGGCACACAAAAGCCAGCCTATGTTCAAAATTCTCACAGTATTACTCAGACAACAGCACAATAGGTGGGAAGATGGGGGCTCTGTCAATCTACATGTCTGCCGCCACCAGGGGAGACGGTGGCTTCAAGGGGGACATGTGGACTGGGTTTTTTTTTTGTTTTGTTTTTCATACAAATGGACAATAAAAGACCTTTTTCTTTTTAAAAAAATGTCAAAAAAAATTGGAAAAAAGATGCCACAGTTTATAAACCCCTTGAGTGCTGGAGAAGTACCCTCTGGCACTCAAAGTGTTAACTGTGGCATCTTTTGGGGGCTTTATTTTTTAAAAACAAAATAACTACTCATTCATTCATTTAATTAATTGATTTTTTTTTAAGATTGTAAAGAATAGAAGAAAGAAGACCAAAAGGAGATTGAAAAGACAAATTGGATGACAGGTAAGTATTACATTTCTGAGTGTTAGGATAGTGTTAGGGGTAGTATTATTTGGTGTCATGTTAGATATAGTGACACTGTGTTAAACAACAACGTTGGCTCCTTTTCCTTTGATGTTCACATAATTTGCACTATTTAGCGCAAGTTGCGGGAACAAAAACTAATAACAAGCGTTTGGCCAAAATGTGAGTTTTGGCCATGGTAGTTGTTCCATTTACCTCACCAGCTATAGAATAGCTGCTGTACACAAGTGTGTTTGTGGTGAAGTGTTTTTTTCCCTTACAGCTGTTTTACCGGGGGGAATAGAATCGAGCCCCAAGTCAGATAAATAACCATATCTCTCTAGCATTTAAGGGGGTTACATCAATAAAGAACTATATCTGTCTGGTGTTCAAGGGGTTAATCACTAATTCATTATACCTCTCTAGCATACAAGGGTTTTTTCACCTTTTTTGGCATTGAAGGGGTCAATCATTGATTAACAGTTTCCTGTGAACCTTTCTGGCATATAAGGGGTTCATTACAGATGAAATATGTGTCCATTTTACAAGGGGTTAGCCAGTGAGGAACACATTGCTGTATATTGTATTGTGTGACAAGGTGGCATTCAAGGGGTTAATTACTGGTAACACACTGATGTGCACTGTTCTGGCATATGAGGGGTTAATAACCGAATTATGCCTCTCTAGCATACAAATGGTTAATCTGAGAGTTACACATTGCTACACAACATGTTCACTTATGGAGCATTGAAGGTGTTAAATATAACAAAGATGGTGGTGCACCACCACTGCGTATAAGGGGTGCCCCTAGTGTATAGGTAAAAGCAATGTGCTAGGATAATGATGAACATATCAACATAAAAAGAGAGAGATATCCTTACCAGCACCAGACCATTACTCCTAAGAAGATGGACAATGGGGATATTATCTCATATAGCTGAGGCCTGTGAAGTGACTCTTGGTACAGAAGGTACTCAGTAACATATAACTTTTATTAGCAAATATTAAAAAGCCTAGTGAATTATATAATAATGCACCACCAACTGCTGGTCTGCACCCTTTCGCTTTAGGATGCAGCGATATATAGTATCAGTCTGAGTGTAATTCAGACTAGTACCTACAGTAGGGGTATGTCAAGTGTTAATAGTATATCTTTGAAAGGGGTATAAGCTATACTTCACTGTACTCCTGAAGATTAGTATATTATTGTGAGACTAGTTTTAAAGCCCGTGTACACGGGCCAACACTGGCGGCACTGCAGTCATGCGAAGTACAGACTGCCCGCACCGCAGCTGATACGGAGCACAGAGTTCCGAATTCAGACCAGAGTCCTCTCTGCGCACTTTCCTGGGAGCGGTGCCAGGAAGGTGAGCAGAGAGGACTCTGGTCTGAATTCAGAGTGCCCCGCTCCGTATTAGCCACAGCGTGGGCAGTCTGTACTGTGCATGACTGCAGCACGAGCAGCCGTCTCTACTGCGCACGACAGCTTCTGGCAAACACCCTTAGCAAATTATAATATAGGATAGTTCTGTGTTAACACTGAATCACAAGTACAGATATCTTGATGGTATATCAGTGCTGGAGATCAGTATAGTTTTATCTACTATCTGCACTTGTATTGCCACCTATCTGATAATCCTAGGTTATCTAATGCCTAGTAGTGACAGTGCATAAAATCAGTGAGTTACTAGTAACGGCCCAGCTGTTAGACGGACAAGGATCTAAAACAGCTCTGGTTCAAGCTCCGGCTTCTCACAAACGCAATGACCACAAGGGCAAATGCTAAGTACATGAATTGGTGATCACATTTAAAGCCACTCTATATAGTCCTTCCCTTGTTAGCGTCAGGGACAGTAACTGATTCAGTGCCCCAGTTGGCTTTTGATAACTGCCGTTTAGTGCTGACAAGTAGTATTGTTCGATTAACACACTAAAATAATACTGTTCTGGTGCCGTAGTTATATAGATCTAGTAACCAAGTACTGTAATATCTAGGAACTATTCTTGCGTTTAAGCTATATAAACAGAACTCATTTCTTCAGGCTTTTTATGCCCCATTTCAAAGCAACAGTTGAAACATTTTCTTTTTACACATTAGTATGTGACTGCCTGACGTACGCTTCGCATATATGGCTTTGTCAAAGGGTCTAAATGAGATAATATCCCCATTGTCCATCTCTTTCTCTTTTTTTTATATTGAAGGTGTTAACGCTGTGAATGCCAGAGGGATACGCAATGCAATGAGAATTTTTGCAATGTGAACCCCTCTGGCACTCAATGAGTAATAATGCTGTGCACCTTTCTGACATACAGGGGGTTAATCACTGATTATTATGCCTCTCTAGCTTAGAGAATGACTACAGTACACCTCTTTGACACGCAAGGGGTTAATAACTGATAATTTATGTCTCTCTATAGCTTACAGCTATAGCTTACAGTTAACAACCAGTGCATACAGTGGTTTAAACAGGAAGTGGTAACTGAGTTTAACCCTCTGGCATAAAATGGTTTAAATGATGATTTATGCTTCTATAACGACTGTATACAGTGGGTTAATCAGGAAGGAATAAAGGTGTTTAACCCTCTAGAATACTGTGGGTTGAATGATGGCAGCCTGTACTAGCCCAATGAACCCACACTTTGCATTCTAAAACATTATTATGTACAAAATCAGATGGAGGGAAGAGCATAATACTTTACAAGTATCAAATAATGCTTATCAAGTGTACCACTACTTATGTCCCCTTGCCAGAATTTAGAGGCAAAAGACAGGTCCAAGTAGCCCTATAACCACAATATTCTCAGCGTGGGCAGCTGATTCTGTGTTCAGGATGAAGATGTTAGGGAGTGGGCATCAGATTCCCTCCTCCAGAAGAAGACCATCCAGTGTAAGATACTTCTGCATCATCATCTCTTTGGTGTCCAATGGAGATAAATGCTTTAGGAAGGAGTCTTGGGATTGAATGGATCATCTCGGCCAGCGTTAGCAAATTCATTGGTCTTGGGCAGATCCAAATCTACCATTTTATGTATGCTCAGAGTGAGTGTAAGCTAGTTTCTGGAGAGTAAAAGCATATTAAAGCAATATTTATATGCTTTAATGTGCTCCCTCCACTTCAGACTAACTCTTTTTGTAGAACTATGACACACAGAGTTACCGTAAACAGTGAAGTGGGCAGTTAGGTTTGGAAAGGCTCAGCTTACCAAAGCCTTCATTATTCTCCTGCCATGCTAACATCCCTATATATATATATATATATATATATGTGTGTTGTTGTTTTTTTTATATATACAGGTATACAGATTTAAATGGGGCTTCTAACGTCTAGCATGCTAGAGAAGTTTTCAGTGTATCATTGGAGACCTCTAGCACTCAAGGATTCAAAAGCCCCATTTAATTTGATTGGAAATTTGTTTGTTTTTTTTTATTTTTCCCATTTGTGAACTTGGTTTCCGCCAGAATTACTTGACTATACTAAAATAGGTCACTTAGTGAAAGTCTGCAGCATGTGTTTATCATAAGATTCCCTCAACAAGGAAGGTCTGGACACCTTACCAAACCCTGGTTTGAATGAAATAGCAATTACTGGTGTAGGAACTATTTTGGTGGCTGAGATTGAAGAGAATTGCATTACAGAAAAGCTGAAGAGCCATGGGATGCCCAGCCTTAGTTGTATTTAGATGTTCACATGCAATAGCTTGGTATGTTGATGGATATTGTAGTCTGGCAGTTGGAGAACAAAAAGTTGTTCAATACATAATTAAATTAGGCCAAATAGATTTTCATCCATTCAGCTTCTGAATTCCGATGTGTTTTGCGATCTGGATAGTTTTGGTAGCATTCGCCAAAGACCAAACATTCAGTCACCTACATTCCATACCTTTAGATACCTAGACTCCTCCCTGTATTTTCCTTAAATTTGCATTCTGAGGGTCTCTCGTTTCCACTCTTGCTTCTTCCACCCCATTCAATGTTCTTCTTTACCCCCATAGGCCCCAATGAGTAATGTATTCCAGATGGGTTCAAGTATTTTTTTTGCTCCTTGGATTTATTAGAAATGATGTGGTACATGGAATCTAAGTCCAGTCCATTGAACATGATGTAGTTTGCATGTTTAGATACATTCCTAATAGTACACTCTCTCCCACATACATACCCTCCACAACCTCATTGTTCAATCATTTCTCCCAAACAGACCCCCCACTTCCCTGGACCACTACACTCAATAGCACTTCTTTCTCCCATCCACTGATTGGCGGCTCATGTGGCAGGAGGCATTCACACCCCATAGCATTTACTTCTTCTGTGTCCAACCTACTTTCCGCTAGACTGTAAACCTTTCATGAACAGGGCCCTCTGACCCTTTTGTTTTCCATGTTCCATTTGTACTGTTTTATCTCTCTGTATGTCTATTCCCTATTGCACAGCGCTGTGGAATAAGTTGGAGCTATATAAATAAAGAATAATAATACACGGAGGAGCAAGAGGATGCCTATCCACCATAGAAGACTGAGTCCACTTCCAGTAGTGTACTAGAAAAAGGCTGACATGGAAGAAACATGCAAAGGATTTTGCCTAACCACATGCCATATTTATGACATATTAAATAGTCCTGATGTGTTTTTTCTTAAATATCAGTACCAACCTGTCACTCACTCTGTCTAATGGTGATTCTGGTAGGGTGAGGTAAAGCTGCCATCCACGTCATGCCCTGAGCATGAACAAACTACTTTCCTGTTTGAAGCCCATATCACTGTAATACATGAATAATTATTTATTAAAAAAGTGAATAAGAATTTTGCTTGCATAGAAAACTGAATGGGAGACCTGATGTGTGGGTCTAGAAGTGGGAAAGTAGATGTTTGAGAGTATTGTCTCAGTTTAATATATACCTGTACTTTTTGACTTCACGTAGGCAACTGTTTGTGTCTAGCCACAAATGTGTAAGCAGGACAGACGAGGGGCTGGATTAAAATGCAGGAGATAAATGTTACCTCCCGTTTTATCAAAAATGTTCCTGTTGAAGTCTGTGGGGATACCTGGAGATAAAAACAGAGATAAAATGAGCACCTGCATTTACATCCAGCATTAGGTACATAACACTCAGACAAATTATGAGAAAACTAAGAATTCTTTTTTTTTTCTTTTTCTCATAAGCTAAACATAACAAAAATGGTGACATTTCATTCCCCAAGGACCTTTTTCTAACATAAATGTGAGCATAAAGCCACAAAGGGGCATCTCACTGGGTGTGTAAATGTCTTAGTAAATAGATTTTGCCCTCATATCTCATTAATACTCAATGAAGCTGGAGAAAACCGGCTACACCATTGGGAACTAATACATATTCAAACTGATATACATTGGTCTTTAACGCCTTGAATTGAAGATTTCTAGCATGGTGTAGTAGAATTACACAGCATTTCTTCAGTACAGCAGCATTTCTGTGACTTATTCTGATGCACAAGGCTTACACTTGGATGTGGATTTTCACAGGAAATTATATTTACTGGGTTGCCTTCAATTTTTGATATAAAATGAACCACGTATTTTTTGGCACACAGAATACAACGAGGTTATGCAGGGCTCTGTGCAGCAATCAAAATGTGTGAAATCGTCCCAGGCCCTGGAATTAATCCCAATAGAAAATCATGTGACGCAGGAAATGAACAGGTATTGTCTTGCTTATTTTGTATATCACATCGAATGGGGATTTTCATTCTTTAGTAAACAGAGCTTAAAATTCAGTCATACATAGCACCAAACTGGCTAGTTTGCAAGGGTTCGTTAATTATTTAGACATGGTTTGATTAAGTCTTAGAAAGACTACTCAGATTTGTGTTATTCCTAAAAATCTGGCATTTTTGTGGTTCTCAAGGGATGAATTTGACCTCTTAGTTTAGGCACAGATTATATCAGACCAGGTATTTGAAATAAAAATCTGTGTGTGTGTGTGAGAGAGAGAGAGAGACAGTGGGGAACTATCAGCATATACAGTGCGTTACTGATGTCATCACTTTATTTAAGCAGTGACCTGCTTTAAGACTCAGTTCTGAAAAGATATTGAAATTAATCAACCTGACACAGCCTTTCTTTTAATTCCCAAGTGAATTCTGAGTGTTTAAAAGCAATATAGGAGTGGGGTGGCTAATTCCTTTCAGAGCTGACTGTCACTGCATGTCTCTGCTGAAATAAATAATTTGTAGCAAAATGCTGTCATCCTATTTACTTATTAAAGCTTAGCAATGCCCCCTCATTTTATCTGTAGAACCTATCATTCATACTTCTCTCCTGAGTGGAAGCAGCTATCTTTTAGCAGGGCTGACAGTGGTGACATTTTCCCCTTTTCCCTATTTACATGTCCTGCTAATAAAAATAGTAATCATCTGGTTCAAATGGTCTGTGCTAACACATCACTTGTGCAGACCTTTTTTGCAGTATCTCCTAACATTTTGTCTTTGGTTTTCTGATGTGCAGTTTGATCACCTCTCACACCAGAAATTGGAAGCTGAGTGTAAGAACAGATCAAGCTACACATCTGCAAATGTACAGCGAATACTGTAAAATAGCCTGCAAGGTTAAGTAGTTGTGGTGGTAGGAAAAACAGCTTCTAGTCTTCTTTTCCTTAACACTACCTACACACCAAGCACTACATGCTTCTTACTACACTCCCTGCTTTTCTCTCTTACACTCTCTTTTCCTTTCACTCCATTTCTTGCCTCTCTTCCTTTTCTCTACTTCCTCTGTCTGCCCATTAAATTGACATTTTCTCTAAAGCCCTTTTCTCCCTCTTACCTCCCCTCAGTGCCTATTTTCCTGTGGCTATTTTCTCTTGACTCTTCCCAGGCTGTCTGTACCCTTGCCTCATCTATTGTGCCTCTTTCTCACTCTCCTATGCCTCTCTCCCTGTCTCTCTTGCCCTTTTCCCCTCTCCATTTACTCTCTCTCTGTACCTCTGTCTTATTGTCTCTATATCAGTTCCCTTGCCTTGACCCCCAGTATCTCTCTCCTACCCCTTCCCTCTCATTTTTTACTTCTCTTCTTTTGCTCACCCCACTGCCACCCTCCCTTTTCTATAATTCTTAGATGGTCTCATCTAATGGTGTAAGGCTCTGTTCATGTAATGGGATGCTGTGCTAGTAAGTAAATGGTTCAATCTCTGCTGGTCTAATTTACTGGTGTCAATGTCCGATGCGTTCATGCAATGATCTGCTCTTGGAATATGAAGCTCATCTCATTAAATGGTGAAAAGTTATGTTCTTCTCTTTATATGTCACTAATATATGTCACTAATGGGGCTTTGAGCACTTTTACTGTCCCTGCTTTTGTGTGTTAGGAATCACTATACTTGAGTGTGTGTATGCTGTGTGCATGACTGTGTCCATTTTGCATTATTACTTGTGAAACTACTGTAGGCGAGTGTGTTATCTCTGAGGGTGAGTGAATGTGCGTGATCTCTTGTCAAATCCATGCAGTACAAGTCTGAAACAAAAAATATTTGTTACAAAATAAAAAAAAGGGTGGGTATTTTACAGTTTTAGCCTGGGAGGTCATATTACCAAGGAGACTTTATATTTATTGCTGGCATTTTAGAAGTTAGTCTGGTGTATCACATGGTATAAAAGGTATAAAAGGTTTAGAATCACCCACCTTAATGGGATGCAAAATAGTTATTGGGTAAAAGTTAAAGCGACTAATTGACTGTCACGTTTCAACTCCCCTGCCCAAATAGTGTTTCCTCAATGGTGGGCGCGAGCTGGATAGCCAGGGTTAAAGAGATAGTATTGCTTGAATTTGACAAAAATTTATATTGTAGACATTAAAAACATGAATAGAAAGAGCTATGTTCCAGAAGTCTGCCATCTAGCAGAGAAAAGCAAAATCCGGTCCCGGGACCGTCATGCGGCTCTTCAGCAGAGCCAAAATAGCCCGATGTAGGAAGAAATACTTCATTAGAATGGTCTACAAAGCGTGCTTGCAAACCAGGCACACTTTGTAGACCTTTCCAATGAAGTATTTCTTCATACATCTCACTATTTTGGCTCTGCTGAAGAGCTGCAGGACTGTCCCTGGACCAGATTGTGCTTTTCTCAGCTAGATGGCAGACTTCTGGGAAACCCGAACTTTACATGCTTTGATCTCTCAAACTATAAACGTTTGAGAGATGGGACATAGCTCTTTCTATTCATGTTTTTAATTTCTACAATATTCATTTTTGTCAAATTCTAGCAATACTATTCCTTTAAAAAGCTCTAGTGATGCTCTGCACTCTCTCCCAAACAGGACTGTTCCTCTTCTTCTCTGCTTGCGCCGGTTGCTCCACCTATTTCTAAATTCGCACATCATGCAGATGCCGCATTGTAGACTCTGCTCCCTCTTAGGTTCCCATCTTGCTCTGGTTGCTGGCAAGTTGGGAAACCGAGGGAGCAGAGTCCATAGTGAGGCATCTGAATGCAAAGGGTTAAGATACAAGAGGAGCAAGCAGAGACGGTTTGGCAGAGCGTACAGAGCAACAATCTGGGAAGCTAAGGGAGGGGAGACATCCACCAAGGTTGAAGGCGGGAGAGGAAAGGAGGAGAGAATGGGAGGAGTGAGAATAGAACCAAATGGCGAGACTTCTGTGGTAGTCACAAGAGGTGAGGAGGAGAGAAAAGAGGAGTGCCAGGGGAGGAAGGGCACCACCTGGTAGAGAGAAGGGAGACCCTTCTTTAAGGAACATATTGGTAGGGTAGGAGGATGAAGGGAGCGGGCTTACTCTTAGGACATTGAGATACTGCACCTAAAAAATTAAAAGCGGAACTTTCAATTACTAATAAGTCACCCTTCAATTATTAAACATCTGGTGACCAGAAGACTGATGGGCAGGTTAGTGCAGTCTGCACCGTCAATCCTTCCGGTTACCTTGTGGCACACTGCAATGCTTCTTACAGGAGACGGGGACTGACAGCGCAGGAGTGCAGACAAGATGTCTGGCTTCCGGTCTCCTAAGATGAAAGATTTCTTTAGAATGTGGCACTTTACAGATGTAATACATGTATTAGGATGCTAGTCGCCATATGTTTAATAATTGAAGGGCGACTTATTAGTAACTGAAGGTTCCGCTTTAAGTTT
Source organism: Rhinophrynus dorsalis (assembly GCA_037306005.1). NCBI lineage: Eukaryota > Metazoa > Chordata > Amphibia > Anura > Rhinophrynidae > Rhinophrynus > Rhinophrynus dorsalis. Next base: position 237,479,704 of record CM074722.1, on the reverse strand, counting down.
GAACTGCAATAAATCTTGACTAAAATACCTCTCAGCAGTGAGAGCACCCTTGTTTTACTCATGAGGATAAAACCTACAATATATATCTTTTTACCTATTAAGTGTTATCCCTTTCAGTATGTATACCATACACTTATCATATGTGCATGTGTGTGTGTGTGTGTGTTTACCATTTTTAGCAATTGCAGAGAGCTGGGACTTGATGTAAATTTGTAGTTCAATAAAAATGAAACCTACAAAACTATATAGGATTTCATCGAAGTGTCCCGATTATAAAAAAAATACCACATGAGACTAATTTTCTGAGCCTGGGTGATCATTTCTAGGTTCTAAGAGTCTAAAAAACAAAAATTAAACCCCACATGTGTATGTTTTTTAAAGTGGGTGACCTCACATTTTTCCTTGGGTATTTCTAGCGTTTTGATCAGTTTTGCAACAGTTTTACATCAGACCTGTAATAATATTGTCTGCAATTTTATTTTACATCCACTATAACTGTACATTGAATAGCCATACATGATGGTGGGAAGTGTAGTCCACAACAACTAGAGAGCTTTAGCTTGCCCACACATGTAATATACATTAGCTCTATATTTATAGCATTGTTTGTACTATAACGATGTTTGTTGGTTAGGACAGATATCTATGTCTTAGCTAGGGATGGGTGAAAATTTTCACCTCAAACCAAAATAGGCGAAAAATGTCACTTCCCGCCTAGCAAAAATTTTCCCATGAAAAGTGTAGTTTTCCCACTTTTTTCGCGTAGCTCACTGGATTAAAATCAATGGGAACACTGAATTTCTTCCCACCACATGGCAATTTTCTCTTCTTTTCCTGCAGGCATATAAAATGGTGTCAGGCCCTCGTATCATGACATTCTGTGTTCGTGAGAGGAAGAGGGAGCAGCCCCTCTGCGTTGGATACCTTTCTGGCACTCAGAGGGTTAAATGTATTTAAGCCTAATTTATTTTAAAGTGTAATTTTCATCTAATTCTTTAAGTGCCAGAGGGGTGCCCAGTTCACAAAAGGTTAAAGGTAAATGATGATAAATATTTGGGTTTAATGTATCTGTAAAATTTACTCAATTGAACACATGGAATACAGCACCATTTATTACTGATAATTATAAGGCAGTGCCTGAATTTGTGGGCGGGGCTGCAAGCCTATAAATACCAGGCAGCAGCCCCCCTACTGGGCTCACTCCATCATGAGTGAACTCTGCTCCCAGTTTTCATTGCAATCGGCGTTCCAAGTGTTAAACTAAGCCTCTGCGATTGTGAAGCTTACAGTCCCATCTGTAAGTCAAGCACCCGTTTTTTTGTTTTGTTTTTTAACACCTACCCGACAATAGACTTACCAGGTACGTCCCGCAAAAAACTTTCAATACTAGTGACAGAGGACGAACCTGGTAAGTCCCGGAAGTAGTACCAGAAGTCCGGGTCTCCGTGCGGCCGCACGCCGTTCTGGGACTCTGGAATCATTTGGCAAATTTTTATTTTTTTGTATGACGGGAGTTAAGGTGACAGCCGCGTGCGGACGCGGCTGTCACTAAGGGGTTAAGCCATCGCAGTTTCTCTTTTCACAACCATATTTATCATTTTCTGCCCCTCCCCTTCTCTCTTTCAGCCGATCTCATTTATTCACTCCAAACCGCAGTAAGTATCTTTCTTATTGTTTCACCAACCTCTGCTCCCTCCACTCCCCTTCACTGTCTTGTCCACAGTAATCGATCGGCTTACTCCACATCTCAAGCTTGCCGGCTGCAGCAGACAATGTAGCCTGCACTTTTTCCAGACTTTCGCTTCAACCTCTCCAAGTTGAAGCTGTAAGTTAAGCACCCTCAATCTCCTATCCTTCCCCACCCCCTAATTTTTTCATGAAACCACCTCCTCATCGGTCGCAAACCATCTCTTTCAGTAACATAGGTTTTACCCCAGAGAATACCAAGATCCAAAGCACCTGCCCATCCAAAATCAGCCAAGGTAAGTATACCACCCCTTCTCAGCCCACCTCTGTTTTTTCCTCAGTCTCCCCCTCACCCACAACTTACTTGTGTTTCTATAGCCTCTCTGTCTATCTGAAGCTCCTAGCTGCCTTCAACTGCAATCTGTGCCTCCGGTCCTCTGTCGCCCTCTACTGTTATACCAATCTCAGTACAGTTAATTTTACCACTCTGCTCAGTATTCCCCCAGCCCCCTTTTTCTCCTTTAGTTACCTATCCATTGTTTTACACCTTTTCAAGGGATAGTAATACTTATGATGTAAAAAAATATATGTTGTAGGGTTTATCCCCCTGAGTAAAACAAGGGTACTACCACTGCCGAGAGTTTTTTTATTAAAGAATTATAGCAGCTCAAACTTGAATTTTGTAGGTGCGATATCACAGTGGCCTGAAAATTTACAGTGGGGCTGTTGCTACACCATCCTATGGAGATTTATGATCTACAGACAAGAGCAGTCCATAGGATGGTGTAGCAACAGCGCCACTGTAAATTTTCAGGCCACTGTGATATTGCACCTAAAAAATTCAAATTTGAGCTCTTATAATTTTTTAAGCAGTAGTAGTACCCTTGTTTTACTCAGGGGGATAAACCCTACAATATATTTTTTTTTTTACATTTTAAGTATTACTATCCCTTTCATTCCAGATAATAATTCAAACTTCCTCTGATCCTTCTACATCCAGTCCCTCCCATGTCAATCATCAAGTAAGTCACATTACCATTTTAAGTTTATCACATTACCCCAATCCCTCTACCTCCATGTATTCCTATCAAATAAATAAATATTTTCTTTCATATCACTACTTACCTACTCTCCTTTACTATACCTCCTTCCAGATCAAGAAACAGCTCCATCAGACTTCCTCAGTTTAAAAAAAAAAAAAAAAAATTACCTATTTACCTCACATCCTTGCAGGAGGCTGAAGGGTCATTACGCTTTTTACCTCCTAGCAGCGGGCCAAAAGTTCAAATGAACACCTTACCTCCACGCAAGAGGCGAAGGTTCCAATTATACATGCCTTACCTTCATTCTGGGGGTCGAAGGTTTCAATTTTACACTCCTTACCGCCAGACAAGAGCTGGAAGGTTCCAAATTTCACTCCTTACCTCCGACACGGGGCTGAAGGTTTCCATTCTATGTACCTTACCTTCCAACAAAAAGAACTGTAGGTCCATTCCACACTTCCTCCTTAGGAAGCTGAAAATTCCAATTATGCACCTTGACCCCAGCAGGGGGCCAAAGGTTCAGTCAATCAACTTACCTCCTAGAAGGGGGCCGGAGGTTCACTCATGCAACTTACCTCCTGCAGGTGGCCGAAGGTCCATTAATGCTCCTTACCTCCTAGCAGGGGCTGAAGGTTCACTCATGCACCCTATCAACTCACGCACCTTACCTCCTAATGGGGTCCGAAGGTTCACTACAATACACAGCAGTGACTGATTCGAAGAACCACGGCCTCAAGACTCATTGGCCTTCCCCGTTTTCACCTTAACATCCGTATTTTGAAATCTATCCAATCATTACAGCAGCATTGCAATGCTAACCCATTAGCCTAGCATTTTGGTTTTATGAGACCAGGCTAATTACCTCCCACTTCTAGTAGTTCCTAAAGTCACATATCACATTCCACTCTTTCCATGGTACCTAACTCCTTGTCATTCAGAACAGACCAATTGAGCACTGGTTCACATATTCCAGTTTTCTACAGATGGAGCCCTTTTACAGCTCTTCAGCGCCTAGCCTCTCTCACACACAGCAATCTAGTAGGTCACCTCTACTTTCGAACCCAGTAGGACTTCTTACTATGGCCAATTTCATCCACTACATTCATTCTATCATTCCTTGGTTCCAATCCCAATAATGTACCCACACACATCATACAGAGGCTCAGAAATGGCACTCCTCATGTTTTCCCAGTGCATTCCCTATCCTTCCAATCAAATCCGGAAGCCCTCGTCTCGATAGCCATTAACATAATTTTTGATTTGTTTTCTAATAAATACTTAATTCAGTTTAGATTTGGCTCCTTTTTGTCCCTCTATTTTTGCCTACCTTATTGACTCTGCCCTGGGACTCGAGTACCCGGGGGCCTCCATATCTTTACCTTTACTCACTGATATCCTCACTTCCTGCACTGGAAGCCCCGAACACAATTATAAGGCAGTGCCTGAATTTGTGGGAGGGGCTGCAAGCCTATAAATACCAGGCAGAAGCCCCCCCACTAGGCTCACTCCGTCACAAACCCTTTCAAGGCCCCCCCCCCTTTTTCAGATTATTTCCATACTTAGGTTGGTCCTCTAATCTGGCCTACCTCATCAACACTGCTCAGGGACTCAAGTACCCGGGGGGCTCCACACCTTTACCCTCGCTCACCGATACCCTCACTTCCTACACTGGAACCCCCAACCACAAAGATAACATACTTTTAACATTTCTATAAAGAAATGTAACTCCTTAGATGGCAGAGATGTCTGACATGCATTGCTATGCACATTCCTGGAGATGTATCTAACATCTAAGGGGTTACTTTACCAAGGAGAAGAACTATAAGAGATTAATTTATATTTAACCCCTTAAGGACCGGGAAAATCTGAGTTTGATTTGACTTAAGGACCGGAGCAATTTTGACTTTTTTGACTATGTCTTTGTTCAACCATATTTTCTCTTTAATTCCTTTTGTGCAGCCACATAAATTATATACTGTTTTTTTAAGCACAAGTAGGGCTTTCTTTTGATACCACAATTATATGAATACCTCATTGTTTAATTTGATTAAAATAGAAAAAAAGAGGAAAAAAATTGAAAAAAAACAACATTTTGCTTATATTTTCATGTCAGGATTTGCATACAATTAGTTTATGACAAAAAAATACCCCTAAATATATTCATTTGCTTCTCCTGAATATAAGAATACCCCATATGCCTAGTATTTCAATCACTTCCTCACATTTACAAGGTAAATATTACAAGATGGATGCCATTATTTCCAACTTGTAATTTCTCAACAATTGGCATGTGAGCATCATAGCTTAGCTGACGGTGCCAGAACCAAAAATGTCCCACAAAGGTATATGTTTCTGAAAACTACACAACATAAGGTAAATAATCAGGAGAATTTTGGAGTTTTTCATGCAGCTATTTTTCTAGAAAAAAATTTCAAAATTGTGGTAATATTTTGTTTTTTTGCAGTTTTCACACTTACATTTCAATACTACTGTTGATATCAAGCACATGATAGGTGAAGATTTTTAAAAATGCATTGTTTAGTGTTCAGCTCCTTCTTCTGAGTACGGCAATACCCCATATGCATAGGTTTCTCAAGGTTTGGGAGAGCTACGGGGCCCAAATTGGAACATGCGCGTTTCCAGTTTCACACTTTGAATTTTCACAGCTTGCATCACTGGTGCCATGTCTCATTTGGGGCTGTGTAACAGTGCTCCACTCTAAGATTTCCCCCCAAAAGTATATATTTTTGGAAAGTAGACACCCCAGGCTTTCATTTTATGTATGTTTTCAATTTTTTTACGCAGCCATTTTACCACCAATCGCTCGTAAATCTTGACGTAAGTTAAAAAAACAGCGTTTTTCACACTTGCACTTCAATGTTGATGTGAATTTCAAGCACATGATAGGTGAAGATTTTTAAAAATGCATTGTTTAGTGTTCAGCTCCTTCTTCTGAGTACGGCAATACCCCATATGCATAGGTTTCTCAAGGTTTGGAGAGCTACGGGGCCCAAACTGGAACATGCGCGTTTCCAGTTTCACACTTTGAATTTTCACAGCTTGCATCACTGGTGCCATGTCTCATTTGGGGCTGTGTAACAGTGCTCCACTCTAAGATTTCCCCCCAAAAGTATATATTTTTGGAAAGTAGACACCCCAGGCTCTCATTTTATGTATGTTTTCAATTTTTTTACGCAGCCATTTTACCACCAATCGCTCGTAAATCTTGACGTAAGTTAAAAAAACAGCGTTTTTCACACTTGCACTTCAATGTTGATGTGAATTTCAAGCACATGATAGGTGAAGATTTTTAAAAATGCATTGTTTAGTGTTCAGCTCCTTCTTCTGAGTACGGCAATACCCCATATGCATAGGTTTCTCAAGGTTTGGAGAGCTACGGGGCCCAAACTGGAACATGCGCGTTTCCAGTTTCACACTTTGAATTTTCACAGCTTGCATCACTGGTGCCATGTCTCATTTGGGGCTGTGTAACAGTGCTCCACTCTAAGATTTCCCCCCAAAAGTATATATTTTTGGAAAGTAGACACCCCAGGCTTTCATTTTATGTATGTTTTCAATTTTTTTACGCAGCCATTTTACCACCAATCGCTCGTTAATCTTGACGTAAGTTAAAAAAACAGCGTTTTTCACACTTGCACTTCAATGTTGATGTGAATTTCAAGCACATGATAGGTGAAGATTTTTAAAAATGCATTGTTTAGTGTTCAGCTCCTTCTTCTGAGTACGGCAATACCCCATATGCATAGGTTTCTCAAGGTTTGGAGAGCTACGGGGCCCAAACTGGAACATGCGCGTTTCCAGTTTCACACTTTGAATTTTCACAGCTTGCATCACTGGTGCCATGTCTCATTTGGGGCTGTGTAACAGTGCTCCACTCTAAGATTTCCCCCCAAAAGTATATATTTTTGGAAAGTAGACACCCCAGGCTTTCATTTTATGTATGTTTTCAATTTTTTTACGCAGCCATTTTACCACCAATCGCTCGTTAATCTTGACGTAAGTTAAAAAAACAGCGTTTTTCACACTTGCACTTCAATGTTGATGTGAATTTCAAGCACATGATAGGTGAAGATTTTTAAAAATGCATTGTTTAGTGTTCAGCTCCTTCTTCTGAGTACGGCAATACCCCATATGCATAGGTTTCTCAAGGTTTGGGAGAGCTACGGGGCCCAAACTGGAACATGCGCGTTTCCAGTTTCACACTTTGAATTTTCACAGCTTGCATCACTGGTGCCATGTCTCATTTGGGGCTGTGTAACAGTGCTCCACTCTAAGATTTCCCCCCAAAAGTATATATTTTTGGAAAGTAGACACCCCAGGCTTTCATTTTATGTATGTTTTCAATTTTTTTACGCAGCCATTTTACCACCAATCGCTCGTAAATCTTGACGTAAGTTAAAAAAACAGCGTTTTTCACACTTGCACTTCAATGTTGATGTGAATTTCAAGCACATGATAGGTGAAGATTTTTAAAAATGCATTGTTTAGTGTTCAGCTCCTTCTTCTGAGTACAGCAATACCCCATATGCATAGGTTTCTCAAGGTTTGGGGGAGCTACGGGGCCCAATTTTGAACAAATATTGAATTTTCACATCTTGGTTAACTGATGCCATTACTCATTTTGGGCTATGTTCCAGTGCTGCACTTTAGAATTTCCCCCCAAAAGTGTATATTTTTGGAATGTAGACACCCCCAGCTTTCATTTTAGGTGTGTTTTCAAATGTTTTACACGGCCATTTTACCACCACTTTCTCATAAACTTGACGTAAGTAAAAAAACAGCGTTTTTGACACTTTGCCTTCAATGTTGATGTGAATTTCAAGCACAGAATAGGTGAAGATTTTATAAACTGAATTGAATAGTGTTCAGCTCCTTCTTCTGAGTACGGCAATACCCCATATGCATAGCTTTCTCATGGTTTGGGGGAGCTACGGGGGCCAAATTGGAACATGCGCGTTTCCAGGTTCACACTTTGAATCTTCACAGCTTGCGTTACTGGTGCCATGTCTCATTTGGGGCTGTGTAACAGTGCTCTTTTTTTAAGATTTCCCCCCAAAAGTGTATATTTTTGGAAAGTAGACACCCCAGGCTCTCGTTTTAGGTGTGTTTTCCAATTTTATACACTGCCATTTTACCACCAATCCTGTGAAAATTTGACGTAAGTAAAAAAAAATTCAGCATTTTTCACACTTTGCCTTCCATTTTGATGTGAATTTCAAGCACAGAATAGGTGAAGATTTTATAAACTGAATTGAATAGTGTTCAGCTCCTTCTTCTGAGTACGGCAATACCCCATATGCATAGCTTTCTCATGGTTTGGGGGAGCTACGGGGGCCAAATTGGAACATGCGCGTTTCCAGGTTCACACTTTGAATCTTCACAGCTTGCGTTACTGGTGCCATGTCTCATTTGGGGCTGTGTAACAGTGCTCTTTTTTTAAGATTTCCCCCCAAAAGTGTATATTTTTGGAAAGTAGACACCCCAGGCTCTCGTTTTAGGTGTGTTTTCCAATTTTATACACAGCCATTTTACCACCAATCCCTCATAAACCATGACGTAAGTAAAAAAAAAAAAAACAGCGTTTTTCACACTTAGGGTTGGCGGCAGTATACTGGGCTGCATACAAATTGGTTTGGGAAACAATTTCACCTAAAACGTCTTCCCCCAAAAACAAATCAAAAAAATGATCATGGGTAAATCCTTCCACATCAATTTGAATCCCTGGGTTGCCTGTGAATTCTGAGATTCGTGGGCATAAATTGATACCCATTCATTAGGATCCGGAGTGGCAGGTGTTGGGGCATTTCTTTGGGCAGGTCTTTTGGCGGGTCTTTGGGCAGATCTTTTGGCAGGTGCTGGGGCAGTTGCCAGGGCAGCTCTTGGGGCAGCACTTGGGGCATTTCTTTGGTAGGTCTTTGGGCAGATCTTTTGGCAGGTGCTGGGGCAGTTGCCAGGGCAGCTCTTGGGGCAACACTTGGGGCATTTCTTTGGGTAAGTATTTTGGTAGGTCTTTGGGCAGTTCTTTTGGCAGGTGCTGGGGCAGTTGCCAGAGCAGCTTTTGGGGCAGTGCGTCTTTTCTTGACAGAAGGCCCAGCGTCATCACTAGAGCTGCTCTCACTTTCTGAAAACTGCGCTATGTCAAAATCTGACGCAGTGCCTGTTGCCTCAGAGTCAGAAGCCAAAAAGGCATATGGCTCTTCAACGCTGTACCTGCGCTGCATTTTGCCCACTAAAAAAGCTTTTTTTTTTCTTACGCTATCCCTAAACCTAAATCTAACCCTAAAACTTACCCTAACCTACGTATATCCTGAACCTACCTAACCCAAGTGAACTACCTATCTAAACTGCACTTATTATATATATATTTTTTTTTTTTTGGGGGGGGTTGGGGTTTTTTGGGTTTTTTTTTTTTTCTTACGCTATCCCTAAACCTAAATCTAACCCTAAAACTTACCCTAACCTACGTATATCCTGAACCTACCTAACCCAAGTGAACTACCTATCTAAACTGCGCTTATTATACATATACATATATTTTTTTTTTTGGGGGGGGTTTTGGGGTTTTTTTGGGTTTTTTTTTTTCTTACGCTATCCCTAAACCTAAATCTAACCCTAAAACTTACCCTAACCTACGTCTATCCTGAACCTACCTAACCCAATTGAACTACCTATCTAAACTGCGCTTTTTATATTTTATTTTTTTTTTTGGGGGGGGGGGGTTTGGTTTTTTTTTTTTTTCTCCCCTAAACCTAAATCTATCCCTAAAACTTTCCCGTCTACACTAAACCTACCCAACTACCTACCAAAATACCTAAACTATATTTATTATAAAACAAAAAAAAAAAAAAAAAAAATTTAAAAAAAATTTAAAAAAAATTTTAAAATTTTTTAAAAAATCTAAAAAAGTTCAAGGGGGATGGGGGGTGTCCCACAGATCAGAAAACACTGATCTGCAGCAAATTGATCACTCCAAGAGTGATCAGATGGGGGGGCACTTATTGATCACTGCAGAACAGTGATCAAAGGGTTAAATGTCTTTATTTAAACTTTTTTTTGACTTTTTTTTTCTACAGGTACACTGGAACAGCATGTCTCTCTGTCTCTTTCCACCTCAGCAGTATGCAAGGTGGAGGGAGGCAGAGAGATCTGACAGGGACAGTATTTACAAATACTGTCCCTGTCATTCAGGTTTTGCAACATGTGATTCGCTTTTGAAGCGAATCGCATGTTGCAACAATGTTTCAGCCGCTTGTTACTAAGTGTCCCGATACCGGGACACTTAGTAACAAGCGGCTTGAACTCTTCCATCGCTCCGTGCGGCCGCGATGGAAGAGTTTAACCCTTGACGTACCAGGACCGTCAAGGGTCGTTCGGGCACATTTACCCTTGACGGTCCTGGTACGTCAAGGGTCGCTAAGGGGTTAAGAGAAGATCTATGTATTTATATTTATTTATTTATTTATTTGATTTTTGTCTGCCGTGACCCATTATTGCAAAAATTCTGGCAAAAGAAGAAAGAAATTGGCTCAACTTTATTTTTCTGGTATACCTGTAAAGCCAGCCAGTCATATCAGGAGCAGAACATGCATTTATCATGCAGAATGATTTGCTCTTATCTTCCATAACTGAACTAGGTCAGAGGACACACAGGAACACATGATAGAAAAATATTCAGGAAGGATATTTGGACCTGTTGGACCCTGGGCCCCATGGACATGTGTGTACCAGGCTCTGTCACAGCTACATCCCCTTTACCCACAGTAATTACACTCCTATGATATGCACAAAAACAATAGTGGAGCAGTTCTCGGCCAAGCAAACCATGCCATAGGGGACTAAAAAAAAAACATACTGATTTAAATGGAGCTTATCTTGAAGGCTAAAGGTCTCCAATGTATTACTTTGCAATGCTTTGGACACATCTCTAGCATTTAAAGGGTTAAAAGCCCAATTTGGATGTTTATTATTTATATGCAATGGCTACATTAGTATACCCCAGCATTGGTCCTCTTTTGACATTATATGTATGAGACGTGCAACTTGTTGCTCTGCAATACCCTGAACATCCCTGTGGCACTGAAAGGTTTTGTTCATGATTGAGGATATGGGGAAGTCTAGGTGCATCTTTGCTTTAAAGGGGAACTTTCACCCCGCAATAACTTAACGTTGACTTATTGCTCACCTGGCGACTAGCTGCTTAGTAACGCTAGTCGCCAGCAATATTACCCGGTTCTTCAGATATCGGCTTTTTGCCGATGGTGACAGGAGCAGGAAGCACGGACGTCTCTTCACAGTGACGTCCGTGCGCCTGCGCTGTCAGTCCCTTTTGCACCACACGGTGCAATGTTGGGCCTGTGTGTGTGTGTGTGTGTTTTGTTTGGAAGTTAAAGAGCCTCCATTGCACCTTCAGTGTGTGAAGGGGTGGATTTTAATAGGTCTAAGCCGGCTTCCCTTATATCTGCGAGATCCCTTTAAATGAGCTTTGAGTCTCACAAAACAGCAACCGCCTCCTCATCTTCTTAACCCTTTGAGTGCCAGAGGGATAGGCAACGCATTGCAAAGCCATGCGTTTCATACTCCTCTGATATTCAAAGGGTTAATCTGCAAAAACAGTAACTGCAAAGGTACATTGTCCATAGCTTACTGTAAATGTAAAAGTGCAGCGCCATGTATTGAGACCTTAGGCCCCAGAGCAGTGGTAGTTGTGCGCAGTGCCATTGTCCTACACCACCACAACCTCGTCAGGGTTGTGTAAGCTGCGAACGGTGTCCATATGGCCCTCTCCTACATCCTGCTTTCCCTACTTCCAGTCTGTGCCCCGCAACAGGTGGCTTCGCATAAGAACAGACAGCGGCACTAGCCGCTGGGGAAAACAGAGTGACTGGCCGCGGGAGATGAGAAGGCAGAGCAGGGTAAAATAAAACAGAGTGGAGTGTGTGTGTGTGTGTGTGGTATGTGTGTGTTTGGTGGTGTGTGTCTTTGGGGCTGTGTGAGTGGGGCATGTGTGCGTGTCTGTGGTGCAGGAGCGAGTGGCAGCCATTTTGTTTTTTGTTAACTTGTATAGTTTTGGGTGGGCTGGATAGTGGGGGTGGGGCCAACTCTCTGCATGGCCTTTGGCCACTGCAACTTATGTGAAAATCATGCCCCCATTGAATCACCCAATGGGAGCAGTGATTCCTCCTTACTGCCGCCCCTGGGTGTGTGTGTCTCCTGAGGAGACATAAATTATGTAATGAGCCTCTCTCTTATATGTGCAGCCTGGTTATTTTATTCACTGAGAGTTTAATGCAAAAGAAGAAATGCTGCAAATCTAGAGCAAACCAGCTGCACCATATGGAAGAAATAAAATTCCTCACATGTCCATTGATTTAAATGGGTCTTTTACTGCCCTGAAAGCTAGACAAGTCTCCATCAAGACCTCTCCAGCATTCAAGGGTTTAAAAGCCCCATTTGAATGGTCATTTCTCTGTCGTCCAATACAGGTTACTGGTAACTGTGGGAGGCGATCCGCCCCTTTAAGGAGACAGGAACATTTCTCTAAATGTATGCAGGGGGTGGAGCCTCCCTTCCGTCCTTGGCTGCAGCTAGCCAACCAGTTCCAGAATGATTTGTTCCTCGGTGCGACAACACCAGGTGGAGAACAGTTCTGCTATAGTTTTAGTTTCTTTTTTTATTTTCTGTCAGATATGGAATACCACCATTAGGCGGATTACCATGACTGACAAATGGCCTTCAATGTGGCTAGCTCAGTATCCAGGTGCTTTTTGGTGGACCTTAAGCCTTGAGGGGCCTGCCAGATAAGTCTGTATTTAGCATTTCTTGGGTGAAATTTTAATCTTACACACTGTAATTGGGTGATTTACTGTACAGCTGGTTATTTGGACACTGTGAGTATGTCTATACCGCTGGAGCTAGGGGCTAGACCTAAGACTAAGGTGGCTGGGGTCTCAGTATCCTCCACTGCACATTGCTCTTCCTGTTACTCAGGGCTACCTAGAGAGTTCTCTGGTCACTTATGCCCAGCACGTTCTGAAGTTCCTGATAGCAACCCAGGGACCTCCAGCCATGCTATTGAGCCAGCTTGGGTGCAAGAGTTTAAGTCTGTGACTAGGGACCGTAGTTCTACATTACAACTCTTTCCATCCCAGATACAGAGGGTCCTACAGACATGGCAGTCCCCCTCTACTATCAGATCTTCCCTGACTAAACCTCAGGAGGGCACCTGATGTGTCAGATTCCTCTTAAGAGGAACTGCTGTTGGATTCAGATATTGAGGATGGTTCAGTTCTGGAGTCTTCTCTGTGTCTTGGGGACCTGTTTGAAGCTGATCCTGACCTCTCTGCTGAGTGTTTGATCAGAACCGTATTAACCACCCTCAACGTTCCCTTGGTTCAGGAGGTTCCTTCTGATCCCTCTGATGTTTTTCAGGAGCATGCAAAGCCCCTTACTTATTTTCCTCCTAATCCCACTCTTGACCGTCTGGTTTCTAAAGAGTGGAAATCACCGGACAAGACTTCTTCCGTGTCCAGGAAATTTGCCAAGCTTTACCCCTTTTCTGAAGCTGTGCTTTCTAAGTGGGTTCATCCCCCAAAGGTGGATGCATCTATCTCCAGGTTATCTAAGTCTACTGCTTGGCCATTCTCTGATGCTTCTGCTTCTAAGGACTGGACTGACAAGAAACTTGAGACTTCACTTAAGTCCATTTTCGCCACTGTTGGTACTGAGATTCACCCAGCGTTTGCTATTGCGTGGGTTAACCAGGCTATTGCAGTCTGGACTGAGCAGCTTACTACGGCTGTCTGTCAGGATGCTTCTACTTCAGAGAAATTGCATCTTCTTGCCAATATCTCTGAAGCGCAACACTATGTTTCTGCTGCCGCCTTTGATGCCGTCCTCATGATGGCTAGGGTTTCTTCTACATCTGTGGTAGCCAGGTGAGCCTTTTGGCTCAAGATCTGGTCTGCTGACACTGCTTCAAGAAAGCCTTGCTTTCTTTGCCTTTTCAGGGTGCATCTTTGTTTGGGCCTGATCTTAAGGAATTGATCAGCGAGGCCACTGAGGGTAAAAGTACCCTTGGTCCATAAGAAGAAAATGTCGCTTAAGCGTAACCTGTATTTTCGTTCCTTTCAGAATGAGACACATCCGGCGAACCAGGCGGTTCCCTCACCTCCGCATACCTCCTCCAAACCAAAACAACAATGGAAGCCCAAGGTCTCCTCCAAGCCCAAGGCTTCCAAAACTGCTTCGGTATGACTCACCGAACCCTGGTCCGCACCCTGCTATGGGTGGTTGTCTGTCACTCTTTCACAGCATTTGGGAGGATTCTATGTCAGACCCATGGGTTTTACAGGTGGTGAAAGATGGATACAGGATCCCTTTCTATTCTCTTCCTCCCCTTCGTTTTCGTCTTTCACATACTCCTCAGGGTACCAAGAAACGTCATGTGTTCGACGGCGCTGTTCAGGCTCTACTGGACAAGGATGTCCTAGAGCCGGTGCCCCTTCCAGACAGGGGTTTGGGGTTCTATTCGAACCTCTTTGTGGTCGCCAAGAAGGACTGCAGATTTTTTTTTGGATTTGAAGGATCTAAACGCCTTCGTGATCAGGACTCACTATGGCCAGGAATCTCTGCGTACAGTGATTGCTGTCATGTCTCCGGGGGAGTTCCTTACTTCTCTGGATTTACAGGATGCTTATTTACACATTTCAGTTCATCCGGAGAGCAGGCAGTACTTTCGGTTTGCCTGCGACAGAGGGCATTTTCAGTTCTCAGCTCTTCCATTTGGTCTGACAACGGCTCCCCAGGTGTTCCAACGGGTTCTGGGGGCCTTGATATCCGTCTTCCACCGGGACGGCATCAGAGTGACTCTTTACATGGACGACTTTCTATTGAAAGCCACCTCGGCAGACCTTAATCAGCAAGTTCAGACCTGCATTCAAGCTCTTACCCATCACGGTTGGATTATCAACTTGGACAAGTCGGATCTTGTCCCATCCCACCGGATAGTTAAAGCGCGCCTGCTATACCTGGGGACAGTGGTAGTCAGACAGGAGCAAGAGTAGCACTGAGAGTAGGTCAGACAAGCCACAGTCAGGAGCCGAATAGGGTAGTCAGCCACAGCCGGGGTCAGCACAGAGCGGGTAGTCGGACAGGCCAAAGTCATACACAGATCAGTTAGAGCCAAGGTCAACACCAGATCGGATAGTCAGACAAGCCAAGGATAGAGAACCAGGAGATATCGAAAACCAAGCAAAGGTCAAAATGAGCAACACTGGAATGTGCACAGAGACACCACTAATGGGCATCTAAGCCCAGTTCGCAGGAAGGTTATAAGGCCACTGCCGGGGTGGAGCAAACTAGGCCACGCATAAAGGAAAGTGCAAAGAAGCGAGCGCGGCATCAGAGATGCGCACCCGCCAATAGTGGCAGACCAGATGATGCATCCAGAACCCACCACCGGACAGCAGAGCAGGCAAGGAATCACGGGTACCGTGATAACATCAACAACTAAGAGGGCACCAGAAGTCTCGCAGCGTGGTTGGAGGCCAAGGCTATTTTAATGTGGAATGAAGACCATGTTCCAGCCATCTCTGCTATACTTATTCCAGGCATAGACAATGTCTTGGCCGACTTCCTGAGTCGACACACTGTGGACAACGGGGAATGGGAGCTTCACCAGGTGGTGTTTGGCCTCATCGTTCAGAGGTGGGGACTTCCATGGATCGATCTGATGGCCACCAGACACAACAGGAAGGTTCCGATGTTTTTCTCCCGCTGGTCAGATCCTCTGGTGGTAGCAGTGGATGCTCTACCGATTCCTTGGCAGTTTCCCCTGGCTTACATTTTCCCTCCTCTTCCCCTGAAACCCAGGGTGCTGAGGAAGCTATGGATGTAGAAGACTCCAGTCACCCTAGTGGCACCTTACTGGCCCCGGCAGTCTTGGTTTCCGGAGCTTCTGGACCTGTCTGTGTGCAAACTGTTTCGGCTTCCATGCAGACCAGACCTCCTCCTGCAGGGTCACCTGTGGAAGGAGAACGTGGAGCGTGTGGGTTTGAAGGCTTGGTGATTGAATCCTCTATTCTGAGGAGGAAAGGTTTTTCTCCTGTGGTGGTAGCCACCATGATTTAGGCTAGGAAGCCTGTTTCCTCTAAAGCTTACCACCAGATGTGGTCTATCTTTCATTCTTTGTGTGTGGACAGGGATCTGTCCTTACAGGAGTTTGACCTGCTGGATTGTATGATCAAGGACCTTATCCTGATTCCTTGAAGGTCCAGACTTCAGCTCTCTCGGTCTTTTTTTCAGAGGTGCTTTGCCATTATTCCTGATATCAAGGTCTTCTTTTAAGGCGTCGCTCATGCTTTCCCTGCCTTTAAGCATCCCACTCCCCAGTGGGACCTTAATCTGGTTCTGGGAGTCTTGCAGTGGCCTCCTTTTGAGTCCTTGACTACCGTTCCTCTTTGTCTCTTGACTTGGAAGATGGCTTTTCTCTTGGCAATTGTCTTTGTTCTGGCCTTGTCCTGCAAACCGCCTTTTCTGGTGTTTCACAAGGACTAGGTGGTCCTTTGTACCTCCCAGGAATTTCTTCCTAAGGTGGTTTCTGAGTTCCACATCGATCAGGAGATTTTTGTGCCTTACTTTTGACCTGATCCTAAATCTGACAAGGAGAGGGATCTCCACTTGTTGGAGTGGTACACTACTTTAAGTTCTGTGTGCACCGCACTGAGTCTGTTCGTCAGACGGATGCACTTTTTATCATCCTGGAGGGTCACAGGGCGGGTAACGCTGCCTCCAAGTTGACAATTGCATTTTGGATCAAGTCTACCATTCGCAAGGCCTATGAACTCAGGAAGAAACTTGTTCCTTTTCGTGTTACAGCTCATTCCACCAGGTCTATTGGGGCTTCTTGGGCCTATAAAAATCAGGCCTCTGCAGATCAGCTGTGCAAGGTGGCCACTTGGTCATCTGTGCATACGTTTGCCAAACCCTATCGTGTTGACGTTCTGGCTTCGGCTGAAGCCAGCTTTGGCTGGAAAGTCCTGGAGGCAGCTCTGCCTGTCTAGGACTTTGTTTCCTGTGTCTTGGAGATCTTTACCTGTTGAGCTCTGTTGGCTCTTGTTCATTGTGCTGTGTTTACAGTTTCTGGTGTGCTGTGTTATAGTTCAGGGTCCGTTGACACTTTGCCTGTTGGGCTATTCTATGTCCTGATTAGTCCATGTAGCTTTGGTATCATGGGGACTGGTGCCTGGTCCTTGCCTTCTTTCCCACCACTGGGAACTCAATGTTGGTACATCCCAGAGTTACCTGTAAGCTATATTGGACAACAGAGAAAAGAGGATTTTAGTCTTAACTGTTAAATCCTTTTCTGTTAGTCCATATAGCTTACAGGTCTCCCACCCAGTCAAGGGACCATGCTTGGTTCTCCTGTGGCTGGTTGTGGGAGTCCCTTCAGGTTCATGCTCACAGGAGTTTTCCTTGTTTCCTTCTTGCTATCTAGCTAGATAGGTTAGTGTCTCAAATTTAACTGGAGAGGGGACTAGCTATTGTCCAGGTAAGGAGGAGAGGAAGGCTCCACCCCTGCATTCTTTCCCAGAATTGTTCCGGCCTACTTAAAGGGGCTGTCATCTTCCCAGAGTTACCTGTAATCTATATGGACTGGGAGAAAAGGATTTAACAGGTAAGACTAAAATCCTTTTTCAGTGTTTGGCAATTATAGGGTTAAAAGGACAAGATGCACGTTACATTTCCTAAATGGATAATATGAATTTATTTATTTTTACTGTTTTTCACTTTATTGTCCTGAGGAGTACAGGATTTCAGAAACATCTTGTTCTCAGTGACCCTATTCTAGAGCATGTTCTGAAGTAAGCTTCTCTCCCTTTAAATGTGAACTTTTTGACTGCTAGTCTCATGGTTCACATTTAGGTCAGTTCATTCACTCATCATAATGCAGTTCTGACCAAACAAGAAAAACAGACCTGCAGGGCAGAGATGGAAACTTAATGATGACAAAGAAGTCCCATAGCGGTATGCTGAAGCTTGAGATTGTAGCAGTGGTAAGTAGCCCCAAGGTCCTGCAGAGATAAAGAGCAGCAGATGAGGAAACACTTTTGGAACTGAAGAGATCATTGGAGCAGGTGAGGCTTGAGCAACACTGCCTCCAAGTGGTGCTTGGGTGTAGTTGTTGGTGTAAGGAAGCAGCAATCTGTAGAACCCATAGAGGCAGGGGCGGACTGATCATTCGGGCATTCGGTCACGGACCGAGGGCCCGTGACCGAGGGGGGCCCGTCACCGCCAATTACAATGTTGTTGTGTAGTCTGTCTGATACTTCTCTGTTAATAATGCCTGAGTCTTCACAACCACGGCTTGACTATAGGGGCCCGCCCGCCAGCGCTTATGTAAAGCTGCCACTGGTGGCTGACCGCATTGTGCAGTGTGATGACTGTTCCGTTAGGCACTGAGGCCTCTCAGACTCAGACAGTTTTCATACTGCCTGCCCTGTCGTCATGCTTGCTGTGTGCCACTGCCTTCATTAACCCTTTGAGCACCAGACTGGTACGCAATGCATTGTGTTACGTACCACTCTGGCACTAAAAGAGTTAAGGCTGAGGGCGGCTGGATATAAGTTACCTGAGTAGTGATAGTGAGTGTACACAATACACAACGTAACATCACAGTGACAGCACAGCAGTAGTTCTTTCTATAACTTAACTTGCCATCACTGTGGTGCTGAATGAATGCCACAATTCCCCAAGGCCCCAGCCCAACACAAGATCAGATTCAGATTAGAAAGATCTTCCGAATGGTAATGCTTGCTGCCACTCTGCCAGAGCGTATGATAGTACAGAGTACAGACTCACTGCGCTGGGGTGGGTGACTCTGGCAGCTGCTGGCAGCAAGTGCTTGTTCGGCCGATTTTTCTCACCGAGGCTGAGCAGAGCTTATTCTTCCTGTTCATCAAAGCGCATGCTGCGCAGACCAATTGGTCGCGTAGCAACTAGCATGTGCATCAATATAATCGATCCATGGGCAGCCCTCAGGGGACCATGATGGGTGGAGGGGGGGACTATGGGATTCAGCAGCAGAGCCCGCCATAGGACATCACGTGATGACGTGAGGACAGACTCCAGTCTCCGACACACATGCAGCAGGAGGACTACTGGGGACGTCTCAGAGACCACCAGCATAGCAGTGTGACTGACAGAGTGACACAGAAGTGACACTGACAGCAGTACACTGACTCGCCTCCAGGCAGCTTAGGTAAGCCAGTAGTATTGGAGGCCAGGGCCTGGTGCTGCCGGTGGTAGGTGTACTGGATGGCCTGGTGCTGTCATGTGTGGGGTACTGGATGGCCTGGTGCTGGGGGGGGGGGGTATTACTATTGTATAGCCTGGCCTGGTGCTGGATGGGGGGTTATTGGATGGCATGGTGCTGGGGTGAGGGGTATTGGATGGCCTAGCCTGGCCTGGTGCTGGGTGTTAGTGGGGGGGTTGGATGGCCTGATGTTGGGAGGGGGAGGATTGGATGGCCTGGTGCTGGGAGGGGGGATTGGATGGTATGGTGCTGAGGGGGGGTATTGGATGGCATGGTGCTGGGAGGGGGGATTGGATGGCATGGTGCTGGGGTGAGGGGTATTGGATGGCCTAGCCTAGCCTGGCCTGGTGCTGGGGGGGGGGGGGTATTTGATGGCCTGGTGCTGGGAGGGGGGATTGGATGGTATGGTGCTGAGGGGAATATTGGATGGCATGGTGCTAGGAGGGGGGATTGGATGGTATGGTGCTGAGGGGAATATTGGATGGCATGGTGCTGGGAGGGGGGATTGGATGGCATGGTGCTGGAGGGGTATTGAATAGCATGGTGCTGGGAGGGGGGATTGGATGGCATGGTGCTGGGGGGGCATATAAAGTCATGGGGAGGGGCCAACAATGTCACGGGGAGGGGACAATGATGTCATTGGGCAGGGGGCCCAGACCTCTTTTTGGACCAGGGGCCCTGGATGCTGTCAGTCCGCCCCTGCATAGAGGGACTAAGAAAACAAGGGTTCACTATCATAATGTAGGCTAATAAATAAAGACTTGTAAAATAGCGCACTTAGGCCTTATTTCAAATGTTGCCAACAGCATTTTTCCAAGCACAGTAAGCTATTCTAATGCCTGTGCTGTGTAAAAATGCTGGCAAAAAAACAAACTGTCGGGTGATAAAGTTAAGAGGTGTTTTCAGCCATAGCAAATGATGAAAACACCTCTAGTTGCAATTCATCTGTCTACGTTAGCCATGAAGATCTGATAAGGTACTCACTTTATGGCAGGAAAAGTAAGACATAGTTTTTTTGTGACTTGAGTCCCTTATCGGACCTTCAAATAGTCAACGCAGCTACTGAAAGTAAAAAAAAAAAAAATCTAAGTCCCCAGTGGATGTATTGATATGGAGCCCTACGCCCCATATCAATACATCCAAAGTACCTAAAATGTGTCCAGTGTTAGTAGAATTATAATCACCCTGCCGGTACTCAGGGTTAACCAAACTACGTAACAAAGCAACATCCTATTAAAAGTAACACTTACCATTAATCCTGATGTCCAGCGGAATCCTCAGCATCCTGGTCATCTGTCCTTCTTTCTTCTTTTCTGTCGGCTCTTCTTGCTGTAAAGAAATATAAGCATATTAATTCAGCTGAAATATCCCACACACAAATACATAGTTTAACCCCTTGAGTAACAGAGTGGTACTCAGCGCTTTGCTAAGCAATGCATTGCATACCTCTCTGGGGCTCAAAGGGTTAAACTGTGTATCACTGTCCAGATGAATATAAATATGCCTCCAATTATTTGCATTTTGCAAACTTGGTCCACCGTCCTGTCCCTCACTGGTCGATGCCCGTTCCTCACTGACGGAATTTGAACAGAGACTGCCTTTATATATGGGCAGTCTCTGTTCAAATTCCTGCCATGGTTATCTGCCATGACATTGTGCCTGTGCTGCACAATCCCTATGTTTATGATGATGACCAAATTAATAAATGTTAGTATTGTATGATCAACAATTTATTATATGTAGTCTAGTGATAACAACCACAACAGCCCCAAAACAATGAGATTAACCGATATGTCTGCCTCATTGATAGAAGGGTCCAAGCACAGACTTTTTGATTAACTCTGAGGGTGGGTCTCTCTGTGAGGACTTTACCCTCCACCCCAGTACACATTGACTCACTCTACACTCTACATTTACACGAGGTGTGTAGTGTGGTGGAGGGTGTAGTCCTTAAAGAGATTTTAACAAGAGTGGACTGCTTCCCATGCTTACACTAATGGGACAGGTGATATAGTGGAGTTCTGCATAGGTCCTCCTTACTGATGCCCCATGATACTTAAAAGTATACTTAAGAGGAGGAGAAGGTGATGCAGGAGGTGGCGGGGCAGAAGTCATGTTGGCCCCTCTGGGGGATGCTGTGTGCGCTATAAAAAAAGTTTACTTTAATATCTGTAAACCCTAATTGGTGTCCACTATGTACATACCACAAATATACTTACGAGCACTAGAGATATCTGTAGGTGCAATGGGAACCAGAGGAGCAGGAGCAGCACTTCGGGGTGGCCTGCGTTCTAGGAGGAAAGTGAAAATGCAAAATGTGTGAACAGTGAAAAAACATCTGTCCTGCCTCCCTGTGCTTGATGTCAGACCACTTCTTCCTGATCCTCTTTATGCTATTGGACCTCCACATTTTGAAGGCCATTTTATCTAAAATGTGCCTGCGAAATTCAGAGTCCACTTTGTCCCTGATACAGGACTGGACTGCACCAAAGTTCCTGTTGGGTGAAGGGAGGTTCCCTGGGCATGGCAAATATGATTGTGTGTGTTTCGGAGGCACACTGTAGGTATACTTCCTGTTTCACTTTCAGTAGTGATGAATTTCCTGTTTGGATTGGGGCAACTTGGATTGGGACAAAGTCAACGCAATTCTTACACATGATTCATAGGATCGGGTCAAAGTCGACGCAGGTCTAACACAGGATTGATAACTGCATGCAAATTGAAAGGCGATATTTAGAAGGCAATCTGAATCTGACCTGAAATTGACGCAGGCGACATACTGACAGCGACTCGGAGGCTTGGAAACAGTCAATCATTCAGCAGTTAAAGGGACAGTAATGTCCCATAAAAAATGTTTAGTGTTTTGTAGAGATTAAAAAAATAAGCTAAATGCCACAAATCCCCTCTCTCAAAACGCTATGGTTTGAGAAATATCCTCTGTCAAAGTTCCCCTCTTCTCCTGACGTAAGCTGACAGCAGGTGTTCCTGCTCTTCAGCAGAGCTGCAATAGTGCGATTTAAAAAGAAATACTTCTTTGGAACAGTGTACAAAGTGTGCCTGGTTTGCAAGCACACATTTTAGACCGTTCCAAAGAAGTAATTCTTTTTAAATCGTGCTATTGCGGCTCTGCTGAAGAGCCTCCTCGTGTCGGCCGACACAGATCTCCTTCTGTCAGCTTTACAGGTGAGGGGGAGGGGGGAACTTTAGAGGAGGATATCTCTCAAACCATAGTGGTTTGAGAGATAGGATTTTTGGCATTTAGCTTATTTTTTTAATCTCTACAAAACTCTAAACATTTTTTAAACAAGGAACAGCTCCAGGTAGGGGCTGATATGGTCAAATAAAAGGCAAAGAACTTGGTTGATGAACAGGCAGAGTTTTAAACCAAGTGTAAGGAGCCAATCAACATGGCTGTGTTCACTGAGAGCTAACACAGGTGTCACTGACACCCCACTCATGCCTTCAGTGGGCGTAGGAGGATTGTAGTCACTGCTAACATCACTTCTGTATTTCGATATTAAAAATGTCTATCTGGCATAAATCCCAGAAATAATGGAAGTCATACAACTAAGAAAAAACACTATATATTTGTAAAAGTATTTGTTTATTTTTTTCTGATAAGAAGCTACTGATGAGTACCATACATAGAAAAAATGCAGAAAATGTGTCTGATTCACACAGTGGGAAAAAAAGTTCCTGCCACTTGAAATGGTTGAAACACTCATACTGCTTTGGTCTTCTTGTAATAGAAACATTGTGTAATCTATGTAAATGAACACTGGATCATTTCCTTCTTCTGGAAACATTGTCTGAATGGTTTATGGTTATAGGTTTTTTGTGTGTGTGTGCAACCTTTTACCAGAATTGCTTCACAATGTTGTACAACATATTGCACATACCTGGCAGTGAGAAATCGTCCCATCGGTCATATGACCAAAACACTTGTGACATGAACATGATCAAGTTAATGGTTGACAGACTAACGATTATAGGTTCCTGCTAAATGCTAGCTTTTGCAAATAGAAAAAAAATCCTGCATGTGCTTGTGGTTACTTCAGTGTCATTGAGTTTTTTTCTTTATAAATATAGATCTTTCTTTTCTTGACCCAGTTTCCCTGGTTTTGTTTTAGTTTGAAAACCTTGACATCAGATTATCAGATTAATGGTTAACAGGGAAAGATAGACAGCCTTTAAGGTGTGTACATGACAGGACATTACAACAGTTTTCAGTCAGCTGCTCTATGTGCAAGACGTGCAACCTGGAGGCTCCACTAAAACATACAGACGCCAGCATGCTCAGTCACACATTCTGCAGTCCTTCAGAATCCAGGTAAGACAAAAGAGCTGGAATGTAGAACTAGCTGAATATAGCTATACATAGTGTAATACAATACTGCTACTAACTGGGGTCCATACAATCTATCTATCAGTCTTAGGGCATAATGAAACTGTAAAGAAAGTTTATTTTCTAACTCACTGAAGAAATTATTTTAAGAAGAAAAGTATCTGATTTATTTGAATAATTCAGTAGTTTTTTCCTGTATTAGTCAATTTTTAGACTTCCAGTTCTTGGGGACTACACTCCCATAAGCCACTGAGGGGTGATGAGAGCTGTAGTCCCCAACAGTGGTGGGTCCAAATATTGACTACCCCTGTATTAACTCTTAGATGCAAGTGAGGTAACCAATACAACTGAGCTCTCTAATATAGATGGGCTTAATCAAAGACATAAATTTGGTTAGCAAGTGTCACTAATGGTCTTTTTTGTAATATGTGTGATGGTATTGTTATCAACCCTTTGAGTGCCAGAACGATTCCCCTCTTGCACTCACGGGGTTAAACAGATACAGTATAATATAAGATAAAAAGGTGGGAAGGAAACTATCAAATGCCAGCTGCTTATTTAACCCTTTAATGAGCAGAGGTGTTACTTTTTCCTTGATTTTTTTAAGCAGGCAATAAAGAGTTACAAGATGTGAATCCATACTTGTAACCATTGCTGTGCTTTTTAACCCTTACATGCTAGAGGTCCCTGATGCATTAATTCACAATATGTTGGGGGATCTCTGGCATGCAAGGGGTTAAGAATTCTCTGCTTAAGCCTTTTTCTTAAACATAATGTTGTCCCTGTAGTCTCAGGGCCATATGGAGATAGAAGATATGGAACAAGTTTGAGGCATCATAGTGGACAAACCAAAAAATATATAATTGATTTAAATGAAAGCTTTTAAACCTTTCAATGCCAGAGAGGTTTCCAATGCTTTAGAGACCTCTCTAGCATTCATAGGGTTAAAAGCCCCATTTAAAGCAATGAGAATTTTGGAAATGTTACATAGATACCACAATTTTTTTTTAAAGAGTAGAATTGTATGATATCTTTTATTGCAGTGTGAATTGGTTCATAAAGGATCTCATTCTGTTATCCTGTTCATAAATCTACTGTTATGTGCATGTTGTTATTGTGAAGAAACAAAAGCACATGATCCATTTATTTACGCTCCACTTACTTTTATCATAACAAAGCACAGTACACGCTTTCCGGCTCAGCGTGTGAGTGCAGTTTTAACCCTTTGAGCACCAGATGGTTATGCAATGCACTGCAAAAATTGTATGCAACAATCAATTCCTGCATTAGCACTGTTCCCTATGAAGTGTGTGAAGAGCTTTGGTTACTGATAATACCTCTTATTAACTGTAATGGCAACAGGGCCACCTTAAAATGTAAATGGCACAGGAAACATTGCACTCATCCTCTCATATAATAATACAATCATCCATACAAGTTCCTATTTTTATGTAGATTATATAATCAGTCCTGCTATCTCTTCATGCGGGACTTCTTTAATCTATGGCGTTGCATACCCCTCTGGCACTCAGAGGGTTAGTACTGATGGATCCATAGATGATTCGCTCTCAGCAGTTCATATAATATAACCAACCAGTCCAATTTCTACTTATTTCCAATGATTCAAACCTCTTCTAAACAGAACATTTATTTTTCTTGCTTTATCAAACCTTTGTGAAGGATGTCCAAGGCTTTGCAAAGAAAATACCTGGGACATCACAATGGCACACAAATGGTTAATAAGTAAATGTATTTGGACATAGAGCTCAGCAGAGCTAGTAACTAGACATTAACTAAAACATTTACTTACCTTGTTATTTCTGTATTGCGCTTGTATGAATGCACTGGACATTCTATCATGTGATTTTATACTTACAGCAGTGATTATTTACTGCAGTCTGTAGGGCACACCAACAGGTTAGGTTTTCAGGATCTCTAATTAAGCACAGGTACTGCAATCAAAATGACTGAGTCACTTATTACTCACCTGTAACTAAGCAGGGTTATCCTAAAAAAAAAAGCTGGCACGCTGATTTAGCATACCTCCCAAGCATCCCTCTTTTGGAAGCAAATCCCTCCGTCCTTCTTTACTGGTGTCCCTATTTTATTGGAAATGAGATTGTGTGGTATGTATACAAGTGTATCACATTGTTTCATACAGTGCTTAAACCTCAGGATCTGTTTTTATAAATTAGTATATGGTCTTGCTCTAAATCATTTAAGTCAGTTGTAAAAGGAGCTATCAAAAGGTCTTGAAGTAACAAAGTGTCCCTGTTTGGTCATTTTAAATGTTGGTAGGTATTATTTATATCTGTAGTTAATGTGGTACTAAAGCAAACAGTGCTGCTGGCACACTTTCCCAATGTGCTCAGAATTCAACTGGCTTGAGCAAGTGCACTTACCGAAACTGTGTCCAGAAATCAGTTACCGAATTAGCACTGTTCCCTATGAAGTCTGTGAAGAGCTTTGGTTACTGATAATACCTCTTATTAACTGTAATGGCAACAGGACCACCTTAAAATGTAAATGGCACAGGAAACATTGCACTCATCCTCTCATATAATAATACAATCATCCATACAAGTTCCTATTTTTATGTAGATTATATAATCAGTCCTGCTATCTCTTCATGCGGGACTTCTTTAATCTATGGCCATAGAATTACAACTTCTCTAAAGTCAATGTTATAGAGCCCTCTTGTGTACAATAAACTTGCTAGGATTAATGGGATAGTAATACTTAAAATGTAAAAAAAATATGTTGTAGGGCTTATTCCCCTGAGTAAAACAAGGCTACTCCCACTGCTGAGAGGTGTTTTATTCAAAAGTTTTTGCAGCTTAAACTTGAAATTTTTTAGGTGCAGTTTCACAGTGGCCTGAAATAGTACAGTGGTGTTGACGCTACACCATCCTACAGTGCCATTCTACAATTTCAGGCCGCTGTGATATTGCACCTAAAAAATTCAAGCTTAAGCTGCAATAACTTTTGAATAAAAAGCCTCTCAGCAAAGGGAGTAGCCTTGTTTTACTCAGGGGGATAAACACTACAATATATATATATTTTACATTTTAAAGGCAATACTTCATTTTATCTTTATTTTAATTTGTAGGCATTAAAAAAACGTGAAGAACGATATAAGTCTTACCTCTCAAACTTTTATTGTTTGAGAGATATTCACAAGCAAAGTTTCCCCTCACTGACCGAAACGGTCAAGTCTGCAATCTAGCTGTCAGATTTGAAATCCGGTCCGCAGACCAGTCGGTGGCTCTTCAGCAGAGCCGAGATCGCAAGATATAAAAATAACTAGTTCATTGGAACGGTCTACAAAGTGTGCTTGCAAACCAGGCATACTTTGCATACCATGCTGAAGAGCCGCCGGCTGGACTGCGGACCGGATTCCAAATTTGATGGCAGACTTGACCATTTCGGTCAGTGAGGGGAAACTTTGCTTGTGAATATCTCTCAAACCATAAATGTTTGAGAGATAAAACTTATATCGTTCTTCATGTTTTTTTAATGCCTACAAAATAAAATAAAGATAAAACAAAGTATTACTATTACTTTAAGTATCACTATCCCTTTAATATTAAATGAAAGGTAGTCGGACTGTCCACTAATAATTTTATAAAAACGTGATGGTTCAGAAATCCAGGCTGCAGTTTGACCATGTAAATGTTCCTTCTATAATTATATATCCAGTGAAAAAACCACACTCTCAGGTCTTTTGAAGTGAATACAAAGTGCTGATTCATTGTATCGACGTTTTGGCCCAAACAGTGGCCTTCACAACATCGCTATATAATTTTGTTACATTTTTCTTTTTATCTTTAACAACACTTCATCACATTCAGAATGAGTTAAAGGGCTGCTAACACAAAAAAAATCAAATGGGTTCATAGAACTTTAGATATCATGAACTTACAGCTAGCATATATAAACATTAATTTCCATATGTTACATCCCTAAAATGTAATACTAAACTTGCTTTTTAACACGTGTAGATTGTCCTGTTCAAAGAACATTTATTTAATGATGTTTGTACTTGAAGATGAGACTAAGTCAGTTAATTGTGATTAGTGACCACTGCCCTTTTAGTTAGGCTGTTATCTTACTCAGCTCATTTACAGACAATCCTAGTAATCAATGGGAGCCCTGGAAAAGACAGGAATAACTGTTCCCTCAGTGTATATGTAATACCAGATGTTAGGCCCTAGAAAATAAAATTATTTTTACTATTGCTATGTAGGCACTTGAAAAATATTTAATTTTTACAGGTGCTGGTATGAAGTACTGGTTAACTGTGTTTTACACCAGCTCTATTTGTTAGTGTTCCTTTATGCACACTACTGTTAGCATGAGCCACGTTGCAGGTTTGTTAGTAAACCTGCACTTTCAACCAATGGCCTTATCAACATGTAGGTCAATGGGTTCTATTTATCTTGACTTTTTTATATAATCCCTGTATTTGCAGACCTTTGAACTTTTTAAACACGCCTAACCAATTTCTCTGTCATGGCATTTTTAATATTCGCTCCTTTTGCTTTCCAGAAGAAACAGCACTTAAAAGGTTTTTACATACAGGTGTTAGAAACATGAAACATTCACTAGATTTCCCATGTGAGCAGTGCAGGGCGCATATTGATGACTCAAGTCTTCTGTACTAAATGTGCAGGCTAGGAAATATATACACATCTCGTTTAGCACCTCATATGTATTAAGTCAAAAGCTTAGTAAATCTAAGGCATAAAAAGTGACAAGTGGAACCGTTCTTGATCACAAAAAATACTGCACGCCCCTTGGTTCTTACAAGGTTAATGCACACCTCTTGTAATTCATTTATTACTGTATCATAAGTCATTTTGTCATGTGATTTCAAGTCTTCTAATACGTTTGCTGTCAGAAGCAACTACAATTGATTTAATACACTTGCAGTAAAGAGGTTATAAATCGAAAAAAAAAAAAAGGTATATCAAAGAGGTTCTTTCCAGGCTTACCACGCACTTCAAATTTGACAAAGCACAGATGTTTGGGTTCCAAACACTTGCACAATTTCCATCTATGCTGAAACAGCACATCTGAGAGGGATACCAGTGCCCAAACGTGATACAATTGCTATTACACAGGGGAGAAGTACAGGGAGAGCTCAAACCTGTCCTCCAGCCCCTACCCCAACCGCACATGTTTTCAGGATCTCCTCATTTAAACATAAGTGAATGATGTTAACTCAGTCAGACCTCTCTAGAATTCATAGAATTAAAATACGCATTTGATGGAGCAGTATCCATCTTTATTTAAATATCAAACAAAAAAAAAAACATTTTTCTGTATATATATATATATGTATATATATATATATATATATATATATATATATATATATATATATAATATATACACACACTCATACTGTATACATTTATTATTACTATTTGCCTCATGTTAGGGGTATGTAAGTGTGCTATCAAGAGGTTCTGTGAGAAACTCCAAAGAACCTGTATTCAGACTAAAAATACATTTGTTTTTCTAGACGTCTGAACAAACCAGTCTTTCTAACAAGAAGTCATGAATGAACATTAACCCAATGTATTATTTTCTTGGTTTCTAGATTTTCTGGTATGAACAAGCTCAATATGAATTGTCAGAAGAGAGACCCAGGAAAGTTATCCCCAACAAACCACAAAGTAAGTGACTGCAATGGAGATGCATGTTACAGCAAAAGGGTTAAGTCTGCAATAGGTTAATCCTTTGAATTCCAGAGGGATCGAAATGCATTGCACATCTCTCTAGCACTCAAAAGGTTAACTAGAAACAAAGTTGGATATGCTAATTCTTAGAAATAATTGAATAGAACATCTTCCAAACTAAGCAAACTTCCAAACTGATCATAAAGTTATGGAAATACAGTGGGCCCTTATACACCAAGGAAAACAGCATTTCTGGGGGAAATCAACTGCATTAGTAGGGGATAAATTAAAATACACGTTAATTTAAATGGGACTTTCAATGCACTGGAGACCTCTCCAGAATTTTAGAGATTAATAAAGGCTACATTTAATTCAGTGGGAGTTTGGCTTTATTCCCCATGATGCACTTGGTTTGCTCCAGAATCAAATACGGACCAAATGAGGATGATGTACTAACAAGAACTGGAGCAGGTCTGGGTGAACCAGCTGTTCTATAGGGGAGATATAACAATTCCTTTTTTATGTTTTAGGAGACTTTCAAATGCCGACAGTCTCATTACCACAGTGATCTAAACTGTCCAGTTTGCCTTCAGGCAGCCACGCTTCCAGTGGAGACCAACTGCGGGCATTTATTTTGTGGTAAGTGAAATCATCAGATCCTTTTTCTTATCTGCAATTCCATTGGTCGTCAGGTAATGGAGATGTCACATAATTAGGACATTAACGGGTTAGTAATGTCTTACATGAATAAAAAGTAATATTGTAGATAATCCAAAAAGAAATTGATTGGTACATTTTAAAGTTCTCCTCTCACACAGCTGACAGATCCTGGTCCAGGGACCGGCAGGCAGCTCTTCAGCAGAGCCGAGATACTGAAATCTAAAAATAAATACATCATTGGAATGGTGTACAAAGTGTGCCTGATTTGCAAGCACACTTTGTAGACCATTCCAATGAAGTATTTCTTTTTAGATTTCGGTAGCTCAGCTTTGCTGAAGAGCTGCCTGCCGGTTCCTGGACCAGGATCTCCTGCTGCCAGCTTACAGCTGATGTCAGGGAGAGGGGAGGGATGGGGGAACTTTAAAATGTTTTATCTCTCAGACCATAAAGGTTTGAGAGATAGGACTTCCACCAATTTCGTTTTGGATTATCTACAATATTATTTATTCATGTAAGACATTACTAATCCTTTAAACAAACATGCAGTTGGTTTCTTGACAGAAAAAAACATGTGGGTTGCATATTGAAAGTCAAATGTGGAGCAATTCTGGGACAAACCAACTGTACTATAGTGAACAAATACAAACTACCATTGGTTTAAATATGAATGCTGGAGAGCTCACTAATGTATTGCTTTGCAGTGCATTGGGGACCTCTCTAGCAGTTGAGGTGTTAAAATCCCCATTTAAATCAATGAACCTCTGGGGTATTTTTATGTTGTCCCCTGTGTAGGGTTGCCAGATCATCCCTCTAAATTTGAACATTTACAAAGCAACTGCTGCAAAGGGAAATCTGGCAACCGTCCCCCTATGTACAGGTAGTTTACCTCAGAATTGCTTCTTCTTAGCTTCCTACTGTAAGTACAGGTAGTGTACAGGTAGTACACTCATGGCCCTATGTTTAATCTGACAGCAACATCATATGAACAGCAGTGCAGCTTTAAGAACTCTTGAGGCCCTTGGGGAATTGTGAATAGAAGCCCCTAAAATAGATCTTCATACATTTTAAAACAAAACCATTTTTTATTCATGGGCATATCTGGGTCTCATTGGGGGCTTCCAGTCTCAGAAGTCCTGTCCTTGGCAGAGGCGTAACTAGAACCCACCAGGCCCTGGTGCAAAAATTGCCATGAGCCCCCAACCACATTGCCAATGTCCTTTCTCCACACTGCCTCCCAATGTCCTTTCTCCACTACCACATTGCCCCCCAATGTCCCTTTTCCACCTCCACATTGCCCCCAGTGTCCTTTCTCCACCTCCACAATGCCCCAATGACCCACAGTGTCCATCTCCTACCTCCCTGGTGGTCCAGTGGCGTGGCAGGAGAGGTCTGTGCCTCCTGCACAGACCTCTATTAGAAAATCAGAGCTCCTGCGCGGTCTTCTCTCTATAATGCAGTGCGATGGGAGATGATGTCATCTCTCAGTGGTCTGTGCATTACTTGAGTGCCGGAGGGAGCTCAGCTGCTAATAGAGGTCAGGCGGGGGGGTCGCAGGGGGCGGTCAGGCCCCTGGACTGACGGACCCGGTCTCAGTTGCTACTCCTGTGACCCCTATTGTTATGCCACTGCTCCTTGGGTTCCGAGTTATCCCGGAACAGATTCAACCCTGCAGTCAGATGGTTAGTGAGGAGCGAGGCTATTTTATGTGCAAACACATAAATGTGGTTGCTTTTCCCACAAAAAAAAAAATTACCAATAAACACAACCTTTTAAAGAACAGAGGTGTATCCCATGCATTGCTTTGCAATGTGTTGCACACAACTCTCGGACCTTAACCTCTTAAGAACCGGCGGACTAGGAGTTGTCTGCACTGGAGGATCAATGCCTTTTTTTTGCATTTGGAGAGCCGGTATATGTGAGGGATCACACGTACAAGCTCGCCGTGGGTGAGGCTGAAACTGACTGCTTCGGTCTTGGAGCAATCAGTTTTAGACTACCCTCTTGATGACAGCACGTGCTTTGATCATGACGCACTGACCGTCATGACGGTCCTGGCATGTCATCTGTCATACAGGGGTTAAAACATTAAAAGGGTCCAATGTGTTTACCTATACATGGGGGCCTCCATTCATTATACTGTCAGGGGCATCAGTGGTTCTTAACCCCTTAACAACCCTTGAAGGTCATATTACTTCATGGGTTGTTTTGATGTGCTATGACCGTCATGGAATTCCGGGCTCCCTCCGCGGCTGCACGCCGTTCGAGGAGTCTGGAATCGGAAATTGGGAAAAAAAAGGTCCATGGTCCTTGAGTGCCGGTCGCGTGTGTTCGCTGCCGGTTCTTAAGGGGTTAAGACAGCCCTGGCGAGGATCCCTAAAAGTGGAGGCCCCTGGAAAATGCAGGGTATATCAAGGAATTAAAGTACCCCTGACACACAGCATTATATGCATAGATATACAACAGTTTATAAATATAATATGGGGAGAAAGATTTCCTTAACCCCTTTGCGTCCGATGACGTACCCGGACCGTCACTCTGGTCCAGCACTTAATGACCAGTGACGGTCCTGGCACGTCACGTACTTTTACTCACGAGAGTGGTGAGTAATACCGGGGACTAAAGTTGATCGCTCCAAGACCGGAGCAATCTCTTTGTGTCCCTCGTTCGGTGTGCTGGCACATGTGATCAGTCACATGGGGTGGCACGCCGAACTTCCCTATCTGGTCCTTAAAGGACCACACACCCTGGGACCGCTGGGCTTTAAGTGGTTAACCCTTTGAGTGCCAGAGTGGTACGCAACGCATTGCAAAGCAATGCATTGTGTACCCCTCTGGCACTCAAAGGGTTAAACAATGTTGCACTATGTTTAGAAAAAGTACTGCTGGAATGCATTAACAGAAACCCACACTGCAACACATGACCAAAAATCAATATATCTGACTTAAGTATTGTGCAAGACTCCAAACTAAACAGCCAATCAGAGCACTGCCTTGACACACACACCCCTCTGCCTGAGTCAGATTCTTGGCATTCAGTAAGAGGTGAACACCAAAGACACGT
This sequence comes from Rhinophrynus dorsalis, assembly GCA_037306005.1. Classification (NCBI taxonomy): domain Eukaryota; kingdom Metazoa; phylum Chordata; class Amphibia; order Anura; family Rhinophrynidae; genus Rhinophrynus; species Rhinophrynus dorsalis. The sequence continues at coordinate 237,446,893 of CM074722.1, read as the reverse complement.
CAATTACATGTTTCAGCTTAAGGGCACCAGTCACATTAAATACTTGATTTGTGTCAGGTTTGTAGTGACTAGATGGGTTTATTTTAAAGCAACAGTTTACATTTTGTTGGTATAAGTATTTTTATATAATAACAGGTGATCGTAAAATGAGGATTATGGGGGCGGGGATTATTCAAACTTTTAACTATTTATTTTAAGCATTTAAGGAACAGACGGGTGTGTAGACATTTAAAAGGTTAAATATAATTTAACTTTGTGAAAGACAGGTCTTCAGTGTTGGAGGTCTCTATAACCTTCAGGGGGTTGTACATCCAAGTGTCAAGAAATACACCTGCTCAGTATATCAAAATTGTGTAAAAAAAAAAAAAAAGTAATAGTATTATATTGCTATTTCTGAAGAAGTCTGTGATGCATTATTATAGTCCAAGAATTTATAAATTACCCTATAGAAACTTGTGATATAGGGAATAGATGCTCAAACCTGTCCTCATTATCTACCATCACAGCAGTTCAGGTTTCAGGGTCTTCTCACATGAACACAAGTGGATCAGTGTGTGGCTCTTTCATTCTAAAGATCAGCATACATTAATGTCATTTACCTGTGTTCAATATCATTCGGATATTAAACAATATCCTGAGAACTTGCATTGCTTGGGGACCTTTGGACATGTTTGAACCTGAATGCTTTCAGGCAACGGATGAAAACCAAATCACAAAATATAATATTATGATAACGTACAAACATTGATTGGGTTCTCAATTAAATGAAATCATGTGTATTCAGTTAGGAAGGATTCAGGGGTAATTTTCTAAAAAGAAAGGTACCAGGTTGCCTTTTTCTTGGTGGACAAAGTATCGAAAAATGCAGTCACCGAAAAATGGTTCCCTGTCAATAGCAAAAGCTACAGGGTTGTTGACCTGGCTGAAAATCATCTCTGGCAGGTTGGGAAATTACTGTTGTTATTGAAGAGGAACAATAAATAGTTTCACAAGTATGTCCTTCATATTAAAGTTCATGGTATAAGAATCAAAGACTCAAAAAGGGAGTCCTCAGCCCGGTGCAAGCACAATATAACTGCACATTTTATGTGTCACGTGACCCGTTTCATTAGTTCATATTTTTTTCACCTAAAAAAGCGGCCATGGTTCTAGAATCATTGTGCATTTGCACAATACAGATTAAATGTGCAGACACCTTTTATTTACACTGAGTACAGATCTCATCTATTTTATTAATTCATGTTATGTTAGTGGGTGTAGCCCAGAAAGGAGTTACTGCACTAAGCTGAGGATTAACTAACAAGTGCAAGGTGCTCTTCGTACATGCTGTAAGTTGTAACCTTCCCTTTAAAAACCTCTTGAAAACAAGACGTGTTTAATACTGAATAAAAATCACCTCCTTATATGGTCACACCTGTCATGTTTCTAATTCTCAAGCACTACACTTGGCCACCACAGCTTAAGTCTATAGCTTAATGGGACATATGTATAAGGATTTAAGTGGAGCAATTCTGGGGCAACCAATTAAGTCATAGAGAATAAATACAAATTCCCGTTGATTTAAAGCGGAACTACCATGTCACAAAATGTTTAACTTAACTAAGTCCCCTTCTGGCGACTAGCTGCTTAGTAGAGCTAGTCGCCAGAATTAATACCTGATTTAATAGATATATGCTTTATTCCCCAGCTGTCAGTAGCACGGAGCCCGGACATCTTGCCAGAATGACGTCCGCTCGGCCTGTGCTGTCAGTCCCAACCGGGTCTAGGAGGCGTTGCTACGAGCCATTCGGCTCCGGCTGGGACTGACAGCGCAGACGAGCAGACGTCATTTTGGCAAGATGTCCGCGCTCCGTGCTACTGACAGCTGGGGAATAAAGCATATATCTATTAAATCAGGTAATAATTCTGGCGACTAGCGCTACTAAGCAGCTAGTCGCCAGAAGGGGACTTAGTTAAGCTAAACATTTTGTGACATGGTAGTTCCGCTTTAAATGTGGCTTTTAACTGATTGAGTGGTAAAGAGGTTTCCATCTTAAAGCAATGTGTTGGACAACTGAAGGCTTAAAATCCCCATTTATATCAATGTGCATTTTATTTTCCCTTATGGTTAAGATGACCAGCTCTCCCTTAAATGTGGGACACTTATGAAACGTACATTTGTTAATAGGAGCTTAGAATGGAAAGGTCACTATGGTCTGTAGTAAGGAGAATCTACAGATGACTTAGGTGAGATTTCAATGGGATCAACCCAACATTGGCATAGGAATTGATTACAATTAGCAGCTAATCGTTCATGAAAATAGAGATTATGCATTTATAATACCAGCCCCTACACTGCTGAGATTTCTCTAATTGTACATACTAACTGCTCACCCAAAGTTAAATGGCAGCCTAATGCTCCTATGTCCATCCCCTTTAAGGAACAGATGGTACTTAGTGCATTGCAAAACAATGCACTGCACACCCCTCTCGTCCTTAAAGGGTTAAGCAGTATCTTATTTTGTTATTAATTGCATCACCTGAAGCACATGATGCTGTGGCGATGTGCCCAGGAAAACCTGATTCGGAGCAGTCCAAACTGAGATTACCATTGCACAATTTTCCTTTCCACTTGACTTGGTGGCTATTTTTAAACATACATTTCTGTTTTTGGGAGAAAAACAGGAGTAGACATGCCCAGTAAGGCTTTAATTTTTGACACTGCATTGAGTTACCTGTTTTTGACTACACTAGTAATACACACCAGTGAGCAGCTGCACCTATGCTAAGACACTGCTCAGAAGCTGCATCTTTATATTAACCCCTTAAGAATCAGAGGGGGCACAGAGCATTGGAAAGCAATGTGTTGCACACTCCTTTGCTCCCTTAAAGGGATAGTAATACTTAGTTTTATCTTTAATTTATTTTGTAGGCATTAAAAAAACCATGAAGAAGATATAAGTCTTATCTCTCAAACCTTTATCGTTTGAGAGATATTCACAAGCAAATTTTCCCCTCCCGCCCCTTTTACCTAGTGTAAGCCATCTCTTCTCAGATGTGGAATCTGGTTGTAAGACCAGACCGATAACAGAAGGGGACAATCTTCTTCCTATGAGAACAATGAAGGTCCTGCCCCCCTTGACAAGTTTTTCAGGTTTTTCCCTTATCTGAATTGAAGATTGTCCCTCTCTGCAGTCTACCTGGGCACCTCCCTTCTGATCTGGCAGAACAGTGTTACATCAGTAAAAGGTGCGGGAGGGGGATACTTTGTCATTGAATTACTCTTGAACTACAACTCTGACAGAATTGAAATAACACTCTCCAAAGTCCAAATACTATGATGATTAATTAGAGCTGTTTTTATTATGAAACATTACTATCCTTTTAAGCGTTAACCCCAATATGTACGTAACTGTTTCTACGGAAACTTGTCAATGCTATGAAACAAGGCTAGCCATATCCACCCTTTACAAAGGGTTATACTCCCTCTAGTGGAAACAAGCACAACTACACACAGTAGTAAATGTATAGCTGACAGTAGCCTAGATTCCACTGCACGTGATAAATGTTATCACTTGTTTTATCTCACATATTCCTATGGAAGTGTGTGGGGAATTGGTAGATAAAGACAGTGATAAAGTTATCACCTGTAATGGAATTCAGCGCCAGTTAAGGTTACCAACCCCTTAAAATTATTTTGTAGGGATTACTACCATTTTTTTTATAAACACCTTGATTTGGCCTGCCATATTTTAATGATGATACAGTTTTTTCAGACACATCCTAGTTTTAGGAATTTTAACTGACTTTCAGTAAATTTACTGTTGGTTTGTAATCCTGGTATCAGCTGATTATTCCTCTGTGTAACAATACATGTATATATATAAAACTGTAAGATGACCAGACCTCCCTTTTAATGCAGGAGACTTATGAAAATATGATTCTGCAGGTCAGCACAGGCATCAGTTCAATCCTATATTAAACGAATAGTAATGCTTTGCCTCTCATGGTTTATCCTGCTGAGTAAAACAAGGGTACTCCCACTTTTGAGAAATATTTTATTAAACCGTTATTACAGCTCCAACTTGCATTTTTCGGGTGCAGTAATCCTACGACCTGAAGTGTTAAAATGGCACTATTGCCACAGCATCCAGTGGAGGTTTATGATCAACTGACCAGGGGCTTGATTCTATTCCCCATGTTAAAACAGGACACACACAACACACACACACAACACACACACCTCACAGAATTCTATTCTCTGACCAACAGAAACTGCACTGAGCGTTGCGTTGGTGGCCAAAACATACATTATGGCCAGGCACTTGCTGCAAATTTTTGTTCCCACAATGTATTCTGAATAGCATGAATTGTAGGAACGTCAGTGGAAAATAGCCAACTCTGTTTGACTGACACAGTGTCACTGCAAATCATTGCTCACCCCTCTGGTCCTTTAGGGGTTAAAGTCCAGCCAAAGAACAAAAACATTTATTTGTCTTGTGGAAAATATTAGGAGTCCTTTGAATTTTCTTCACTGATCACAGACCAGTGGAAAGTACAGTTCTGTTGGATGCTAGTGGTGTCTACAAGGGGTTAATATAATAATCTTAAATGACATATTAATTAATTTTATGCTATCAGAATATTTACAAGCTCAATAATTATGTTCTGTGATTTTGTCAGTGTAAATAACTATTTGTAATATAATTAACAAAAGTATAGTGTATTAAGGGTAGGGGGCTAGGGGAGTTGTAGTTCACAACAGCTGGAGGGCCTCAAGTCACCCATGCCTGCTCTATATAGATGAATGTTAGCTATGTTCCGTTCCTTTCAAGTAGAATTTCCTTCCAGTGGTTACATTAATTTATATGTTATCTGCCTGCGGCTAAGCAAAACATTGTAGGTTGTTGTGGACACAGTTCTGTCTGTATGGCCCTACATTGTACACAACAGCATAGGCTGGTAGTGCTATGAATGCAAAACAGATTATTAATAAACATTATAGACTCCTGAGTCCAGAAAATTCCTTGTCAATCTCATGCTGAATCATTGCGTTCGGGGTAGCTTCAGAGCAGCTGGGCATTCATCTTCAGGAAACGGCTGCGGTCTGGTTCTACATTGCTCCATTTAAATAAACAGCAATAATACATTGGATATGACAGAGTGGGTGATGGCCATGTGAATCTGTCATTCTATACCTTCAAAATGATTACAAATTGTGTGCAGGAAACCTGGTCTGAACCAATTTGTTCTAATTCCTGCTCAGCTGCTGTGCCTTTTCATTTTTACATTGATCATGAGCCAAATGTTCAGGAAACTTACAGGACGTTCAGTCTACAATAGTGTATGCCTTTGCTTCTTGTTAATGATTTGTATCCCTTCCATCTCAGAATTATCTCCATTGAGAACGCATGTCTATATATGTTACTATCTCGGTATCATTCAGCAGAACCCCTCAACCAATTAGGCCACTAACTCATTGTGAAGCCCCACCCCTATTTCCCTTCCCTAAAATAAGTATTATATAATATAATATATATATATATATATATATATATATATATATATATATATATATACACACACACACACACACACACACACACACACACACACACACACACACACACATACAATTTTAAATACATCATGTTTTCTTGATTATAAATGAAATTCTAAACTTATTTTGAAAACATCTTTATCAAAAGGTTGTTTGCAAAACACCTATGCTTCATTATGAAATATAAAAAGTACTGTAGTGCTTTTCCTGCTTAGTACTTCTGCTGCAGAAAGAAGCTTCTTTTAAAAGTTATTTCAACTCAACATGTTTGATTTTTTTTTTAAATCAAAGTTCAGCCACTAGAATTTTTCCAGTGTGTTTTGTGGTTTACTTTGCTTTGCATAAATTAGGAGCAAATAATATTTTGGCAGGGAGTATCCTTGTATTCCTCTATTTGAATATATATATTTTATAAATAAACTATAATATAATGTTTTACGATTTAGCTGAAGTTGATGGCACTTGTAATTGGGGAACCACATGTTGTTTATTAATAAGCAAGCAGATACATGACATGTAATGCAAATATAATGCGTCACTAAGTGTACGAACATTTTATTTTGTTACACTGCAGCAGGTGATAGGAACATCGGAATAGGACTTTGTTAATTAAAGTTGTTTAAACAGCAAGGCGAGCTGTGATTGGCTAAATAATAACGTTTTTTTTTTTTTCTTTTGCTGCTTTAGGTTCTTGTCTTATGGAATACTGGAAACATGACCCCTGGTTAGGACCAGTGAGTTGTCCTCTCTGCAGGCAAAAGGTAAGAATTTGGCAGTTATGCAAGACTGGGATGAGTGTTGAATATGAGAGCAGGATGTGGGTGTGTACTAAGGGCCATACTCACACATAGGAAAGTGGAGCAATTCTGGGGTGCACAATACAGTTTTCCAGTGATGTAAATGAGTGTTTTAATCTTTAAATGCTAGTGTTAATAGGAAGTAAACAGGTCCAAGTCATACTTGGGAACTCTCCAAATCTGTCCCGGAGTATCTGGTTTTCTAAGTTAATTACTGGGTCTCTGGGACAGGGGGTGAGTCTATGAGTAATAGAGTTCCTTGGTAACCCTGCCTACTTCCCACCCCATTCTGTGTCTCGTCAGGACAAAACACTGTCCTTTTATAATCCAATCCCATCCACTTCCTTTAAGCACAGCACACATTATTAAGCAAATTGCTTCACCCGGACAATTCCACCACCAACTCCAGTTGTTAGTAAAGGGGGTGTGGTCATAAAGGTCCCCAGGTATGGTCCAAGTTGCATTACGGCTGATGTGCTAAGTGATCAATTCTGGGGCAAACCAACTACACCATGGGGAACAAATGAAAATTCCCCTAAACCCACATTGATTTAAATGTGAGCTTTAACCCCTTGAATGCTATAGAAGTCTTGAACGCATTGCTTTGCAATGCAATGGAGACCTCTTTAGAATTCTAGTGGTTAAAAATCCCATTGTCTTCTATGGTGCAGATGGATTTCTCCAGAATTGCTCTTTCATCCTTGTTCATATGGATTAACACATATTATCATGTAGAAAAAAATGTATATAAAATATAATTTTATGTAGTTTATTTTGTTTTGTTCACTATGGGCTGGATTGCACTGGTGGTGCCAACTTTATTGTCTTATTTGTAGAGAAATACAATGATAGAGTTCTGGAGAAATCTTTGGATAAAACCAGAAATAACAGTTATTACATGTAATGGAATCCAGCCCAGTATTAGCCCAGTCAGTGTCTTGTGTAAGGAACTGTACACTTCCATACCAGGAATTGTTCTAACAAGATGTGTTTCCATTGTGTATTATTAGGTTGTTCTACTTTACAAAGATTTCTGTGAAAATCAGCAGGATAAAACAAGCAGAGACATTATACAAGACATCAGGAATTACAATAATCGCTTCTCTGGGAAACCGCGACCTGTAAGTACATAGGGGTACAGGGAGATGGGAGCAGTTACCCAGGTGCATCATTGTGCTTCCTAAAGAGATAGTAATGTCAACATATAAACATACATTGGATTGTTCAATGTAATTTTATATAATGCATTGTATATTTCATAATATCTGTATCTTTGTATTGTTCTTGTAAATCGAGTCAAAAGTTTCCCCCTCCTGCCACTTTCCATTACGTCATTCAGAGTTCACTGAGATCCGAAAGCCGGATGGATGACAATGAGGGACAATATTTTGTGAGTGTCAGTGTAAGGAAAACCCTGCTCCCCTTGACGAAGGTGGGGAAGGGTGTCCTTATACTGACACTATATTTCACTAATTGTGATCTGTCCGGACTGGGGTTTGATCTTCATGATCTCTGAATGACTCTATTTACAAGAACAATACAAAGATACAGATATTATGAAAGATACTGTGCATTATATAAAATTATATTAAAGCGGAACTTTCATACTAATAACATTGCCCCCGAATATATATTACTAACCTAGAGATATGCAAAGTTATACTATCCTTAAGCTGAATAAGTCAGTGATATTGCAGGACAGACAGTGCAGACATCTTAGAGGAAATGTACCTCTGAGTCTGCGCTGTCTGTCCTGTTCTCTGCCAGCATTGGTGGTTACGTCCCTTCGTGCCTTATGGCACTGGAAGGGACTGAACGCACAGGCTCACAGAGCTTCTCTTAAAAGCTCTGTGCAGTCCGATGCTACAGGATGAGTTTTTACTGCAATACCCCTGACTTATTGAGCTTAAGGATAGTATAACTTTGCATATTTCTAGGTTAGTAATATATTCGGTGGCAATGTTATTAGCATGAAAGTTCCGCTTTAAACAATGACATTTATATTTATATTTTGACATTACTATCTCTTTAAATAATAAACCTGCTCAATGGTGCACATCCTTCAGTGGTTCAGCCATTGTGAATGATGTACTAGTTATTTGTATGTGGAGCAATTCTAAAACAAACCAACTGCACTGTTATAGACAAATAATAAAACTAATTAATAATGTGCATGTGGCTTTAATTATTGAACGCTAGAGGTCTCTAATGCATTGGAAAGCAGTGCAATGCTGGAGACTCCTTTAGCATTCAAAGGGTTAAAAGCCCCATTTACCTCAACTGAATTTTTGGAAAGCTGTATTTTTTCCCCTGTGGTGCAGTTGGTTTGCTCTAGATTTGCTCCATTTCTCTCTTTGTGTATGTGGCCCTCTAAATACTAAAATAGCTTTCTAAAATAAGTTCTTGTATTACAGAACAATTTATTGTATTGAAAAGGTAGGTTATCAAATCAATGGATAAGCATTATATGTTATATTAATCCTTCAGTGCCAGAGCACTGCTCATTTCATTACTTTTCAAAGTGTTTGGCACATGAAATGGTTATACATCATTCATAGGGCTCTGTGCAGAAAAAGAGAGAGAATATGAACATGTACATGGATCTGAGGGTGCTCTATAAAATGTATATACATTGGTAACTGAATGACTCCCACAGTTCTAAATTATGTGAATTGCCCCATGACCACACCTGGGAACTTTCCATTGATGTCCACCTGGAAGGCAGTCTTCTGGTGCAGCAGGGGGTGAGGATAATGATGCAAATCGTGTCAAAAAAGGGGCGTGTCTTGACACGCGCTGGGGGAGGGCTTAAAGGTGTGAGACAGAGCTCAAAAGAAGGCTGGGGAAGGAGTTACAATGGGGGAAACAGCAGGAGTGGGTAGAGTTTCAATAGAAACTCCCTACATCCGGAGGAATCAGCCACTGCCCCGGAGACCCGGTAAAGCAGTGTCAAAACCGGAGTCTCTGGGGCAAATCCGGAGAGTTCCCAGGTATGCTGGAAACTCTCAGGGTTTGACCCTGAGACTCCATTTTGACCCAAATCTCAGGTGACATGCAAGTTTCTCAGTGTGAGAGTCCAGTGTTAACTATTACTGGATTTGCACCAATTGACTGCTTTTTTTTAGTTTCTAAATTGTGGCCATTTCAGCCATAAATATACTGGGGAAGTCCTACTGGTCTTCTGTGCGTCCATGCAGAGATATCTCAGAAGTTGCATCATGTTAAGGATTGGTGCACCTCTGGGTTAGAGCAAGGGTCTAGGGAACTCTAAGGGTTACAATTTAAAGATCTCAGAGTCAGGTCATTACAAAGGTTCCCAGGAATGTTCATATGAGGCTTAACTGGAGTTGATGCAAAATAGGCAGGATGAGAGTAGGGCTGGCCAAAAGATAGGTGGGACTGGGCATCATATGGGCTGGGAAACAAACATTTTAGGGCCCAGAGAATTGTCCTTTGTGTCAGGAGACCCAGCACTAAATACTGGAGGTCCCTGGCAGTATAATTATTATTATGCTTTATGTATATAGCACCAACGTATTCCTCAGAACAGGCATGCATATGATCATCTCCAAGGAAATAAGCAGTCACTTAAGGTTATGTTTCCAGAACTACATGTCCATTTTTATATAAATAAATAATTATCATAAACATGGGCAAATAGACCTCAAGATGTGACTTAAAAGGCCCATGTTAAGTAGAAAAGTGGAGCAATTTTGGGGACACAAGCTGCACCAGAGGAACAAATACAAATGGGTATTTAACCCTTGAATGCTAGAGATCTTCAATCCATTGTGAAATATTTAATTGGAGACCTTTCTATCATTCAAGGTGTTAAAAGTCCAATTTAAATCAATGATGATTTTCATTTCTCCCCATGGTGCAGTTGGTTTGTTCCATAAATGCACATTCAGTAACCTCTGTCTCTTGTATTTACTGACATCAAGAGCAGAACCAGATTCCAGCCTAGCCGTTTCCATGCACAGAGCCTACCATCAGTTCTGTGCATAATTATCTGCCTCACAAACACAAACTGCTGCTTTAGTTATTTATAACAAATTAGTTGAAAAGCCACAGTGCCACCCAGAAAATGTGCGGTGCAGTAGTGCCCCGCTCCGAATCAGCCGCAACGCAGGGCAGTCTGTACTATGCATGACTGCAGCGCGTGCAGCCGTCTCTACTGCGCATGACAGCTTCTGACAAACTTAGCGAATTATAATATAGGATAGTGAGCAACTGACCTTATCTTTACTTTTCTTGTAGTTCACAGATTACATTTTTGACCTGCCGTCACTATTACACCTCGCTTTGAGAAGAATCTTCACCATGGGTGGACTTGTGTGGGTCTTCTGCCTCAGAATTCTTGTGTGCTCGTTTGGGGCAGTCATGTGTTTTGACATGATCCCAGACCCTCTGTGTGGAATCCTCAGTATAATTGATGACCTCGTTGTAGTCTTCCTTCTTTTAATCTGCATGATAAACATTTGCCAACAACTTGGATCAGAAGGAATAAACATGGTCCATTCTGCCTCGCAGAGCAACTTGTTGGACTCTTGACCAGAATAAGACTTTTCTTTGACCTTCTTACCTTGAATTCCTGTTTAAAGAAGCATATTAGATATCTACATGGTAGATGTGCTGCATCTGGATGTGAAGATGGTGCAAGAGTGCAACTCGCCTTGCTGATTTCTATTAACAAACATATATAGAGAAATTGGATAGGTGCTCTGTTTGTTAGACAGCAGTACAAAATGAGCATTTGTACTTTTGTCTTGCATTACAACAGAACATAAGTGTTTTCTGCAGTGGTTCTCTTTTTATACTTATTTCAAGTACTAAATACTGCTAATAAAAGCTGATGTACTATTAAATAGAACAAACCACCTGCACTATAGAGGACAAACAAACATTCTGGAAATTCACTTTGATTTAAATGGGGCATTTTTTTAGCTCATGAATGCCAGAGAAGTTTCCAACACATTTTTTCACCTCTCTAGCACTCAAGGCTAAATCAGTTTAAACCGATTAGCGCTGTTTAATTGTCCCTATGGTGCAAATGTTTTTTCTCAGAATTTTTTTAGCACGTCAGCCTCACAGATGTACATTCGGATGGAGATCATTTCTTGAGTCTAGAAATGGACATCTACTTTTAGTATCTGAAAATGAATGTTGCAGGCAGCAACAACACTATAGTACAGACTTGTTTAGTTTGCTTTAGAAGAGAAGTAATCATCTCTTAATTATAACCCTCCACGTAATTTACTATGGCCAGAAAATGTTAATGGCTTTAATTCATTTTGCCCTTGAGCCTTTGTTGTTGAGATGACATCCAGGACTAGTTGAAGATGTTATGTCCATGAAGGCAGACATGACAGTCGGCAGTTTTTGCAGACTGCAGCAGACAGAGTACCTTAACTTACTTTAACCCTTTTATGGACCAGAGGAGTGAGCAATGTGTCACACAACCCTCTGTTCCTCAACCCTTTGAGTGCCAGAGGGCTGTGGTATGCATTGCCCCTCTGGCCCTCAGAGAGTTAAAGGCCTAAGATTACCATGTCCGGTGAGCAGAGTTTGAGGTCATGTGGAGCTGTTACTTCTCTTTTAAACCATTGAATGCCAGAGGGGGCATGCAACACATTGCTAAGTAATGTTCTGCACACCCCCTGGCACTCAAAGGGTTAAAACGAGTGCCAAGTGGAAACTAAACATGCAATCAGTACTTAATATTTTGGAGCATTCACAACCATTAAAAATTAATGAATGGGAGACAGGTGCAAAACAAAGTTTAACCCCCTTCTACTTTTTAACTACATTAGCTCTTTCCTTTAAATACTCCCTCCCCAAGGGATCCATAGGTTTCAGTGTTGTTGGATTATATTTGATTATTTTACAGAGAAAACATATTGTATATTTTGTGCTTCCAGTATTGAGCCCTGCTGTACTTGAGTGTAATATATGTTACATGTGTTGTGTATATAATATATATTTATTTTAAATACTACATTTATAACTTGTGTCTTTAGATATGTTTATATTTTTGCAATAAAAAAGTTGACAATTGATATTTCTTAAGTGTTTTACATTTCCATTTCTCCCATACACATTGTAATGTACATTTTCTTTATTTACACAATTTTTTTCTGTATTGGAATCAAGGTAGAAAAATTTAATGTTTTACTAATTAGAAAATCATGAAGCATAATTATACAGTAGTCTGGGGACATTAAGAGATCCCATCCTTAACAATATGGATGCTAGAGATATTAAAAATGCATTGATTCACAATATGTTGGAGATATTTCAGGCTAAAGGTGGAAGTATTATGGGTTAAAGTGGAACTTTACCTGCAGAATAAGTGGCTCATCATTTGTGTCCTTCATACAGCAGTCATTTATATCTTTTATGCTTTTTGCATAGTATCTGCCGTTGCCTGTATGTGCCAACCTGCATTTTAGGCCTGTATTTAGTTGAAATCTCTTCACAATAAATGTAACCAGCCTGAATTAGCTAGAGAGTGGAACTGTGCCCATGGACCTCTAGCATAATGTAAGCATTCTCACTAGCCAGCTACACACTACTTCAGAGTTCAAATTCAAAGAACAGTGCATAAAGGATGTTTCGTCTACTACTTACTTTATTATCATGTAGTAAAAGATAAAACAGAGCTGTTTTCTGAAAACATCCATCCTTTCTAAATAAGGTTATTATTATTATGCTTTATTTATATAGCACCAACTTATTCCGCAGAGCTATACAATAGAGAATAGACATACAGAGATATTAACCCCTTAAGGACCCATGACGGTCCTGCACCGTCATGGGTTGTTATACCCTTAACGACCCATGACTGTCCAGGACCGTCATGGCTTAAATGATAGCAGCGTGCCTCCGTGCACGCTGCTATCATTAATTCCAGGCTGAGACTGAGCGCTCCGAGACCGGGGCATTCAGTCTCATCCCTTCTTTCTTCTGCCGGTTCATGTGATCCCTGTATCAGCGAGGTACAGAGGTAAGCACACAAAGCATGCTTACCTTTGTGTGTCTCCTCTTTTTCTGTCTCCCTTGCTATCAAAGTAAGGGAGACAGAAGTAGACGTGAGACACCTAGTGGTAAAAAAAAAACAGCAGCTGGGGGTATTAACCCATTCACTGCTGGTGCAGGAGGCTGGCTAAATGAAGGTCAATTTTTGACCTGCAATTATACACTTTTTTATTTTAATAAAAAAAAACACAACACACTTTAAAAAAAAAATTATTTAAAAAAATATATATATAACTAAACAATATTGCAAGTGTGATTGTTGTGGAGCCATGTAATACACTTATATACACCACCAAATGCCAGGTATAAAAAAGTGTCAAAATTGGGTGGGAAAAAGGGACATGGGGATTTTCACCCAGGGGGGACAGTGGCCACTTTAAACTGCGCATTTTGTAGGTATGACTGACCGGTCATACTTTTCATGCAGTCTCCATAAAAATTTAACCCTTTGTGGCCAATTGATCCCAAGAGAAAAATCAAAAATGGTGTGTTTTTTTTTTACTTTTTTTTTTTTTTTTTTAATTTTCATAAAGTAAATGGTGGGTTATCTATATAAGTGGGGTATCAAAAGAAAGCCCTATCTGTGCGTAGAAAAACAGTATATAATTTATGGGGGTGGAATAAAAGCCTAAGAGGGAAAACACTGTTAAACAAAGACATAGTCAAAAAGGTCAGAATTGCTCCGGCCCTTAACGGAAAACGACCTCAGATTTTCCCAGTCCTTAAGGGGTTAAACAGTGCACACGGATCATAGTAAACAAAAGGATCAGATGGCATTGCTTGTGAGAGCTTACAGTCTAAAGAAAGGTAAGTTGGACACACAAGGAGTAAGTGCTATGGGGTTAAGTGCCTCCTTCCTCATGAACTACAGGTCAGTGGGTGGGATAAGTACTTTTTCAGTCCAATGGTCAAGTCAAGAAGTAGGTCTGTTAGGGAGAACAAGACTCTATGTGAACAATGAGGTTGTAGGTGGGAAAGTGATTGTAGAAGGGAATGAGAGTGAGCAGAAGTTGGACAGGCTATTGGACTGACCTTGCTCTTAACAGTTATGGGGGTAGTTGATAGTCTTCCCTGCAGAGGTGAGTTTTCAAGGTGTGCCTGAAGATCTGAAGGCTGGGGAGAGTCTGATGGGACAGGGGAGGGAATTCTAAAGCTCTAGTGCAGCACAAGTTTATATGGGAATGAGTGGATGTAATAAGAGCTACAAAAAGAAGGTGGTTCTGTGCAGAGCAAAGATGGTGAATGGGAATGTATTTGGAAATTAAATTTCTCTGTCGTCCAATATAGTTCACAGGTTACTCTGGGAAGGCGACAGGCCCTTTAAGTAGGCAGGAACAATTCTTGGAAAGAATGCAGGGTGGAGCCTTCCTCTCCTTCTTAGCTGGTGACTTACTAGTCCCCTCCCATTTAGATTTGTTCCTTGTAGAAGAGAGGTTACAGAGAGCAATTCTGCTTAGTTTTTAGTTTCCTTTATTATTTTCTTGTTAGATATGGGGTGTAGAAATCCTCCATTAGACGGATTACCATTACTGACTTCCCAATGGTGGATTGCTCAGTTAACAGGTGCTGTTGTGGACCTTCCAGCCCTGAGGGAAAACCTTGCTTGCTATGTCTTTTCCCTAGGAGAAGCTCACTGAGGCTTCTCCCCTTTCTCAATGGTAATCTGAAGACCTGCAAAAAAAGTGAGCAACTCTTTGAGTGCCATGGTCCACTTGTACCACTGTTTCCCCTCCACAGAGGGGTCTCCTTTAGGAGTTCCTACATGTTTACTCCTGCACTCATTTGTGTTTATCGTTATGTCTGCTTAGAGTCCTTGGAGCATTTGGGATTTCTGTGGTACATTAACCCCTTTTTTGCCACGTTAGGTGCTTTGGGGGACGCTTTCACTTATTTCCCTTGGGGTTTAGTGTTTTTCTATGGGTGTTCCGTATGTGTTTTACTACTTTTGGGACACTTTTGAAAAAATTTGTTTATTTGAATTCCACGCCTATGGGACAGTTTTACTTGGGACATATCTCTGCAACCGCTCCACGTACCGAGTTCAGAGATGGCTCATTCTTCTTGTCTGCCCTTGCCCTACACTCTGATGCATCCTTAGTGTCTTATGGGGATGTGGGTCCTGTTTTTGTGATACTTTGAGAGGAAACTATGTTTCCCATAAATGCCCATTTCGTGAGCTGTTTTCTGATTGGCTTACAGTTCAGTCACCATTTTCTTTCTTTCCTCTCACGAGTATCCTATGCAAGGCTTGGCTCCTTCCTCTCTCCTCCTCAGGTTAACCCTTCTCTTGCCAGATAAGTGTATTTTAGCCCTTTCTGGAGTTCCTGGGACACAGTATTGGGCTCTTCCTTGTACTGTAAGACACTGTATCTTCTGTCAGGATGTCAGATGTTAGGCCCTGGGGCTAAACCTAAGACTAGGGATGCCGGGGTGCCTTTGACCCCCATTACTCATTGTTCCTCATGTCAATCAGGGCTCCCTAGAGAATATTCAGGTCATTTATGACCTTCATGTGCTGTGGCCCCTGTGTCTCCACCAGGGCCTTCCAGCCATGATCAAGAGCCAGCTTGGGTGCAAGACTTAAAGTCTACCTTGACACAGTTGCCTGTGCACCTTCACAAGGTCCTCCAGTCCTGGAAGCCCCCGCCTTTATTCAGGTCTGTGGCCCCTAAACCTCAGGGTATCCCTGATGTGTCATATTCCTCTGATGAGGAGCTCTTGGTGGATTCAGATGTGGGTGAGTGCTCTGAGGGGGTTTATTCTCAATTTTTTGGCGACCGCTTTGAGGCTGACCCTGAGCCCTCTGCTGAGGGTCTCATTAAGTCTGTCTTAGACACCTTGAATATTCCTCCAGTTTCTAAGGAACCTCCAGACTACTTCTGACATCTTTCAAAGGTGCAAGAAGCATTGTACTGTCTTTCCACCTAATCCCACTCTTGACCAGGTTGTTCTAGAAGAGTGGAAGACCCCTGATAAGCGTCTATCTCTGCCTAAGAGATTTGCTAAATTGTACCCCTTCTCTGAGGTGGTACTGGCTCAATGGGCTTTTCCTCCTAAGGTTGATTCCCCTATCTATAGGCTTTCTAAATCCACGGCTTTGCCTGTGGCAGATGCTTCTGCTTTCAGGGATATGACTGACAGGAAGCTGGAGGCTATCCTGAAGGCCACATTTGCGACCATAGGGGCGTCTATGAGGCCTACCTTGGGTGAACAGGGCTACTGCGGTATCGATGGAGCAGCTTACTGAGGCTGTCCATCAGGGTGCCCCTGCAGCTGATCTTTTACATCTTTTGGCTAACATTTCAGAGGCTCGGCATTAAGTTACTGACGCTATCTTCAACACTATCAGGCTTGAGGCCAAGGCCTCCGCCCTGTCAGTGGTTGCCAGGCATTCCCTTTGGCTTAAAATAGCATCTGCTGTCCTATTCTGGACCTCAAGGATCTCAATTCCTTTGTGGTCAAGACTCATTTCCACCAGGAGTCCTTATGGTCAGTCATTGCGGTGATGTGTCCAGGGGAATTTATGGCTTCCTTGGATCTGCAGGATGCCTACCTGCACATCACTATTCATCCTGAGAGTCGGTGGTACCTCAGGTTCGCTGGCCACAAAGGGCATTTCCAGTTCTCGGCTCTCCCCTTTGGTCTGACCACAGCCCCACAGGTGTTTATTTGTGTCTTGGGTGCTTTGATTTTTGTCATGCAAGAGAGGGGAATTCTGGTAACTCTATACATGGACGACTTGCTCTTGAAGGCCCCATCCGGAGAACTCCTCCAGCAGCAGGTGCAGGACTGCATTCACATTCTCACCAGTCACAGTTGGGTTCTGAACATGGACAAGTTGGACCTGATCCCATCGCAGAGATTGGTCTTCCTGGGACTTCTATTCAATACCCTGCAGGGTATGGTTTTTCTGTCGGAGCATGTGGTTCAACAGATCACCAGCAAGGTTTCCTCAGCTCTCGCTTGTAAATCCATTCAGTCCAAGAAGTTGACCTCTTTCTTGGGGAAATTGATTTCCACCATGGATGCAGTACCATTTGCGATGGCTCACGTGAGAGAACTACAGAGGTTTGTAATTCAGGTTTGCAAGGGGAACCCAGGTCTCTTCCCTTGCATGTGGAGCTGAGTCTTCCTTGGTGGCTGAATCTATCCAACCTGCGAAAGGAAGACCGTTCATGATTCCTTTCTGGTGATGACGGATGCCAGCCTATCCGGTTGGGGAGATGTCCTGGGTCATCTGAATGTCCTGGGTCGATGGTCAGTGGAGGAATCTCTCCTACCCATTAACATTCTGGAACTCCGGGTGATATTCCACGCTCTGAGGTACTGGTCGTCTCATCTCGAGGGCTGACCAGTTCGTGTCCAGTTAGACAACACCACGGCCATGGCTTACATCAAAAACCAAGGCGGCACCTGGAGTCTCGCAGCTTGGTTGGAGGTCAAGGCTATTTTAACCTGGGCCGAAGAACATGTCCCTGCCATCTCTGCAGTACATATTCCAGGCATAGACAACATCTTAGCCAACTTCCTAGGTCGACACACTGTGGAAAATGGAGAATGGGAGCTTCACCAGGAGGTGTTCAACCTCATCGTTCAGAGATGGGGACTTCCGTGGATCGACCTGATGGCCACCAGACACAACAGGAAGGTTCCGATGTTTTGCTTCCGCTGGTTGGATCCTCTGGCTGTAGCAGTGGATGCTCTGTCGATTCCCTGGCAGTTTCCTCTAACCTACATTTTCCCCCCTCTTCCCCTGCTCCCCAGGGTGCTGAGGGAGCTATGAATGGAGAAGACTCTGGCCATCCTAGTGGCTCCCTACTGGCCCCAGCAACCTTGGTTTCAGGAGCTGCTGGACCTGTCTCTGTGTGTGAACTGTTTCTGCTTCCACGCAAACTGGATCTCCTCCTGCAGGGTTACCTGTGGAAGAAGAATGTGGCGCGTCTGGGTTTGACGCCGCTTGATGGCTTGGCGATTGAATTATCTATCTTGAGGAAGAAAGGTTTTTCTCCTGCGGTGGTAGCCACCATAATTCAGACTCGGAAGCTTGTTTCATCGGAAGCTTACCACAGGATTTGGTCCATCTTCCACTCTTGGTGTGTGGACAAGGATCTGTCCTCACAGGAGTTTGATCTGCCGACTTTCCTGTCTTTTTTACAGGATGGTGTGAACAAGGGCCTTAGCCTGAGTTCCTTGAAGGTCCAGACCTCAGCTTTCTCTGTCTTTTTTCAGAGACACATTGCTGTTGTTCCGGATGTCAAGGTTTTCTTTCAAGATGTCGCTCATGCTTTGCCTGCCTTTAGGCATCCCACTCCTCATTGGGACCTTAATCTGGTTCTGGGAGTCTTGCAGCAGCCTCCCTTAGAGTCCTTGGCTACCATTCCTCTTCATCTCCTGACCTGGAAGATGGCTTTTCTCCTGGCAATTGTCTCTGTTCTCAGAGTTGCTGAACTGCAGGCCTTGTCCTTGTTTCACATGGACAAGGCAGTTCTTCGTAGCTCCCACAAATTTCTTCCTAAGGTGGTTTCTGAGTTCCACATCAATCAGGAGATTGTTGTGCCTTCTTTTTATCCTGAACCCAAATCTGACAAGGAGAGGGATCTCCGCTTGTTGGAAGTGATGCTCTGCCTTACGTTCTATGTGCACCGCACTGAGTCTGTTTGTCAGACTGATGCACTTTTTGTCATCCCTATGAGTCCCAGGGCTGGTAAGGTGGCATCCAAGGTGACTATTGCGTCTTGGATCAAGTCTACCATTCGCGAAGGCTTACAAACTCAGGAAGAAACCTGTTCCCTTTCGCATCACAGTGCATTTCACTAGGTCTGTTGGGACCTCCTGGGCCTACAGGAATCAAGCCTCTGCTGATCATCTGTGCAAGGCGGCCCCTTGATCGTCTGTGCACACCTTTACCAACACTACCGTGTTAATGTTCTGACTTCGGCTGAAGCCGGCTTTGGCAGGAAAGTCCTGGAGGCAGCTCTGCCTGTCTAGGACTTCGTTTCCTGTGTCTTACAGATCTTTACCTGTTGAGCACTGTTGGCTGTTGTTCAGTGTACTGTGTTCACAGTTACTGGTGTGCTGTGTTACAGCTCAGTGTCAGCTGACATTTTGTTTGTTTGGCGCTATTCTGTGCTCTGATTAGTCCATGGGAGTTCTGGTATCATGTGTGTCCTTGCCTTTTTCCCCACCATTGGAACTCAATGTTGGTACATCCCAGAGTTACCTGTAAGCTATATTGGACAACAGAGAAAAGAGGATTTTAGTCTTACCAGTTAAATGCTTTTCTCAAAGTCCATATAGCTTACAGGTCTCCCACCCTGTCAAGGGACTGTGCTTGGTTCTCCTTTGGCTGGATGTGGGAATCTTTTCGGGTTCATGCTCACAGGAGTCTTTTCTCTTTTCCTTCTTGCTCTCTAGCTAGATAGGTTAGTGTCTCAAATCTAACTGGGAGGGGACTAGTTAGTCACCAGCTAAGGAGGAGAGGAAGGCTTCACCCTGCATTCTTTCCAAGAATTGTTCCTGCCTACTTAAAGGGGAACTACCACCCCCCAATAACTTAACCTGAAATCAGTCTTCATCTGGCGACTAGCTGCTTAGTAGCGCTAGTCGCCAGAAATATTACCCGGTTCCAAAGATTTTTGCATTTTTCCGATGGTCACAGGAGCAGGAAGCACGGACATCTCGTCACAGTGACGTCCGTGCGCCTGCGCTATCAGTCCCTACACAGTGTTACAAATACAATTATCTTTCAATAGATATGCATTAAAAGTGTGGTGTACGAAAATGTGGCTCCAATAACTGAAATTTTTCTTTATCCCATGGATTAGGTTTACTTTGTTTTCTGTGCCATAGTGATTTAAAATGTACAATTTCCTGTCCTGTGGGATCACTAGCAGCAGCTGCAAATCCTGCATGGAAGACTTGTGGCTCCCAGTACTTGTATGGTACAATAGTTCAGTACAATAGAAGAACACCTGCTGCAGCTCCTCTTCCTTCCCTAGACTAGTGTAAGAATGAAAGACAATAAAGCTCCAAGCTGACTGCAACTGCAGAATACACTTTTTCTACTATACACTATCCCAGCTTTAACCCCTTAAGGACCATTGACGTACCCGGCCCATCACGCTGGTCCAGCACTTAAGGACCAGTGACGGTCCTGGTACATCATGTACTTTTACTCACCGTACTCCTGCGGGAGCACTGTGAGTAATACCTGGGACTGAAGTTGATCGCTCCAAGACTGGAGCGATCTCTTTCAGTCCCTCGTTTGGCTTGCCGGCACACGTGACCAGTCACATGTGGCGGCACGTCGAATTTCCCTATCTGGTCCCTAAAGGACCACACACCCCGGGACTGCTGGTCCTTAAGGGGTTAAGCAACATTTGAATGTCCAGCTGTCAGAGACAGCAATTGCCATTGCCTTCAACCAGCCATCTGTTGGTTGAGGGTGATGGTAATTATAGTGCCCAACAAATGGAGAGCCAAAGGTTGCCATACACTTGCATTACGTAAAATGTGAAGGTCTAAGGCAGGGTTTGGCAAACAGGAGGGCCCTAAGTTGCCCAGTCCTGGTCTACAGCCTTTCTAATTTCCATAGTAATACATTGGATACTAAATACGTGGTGATGCACAGGGATGGAGCAGCATGGACTCTTAATCCGAGTGCAGTATGCTCAGTTGCTGCCTTGTGTATCTGCAGTTTGCCCACCCCTGTACTACACTCTGTGGACAAAGACAGCTGGAAGTATGACTGTTACATCCTTTTCCATCATCAGTCAAGCTAGCACAGTGGCACCATACTGTATTCTGCAGACCTCTTCCTGCAAAACATTTTATCAAGCTTCCACTTTGTTGGTATACTATTTATTGTATAGCTGTTGTTCTCTTATTAGATTTAGTTAATTTTTAATAAAATGTTGTTCTTATATAAATGTACCATAAATTGATACAGAGAACTCGATTCATTAAAGGAGTACATTAACATATGCTTATGCTTATAGATCATTGTGTAAGATAAAAGATAAATGTCCAAAGATTTTTCTGAAAGAGAAGTTGAGCACATTGGAGCTCAGAGCATTCTGTATAAGAATTATCTTATGCTTAGTAAATGTAACCAATAAATGCAGGTCTGAATGCTATTATGGCTGCCAGGCACATGGGGGGGATTAACCTTTGGATGCTTGAGACCTCTCAGATGCAATGGATCTAGCATCAAAGGTGTAAAGACAGAAATATCCCCGGTATGGATGAAGAAAGGAGGCCAGAAGGTCTAGTAGAACTGATCTCCTGCTACATGTATAAGCATTTAAGGCTGAATTAATAAGAAGAACTAGAACAATTCTGGAGCAATCCAACTGTACCATAAGTGACAAATAAACATTGTACAAATTTCCATTGATTTAAGTGGGTCATATAATGCACTGTGTGTTAGAGGCACCATCATTAGGGCCGGATTTACATCTCAGGTGCCTGTAGGCACAGAAATCTGAAGCGACCCCCCCATCTCCACATTACCCCCCACATAAACATATTGCCCTCTATCAGCTCCAACTTGCCCCCCATCAGCTCCATATTGCCTCCAACTTGCCCCTATCAGCTCCAACTTGCCCTCACATTGCCCCCATCAGCTCCACTGCCCCCATCAGCTCCAACTTACCCTCACATTGCCCCCATCAGTGCCATCTTGCCCCCATCAGCTCCAACTTGCCCTCACATTGCCCCCATCAGCTCCAACTTGCCCCCATCAGCTTCAACTTGCCCTCACATTGCCCCCATCAGCTCCAGCTTGCCCTCACATTGCTCCCATCATCTGTGCATCCTTCTGCACAGACCTGTAGCTGCTGTTGCTCCCGTGCGGTCTTCTCTTCAATAATGCAGAGCGTTGGGAGATGATGTCATCTCCCAGCGCTCTGCATTACTATAGAGCCGATGAGGGAGCAACAGCATACAGGTCTGTGCCAAAGAAGGCACAGACCTTACCATGCGGATGGTAACTGCTGCCAGTGTGCGCAGCGCGAGCGCTATGAATAAAAATATTAAAAAAAAATTTGATTTCAGTGAAGGGCACCCCCCTGTGTGGTGCGCCTGTAGGCAGATGCCTACTCTCCCTTATGACAAATCCGGCCCTGACCATCATATTGAGAAGCAATGCACTGGAAATCTCTCTAACATTCAAGGTGTTAGAGGACCCCATCTAAATAAATGGGATTTTTTTTGTCCCCTACTGTGAAGATGGTTTGCTCCAGATTTGCCTCAGTTCTTCTTATTAATAAAGTTTCTTAGTCTTTTTTTCACTTTGACATTTTCTACTTAGTTTTGTCTCATAAAATCCCACCTTCAACTCCACGTCTGTTATTTAATAAGAGGACCTTTGTGTGATTCCTCACATAGTTCATGAAGATAGGACGCTTTGCCAAATTCCATTTATTGTACTTTGTTCAATTACACTACAACAGATAAGAACATTGTTATTTTGTTGTACTTAATTACATCCTGGGATACTAAAAGGTACGCCTAGATTTTTTTATAACACCTCTTACTGCCAAGAATGAGAGTAACCCTTCAGGTACTAAAGGGGTATACAATGCTTTGCTCAGGAATGCATTGCACACACCTCTGGCACTCAAATAGTTACAGCAACTACTAGATATGTCATTGCTGGCATGGATGCAATGAACTTTAGAGCATCACATATTCCCAATGCATAATTATATCATCTGACCACTTGCCACCAGTAGGGGGCTAGTGAGCATTCAATAGCAGATTATTGTCTGTGTTCTTATGCTCCCTTATGAGGGCAGATTGGCCTGAAATTTTTTAGTGGACAGATACCCAATTGTTTTATAAACAATATCTTTGTTTATTGGCACTTCAAAAACACTCCTTATATATGCATCACTGTGCCATTTAAAACTTTGAAGATGAATTACACCCTAGGAATAAGTGGCTCCTAACCCTTTAAAGACCAGAGTGGTATGTAATGCAATGCACACCCTTCTGGTCTTTAAAGGGTTAAACCATTTACCACAGTGAGGCTGATGTACGGAGAGATGTGGTGCAATTCCGGAGAAAACCAACTGCATCACAGGAAACAAATACACACACTCCTATAGTTTTAAATTTCATACATCAAACATCTATCTAGCATTCATGGGATTAAAAGCCCCATTTAAATCAATATGGATTTTATTTGTTGCCTGTGGTGCAGATAAACTGCCCTCAAACTGCCCCACCTTTTCTTAGCACATCAGCCTCATTGCCTTACTTAGGTAGGGACCCTTCATACAGCACTCAGGTGTATCTACCCATTTATATACCTGTTTATATGTTGCAGTATATCTGCAGTT
Source organism: Rhinophrynus dorsalis (assembly GCA_037306005.1). Lineage (NCBI taxonomy): Eukaryota > Metazoa > Chordata > Amphibia > Anura > Rhinophrynidae > Rhinophrynus > Rhinophrynus dorsalis. Next base: position 237,423,176 of record CM074722.1, on the reverse strand, counting down.
ACTTGTATATAGTGAGTCTGTCACTAGATCACACCTCACAGCAAATAGTGGGTTTCAATGGGCCTGAATGGCTTATAAGGATCATTTAGTCTTTATCAGTTTATAAACTGAATCTATTAGCAGTGGATTAAACATATATCAAATGTAAATAAAACAGTACATGGAAATAACTGGCTGTTGTATGAAAGATACCTGCGAGGGAAATCCATATATTAACCCTTTGAGTGCCAGAGGGTTATGCAACGCAGCACTCAAAGGGTTAAACAGACTAAGGGTCACTTATTCTTAGGGTATAGTTTGCCGTTAACCTTTTCACTACCCAAGGGATGTCCAGCACATATTTTGTCATGTGTCAAACATCCTTCATGCAATCAAAGGGTTAATCAGATGTACTTGATTCTAGGGATTGACCTTCTTTTCCTTGACTGGGATCTTGTCACATGGCAGAGGGCGGTTGTATTCCGATTCAGTTCCTCCCATGATAGCCTGATATTCCCTCTGGTGCTCACACAATTTCAGAAACACTTGGTACTTTTTATCATAAAACCTGCAGGATGAAACAAAGATATAAAAGTAGCCATAAGCACATATTATGTTTCCTCTATGGCATTTCTCAGTCTTACCACAGGACTACACTGCAGTTCAATAAGCTATAACAGATCCCCATAGACCAACACTAACTAGCTCAAATATACTAATAGTAAGTAATGCTTTAAAATGCTGTTGTCTCATTGCATTGTTATGTATTAAAGAAGCAATAAACTTTTTTTTTAAACAATGTTATAGAGCTTTTCCTGCTCTCATTCCCACTGCTATCAGCTGTTTTATTCAAATACTAGCAATGTGGAACAGCGTTACCCGTCAGGATATATAGGGAATTAATGCACACACACGGATGCAAGACAAACACACACAGAGACACACGCAAATGCACACACATGCACTGAGATGCATAAAGAGCGACAGTCATACACACATACATGCAATGCACAATATGCAGACACATAGAGTGTGATACAGACATGCAACACACACACACACAGAAGTGAGTCATAAGGGGGTGACTTATGTGTCATTGTAATGAGTTTGTGTTTGTACTTATGCTTCCTCTGTGGCATTCATTCATTCGGGGTGTGAGTGCGTGTGAGTGAGTGGCATTCATTCATGCAGTTGAAATGCATGTGGTAATTGCACATACTATGGTAGAAGGTGGATTGTGCTGGCTCCCGGGGTGTGAGTGAGTATGAGTGAGACTATGGTGGAAGATGGATCATGCTGGCTCCCGGGGAGTGAGTGCTTGTGTGTGAGTGCTTGCGTATGAGTGTGTTAGTGAGTGTGTGTGATTGAGTGAGAATGTATGAGGGTGTATGAGAGTGTGAGTGAGAGAGTGTGAGTGAGAGGGTGTATGAGTGAGTGAGTGTGTGATTGAAAGTGAGAGTAAGAGTGAGAGTGTGAATGAGAGAGTGTGAGTGAGAGAGTGTGAGTGTGTGATTGAGTGTGTGTGTGTGAGAGTGTGTGAGTGAGATAGTGTGAGTGTGTGAATTATTGTGAGTGTGTATGATTGTGTATGATTGATTGTGTGTGAGAGTGTGAGTGAGAGTGTGTGATTGAGTGTGTGTTTGAATGTGTTTTTTGTCTGATGTGTTTGTGTCTGTGGTATAGGAGCGAGTGGCAGCCATTTTGTTTTTTCAGTTACTTGGATAGTGGTGGGTGGGCTGGATAGTGGGGGCAGGCCAACTTCCTGCATGATTTAAATCACTCCCCCATTGAATCACCCAATGGGAACAGTAACTCCTCCTTACTTAACCTTTTGCGTGCCAGAGGGGTACACAACGCATTACTTTGCTCTGGCACTCAAAGGGTTAAGTTAAGGTAACATAGCAATATAACACACGGTGGCTCTTCAGTTGAGTCAGCATAGCAATATGCTGAGGGAACAAATAGAAAGTGGTGTTTGAGGCTTGCCCTCTGTAACATACAGCAAAGCATCTCTCTCCCTTTAAGGCGAAAGGGTGGGAATCAGGAAGTGGAGGAGTGACAGCTGAAAACAGACAGTGAGGTTGACTGAAGAGATGAAAAGAGTTAAAGGGATAGTAATACCTAAAATATAAAAAAAAATATGTTGTAAGGTTTATCCCCCTGAGTAAAACAAGAGAACTCCCACTGCTGAAAGATGTTTAATTCAAAAGTTATTAATTTTCAAAGTTGAATTTTTTAGGTGCAATATCACAGTGGCCTGAAATTGTACAGTGGCGCTGTTGCTACACGATCCTATGGACAGCTCTGGTCTCAGGACCATAAATCTCCATAGGATGGTGTAGCAACAGCGCCACTCTACAATTTCAGGCCACTGTGATATTGCACCTAAAAAATTCAACTTTGAAAATTAATAACTTTTGAATGAAACACCTTTCAGCAGTGGGAGTACTCTTGTTTTACTCAGGGGGATAAACCCTACAACATATTTTTTTTTACATTTTAGGTATTACTATCCCTTTAAATAAAATAGTTGCTATTAAGTTTATCCCTGAGTTTGTATTTTATGGAAACATTACACCCTCGTATGGAGGGTTACAATTATCTGTGGGAGGTGAAACAGTGTGTTTGTGGGGTCATGATCCTGAGTGAGAGTATGTGTGGACCAGGAGAAGTTATTGATATCCCCTACTTCAGGAGCGAGTGGCAGCTATATTTTTTTTTGTCAGTTGGATTTGTCAGTTGGATAGTGGTGGGTGGGCTGGAGGGGGCAGGCCAACTCCCTGTATGATAAACATGCCCCCATTGAATCACCTAATGGGAGCAGTAAAGTCCCCATTGAATCACCCAATAGGAGTTGTCTCCTAATGAGACATAAATTATGTAATGAGGCATTCTGTTCAATGTGTGTTTGTTTTCAGAGGAGACATAAATTATGTTCTGTGTGTGATGTACCATAAATTATGCAATGAGGCTTATTCTTTTATATATATATAGATTACAGCAGTTTAAACTGACAGGAGATGAATCACAGTGAGATTACTTCCTGAAAGTTCTAACATTACTTGGCTTTAGTCAGAGAAAAGGAGGCTTTAAAACTATTCAAACAAAAACACGTGTCTCTGTGTGAGTGATCTGCTGAGTGAGTTGCCACGGCAACATCTTCTAACTATTCAAACAGTTCTCAAGCGAACCAGCTGACTTCAGAGAAAGGGGGCTGGTTTAAAAACTAGAGAGTGACTGATGTTTGGAATACATGCCTTATGACAAATTACATTCATTTGAAAACTTTCAAAATCACTTATATAGTATGGTAGCCATTTTGTATTTAAAGGGGAACATTCACATACCAAAAACTTTCATGTAGTGCTTTCAACCATTACAACAACATTAGCGGCATTGTTTTTTTTTTTTTTTTTTACTTACCGGGTATTGAAGTTATGAAGCGTTACAATGTGGCACTTCTGGGTTCCGCAGCACCCTGTATGTGTGGCACGAATCAGCAGGACTTCCCACTTCCCTCCCAGCTGCCCCAGGGAGCACGATCATGCTTCCCTTTGTGCAGGCATTTATGTGGTCTAACTTTACAAGCTCAGTAGCATGGTAAACGGAGCTTGTTGTAACGTTAGACCACATAAATGCCCGCACGAAGGGGAGCGTGAACGCTCCCCCTGTGACAGCTGGGAGGGAGGTGGGAAGTCGTGCAGCTTCATGCTGCACATACAGGGTGCTGCAGAACCCGGAAGTGCCACATTTTAACGCTTCATAACTTCAATACCCGGTAAGTAAAAAAAAAAAAAAAACAACGCCGCTAATCTTGTTGTAGTGGTTGAAACACTAAACAAAAGTTTTTTATATGTGAATGTTCCCCTTTAAATCAATAGCTTATAAAATATTTAGCTTAATTTATTTGTCAATTTATTCAGCATAGACAACACTGGTTGGCATAGTTATGTGTGGCATGTGCCAGATTGCATGAGGAGTTTGTAATATTAATATCTGGTACACAGCTGTGCCACTCACCTTAGCACAGAGGAAATTTGAGCTAATAGTTTAAATTGTTATATATTATGCTATAGCGGTGGTGTTAGGGATTACATGCGTTAGAGTCCTTTGCTGATTAAGTTGTCTGGACTGGTATGTAATAAAGACATATGTACGTAAGTACAGGTACAGACACTAGGTTTTCAAGTTACATTTTGGTCCAGCAGATTGGCTTTATATTTCTGTGTGCCAATGAAGAGTTAAAGAAGGGGAGTCCAAGTTTTTTTTTATTTGTGGACCACATGATTGACATACGTGTAAGAGCCAAATTAATATTTTTTGTAGTTTTTTATTGATAACAATGGTGAATATAGCCTGCTGGCTATTCAATAATATGAATTTATTTTTGAAGAACAATGACAATACTACTATTTAACAGACAACTATTCTTGAACTGTACTAGCAGTCAGTTTACTATGGAAATGTCACCATGCAAATATAGCAAGCAGGAATAGGACAACTTAAAAATGTTGCCAGCATGAAAATGGCAACCTTATCATGTCACCGTTTAAAGTGTTGCGGGGCTACCCTAACAGTCCAAACTCCCCAAATTAGCCCTGTTATCTATCCTATTGCATGACTGATATCTTCAGTTCCTTGTCATGCACCCCGGATGACTGTCATTGCATGTGGGGTTGCAGCTTTAATCCCCTCCATCCTACACTGTTTTTCACAAAGGTCTGGAAATCCTGCTGTGTTCTGTTGCTATGGCATCCCCATCATAACATCTCTTTGTAGTAAAACATGAGGGGAGCTGAGCATTGTCTCCCAGCTGGGTGTGTAACACTCTCACTGTCTTTTACTAGAGCACATGGCTGTGTCAACAAGTCTCCCAGAAGCATGGAAATGTGCCAGATGGCAATAAATAACCCCAAAATGGGACATACAGCAGGATGCATGTGGCTCTTTGCCTTACCTCACACACTGCTGGGGCTGCTTTAATAATAATAATATCCACCCTGTGGCTCGCCAGCTGTTGTTGGACTACAATTCCCATCATCCATTGCCAACTGTCGGTCAGCTGAGGATGATGGGAGTTGTAGTCCATCATCAGCTGGGAAGTCATAGGTGTCCTTGTATGTTGGATGAAATGGTGAATTCTGTAGATTGAAACAATGTAACAACGTCATGATGCAATTGCTTTTCTATCATCCCATTATTTGCTGTACTAGTTAACCTTTTGGGTTGTTTAATCTTAATCTTACTCCTGGCACATCTGCCCTGCTGTCTGTCTCTCTCTCCCTCCCATCACCGCATTACCAGCATCCTTCTGGGAAAGCACTCAGGCACATACACAGATAGGTTCTACCTGGAGAACTTCCAGAGTTTGGAGGTGGTGCAATCGGTAAAGAAAAAGAAGGTTCTTAAATACTGGACGGATTCCTGCTGCAGCTCTCCTTCCTCCTATGACACCATACAGATTGGTTGTTACTACAATACATGCGCCTGTTGTGGGCAGACAGATGTCTGGACAGTCCCGTTGGCTCTATCTGATCATAGTAGGAAGGAGGGTTATAGCAGGGATTGGTGTGATATTTTGAAAGCCAGGAGGCCGTACATCGCAGTGTTTACGGACTTTCTTTTTCTTTACCAACTGTGCCACCTCCAATCTCCGGAGGTTCCACACGTCGCAAAGATACGTGGGCAACAGTGGTTGGTGACACATTTATACCACCCATAGTGCCCTTTTGATGCGGGTTGCAGCAGTAACATTTTGATGTCACCCTTTTGATGGTCGCCATATAGACAACAGTAATTGGATACCCTAGCAGTCAGTCAGGCTTCACTGGTCTATTAGTTCATGTATTCTAGTTAACACTTTGAGTGCCAGAGAGGTAATCAACACATTGCAATTCAAAGCTTTGGTTAACTCTGTGACAATCCAAGGGTTAATAAGGTTTTTGTTAAAAATCTCAGATGGACCGCATCCTGGGGTCAGGGGGGCCATATTTGTCCCACGGCCATACGTTGGACACCCATGAGCCTAAGGAACAGTAAATGAATAATAAATATTGTTTTAATTAAACAGTCAACCAAAAGGACATATAGACACATCACTTGCAAAGTAAAAAACTGAAACATTCACGAATAGTAAAAAGTATGCTGCCATTTTCCAAGAGTAGTGTGACAGCACAGAGCTTTATAAAGAAAAAGCCCAGTCTGGGATCTTGCATGTCTCCTGAAGGACCAAAACTAAAATAAATACATGACTTCTGTATCTGGTGTCCTGCTCAGCCCCTGAAATTAACTTCTTATGTGATCTATGTGGTGCTGGTTTGCTTCACTTACAAGTCTGTGTATAGTTACTTTTTTTACAGGTGAAGTAACACATCCTAATAGCGCCCCACATACCTAAATATGACAATAAAATCCCAATGGCCCCTATGAACTTTGCCATTTTAGCTTTGCTCAAGAAATAACATATTTAAATCAGTCATGGATGCAATGTCAACTGAGCCGGGCATGGCAGTTACTATCAGAATCACAGGACCTCAAACTCTGCTCACTGCACATAATATTAACCTTTTATGCACCAGAGGGATGTGCAACTCATTGCTTTGTACACCTCCCTTTGATCGGTCTGAAAAAACTGCCTCCATGAACATGACATTCAGGACTGATTGAAGATGTTATTGAAAAACGTACAAGGGCAAAATTCATAGGGGCCATTAGGATTTTCTGGCTAAGGTAAGGTAAACAGCGGAGGTGTTACTTCTTCATTAAATACTAGTGTAAAAGCCTGTGTACAAGGGCCCAGCATTCTGTGCATTCGGGCAGTCTCTACTGCGCATGACTGCATCGGACAAACATACATCTGGTCTTTTATATTATAGGATGTGTATAGAGTTCACCCTACAGGCAACGTGTTTACAGAGGGGGTGAGTCTTGACAGAACTGTTGTTCAGGCCACATCCATTTCCAGAAAACATTTCCCGCTGCTCTCCATGATGTTGGGCAGTTTTATTTCATTGGTAAGTGAATCAATTTTGTAAAAATAAAAATCTTAATATTGTTTTTTTTTTTTACATGCAATGTATTCATTTTTATATAGCAGCCGTTACTGCGCCTATAAAACAAAATGTTGGAATAACTTTAATGAGACTGTTGTCTTGTTCTTATTTTAACCCTTTAAGGGCTGGACGAATAGTGTGCAGTATGTTACGAAATAATAATTTGCACATAGTTCTGGTCCTTAAAATGGTTTAAAATGATGTTTAAACTTTTGATTGCCAGAGGGGGATCCAATGCATTGCTCTGCAATGCGCTGGATCCCCCTGGCACAAAAGTGTTAAGTAGAGGTTTCATTAACCCTTTAATCCCTTGAGTGCCAGAGAGGTATGCAGAGCAATGCGTTGCTTACCTCTCTGGCACTCAAAGTGTTAACACTTCAGTCGTTAAAGACACAATAAAAGACTTGGAGCATACTTAGATTGTAAGCTCTATGGACCTGGGCCTTTTTATCCTAATGTATACTCACCTGGTGTTCCCTTTATAATTGTCTATATAAAAGCAATTAATCACTGCACTTATTGTACCCTTCTATACTAAATGTAAACTGTAAAGTGAAAAGTACACTCTGGTTGGCGCTATATAAATAAAAATATACAATACATACAATACAAATGAATACTTTCACCTGTTTGTTGCCATTTTGAAGGACTTCTGTTCATAAAGGAATTGTGAAGCAAAACAACTGCACCATAGGGGAAAGAAAATATCCTAAATTCCCATTGACTTAAGAGACTTTTAACCCTTTGGATGCTAAAAGGTCTTCAGTGCATTGTCAAGCAATGCTTTTTAGACCTATCTAGTGTTCAAGGGGTTAAAAGCTCCAATGGGAGTGTTTTATTTCACCCCTTAGATGAAGTTGGTTTGCTCCAGAATTCCTCCATTTTACTTTTGAAAATAATGCCCTTTTAACAAGCTTAAATTTAGCTGCTTCTAAAATAAGAAGAAATTAGCATTCTGACGAAAATCTCCCCCAGTTTCAAAGATTTGTGATAAAAGTAAAATAATAATCATTTTACTTTTGAACAACATGTGTTGTTATCTTTCTGTATTCCTGAAGATGGAGCTCAAATCCTACTATTACATCTGTTCATGTTTTTAGATTACAGTTGCCAGTATAGGGTATGGTACAGGGTGTGGTCTGTGTGAGCCACAGCACATTACATTACACAGAATCACTGCGGCCTGAAGTATTCCATGTTCTCTCTGGGAATATATGTATAAAGCAGTGGAGCACCTTGTGCACAAGCAACTTCACCAACGGAAATATACATGTTTCTCAAATTCTCATTAGTTTTGGTTGGACTTTAAAATTTTGAATGCTAGAGGGACAACTCACTAGCATCCATGTGTTAAAAGTCCTATTTAATAGTGTGTCAGAGCATTTTGCAATGCATTGCTCTTTATTGTGCTTCTCACCTCTCTGGCATTCCCATGCTTAACCCTTTGAATGCCAGAGAAGTATCCAACGCATTGCACTGCAATGTGTTGACTACCTCTCTGCAACTCAAAGGGTTTAATAAACTGGAATTTTAATTTGATCCCTATACCTTTAAAGATCAAAGGGGTGTACAATACATTGCTTCTCAGTGTATTGCACCATAGGATTACCACATAATATGCCCAGGACAATCCCAGATTTTATGTGTGTCCCATAATCCAGGCAGCCCCCCAGAACACACCAGAAGATCTGCCCATTACCTACTATGACAGAAAGTTCTGTTTACATAGTAAAATAGGTGACGAGGCTATAAAAAAAGAAAAGCCTCCATCAAACATTTGCTTCCAGAGTTCTAAACAATTAAAATGAGAACTGGGCCTTGTCCTGACATCAAACATGAGCTGTACTGCAATTATGTTGTAGTGTGATGCTAGACTAAGGCTTTGGACATGATGTACATTTTCTTGTAGCCCACCAAGGCACTGCTTTCTGTCACAGCAGTCAATGTACAGTCCTCCCTCTAGTGTTTAGCACTCTGCAGTGCACCAGAGAAAGAGCAGGTTGCACACTGATATCCAGTGAAGGATAGTGACCCCTCCCACACAGATGCACTATAGACGAGTACAAGTACTCCTCTGCTCTTGTCTCTGCAGTGTCCCTGTATGGAAGTATGGCAATGTGGTCACCCTACACCCCTCTTCTAGTCAAAGGACTATGGTGCATTTGGTTCACACTAGAATTGAAGCACTTTTGTCTTAATACCCATGCCTCATTGACACTAATGTATCTAACTACTGTAGAAAGAAAGACTAATTGCTAAAGGTCCCTGGCTGTTATAGTGGGGGAGTTGCTTGGGTTTCAAAAGAACAGGAGCCAGGCCTGTAATTTCAGGGGTGCAGGGTGTACATTTATGACAGAGCCCTGCATCCAAGGGGCCCCATTGATTGTTCCCTATCCTGCAACCCCTTAGAATCAGACTGGATTCCTATCCTGGTTGTCAGCTTCTGACATCATAACATATGGCTGCCACCAGCCAGTAAAAATAATGCCAGTGAGCCCCTTCTCTTTTCTTCATTAACTATTTGAACACCAGGTAGGATTCAAGGCATTGCAAAGCAATGTGTTGAACACCCCTCTGACACTCACTAAAATAGTTCATTGATAGCATGTAGGTCTCAAACCATTATGCACCAGCAACAGCTTCCTGACTCTGCAAACAAATTGCTTTCGCTCTCCATGGCCATCACACAAAGACCTTCTGAGATCCTTCTGCACCCAGCATTACATCTAACTGTGGCGGTATTAACCTGCAAACTAGAAATGCACCTTGGCTTTGTGTTGGCTTCTTAATCTAACTTGTTCTGGAATGTTAAATGAAGTTTCTTATACTTATTATTATTTTTCTTTCCATTTTCACCCATCTTTTATGTCCCTAGATCTCAGTTTCCAGAGTTTTCTGGTCAACTGACCATCATTACACTATATAATACAGTGTTATAGTCTCCGTGCAGCACTGGATGCTCTCTGTGCTATCTTGTTTACATGGTAGTGTTTTTACATTGTATCACCAGACCTGCTGTCACGGTCCCTACAAACGGGTTCAGGTAGCTATTGTCAAGGATGTCAAAGGGTAAAAAAGGGGGAAGATGAAAAAATAAAAAGTATAGGCAATTTGACTGTACTTATGTACTTGCAGAATATGTACATTCAAAATAAAGGGTTACAATTCTTTTAATATGGTCTGTATCAGTGCTTGTTATTTTCTTCTCTGGGGCCAGTAGGTTCTAGTTATCTTCCCTGCCAGGGACATACCTCCCAAGTGTCCCTCTTTAGGAGGGACAGTCCCTCTTTGAGACCCAAATCCCTCTGTCCCACTTTCCCACCCTGATGTCCCTCTTTTTAGGAGGTAAGACTGTGCGGTGTATATATTACATGCATAATGCTTGCTCTACAGCAATAAAACTCACATTAATGTTTGTTTACACGTCAGTATGTGTGTTTATACCTTATTCTGTGTAAATAAAATACTTTGGTCTCGTTATAAGTTATTTATTAGGTTACACAAAGAGGTGTCAATAGGTAATGAAATGGCCAAAAAATTCTCAGTAATGCCCCATCCACCAGCCACGCCCCCACACACACCACCTAAAACAATGGTGTCCCTCTTTGGCCATATGAAATGTTGGGAGGTATGCAGGGACTTTATCCAAAAGACTGGCTTGGGCCAACTTAATACATTATTAAAGCACATCTCAGCCCAATTACAGCATTAGTATCATGTACCCTAAGCTAGCAACAAGGCCCATGGCTTTAAACATGGGACATGTAGATTTAGTTCCTTATCCAGTTCCTTGCAACTCCCCTGTCTTAAAGGCATACGCTCTTTAGACAACTTCTATTTGATTTCACCTTTTGTCCTGATGATTGGGACGAATTATTTTTCCAACTTTTGACATTTTTTCCATGGCCTCCTGTGGATAAAAGAGAATTTATAAATAGAATTGCACATAGAGAAACAACACATTTGCAACTCTTGATTTCATATGAAATGCCCTATTGGGCCTCATGTTTAAAGGCAATTCTGGAGCAAACCAGCTGCACAATAGGGGACAATTAAAATGTTTATTGATTTATGCCTTATGCATTCAAGAAATAGCATTTGTGGCACAAACCAGCTGCTCTTAGGGAGCAAATACAAATTCCCACAATTGCTTTTGATGTAAATGGGGCCCTGAATCCCTTGAATGCTACAACGATCTCAAACATATTGTGAAGTGAATAATCGATAAATGAAAATAAGAGTAGTTCTGGGACACACCCATTTATTTAAACTGGACTTTTAGTTCCATTAATGGGACTTATAATCACATGAATTCTATCAAGAACTCCAATGCATTACTTCATAATGCACTGGGGACCTCTCCAGCATTCAAGTGGTTCAAAGCCCCTTTTTATAGATGGGAATTTTTGTATTTATCCCCTGTAGTACATTTGGTTTGCCCCATAATTGCTCCTCATTTTCTTTGTGCATAAGGCCATTACTTCATGTTTTTTCCTTTTCGCAGAAGGCCATTACTTCATAAAGACATCTCACAGGTACCCCCCGTTAGTAATCAGTTTGTGTCAGTATGAGATTATGCTTTTATTTACTGTTCCCTTATTTCTTATATACAGGTACAGGGCCCTAGGGTGACCACATTTCCATTCTGCCATTTAGGGACACTGCAGAGATGAGAGCGGTAAAGTATGTGTCCTCCGCTCTAGTGCAGCTATGTGGGAGGGGTCACTACACATCACTGGTCATAAGTGAGCAACCCTCTCTTTCTCTGTTGCACCACAGATTTCTAAACACTAGAGGGAGAACTGCCCATTAATTGCTGTGACAGAAAGTGATGCCCGTTGCAGGCTGTAAGAAAATATACATCACACCCAAAGCCTTAGACTAACATTAAACTGCAACAAAATTGCACTGCAGCTCCTGTTTGATGTCAGGATCAGGACTCATGTCTCTCTAGTGTTTAGAGCTCTGTCTGGATGCCAGTTCCTTGTAGTCCAGCAGAGGCATCACTTTCTGTCACATTAGGCAATGGGCAGTTCTCCTAGTGATTAGAACTCTGTGCTCTGGAGTCTTCATTCAGGGACTTTGTATTGTCCCTGAAGGGGGCTGCCAGGGACATGGGACACACATTTCAAATCAGGGACTGTCCTGGGCAATCAGGGACATGTGGTCACCCTGCTATAGGCTGGTAGCTTTGCTGTTCTGGGTAAAATATTTCTTGCTAGATATCAGTTGACTGGTAGCATGGCTGTTTATCCTGGGAGAGTATGAGTTTATTTAGAACAGTAGTGGACAGCACAAGGCCTTCCAGATGCTGTTGTCAGACTGCAGCTTCCATCCCATGGAAGTTGTAGTCTGGCAGCAGCTGGAAGGCCTCACATTGCCCACTGATATAGAGAGTGTGGCTGCATTGGTATGCATTGTGGTGTTTATTAGATTTAACCCTTTGAGTGCCAGAGGGGTACAGAGTGTATTGCATTGCAATGTGTTCTGTACCCCTCTTGCACTCAAAGGGTTAATAAATACATACATACCTGGGAATTCTCTAGATGTGCCCCAGTGACTCTGGTTTTTAGAGTTAATTAGCAGGTATCCAGGGACAGAGGCTGATTCTCCAGTTTAGGTGTGTTCCTGGGTAACTCCACCAAATTTTCATCTGTTCTACCCACTTCCCTTCCTGTTCCGCCTACTCCTTGCCCACTTCCTGCCCATTCTAAAGCAAAGCCACACCTTTCCTCCTCTCAGTCCTGCCTACCCATTTAAGCCCCTCCCACTTTACTAAACAATTTATATCATTTAGCCATGCCCATTCACAGAACATGTGCCCTCTCTGCGGGCTAAAAAAAAAACCTGTTCCCACATATGAATAAATATATAAATGGCAAAAAATTAACCCAAATTATGTAACACCAATCATTATAATTCTCACTCTTGAGATCAAAACTATGGAAGAGACGTTTATAATGTGGAAAGGAAAACGTTAATTCCATAACTCCCCTGTGATTTGCTACGTATTTAAAGAGAAACTATCATATTTTACCAATTCTTCTCTTACAGGAGCAAACCTGTAGAGTAAAAACCTGTGGCTGCATAGTGCAGCCCCATAACAGCTCTTATTAGCAGCTTGGGAGGTCAGACAAAGGACCATCTAGCTAGCAGCAGGCTGGAAAGCAACCAGGAAGTATGTGGCCTTCATGCCCTATCCACATACCTGGGAAAGTTCAAATTTAGCTGACACTGAGAGTGTTGAAATATTAACAGTTTAAGGGCTGGATTCAAATGCAGGAGATACGTTACCTCCTGCTTTTTCAAAAATATTCCTATTGAAGTGGAGATAAAATTAGCACCTGTATTTGAATCCCGTCCTAAGTTCCCAGAACATAGATTCTAGGCAACATGTCCCTGTTTGCTCTAACCAGAGTTGTTCCAGTTAGTCCACAAGAAATCTTTACATGAAATAGCTTAGAGAGCTCACTGCTTGAACAAGCAAGACAAGCCGGACTTGCCCCTAAGGCCTTCGGGCACCAATTTAGAGGAGCAATCATTTGGTGCAGATCATCTTATACTAAATTCTCTCACCCTGAAAATGTATCCTTTCACTTTGAGACACTGAGATTTGGGTCAAAATCCTGAGTCTTAGGGTTGATCCTTGAGAGTTTCTAGGGATGAAGATGCAGAGGGTCCATAGGGTCTATACACTTAGCCCAATGAGACTAAACTGCAAATGTTCCATCTCTTGTCACAGGGCAAACAAGGAAGCCCTGTATGTCTCCTTTCAGACTCCTGTTCTGTTCTGTTTTCAAAGGATGTTCTTTAATCTAGACTAGATGGTGCAACACAATGTGTTGCACAACCCACTTGCCCTTAAAGGATTAATGTAAAAAGTAAAACAAAACAAAAACAAAAACAAACAAAAAAAAACCTGTCAGGGGCTTTTGAAAGATATGTACTTTGTGTCGTTTTGGTCTAATTAGATTCTTTCAGCACTGATCTGCTGTTTTTCTCATTTCAGAAGTTACCATATTTTTTATAATTAGATGTTAATGCCAAACCCCATATACAAATTTATCAGAGAGTGCTGATACACCATGGTTATGACAGCTCATTAAACATAACACAAGCTATTAACTCCCACGTACAGGTTAAAAATCAAATTCTAAATAAGAGTATATTGTCAACAGAATGAATGCAGAGGACTTTCTCATACAAAGAATTCATTCTTTACCAAAGAACCTAAATATTCTGTCAGATCCTTTTTTAATCATTTCTTTCTTCATTTTCACAAAGGCTACACTATAAATAAACAGCAAATGTTTAGCCTTTCTAAAGACTGTGCAAGTAGCAAGTGAAGGGTCACCACAGAACAAAATGGAGGCAATGTGAATCATATATAATAGAGCCCATTCAGTATTAAAAACCCATTATTGTAATGTCATGGTTTAAACAGATACAAATAAGTAAACAATGCTCTCATGATAAGAGACTACTTGAGCTACTAGCAACTGGCGAAAACAACCTATTTATTCGGAATCCCTAATTATCCTGCTGATTCATCTACAGTTAAGTGGAATTTCTATGCAGAGAATTGCTATTTTCTGCCCACAGACTAATATAATTTACTATAATCCTTTATAAATGGTCGTTAATAACAGACATTGCCACATATGCACAAAGAAAGTGGAATAATCGTAGCTCCAAACAGCTGCACTAGAATGAATAAATAAAAATCAGCACAGATTTAACCCTCTGCAGGCAATGTATTGCGCACCCTTCTGGCCCTTAATTTGAACTCTTTGAATGCCAGAGGGGTGCCCAACCTCTCTGGCACTCAAAGGGTTAAAATGGTGCTTTTTTTTTTAACCCCTTGAATGGCAAAGCTGTCTCAAATGAATTGTTATGACCCATCTAAATAAATGGGAATTAGGGAACTTTTATTTGTACCCTATGGTGAAGTTGATCTGGCTCAGAATTCCTCCATGTTTCTTTGTACATATGCTGCGTTGCTCCGTATAGACTTTCACATATGGGTATCACAATGACATAATACCGGTACAATGATCCAAGTAGACATAAAATACATACTTCTTTACAGCTCTATGCTAATTAACCCCTTGGATGTAGAGCTATATCTACATCCAAATGGTTAGAAAAATTATAATTTTTGTATACTCATCTCCTTTTTTTCAAACAAATGTACTGTTCTGGTCTCAGTTTCATGGCGAAATTTTTGACTTCATATTAGATAGGGACAAATAAAATTCCCCAAAGTCTCATTGGTTTAAATGCTAGACAGTACTTCACAATATGTTCAAAATCTCTCAAACATTCAAGGGATTATAAACCCAATTTAAACCAGTGGGATTTTAAGTGCCTCACATAGACAACAATAGACAAACCTTCAAAAAAGAAAGAAAAAAGAAAAATGGAAAAAAAGAAAAAATGAAAATGCTGGTTTGAGCTATAATAACATTTGAATGAAACATCCCCCTCAGAAGGGCACACCCATCTGTCAGATCAAGTAAAACATGATTGCTTTTAAATCCCATTGATCTCTTATCTATGGAAGGTCATTCCTGATTATACAATATTCCATATTAATATTTTCCCTACAGAAAAATATTTACATTGATATCCATGGATACAAGGCTGTAAATATTTGTATCTGGGGGGATTTAAAGAAATCCCCATCATTGATGAAGAAATACAAAACATATTTCCCTCTGTCAAAGAAGGATTATATTCTTTGTATCACACGTCTCCACCTGGGATGCATTTAAGATCTGTTCTGTTTTGTAAATGTGAAATACAAAGAATAAATTCAGTTGGAAGACGATTTAACCCAAATGAGCCTATGAAAAGCACACAAAGTATTGAAATTATTTTGAAAGTATGATTTGTACGAGCGTGCAACTTGAAATTTAATCCCTTGGATGCTAAAGTTGTCTCCAGTGCATTGCTTCATGATACGTTGGAGAGGTCTTTACATGAAAGGGTTTAGAAACAAGGGGAGAGATTCACTAATCGGTGATAAAGAGGTGATAGGGTGGAGATGACTTCTCCAGTTTATCACTTCTCTATGTTATTCTATGGAGCTTATGCACTATCTCCAAAGCTGAAGAAATCTTAGTGCACAGGCTCCACAGAATAATATAGGAATTGAAGAAGTGATAAACTGGAGAAGTCATCTCTACTTTGTCACCACTTAGTGAATCTCCACCAATGGGGGTTATGCACTAAGGCATGATGAAGAGGTGATAATATGGAGATAACTTCTCCAGTGATAGCACTTCTCCAAGTCCTATGTTATTCTGTGGAACCTATGCACTAAGATCTCCAAAGTTGGAGAAATCTTAGAAATCATAAAATAACATAGAAACTGGATAAGTGATACCACTGGAGAAGTCATCACTACTTTATCACCTCTTTATCACAACTTAGTGCATCTCACCCATTGTGTGTGTTTGCATTCTGTGTTCACACATGCATCCATGCAAGTTTCTTTTGAAATAGTGAATGTAGCTTAACCCCTCGTAAGCAAGAGATTTCTCCACAGCATTGTGTTGAAGATCTCTCTAGCATCCAAGGAATTTTTAATCCCTTATGCACCAGAGGATAGGCAACAAAATACAAATGGGTTAAACTGGACCTGTCATCAAAAAGTAACTTCGGTAAATTTGAAAAAGCTTTGGCAGTAAGAGGCATCTGGGGGGCACATTTTAATAATTACTCAATCTTCTGATGGGTAATTCTTTAGCATCATGGACAATCATATCAAAACAGGTCCTTGGGCCTACTAAAAGATCTTTGGCAATTCAGGTTAGTGCATAGAGGCTGGATGAACTGTAGTAGACTCACATTTCAGCCCCTCTGCCTCCTATAAACTTCAGGGTATGCTTGCTGGAAGGGGCAGTTCCCTTTTCCAACTTTGAGATTTTGCTTGCTTGAAGGGGCAGTTCCCTTTTCCAACAAAGGTAGGTATGTAGAGGATAATAGTAGGTGATCACATGGTATAAATGTATGTTAGGATCTGGTTTGACTTCTTCCCCCAAGTTGTATCATGACAGGAATATACCCTTGTCAGGTTTGGAACGGTTCATATCAGGTGACAACCTGCTATAAATGTATGCATATCTGATTAGTGTTAGCGTTGGTAAGCAACTTAAAAAAAAGAAAAGTAAGTCTACATTTGTGCTTATGGCACCCTCTACATTATTTCAAACTGCAGCAACATGGTACCTTTTTTTCTCGGGCTGAATACAACAGATTTTGGAAAAGGTAGGTTTGTCCTTCTGATATCCCTGGGGTATGTCAGCTCTTACAAATGGGTTGTCATTTCTCTCAGGAGAGACTGCTAGTGAATACAGTAGGAAATTCCATCATTTTCAAAGAGTTCAATACCTTTGAAGGGGGAAGGAGTACAGACTAGGTTAAAGGTAAAAAATTAAGTGACCTCTTTTGATACAATGGGTTGTCTTCTTTCCAAAATGGTATACCTTGTCTTTGCATATGAAATAGTTATGACCATTTTTAATTAACCCATACTGTAGTGGTACAGTTTCTCTCTGGCTTGCAATAGGTGCTTGCATAAGTATTCAACCACTATACATTAATATTTAGTAAATCCACCTTTTCCTTCAATAATAGTTTTAAGCCTTTAGCTGTAAGTATGAGCTTTGCACCCAGTGTTGGAGGGATTTTGGACCATTCTTCTTCGCAGAGTTTGTTCCAGGTTGTTCAGTTTGGTTGGGCATCACCTTTTGTCTACAGATTTCCAAATAATGTCTCTATTTGGCACCCTAAATTAAAATCAGGATGGAAAGGGCTCATATAGTCCTGATTGCTCCGTTCTGTTGTTGGGCCTGGTTTCATGGATCTACTCAATCTGACTATGGCAGAAACATTTTGCCTTATTTTGCTTCCAGACCTTCTCACTCAGGGTCCATTATGTCACCCTAAGGTGGAGAAGCTAGCTTTGATGAACTGTCACTTAAGGCTATAATCCTAGATAAAAAGGGTTTATAGAACAAGGTTATTGCTACTATGCTGTAGGCAAGAAAGCTGGTTTATTCTAATGTCTATAATAGGGTTTAGTCCCTCGCTGCAGTGATTTTTCCAGGCTTTGCCCCCCTGATCTTTCCTAGCAAAATCACTGCCCCATAGCTTTTCACTGGGGGCAGACAGTGAAGCAGTAACAGTTAGATTTATATGTATGTGTGAGTGCGCGTGCATGTGTGTGTATGCAGGGTTAAAGAATGCAAGACCACAAAATGATTTATTGATTTTGTAATAACCTGTTTAAACAGTGGAGACAGTAATATATCAGGTCTGCTGCATTCATGGGAATTAGGGATATTAATTTTGTTTTTCATCCTGACTTTCTCATGTGAATCTCACAGATTTATCAGCAATTCCAGACAAAGTATGAGAACTAAGATCCCAGGTCTAGTCAAAGGAGTATCGCTATTTACTTTATTCTAATAAAAAATGTCTCCCTTGACAAACTGCATTATATCTTTCATGCACACACAACAACCGCTGTTGGTATTCCCTGCTGTTGCTCAATGTATGTCTTCACAAAATATTACCCCTGGCACTTTGATACATTGCTCAAAGTTGCTTGGGAAATATTTCACTGATAACCTTAGCAAAAGGTAATGAAAAACATCTATTTCAGTGGGAAGCCTAGAAGCAAATTGTGAGGTGTAAATGAAAATGTTGCTAGCAAGTACATGAGTGTGTGACCTGTGACACCCAGCTGATGTTTGACTAAACTCCCATCATTCTTAGCCAGCTGTTGGCTGGTTGAGGATGATGGAAGTTGCATTTCAACAACATCTGGAAAACCACTGATTGCCAACTCTGACAATAGTGGTTAACCCCTTAATGACCGGTGATCCCGCACCTGGTTGGCACTTAAGGACCACGGACGATTTTTTTTAAAAATCCGATTCAGTGCTCCGCAAATGGCGTGCAGCCACGCGGGGAGCCCTAAATTCCCTGACGGTCCTGGCTCGTCACGGGTCCTTATGGCTCCCCAACCCATGACGTGCCAGAACCGTCAATGGTCCTTAAAGGGTTAATATTAAGATTCATTTACTGAACTCCAACACATTTTGGTGACCAAACCTCACCTTTAACTGGGGACACATAGGAAATTGGCATATTTCAGGACTGCACTGAACTCAAAGTAGCCCTTCAGTATGCATTTTTCATATGTGTCCCCAGTTAAAGGTGAGGTCTGGTCACCCTTTTCCATAGTGCAGATGGTTTGCCCCAGAACTCCTTCACTTTTATTTGGAACATTTGGCCCAAACAGTGGTAGATATACCATCCACTGACCTACAAAACAGACCAAAACAAATGGAAGCAAGGGATTTTGAGAGCAAAACTGGGGCAATCAGGAAAAATTGCATTCTGTTGGGTAAATGTGTAAAGGCAAAACTAGAGAAATTTTGGGGCAAACCAGCTGTACCACTGGTAATGCATATTGGTTTAAATGTGGCTTTTAACCCTTTGCATGCTAGTGAGGTCTCCCATGCATTGCCTTGGTCTTCTTACACTGATCAAATAAAGTTCAATGGGGACAGATTTTCAGGGTCTACATATCTTCATCAGCATATAAACAACTGTGCAGTAAACCAGAAACTCTCTCATCCTTGTTTATAATCAGTGGCCTAACTATCAACTGCCTAGAGCACCAAGTTTTGTGGGGAGCTTCAGCTATGCTGACCACTTCCACATTCAGAGTAATAGGTGTGGCCAGTGAAATTTCTGTGTTCCTGCACTTTTTTAAATACCCTTGTACTGGCTATTATTTAAACACGTTGGGGTTATGCTCTAAGGCGTGTTAAAGAGGTGATAAACTGGAGAGAACTGCTTCTATGTTATTCTATGGAGCCAATGCACTAACATTCCTCCATCTTTGGAGATTTGGTGCATAGGCTCTGTAGAATAACATATTAACTGGAGAAGTGATATCACTGGAGAAGCCATTTCCACATTATCACCTCTTTACTACATCTTAGTTCATAAATCCCCTCTGATTCTAGAGAGGTCT
Organism: Rhinophrynus dorsalis; assembly: GCA_037306005.1. Classification (NCBI taxonomy): domain Eukaryota; kingdom Metazoa; phylum Chordata; class Amphibia; order Anura; family Rhinophrynidae; genus Rhinophrynus; species Rhinophrynus dorsalis. Next base: position 237,403,091 of record CM074722.1, on the reverse strand, counting down.
ACAATGCACTGCAAAGCAAAATGGTGAAGATCTTTATAGCAACCAAGGGGTATAAGCCTTTCCTTTGTGTGTGTGTTTGCTTGTTATACGCTAAGGATATTTTCTGTGCCAGGAAACAGTGGATGGGACTAGAGGTGAGGTTATGGGAGAAGTGGGTGTGTTGTGGCCATAGCAGAAGCTAAGGATGTCTAGAGGTCTTTGCCTGCCGGCTCCTGAGAGCCTTTTTTTTGGGCCACCTATCACAAAAATAATTGCACAGAGGTGTAACCAGGACCTTTTGGACCTTGGGGCTGATGGGTCCTCCTCTGCATGACCTGTAGTTACACCCATGCTTGCAATACAGTTCATATCATATCATTAGTCACCACATTTTACAGAATGAGTTGATAAAACTGATCACATTGAGGGGGGTGTACTAACAGAAGTGGTTTTCTACAAAGAAATGTACCTGGTCACCCAGTTCTGCAATGGTGTATTGTTTAGGTTCTGTCATGTAACCCTCTGAGTGCCAGAGAGGTATCCAATGCATTGCATTGCAATGCTTTGGGTACCTCTCTGGCACTCAAAGGGGTAATGGTGGTGTGCTCTGCTAGCCTCATGTAATACCAGGTAAAAAAATACTGGATTATTGACCTGGCTTAGCGCAGTGTTCTAATATGATTAAGACTACACTATTCACTGGATTTGATTTCCAAGCCCTATGCCTGTCTAATGCAATTTGCTAAATTACTTAAGCAGAAAATGTTCAGCTTAATGCTGCTTGCTCCATGGGAAGGGTAGTGTGGGAGTGTATGAGTGGCTCACTGCATTCCTTTTCTTTAAGCCTTGTTTTACTGACTGTATAAATCCCTTAAGGATCCCTCTGAGCCGTAAGGGGTTAAACAAGGTAAAGAATAACTTGAGCATTTTTTTTGTGAAAGTATTTTACCAGGAAGAATACACTGAGATTGTCTCTCATTTTTAAGTATGTCCTGGACTAATTTTATCTACCTCAGAAGGGTGAAAGGCTAAGCTGACCTTGATGGCACTAGGACCTGCAACCCTGTGGCTTCAACAGATTCTACAGCTGGTGCATTAACTAACTGAGCTTGTCAGTATTAAAGTCTTAAAGGGATAGTAAAGCTTAATATGGAAAATTATATATTTCAAGGTTTATCCTGACAAGTAAAACATGGGTATTTCCACTACTAATAGATGTTTTATTCAAAAGTTATAAAAGCGCTAACTTACAGTTTTCGGTTGCAGTACCACCATTACCTGAAATGTTACAGTGTTGCTATGACTACATCAGTCTACGGACAGCTATGTAGAAACAGCTCCTCTGTAGAATTTCAGTCCATGGAAGTACTGCATCTATAAAATGCATGCTTCATTTACAATAACTTTTGACTTAAGCATCCCTCATCGGCTGCAGACCCTGGTTTTAGTCAGCAGGATAAACTCCTAAAAATATATATTACATATTTCATATTAAAGGGGAACTCTTACCTTTATAAAAGTTCTCCTCGTTGTAATGGTCCTTTTGAGGTAATCTGTAATTATCTTTTTTTTAATTTAATGCAGGCTATCCCAAGATTTAACATGTTAAAAATGAGCCAGTGACATCAGTTCAGGACAGACTGCGGGACGCTCTACCCCACAGCCTGTCAATCTTTGTCTCTCCACCCTCCCCAGTACTGCCTCGTTCCCACCTCCTTGGATGACTGAGGATTTCTCCATGTAAGCTGGAGCACTCTCATCTAATAATAGCGCTCCAGCTCACATGGAGGAATCCTCAGTCAGAGTAGGAGAGAACGAGGCACTACTGGGTAAGAGAAGAGGTGAAGATTGACAGGCTGCGGGACAGAGTACCTCCATATCCTGCAAAAAAGACAGATTACAGATTACCTCAAAAGGAACATTATGATGAAGAGAACTTTAATAACGGTGAGAGTTCCCCTTTAAGCATTACTACCACTATAACAATGTAGATGAGTGTGCCAGTATGCACTTAATCAATAATGTGCTGGATTCAAATGCAGGTGCTGATTTTATCTCTGTTTTTATCTCCAGGTATCCCCATAGACTTCAGTAGGAACATTTTTGACAGGAGGTAATATTTATCTCCTGCATTTGAATCCAGCTCCATATTCTCTAATCTAGTGCATATCCTGAACTGCCAGTGCAGATGTTGGATGTCAGTGTTAGTGTAGGATTTGTACATTGCTAAAGCAGTGTTTATGCAGATCTAAATATGTCAAATAATGAAATATAAATTCATAACATATTTATCCCAATGATCTAATCTTCTTTACTAAACTGCTTGCTTTTTTTTGCAGAGAAATATCTCCTAATATTTCCTTGCTTCTTATAGTCCAAACAAATCTATTGCTTTTACGCCTATCACCTTTAAATCTTAGTCTATCTTATAGTCTGGGAAATACAGTACTTATTGTTTTGACAGATCAGACTGAGGCTGATTTGCTCAACACGGGATAAAGCAGTATCATACATAAAAATATTTTGTAATAAATACAGATGCCTAAATAAAATTAGATAGGCACATCTATACCAATATCTCAGGTGATCCAGGCATTTAAAGGAAACCGTAAAAAAAATTGTGGCGGTAAAAAAAAAATCATACTGAGAGTAGAATTGAATAAACAAAAAGTTTGCACCAAAGAAAATGTAGCATATATTGTAAAATATTATTTAAGTACAGATATGCTATAGATTTCTCTCTGTTGTCTAGAAACATGAAGGCATTTCCTATTTCCTGGGAGAAACTTAGGTGAATTATGCCAATGAGAAGAACTAAGCTGAAATTTTGAATCCAAGATTAACAGCAAATTTGGCAGTAATCCATTTATTAAAAACATATGAAGATCGAGAAAAAATAGTAGTTATTCATTATAACTTTTCATGCTATCAGAAAAACAGTGGAAGGGCTTCAAACACATCTACTGAATGGATAGACATTGAGTTTCTCTCAGAGACAGATGTTAAGGGGAAGACTTTCATTCACTACACTTAAAGGGATAGTAATGTTTCATAATAAAAGCAGCTCCAATTAATCATCATAGTATTTGGACTTTGGAGAGTGTTATTTCAATTCTGTCAGAGTTGTAGTTCAAGAGTAATTCAATGACAAAGTATCCCCCTCCCGCCCCTTTTACTGTTGTAACACTGTTCAGCAGAGCAGAAGGGAGGTGCCCAGGTAGACTGCAGAGAGGGACAATCTTCAATTAAGATAAGGGAAAAACCTGAAAAACTTGTCAAGGGGGGCAGGGCTTTCATTGTTCTCACAGGAAGAAGATTGTCCCCTTCTGTTATCTGTCTGGTCTATGGACTGCATTCCACATCTGAGAAGAGATGGCTTACACTAGGTAAAAGGGGCGGGAGGGGAACTTTGCTTGTGAATATCTCTCAAACCATAAAGGTTTGAGAGATAAGACTTATATCATTCTTCATGTTTTTTTAATGCCTACAAAATAAAATAAAGATAAAACGAAGTATTACTATCCCTTTAAAAAGGAGATTCATTCAGGAGATATTTAGAATTAACATTATAGCTTTGCTCATGAGCAGTAGGTTTTTACACAGAAAGTCTTAATTGTGCTTGTGCAGCTCATACATCAATACAGTCTACCTTAGATTGATCAAGAGTGTGCAGAGTGCTTGAACAATCTAAAAAAATCGTAAGAAATTCCACTCAAGCATGTAGTGCACAAGGACAACATATTTTCAGCATTATAATCAATAAAAAAAAAACCATTATCGATCAAGTGCTGAGAATGATTGCACAAACCAAAGAAAATTAATTTAAAGTAACTGACAAAGATCATTTGATTCATTAAAACAATTTTTTTATAATAGATCAAGCATGCATGACAGAACCCAAAAATATTGATTAAAATATTTTTGTGGTCTATAAAGCTACAACAATTTACAAGTGTAAGTAATGCCAGGTCTCAAAGATCTTGAGCCCTGTTTTAGCTGCATCTCAGTCACATCTCCTGACAGTGATTTCACTCAACAGCTGAGTAATATTTTGGGAAATAATTGTTTTCATTCTGGGGGGATACCTTCCACTTAAATAGTTTCAATTCCAAATGTGTGTGTTACGTTAAGAGTATAATATCAAAGAAATATGGAAATGTAATATGCTTGGATCCAGAATTCTAAACTGTAATGCAGGAAAGTCTAAGCTAGCATTGTTATTAATTTTAAAAGTAAAAGTAAGGACATTTCTGTATATTCAAAAGCTTTAGATGTTTTCTAAGTTCATAGGATGTTTTGTTGAACTGTTTAGCAGTGGAAGAGCATAGCTGTATTGAATTGGATCCAAATGATTTACTCTGTATGGCAAGGAGGGGATATCTATATATAACTGCAGACAAAGGGGATTGGAGTTGACAGTTGGTTTTTGTAAAGTCATTAAACCCCAAATTAAAGTTCTGCAGAAGCATGTACAACTGAGTTATTCAGCGATAGAGTGGATGATATTATCACTTGTACTCAGAAAAGCCCTGTCCAGTATTTTAGAAAACCCATAACATACCAGTAGGGATGTGCAATGTTACAATATGGAGTGTAGTGTTGGATGGTTATGAGACTCAAAACAGCTTCTGTGCTGAACAGTTAAAGTGATAGTAATACTTCGTTTTATCTTTATTTTATTTTGTAGGCATTAAAAAAACATGAAGAACGATATAAGCCTTATCTCTCAAACCTTTATGGTTTGAGAGATATTCACAAGCAAAGTTTCCCCTCCCACCCCTTTTACCTAGTGTAAGCCATCTCTTCTCAGATGTGGAATCCAGTCCATAGACCAGACAGATAATAGCAGGGGACAATCTTCTTCCTATGAGAACAATGAAAGCCCTGCCCCCCTTGACAAGTTTTTCAGGTTTTTCCCTTATCTTAATTGAAGATTGTCCCTCTCTGCAGTCTACCTGGGCACTTCCCTTATGCTCTTGCTGAGCAGTGTTACATCAGTAAAAGGGGCGGGAGGGGGATGCTTTGTCATTTAATTACTCTTGAACTACAACTCTGACAGAATTGAAATAACACTCTCCAAAGTCCAAACACTATGATGATTAACTAGAGCCGCTTTTATTATGAAACATTACTATCCCTTTAAGTGTAAACTCCCCAATATTTTAACTGCACTTAAAACTGTGGAGATTAAAGTGTTTCTAAGACCCCATGTCTCCCTCCATCTGCTCCTAACCTGATACATGAGCTGCAGCAAGGACTGAAGGATTTGGAGCAGGTGATGCCCAACATGCCCTTCAGAGCTCCTTCATCCTCATTCATGCGGCCTCTATACAGAGGTCTTGGGGGACATCCAGGTAGAAAGTGTTGTATTTTGTTGTTCCCAATATATACTTAAATGGTGACTAGGCTGGCAAAGTTGGTTTTATGAGAGAGACATGGCTGTATAAAGATGGCTGTGTATCATAATAGTTTCTTTGTTAGTTTTAGGATCATTGATAACAGTGGTAATGTTAGTGTGGTCATGGGAAGCATGTTGCCCGCTGATGGAAGTGTGAACCCCAATGAACCAGTAACCATATTCAAGTGAATCTCATGGAGAAATTATGGCATCCAGTATTGCACTTAAAATCCAGTGGGGTGGAATACTGGGGGAAGGGGGCTCAATATATAAGGAATGGAGAAGTCTGGATTGTCTTAAGAGTAGAGATAAACGAGTCTGGGGGAACTGGAGGGGAAAACAGCTATTAGCAAGGGTATCCATCCCTACCAATGTGTTACCTGCTCTTTGGTTTGAATAAGAAAGGGCTTTTCTTATTTAGTATAAATGTGGTATTTAGTAAGAGAAAATAAGGCTGGTCTACCTTAACTTTGGAGGTATTAGACATGAGTTGGATTTTATTTAATTTTACATCTGTGAGGAGAGGAAAATCTATAATCCTATGTCTATAAATAAAATAAAAAAGGTTAGCCGAAATGTTTACTCAATAAGTCACACATACAGTATTGTTCACAAAGCCCAGCCAGTGACAATCCTGTTCTTTAAGGTTTTATATTAAGTAATTCTAATTAGGCACATAGGATGAGAGAAATGTCTGCAATTTGTTTGGCTGATTAATTTGGTGGATCTGGAGAAGATTCCTGGAATCCAACCAGAATTAATTGGGGATAGGATTTGGGTGACTGCAGGAGAGTGTGAGGGGAGAGAGTGAGGGGTCATTAAAGAGAGGGAGCCGAATATGGGACAGGGAGAATTGGTTGAAGTGTGGGAGTAGACTGGAGCATTTCACATGGATAATGTGCCAGGGGGCCTTTAATTTAACTGTGGAGGGAGAAACTAAGAATGGGGCATTGACTACAGGAGGGATAAGGATGGGGGAGAGATGGTGAGATGTCTGTAAGATCTGCCTGAAGAAGCTCCATACCTTGTTCAGACGAGTGCCCCAGAAAGATATGTGCTGTGATGTCTGCAAATAAGTGAACCTGTTTTTTTGTTATCCGTATATCATGTGACTTCTGTTCCATCTATCTTATTGGTCAACCATGTAAACAAAATGTAGAAATTAAATACCTCTTTTATAATATGTGGTTTGAGCCTGTTACTACTCAAAATGGATTTACTCTAATTTAACTCCTGGTAGGATCTATATGTATGTCCCTCAGTGATTAAAGATCTGAGTACATTGTGATGGTTATAACGATGCCTAAGGGTTCATTGTTAATCTTCCATAGGATTACATGGATAGACTGTATAGATTTTATGCCATGACAATCTTTATTTATGACTGTTTATTTCTATTATCAGACATTCTGTTGTGAGGATTCTATAAGGCATGCAAAAATAATCCTCCTCTATCCCCGACTTGGAACAATACCTAACATTTCCCTTTTCTCCCCTTCCTAAATATTTGATCAGCACACGTACTGCTTTTATCTGCATAATGTGCCAGAATCTTAGCAACTCCCGGATGATAGAGAGGTCTCCACATGATACACTGTAATGTGTTGGAGACAGTGCTATATATTTTTTTTTTAGTAAAAAAGTGTGGTTATTATGCATTTATTATTATTATTATTATTATTATTATGGTTTAAGTACTATATTGGACAATGTATTTTTTTATTTTTAGAAAACAGGTGCTGCTATTGCTTTCTGCTTGCTATCTGCCATCACAAAAAACACGTGGTTGGAGACCTCTCTAGCATCCAAGGAGTTAAAAGAGCAGATACTTTATGGATTGAAGGTTTATGCCTCCAGCTGCCTCCACTGTAAACAGTACGTGCTGCATCTATTGTTCTTCCCCAGAAACAGCATTTGGGACAATTGAAACCCACCTAATGTATAATCCAAGATTACTTTTACATTGCTGGAACAGGTGCCAAATTACCCAAATACTTAATACTTAAAGTGTTAGCATATTACAGTACTGAGATCCCCTGTTGTGAACATTTGTCATTACTGGATTAACGCTTCATTTGTAACCTCTAATTAATAGCATAAATATTGTATTTACTGTGACACTAACAGCTGTTTGACTGTGCTGGTGTCTCTATTGTAAATCCTATAATCTTATCCACTCTTCGCCCAGACATCATTGCTAATTTCATGTTTTATTTTGTATTACTTGGAAAGTTCATTTAACCAGCATTATTATAGAAAAGTGAACTATGAACCATGATCCTTGATGTAAAATAAAACAGTTAATGAATATTCTGCACTTCTGTACTGAAGGGCATTTATAATGATACCTAGTAATCCAGTACCAATCTGCTCATGTACCTTTGTGGCTCTTAAGAAGCTTAAAGATAGGGGAGAGATTCACTAAGCGGTGATAAAGAGGTGATAAGGTGGAGATGACTTCCCCAGTGATATCACTTCTACAATTCCTATATTATTCTATGGAGCCTATGCACTAATATCTCTGCCACTTGACAAATCTTAGTGCATAGGCTCCATAGAATACCAAAGGAATTGGAGAAGTGGTATCAGTGGATGGGGGAGATTCACTAATTTGTGATAAAGAGGTGACAAAGTGGAGATGACTTCTCCAGTTTATCAGTTCTCCAATTCCTATGTTATTCTATGGAACCTTTATCTTTGGAGATCTTAGTGAATAGGCTCCATAGAATAACATAGGAACTGGTGAAGTGATAAACTGGAGAAGTCGTCTCCACTCCATCGCTTCTTTATCACCGATTAGCGAATCTTCCCCGTCATTGTCACCTTATAACCTCTTTTAGACTGCTTAGAGAATCTCCCCCATTTGTGCTAGTCCATTGTATTTCACTGATGCTGAACTGTCTGATTAATACAATTTAATTAGTTAAAATATAGAGAGTCATCCATAAAATTAATTCCCTCTTCACTTATGACCCAGTATGGTTGAAGTTCTTGGAAGGACTGTAGAAATACTGGGGAAAGCCACAAGGGGCATCCCAGTCAATTTAAAGGTGGCTTTTAACCCTTTGAATACTAGAGAAGTCTCTAACCCATTGTGTTAAACCCATATTCTCACTTTCCGGTTTGTGTCCTAAATGCATTATCTTGCACTTTTCAGCATTAAAAGTTAGATCCCATACTCTGTCTATTCGTCCAGTTTTTCAACTCTTTCCACATTTGTTTTATCGATCCTGGAAAGTCAACCCTATTGCAGGTGTAAGTATCATCTACAAAAACGCACACCTTACATTGAATTTCACTAGTAATATCAATGTAAGGTGTGCATTTTTGCAGATGATACTGCTGTGACACTCCGCTAGTAATCAATCCTTCATCAGAATACATACCATTGGTTATGACACTCTGATTCCACCATTTTTCTATCCAATCGGCTACCTTTGACTCCTATGCATGTCATGAATCTGCTTCCTGTGTTGTATAGTTTCAAAAGCTCTGGGTTCTAAAGCCATGCTGTCACGGATCATGCATGTCATTAGACATCAGACAGAGTACATAAGAGTTTGGTGCAGAATACAGTGCTGGAGTTATGGTCGGGATAGTGGAAACAAATATATTTAAATTATAAGAGCCTTGGATGTATGAAGTTTGCGCTTTCTAGTTTGTATAAGCATTGTTGAGGGGGTGTAGTTTTAAGCTAGACTTGGAGACTGCAAGAGAAGTGCAGTGGAACCGGCTGGGCGTTAGAGCATTCCACAGGTAAGGAGTAATGAGAGAAAAGGGTTTTGTACAACAGAGGGCGGTAGACCCAAAAGGATTTGAGAGAAGAATGTTGTTGGCCAAATGGGGTATGGTGGGAGATCAGAGTGGAAATGTAGGAAGGGATAGAGGAGAGAAGGGTCTTGAATGAGAGAAGCAGTATTTTGTAAGATATTTGTTTTTTTATAAGCAGCCACTGGAGTCACTGGAGGAGGAGGGAGGCAGGGACATATTGAAGCAACAGTAAGGCAACTTGTGCTGCAGTTCTCTGCATGGATTGAAATGTATGGGGTTGGGAGGCAGGAAAACCATAGAGAAGAAGGTTACAGTAGTCCATGCGGGACAGGAGGAGAGACTCATAGTCTTGTAATTGCCAGAGTCCTCCTTAGCATTATGGAATTAGTTGGCTCTACATAAATAAAGAATAATAATAATGCTGCCTGTTTTTGTATATGGCACTACATTGGAAATTTTGCAGTAATCCAGGACTACATCTGTCAACAGGGTTGAAGAGTTCAGCTGGAGTTGCTGAAAGGACAGACCTAAATGCTTTTAATACTCTTGAATGAATCTCATCTGGATTTATTCTCTCAATTCTGTTAATATCAATAATACCTCGTCCTCTGTAAACAGGCCAGTGCCAGCTTGTTTAACACTAACAGTTCTTCTAAATAATAGGCATCCACTTTTTTTGCAGCCTTCTGTGAAGACCGAGCAGAAATAATTATTTTGTCAGCTATTATCTCCCTTCAAATAGTTACATTTTCTGACTTTTAATGTTTTCACTAATATATCTGAAGAATGAAGTACCACTTTTTTTTAGAGACATTTTCTCTTGTGCTTGGGATTTGGGGCATCTTATAATGCGCTTATCTTCCCTCTGTTAAACCTTATAAACTTTTCTATCTTCATCTGACTGTACTTCTTCTGTGAACTTTATTTATACTTTTCAGTACCTGCCACCTCCGTTGAAAATCAGATTGGGCGCTTTTTCTTTTACCTTTTAATAAGTCTGACACAGAATTCAGCTGCAGATAAAATTTAACCCCTTAATGACCAGAAGTCCAGGGAATTTACCTTCCCTTAAGGACCGCTTTGATCGATGTTGGTGGGCCTACACATGTGACCTGTGACGTGTACCAGCATGCCGAATGGGGATCTGAGTAGACTTGTGCACGGGTAAAATTTTCGGTAAAATTCGAATTGGGACAAATTTTTTTTTTCTAATTCGGATGATCTTAATTTCGGACCGGGCCTATTCGTTTCGAACGAAATTCTGATCCATTCCAAATTATTCGGCCAAATTTAACATGGGTTAAATTATAGCAGTGTGCCTCCGTGCACGCTGCTATCATTCTTTGCAGACAGGGTGTGCATTTAGAAAAAGATCCATCCCAAAAACGGACATTGTCATACATTGCCAGTCTGTGCATGTCACCTCTACTCCAGCATGGGATGCCAATCACAATGCAAACGTCGAACATCGACAACCCATGCCTGTCATTCAATTTAGCATATGTTCGAACATCGAAACCCCATGCCTGTCCTTCAATATAGCATATGTTCGAACATCGAAACCCCATACCTGTCCTTCAATTTAGCATATGCTCGAACATCGAAAACTCATGCCTGTCACATCCTACTCAACATAAGTGGTCGACTCGAACATGGACAAACTACATGTCACATTCTATGTTAGTACATGGGTAAAGATTAAGGTTTCATTTTCTGGTACCGGCCTCCTACCCTACTGTCTCTCTTTAGTACCCAAATTCCTCTCTCTCGTTTTCCTATCCTGATTTCCCCTCATATCAGATAACTTTATGTGTATATACATTGTAGTGTTTCATACTACATCAAGAATAAACATCAATGATTGTAATGTGATAGATGTAATGTGTTAAAAAGAAAAATTGAGACATTCTGTTGTGAACAAACTGCAACACAGGAGAGAAATAAAAAAAAAGGCTTGACATCTATACTGAAGAGGGGTCCACAGCATTGTCTTAGTATAGCAATATCACCGTTTTCCGTGAGTGTGCAATACAGGGCTCTACGGTAATTGCTGGGCATTTCCCAACGTCATAATCAGGGTATGATGGGAGTTGTATTCTAACTACTGTTAGGAAACACATAAGTGATGCACATTCATCTCCCACCTAGAAATTATTTACACACGAGGCAACTCCCCCAAGTAATACCTAGCCCCTTTCCAAGTGAAAGGACTTCCAGAAAGGCTTCAGATCTCTTAGTGACTCACCTGTTATTGCCAGTCAGCGGGACCCGGAGAGTAGGAGGGGGTGATGCTATGGCTGCAGATTAATTCTGGCACGGTGCTCTTAGTTGGTCACTCGTCACAATGTTGAAGCTCAGCCCGGCCAGCACCTTCTGGGTGGAGACACCTCACAGCAATCCTGTTCAGGACACATCATGCACTGTTGTGCACTCATACTAGGGATCCCAAATGTTTAGACTCATTTCGTACAGGGGGCACCCTCCTGTATTTGTAAAACCTCTCTAGCAAATCTGGGACGGTAGACCTATTTACTCAAGTCTTGACTTTAGGGGACGATAAACAATACAAAATAGGCATAATGTTTCACTATCACATAATTCACGTCACTGAAGCAGCCAGCAGGCATCACCACTGAGTGAGCATAGGGCTGCCCGGCTGCTGACAGTCACACTGATGGGACACCCTGCAACACAGAACTGGCGGAAGAGCACAAAATAAACATGCTATGGGACGGCAAATTGCCGCCCCTGTCAAAGTGCCGCCTGGGTCCATGGACCCACTGGGACCCATGTAAGGGCCGGCCCTGTATTCGAACAAATACCTAATATTTTTTTATATTTTGCACAGGAACAAATATTACTTGCTCTTGCAGTGGCAATAACTGGAACTAATGCTGGCTGCCTACCTATGCCTAGCCTAATGCTACCTGGCTGCCTACACAACAACTGTACACTCTCTAATCTCTTCTCTCTCTGAGCTCCAACAACGCAATGAGGAAATGCAGGCTGTCTGTCTGTGTGACTGTGTCATTAGTCCAACCCCCATCATGAAACGAAGAAGGCTATTCGAATACAGAAAAAAGAGGGAAGTAGTGCATGAAACGGAGAATGGAATTGGACTAGAGACATGGAGGGAAAATTATGGAGGGAAAGTAATTGAGCGCACACAAGAAGTACAAAAAAGTCCTGGTCAAAAGTAGTAAAAACTTTTGGAAATGTGTCGATTGCCGAAACTTCCGAAAGTTTAGACAAATTTCGGACCTGGGCTGTTCGTAGTCGGATAATTTTTTCCGAATGACCCTTGAGTTTCAGATTGGCCGAATGTCTCCGAATGACCCAATTTTCGACGAAATCCGAATGAATTCGCACATGTCTAGATCTGAGTGAGACCTCTCCAGTCTTGGAACACTGTAAGTAAAAAGTATGTAAATGCCAGGACTGGCACCGGTCCTTCAGGGAAAAAAAACTGTGATGTCCTGGCACATCACTGGTCATTAAGGAGTTAATGTTCTTTTTTTTTCCAGTTGTTCCTGCATACCATGAGGCAATCTCTGCACTGTTAAATAATTATTTGTTCACCCAAAAGAGAAAAATCTGCACTTCTAAAGTCTAAGACTTTTGTTTTAATGTGGTTATTCATAGAATTTGACAGTATTTTACACCACATTGATACACAGATACATCTGACGCTACATAAGTGTTCGAGAGTAACAAATCTAGTATTGTTTCTTTGTGAGTCGGCTCCTTCACCATCTGTGTAATAGATGGCTCTAGCAAGGAATCCAGAATGTGCCAACTTCTTGCTGATATATGAGCTGGAACCTACCAGTCTATATATGGCATATCAAAATCCCCAATAATTATTGCAGCATCTCTCACTGATTTGTTTGTTATTTCCTCCATTAATGATTCATCTTGTCCTGGAGGCCTGTAAATGACTTCTATCCAAACAACTTTATCCCCAGTTTTAGTAGTTGCCCAAACACTTCCAAATTCCTCAGTACCTAAGTCTTTTCTGTAAAGATTGTACCCAGGTACAACTCTGTCCCAGTCATGAGATTCATTGTACCAAGATTCATATATAGCCATCATATCCACATTATTCCTAGTTATTATACTGGAAATAGTTTAAGAAGTGTATTGCCTAAACTTTAACCATTTGTAAAGCACCATAGAGATTGCTTCAAGTGTTTTTTTTTCTCCAGACATTTTTGGTTTTATATACCCTAGTTCTGTATCCATCATATGACTTTTAAAGCTAACTACAATATCCCTGTATACATCACTAGACAAGAACTCTCCATAATCTTTGTCATTATGTCAGGGACAGCTGGACATATCATTCATATTGCCTACATGTGCTTTTTTGCGAACTTTGAAAACAGGGATGTCCAAGTTCAGTTCTCAATATCTACCAACAGTCTGGGATTGAAGGATTTCCCTGTTTGAGCGCAGATGGGTCAATCAAAATGAATGAGCCACGGATTAACTCAACTGGGATTAATAAGGGAAATACTTAAATCCAGTTCTGTTGGTGGCCTTTGAGGACTGAACTTCGGCACCCCCATTTTAAATTGTACTTTTCAATAACTATTTGATTCATTTTATATATACTATGGTTCCTTCTAAATCCAGCTAGGCACAAACATATTGTGTTTTAAGTATTTGACAAGAAGACAAGATAGAATATCAGTCTTTGCACAAGAGTTAGGAGAAAGGACTAATGAAGAAATGGTGAGCTACTTGCAGAAGTCATCCAGTTACTGGAGAAATTTCCCAGAGCCAGAACATTTTTTGCAGTTTTATAAATGCCTGAAATCTCCTGTTCTCTCTCAAGCCACACACTATGATTCTGAAATAGGTGAACGTGAGGACAGGCATCATGTTTGCTACTGGATAGCAGCTGCCTGGGCCCGTTGCTTCCTTCCAGTCAAAAGTTCCCTGCTTCAGGGCTTATCTTCTTTCCTTAATGCCATGACACTCTTTATGATAATCCTGACTGGGCATCCTCAGCAGAAGCTTCCCTTCAATTTCTGAAAAAAGGTAAATGGCTGCTTGAGACAAATGAGTAGGAAGTCTAACATTGGCAGCTGATATAATCTGGAACAAGCCTTAAGGATGAACTGATTAGAGCCTCTAATAACCCTCACTATCCAGATTGATGGATGCCTGCACAAGATAAATCAAGAGCATCAGTTTGGCAGACTCCATACTCAGCAGGAGAGTCTCCACCATTCGTTCCAAATGATCCTGATCCACTGCAGATTGGGCTAGCTCATACTGCCTTTACTACAGAGGAGAGAGTTGCAGATAAAACACCAACCTCTTCTTGTCTTGTGGCGTGAAAAACATCAACTTTGAACCTGTCCTAATATACCGGAGCCTTCGCGGAAACCACGTCCTACCCTTGCTGATCAGAAGGATTTTTCTTCTCACTGTTTTCTGCCTTTGTTCTTGCAGCAGGGCCAAAGAGACATTCCAGTCTGGTCTATTATTGACACAGGGTCTACAAGTAACTTCATGGTCCTTTACTTTATGAGATGTTTTTACAGGTTTCCATAGTTGCCAAGACATTAAGTTTGCACATCCATGTCTTCAGTGGAACTCCTATGAACCCATGAGACTGTGACTAGGCTATTTTAGAACATGGTACCAAAGTGGCAATTCATTTACTGTATATATCCAATCAATTATCTGTCTTTATGAAATCTTGAGCACTATCGATTCAAGTTATGCACAGTATGCACTGTAATAATGTGTGGTTTTTTATCATTTTTGATATACCTTAAATTTTCGCTTTCAAGTATAATTTAATAAAAGTTATATGTTATTTACACCAACTGATTCATTTGCACTCCTATATGGGGCGAACATGACCGTATCGTTATAAAAGTAGGTATAATAAATATGACTTTAGGTAGTTGTTTTTCTTCCTTTTTTTTTTTTTTTTTTTACTGTGTATCATCTCAGATTCCTGCACAGAGAATTGTACATTCTGCGACTTCTGTCACTGAGTGTATTTAAATGGTCTCAGCCTTTATCTTGACACTTAGTTCTTAGACTCTTGAGCTGAAGACCTGGTCTTGTTTTATTTTGCTTGATTTTCTTGTCCAAGGTACCCCTTGGCTTATGAGTGCACCCATCTTGGTTTGGGCCTGGCTCATCTCGCCAAGTGTACGCTTTCTAGCTGCACTCTCAAGCTTCTTAGTACTAGAGACTGAGCTCCATTATTTGTTGCTTGGGTCATTGGCTCCCAGTGTACTGCCAACTGGTTCCAGCACTAAGAGCCAAGCCTGACACCACCATTCATCTTCTTCACTAGACTTTCATCCTACAAACTGAGCCTATGTGGTATCCTTAACATCATTATTTTTATGACTTATTCCTAGTATTAATTATTTAAATATTGGCAAGTACTGAACTGTATTATTAATTTTATTTTTTGATTACTTGGACAAATCTTATTTAAAGGGATAGTAATACTTCATTTTATCTTTATTTTATTTTGTAGGCATTAAAAAAACATGAAGAACGATATAAGTCTTATCTCTCAAACCTTTATGGTTTAAGAGATATTCACAAGCAAAGTATTCCCCCCCCTGTTCAGCCAAAGCAGAAGGGAGGTGCCCAGGTAGACTGCAGAGAGGGACAATCTTCAATTAAGATAAGGGAAAAAGCTGAAAAGCTTGTCAAGGGGGGCAGGGCTTTCATTGTTTTCATAGGATTAAGAGTGTCCCCTTCTGTTATCTGTCTGGTCTTACAACCAGATTCACATCTGAGAAGAGATGGCTTACACTAGGAAAAAGGGGCGGGAGGGGGAAAATTTGCTTGTGAATATCTCTTAAACCATAAAGGTTTGAGAGATAAGACTTATATCATTCTTCATGTTTTTTTAATGCCTACAAAATAAAATAAAGTTAAAACGAAGTATTACTATCCCTTTAAGGACTTACTTCTACTTTCTAGCCAAAACAAAATCATTCTTGTAAGTCATCTGAGCTATTGACTGGGACTGATTACTTATGCCATCCTATTTATTTGGTATATTTTGACTAAACAGGTAGTTGGAGAGCTGTACCATTTTGAATATCTATGCATGTTATATATCTTACTTGAAAGAATACAGTGCATGCTAGTTTAGAATGTAAGAAGAAAAGTTACAGCCTTCTGGTACTCAAATATTTAACTGAGTACCAGAGGGGTGTACAATGTATTCCTTCACAATGCAATGTGAATGCATCTGCACTCAAAGAGATTTGCTGGGGTCCCTCCTGAACATAGATGAGTGAATAAAAATGACTGAGCTGTAGTGAATCGTCTACATCTTCTCCACAGAGATCCACTAATTGTGAGAGTGCATAGGTATTGTATTGGAATCAGTCTATATTATATGGTATTTTTATATCATTTGGTCTCTGTTTCTAGTAAACAGCCAGATTCAGACAAAACCCATACCTGAAAAAAAAGCAGTTTGCTTATCTCTAAGGGGCTTTATAGGGTAAAGCTGTGCTATAAATCATCAGTGGAATGCTGTTTTTCGATCAGTAATATTCAGATAAATGGTACATGACTAACCAAATAAAGTCCAAGCATGAATAAATAAATTACTAAAAAAACAAACACATCCTTCACATTTTCCAGATCATTCCTGACTGAACACATATGAAACATGCCTGCTGCAGGGAACAGTGCTGGTTATTGGGCTGCAATGGTCCTCAGGTATCCATGCAGTATGTATATTTATTATTTGTCTATTTTTAAAGGGATAGTAATACTTAATATGTAAAAAAATATATATTGCAGGGTTTATCCCCCGAGTAAAACCCACTGATGAGAGGTGTTTTATTCAAAAGTTATTACAGCTCAAACTTGAATTTTTTTAGGTGCAATATCATAGTGGGCTGAAATTGTACAGTGGCGCTGTTGCTACTTCATCCTATGTAAAGTTCTGGTCAATTGACCATAAAGTTCCATAGGATGGTGTAACAACAGCACCACTGTACAATTTCAGGCCACTATGCCACTGCAACTAAAAGAATTGAAGTTTGAGCTGTAAAAACTTTTGAATAAAACATCATTCAGCAGTGGGAGTACCATTGTTTTACTTATATTTTTTTACATTTTAAGTATTACTATACCTTTAAAGTGTTGAACAAGCAAATAACCCCCCTCCAATAAAATAAAGAAAAATAAATTAGCACTACTTTACCTAATGTTTTC
Organism: Rhinophrynus dorsalis; assembly: GCA_037306005.1. Classification (NCBI taxonomy): domain Eukaryota; kingdom Metazoa; phylum Chordata; class Amphibia; order Anura; family Rhinophrynidae; genus Rhinophrynus; species Rhinophrynus dorsalis. The sequence goes on along the minus strand of CM074722.1, from coordinate 237,385,723 downwards.
CTCCCATTACATGATCACTTAATTAGCCACCTAGCTGTTGTTGGAACACAGCAAATGTACATCTGAGGAAGATGGGCAATATAGTCCAGCAACAGTTAGAGCTCTGAAGGTTAAACATCCCTAATCTAATCCCTAGTTCCTAACTATCTAGACCAAGGAAGGGATGTCTGCAGTTCGCCAGTTGTTGTTGGACTACAATTACCATCATCCAAAGTTGACTAACGGTAATTGTAGTTCAACAACAGCTAGACAGCCGCAGATTTTCCAGCCCTGTTCTTGTAAATATTTAAAATTTAAAACATGACGTGCCCATTTATTCTATAGTAAATTTTGCCTGTTTTTCTTTTAATTCAGAGACTGACAAGCTTTGGCTCGCCAGCTGTTGGGGACTACAACTTCCAACACCCCCAACAAGTTGTTGGCTGGTAAGGAGGAGTCTCCAACAACTTCAGAGCCAAAAGGCTGCCAAACCCTGATCTAATCGGCCATATACAAAACTAGTCCTAAGATCCTGGTAATAAACCACAAACTACTGACAGATAAAATGGGTATGAGAAACACTTTGGGATACAATGCACTACTATTTAGCAGCTTGTTATTGTGATGACAGGGCCTCTCTCTGGCAGGCTTCCTCTCTTTTATCCTTTAAGTACCAGAGAGTGCCAGCTCTTTGGCATGCAAAGGGTTAAATATATATTTCCCAAACTTCCTGCATTTTTGCACCCTTTTTTTTTTAACCCTCTGCGTGTCAGAATGTCAGAAAGTAATGAACCTCTCTGGCATGCAAAGGGTTTTTAAACAGTTCAGCTATTACAGTTAGAAGGGGTCAGCATTATGTCTGGTTTACTAGGAGGAGAACTGTTAATTGTGGTGTTGCTGACAGATGTTTCCCACCTCTTGGACTTGCTGACAGATGAAATGGATACTACGGTCTTTGTGAGAGTCTTCCTCACATCCGCTTGAGCCAACACAAACTAAATGCCACTTCAGATTGTCAGATGACTTGGGGTTACTCAGAGTCAAAAGCTTGGAAAGGCCAGCTCTTCCCATAACGCACACAACAACACTGAGACAAAAGGTCATAGATGATTGTTAAATTGGGCCTCAAGGTTAAAAGCAAAGGGAGGGAATCTTGGGAAACCAGCTGCACCATAAGGCTCAAATTAAAATTTCCATTGATTTAAATGGGAATGCTATAGAGGTGCTTTGCAATGCTTTCTAGACTCCTCTAGCACTCAAGGTTTTAAAAAGCCTTGTTTAAATGGGTAAGTTTGCTATCTCACTGGCTCTGAAAGTGCTAAAAAAATTACCCCATGCTTTGGGGTCCCCTTTGCTATGTTAAGGGTTAACCCTTTCAAAGGGGTATCCAAACCAGTAGGTAACTGGTAGTGAAAGAGTTGGCCCACTGTGAGGTATCCAATCAACTGCAATGATTTGAAAACCTCCATGGTACTGAAAGGGTTAAAAAAAATCCACTATGCGTTGGCTGACCCCTCTGCCACTGAAAGGGTTAACCCTTTGATTAGTAAATAGGTATGCACTGCAATAGCTCTCTAGCACTGACAGGGTTAACCTTCACTGCCAAAGAGGTATGCAATGCATTGAAATGTATACGTTAACCTCTAAGTGCCAAAAAGGTCTCCAACGTCCCAGGCAGTGATAGGGTTAACCCTAGGGTGGCCGGATGTTATATGGTTAAGCACTAGGGTGAACACATGTTCCTGATTGCCCAGGACAGTCCCAGATTTTACATGTGTGTCCCATGTCCAGGGCAATCCCTTCTGGGACAGTACAAAGCCCCTGAATAAAGACTCCAGAGCCCAGAGATCTCAACACGAGAAGGGGAACTGCCCATTGCCTACTGTGACAGGAAGTGATGTCTCTGCTGGATTACACAAATGGCTTCCAGACAGAGCTCTAAACACTAGAGAGAACTGAGCCTTGATCTTGACATCAAACATTTTGTTGTAGTGTAGTGCTAGTCTAAGACTTTAGGCATGATGTACATTTTTTGTAGCCCATCACAGGCATCGATTTCTATCACAACATTCAATGAGCGGTTCTCCCTCTAGTGTTCAGAACTATGATTTGCTTGAAAAAGAGCAGGTTGTGCATGAATGTCCAGTGACACCTTCTGAATAGCTGCTCTAGAACTGAGGACACAATGGGGAAGAGAATAATCTCAACGGGAGCCAGTACAATGGAGAGAGAGAGAGGGGAAAGGGTGGAAGCACAACAGGTGCCAATTTAACAGGGAGGGAGGGGGTAAGCACAAAGGGGAGGGCAAGCACCACAGAGATGGGGGGTGAAGAAAACAAAGATTGGGTAAAAGGCAAATGGGGAGGGTATGAGGGGGTCAAGGACAGGAGGTTAAAGGTGAACAGGGAGAGAGGAACGACAGAGGAGATGGTGGCTCATGGGAGGGAGGGGAAAGTGCTTGCAGAGCTTTTGACAAGATACACCAGGCAGGCTTCACATATCCCCTACTGGGCACATAAGGAGAATTCACTTTACTGTCTGATTGTCTTCTCTTTTATAATCTTAGATATATATCTATCTATATTAAATACACACACACAAGCCTATATAAGAGATGGGGGGTGGAGAAAGCAAAGATTGGGTAAAAGGCGAATGGGGAGGGTATGAGGGGGTCAAGGACAGGAGGTTAGAGGTGAACAGGGAGAGAGGAACGACAGAGGAGATGGTGGCTCATGGGAGGGAGGGGAAAGTGCTTGCAGAGCATTTGACAAGATACACCAGGCAGGCTTCACATATCCCCTACTGGGCACATAAGGAGAATTCACCTTACTGTCTGATTGTCTTCTCTTTTATAATCTTAGATATCTCTATCTATCTATCTATCTATCTATCTATCTATCTATCTATCTATCTATCTATCTATATTATATATACACACACAAGCCTATATAAGTATATTTATGGACACTAGCAGACAATGTTGTGGCCCTCCCTGGGGGCAGAGAGTGAGTATGAGGCCTCATGTGTATTTAAGATTGCCATGTCTAGTCTAGATACATTTGTATTACAAAGTCTAGTAATTTTGGTCCAACATGGAAGATAATTAGCATAAAGTGCCACAATGTGCCACCAACAAATAAAGATTAATTTATCCAAAACTATTTATATTTCAAACAAATAGCTAGCATAATATATAGGAAACTTTTCATTCTCTTTTAAATTAACTCACTGCTTGCACTAAGAAGGTTAATCCATTCAAATACATATTGATACCAGTCATCTGTAGGATCTGAGCAAGACTAGAACAGATGACAGTGACAGCCTTCATGCAAGTACTTTATTGATGGTAAGTCTGATTTGGATTACTGTGCTAAATTGTGGTAATAATAATAACATGCTTATTCTGCAAAGTAGCCTTGTTCATTCTGGAGAAGAAATCAGGTGTTTTCATATGGACGATGAAGCATAAAGAAAAGGGGCCCAGGAGGAAAATAAATGTACACACACTGCTAGCCTCTGTGAGTAAAACATGTTTCACTTCACATTTGAACTCCTGGAAAGCTGGTTAACCTTTTGAGTGCCAGAGAAGTATGCCACAACTTTAGAAGCAATGTGTTGCAGCATTCTCCTCAAATGGTTAAAAGAACAGCGAAAGGTTGTACTAACAAAGTGGGGTTTGCATTGGCTCCTCATATCTGTTGTGCATAAGGAGCAGTGCTGTGGCGACCATAGAAAGGTTTGTAATCTTGTCTAAAAACTACAGTATATCACACATTAAAAACCATGGTGCTTTAGTCTTAGTACCAAAACATCAAATGTGATTACAGATTTAGGTCATATACATAAAAAAGTGGATACATTCTGGACTAAAGCAACTGTACCATATGGAGCACATACTTCCCCAAAATACCAATGATTTGAATGGTGCAGTAGGTCTTCTCAATCTTGTTTGTGCATGTGACTCTTGGTAAATGATGTAAATGCAATAATATAGTGCAGAACAAACAACTACACTCACATGACTTGTTTAAAGGTCTGTGATGTGCAAGTTTTTGATCCACATTCTGGCCCACCCTGGGGCCTTTGTCAAAATCTTGACAAAGGCCAGAATGGGCCAAAACAATGATTAATAAACTTGTACATCTTTGAACTTCAAGGAAGTCCTGTGAGTGCAAATTAATATTCTACACTATAGGTACGTTCACATATGACTGGCACACAGGTAAGTCTTTTTTATTATTGTGGTGAGTACCCAAGATACTATAATGTGTTGGGCATTCAGTGTAAAAAAAAAAAAATAATAATAAAGAGTGATCAGATATTTTCTCCATAAAATCACTGTCTGGACCAATCTCTCTAAACCTTTTACCTCCTGTACTCTTTCATCACCCCTCTTCAACTACAATACACATTTTCCATCAATGGCACCACACTCAACTTTCTGATTGATAGATACACAATAGTTTTTTTCAGTAAGCAAGTTGGAAAGCATCAGTATATAGCGCACTTAGGCCATATTTACAAAAGACAAAAAAAGGAACAAAGATGTACCACAGGGAACAAATAATAATTCCCCAAAACTCCCATTTATTTAAATGGGGCCTTTTACGTCTTAAATGCTAGAGAGGACACCTATGCATTGCTTCACAATGCACCGGACATCTCTTCCATATTCAAGGAGTGAAAATCCTCATTTAAATCAATGTGGGATTTGGGAAATTTGGTTGTTCGATATGATGCTGGTGGTTTGCACAAAAATTGCCCAAGTTCTTTTTAGTACATTAGCTGACTGAAATCTGTTTTCATAGTCTCTGAGTTTAGTCCATTCCCAAGACTGACAAGCCACAGTACACTCACATATGGGAGTGCCAGAGTTACTATACATATGTGCTAATGCAATCCAAAAACAACAAAGAGTTTGTTTAGCACCATGTCTGGGTTTCATACATCTCACCTACTGACTGGTATTTATTTGTACTCAATGAAACAACAACATCAAGTTCAATTAATAACATATATTTGAATATTAAAATGTCTGTGTGTATGAAAGTAGAAAGTGAATGGTAGCTTTGGCTTTAATTTGTACTATATGCATGAAGGGAAGCATATGCAGAACCCATTAATTTTGGGCCTGAATCAACATGGCAGAGATACCGATAAAGTGCTAATACCTAAAAATTAACTGGGGTTTTATATATATATATATATATATATATATATATATAGATAGATAGTACTATGCAAAAGTCTTAGGTAGGTGTGAAAAAATGCTGTAAAATAAGAATGCTTTCAAAAATAGACATGTTAATTGTTTATATTCATAAATTAACAAAATGCATAGTGAGTGAACAGAAGGAAAATCTAAATCAAATCAATATTTAGTGTGACCACCATTTGCCCGCATAATAGCATTAATTCTTCTAGGTACACTTGCACAAATATGGGAATTTTGTGGCATATAGTCAGGTGTATGAATTAAACAATTATACCAAACAGGTGCTAATGATCATCAATTTAATATGTGAGTTGAAACACATTCATTAACTGAAACAGAAACAGCTGAATAAAACTGAGTGAGGAACAGCCAAACTCAGCTAACAAGGTGAGGTTGTTGAAGACAGTTTAATGTCAAAAGTCATAGATCATGGCAAGACTGAGCACAGCAACAAGATACAACGTAGTCATACTGCATCAGTAAGGTCTTTTCCAGACAGAAGTTTCAAGGCAGACAAAGATGCACAAAGAAACAGTGAACACTGAGGACCATAGATGCAGTGGTCGGCAAAGGAAATTTAGTGTAGCAGATGAAAGATACATCATGCTTATTTCCCTTTGAAATCAGAAAATGTCTAGCAATGCCATCAGCACAGAATTGGCAGAAAACAGTGGGATTCAGGTGCACCCCTCTACTGTTTGGAGAAGTCTGGTCAGAAATGGTCTTCATGGAAGATTTGCTGCCAAAAAAGCCATACCTTTGGCCGCAAATGACTCAACTATGCACGAAAACATAGGAACTGCTGTGTAGAAAAATGGCAGCAGGTGCTCTGGACTGATGAGTCAAAATGTTAAATATTTGGCTGTAGCAGAAGGCAGTTTGTTTGCTGAAGGGCTGGAGAGAGGTACAAGAGTGAGTGTCTGCAGGCAACAGTGAAGCATGGTGGAGGTTCCTTGCAAGTTTGGGGCTGCATTTCTACAAATGGAGTTGGGGATGTGCTCAGAATTAATGGTCTCCTCAATGCTGAGAAGTACAGGCAGATACTTATCCATCATGCAATACCATCAGTGAGGCATCTGATTGGCCCCATATTTATTCTGCAGCATGACAACGACCTCAAACATACAGCCAAAGTCATTAAGAACTATCTTCAATGTAAAGAAGAACAAGGAATCCTGGAAGTGATGGTATGGCCCCCACAGGGCCCTGATCTCAATATCATTGAGTCTGTTTGGGATTACATAAAGAGAGGGAAGCAACTGAGGCTGTCTAAATCCAAAGTAAAAATGTGGTTAGTTCTACAAGATGTTTGGAACAACTTACCTGCAGAGTTCTTTAACAAACTGTGTGCAAGTGTACCTAGAATAATTGATGCTGTTTTGAAGGCAAAGGGTGGTCACACCAAATATTGATTTGATTTAGATTTTTCTCTGTTCATTCACAGTACTGCCTATCAGACATAGTAGTGATGTGGCAAAGGGAAGGGAAGACACTGGCCTATTCACTGTATCTTGTCCGGCATGTACTAATGTCAAGCACCTCCCCTTGGCTTCACTAGTAGATGGTGGAGACCATGCGGTGAATAGGACACTGTACCCCCTCCCCTTCAAAGTATTGCTACAATGTATGATGGGCAACACCATCATACATTCGGTAGTAAAGAGTGAAAAGAACTTTCAGTGTGGCAAAGGGGTGGGGCCACCCTGTGCACCATGTGAAGGGGAGAGGTGATGTGTAGGAGACATAACCAGATCTAAGAGGTTATAAAGACACGGACTCAATTCTTGTTATCCGCATACGGTTCTCTAGGTTTTTGATGAACAACTGGAGAGCCATGAGCGGTTCCCCCCTAGAGGCTCAGCCTGTATACATTTGTGGGCTAGCCTTTATCAGGGCACTTCTGACTGGCTCAACAGAGCTGACAGGTCTAGTGTGATGAGCAACTGAGCATCCAGTGATTGGTACAGTGGTGTATTGTTGGCTGGTTCATGGTGCTGATTGGCTGTTTGTACACTGCTCGTATTAAAGTTGGTTTGTTGGGGGTTCAGGTTGTTAGTTGTGAAAAGTGTATCCCCTTTGCCGTGGCAAAAGTGAAAGTTGAGGGGGAAAACGTCAGGCGATGAGGTGAAGGGTTTGGATGAGGAGGGCAGGGTGCCATCTATAAATACAACCCAATGGGGACATGGTGGCCTCTCTCCATGATCACTGCAAATGGGATGGCCCCTCCCCTTTGCCACACCTCTCCCTCCCTTTTGCCTCCTTTTTTTACCCCCTCCTCCCTTTCACCACTACTCCAGCATGTCCCTCCCTTTTGCCTCCTCTTTATCCCCCTCCTTTTCAACACTACTCCTCCGGCTACAGAAAAAGTGATACTGTAAACATGTTGGCAACTATGATGTACTAAATACACCATTATAACTATATTACTAAGATGGGCCTATTTAGGTAACTCTGTGTGTGCCTACAATGACTGTCCACTAGAATATACACACATGCAGGTGCCTTATCACACTCCAGATAACCAAGGGCACCTCACATATACACAATTACCCTATTTTCAACTGAATTCCCTCTCCATTTACCTCTCACCCTGCCTTCTCCTGAGCCAATCACCATTTACATTGTCGCATTCAGCTACATCCCATTGGACACTAAAGGGGAGTTTTGCATAACTACACCTTTGCAGACCTCCAGAAACACTACAGACAAATGAGGTGATTGTCCAGGATTGTCTGTAAGTGGGCATAGATAAGATAATAGCTTTTCTGAGTAAAAGAGAGTGTGTACTAATCACAATACATTAACTGCCTATTGTTCTTATCTTTAATTACAAATAACACAATTAAATAAATGCTTTCAGAAAAAAAACAGTTTACACATGCAATAAAAAGCATTTATGATTATATTTTACGGATTTAACATTACAAAGCTTTGCAACCCAGAGGGACACAGAGATGGATGCTCCCTTACTGCACTTTTAATTAATTATGTTAATTAGTGGCATCTTTTGTTCTGTCTGAATCTGGGAACTCTTGAGCATTATATGTTCATTTAATTAATTAGTAATAAAAAAAAATGATGTATTTGTAAATTAGGTCAATGTTTAAGGGTGCAGAGTTTCGTTGGGGGATTAATTGAAACTCATATATTCACAATTTAAATGTCATATCCCTAAAGCCTACTTGATAGTTAAGATAAAAAGGACTGATGGGTTCAATAACTCCCCCCAACACCAAAAAAAAAAAGAAAAAAAGATAAAAAAGAAATGATAATCATCACACATGAATTGACTTGTATGGGTAGATTAAAAATGAAATTGTCCTTTGCCTGACGGTCTGATTGTTCTGCAATGTATTGCAGTAACTGAGGTGGTTACTATAATGTTCTGTAGTTTTTAGCAAAGTGGGGGAAACTGCAGGAGGTAACATTTATTGGTTGGCTAGTAACAACTTCATTGCCGACTCTGAAGATATACATTGTGATTAGATGATCAGAGGGACATTTAACTCCTCCATTGTCATCATGGTTATGGTAAAATTATATATTTATTTTATCCAGCACCATAGACAGTGAGTAAGGCTCTTGTAGTACTTAACTCCTTGAATGGTAGAGGTGTCTCCAGTCCACCATGAATCACTGCATTGGATACCTTTTTAGTGTTTGAGGGGTCAAAGTAATAGTAATGTTTTATTTTATCTTTATTACTTTGGTAGGCTGATGTACAAAAACATGGAACAAATCTCAGGCAAACCAGCTGCTTCATAGGGGAGAAATAAACATTCTCATTGACTTAAATGAGTCTTTTAACCATCTAAATGTTAGAGAGGTCTTCAGCACTTTGCAAAGCTATGAATGGTTACCGCTAACATTCAAGGGGTTAAACACCCCATTTAAATCAATGGGAAGTTTACTAATTTATATATGTCCCCTATGGGGCAGTTGGCGTGCTCCAGAATTGTTCAAATTCTTCTTAGAACATCAGTCTCAAAGTGTTCTAATCCTCTGCAGATACAGTTGTGCCACAGACTTATGCTACAGACTTCAAGCAGAGGGCGCTCACATTACTGAAAGAGGAAAACAGGGAAGAAGTGAAATAGACGACTCAAGTAAAGTTTAAAAAAAAAATGAAAGAAAAAAAATCAGCAAATAACATAGTTACTATAAAATAAAAGTGTATATATTGTTTTGCACCCTCCTTAAAACATGTTTCACACTGTCCTGATCCTTAAAGGGTTAACTGCTGATGCACCTGCTTATTTTAATGTTTTTGTGCATTGTGTGAAGGCTGAGCCCATCCGAAACTGGTACAAGAGTAATGAGTCTGTAAATCAAATGTTAGTGGCAGCAGTAGGTGTTGTTAACAGGAGCTTGGATGATCTCCGCTTATGGCTCTCCTGTGGCTAGCACAGCCACTAAAGTGGTTGAGTGTGACTGATTCAAGCTTGAAATGAAATGTTTATTTTAATTTACTTGTTTTTACAACCTGCCATGTGAAAGTGACTGTAATTATGTTTGGATTGCTCAGACAGTTAATATTGCTTCAGATCACTAGTTTGATTTGAATGCCCTGCAGAGGTGCAGCTAGTGCACATTTCTATGCTTTATGTACAGCACATAAAAGGTCTCAGTATGCAGCTGTATAAGAACAAACATTCTGTACAGTATCATTTTTCCCTTCCTACTTGCACCTTAGTCACTGTACTTCATTGTCCTTGACATGTCAGTGAATAAGCACAAATGACAACATTGTATTTAATACTGACTTGATTCGCTAAAGGTCAATACAAATGAACACCTGATCAAGGACCTTCTGTTCAAAATAAAGGTGAAAAATTCTTGGGAAAACCAACAGCACTATAGGGGATAAATGAAAATGACCTTTGATCTTAAGGGGAATATTTAACTCCTTGAATGCTATCAAGGGCATTGTTTAGCATTGCATTGGCGACTTCTCCAGAATTGAAGAGGTTAAATACCCCACTTACCCTCTGAGTGTCAAGCCCATGTGGGGAAGATTCTTGGGAATGTGTACCCCTACAATATGCAAAGCTCAATTCATTCTGAAAAATGATATACAGTTCTCCATATTTAACTAGAAAGTTACCTACAGGAATCATATCACACCTAAACAAATGGATAGCAAAAATGCTGAAAATAATAAGATCAAAGTATTTTACCAGGAAAAATACAGTGAGATTGTCTGTCATTTACAAGTATGTCCTGGGGTGTAGATATTATTACCCAATTTAATGGTACTCATTTTATCTACCTGGGAAGGATGAAAGACTGAGTCAACCCTGTTGGGATTAGAACCTGTGACCTTGTGGATGGAACAGATTCTACAGCGGGTGCCTTAAACAACTCAGCCATCTCACCAGCTATGTGTCTGGCTTACAGGTTCTAAGAAATGTCCCAAGCCTGATTGGTAATTTGGGGAATTAGGATTTATACCATAAGGTATAGTTGATCTGTCACATAATAATTTTGAATGAAGAGCTGTTATTGCTTAAAGTGGACCAGTCACTTCCCCAACTCTAGTTATTTTTTGTGTAGACCCCTTAAAACAATCCCAATTTGATATCACTTGCCTTTCTTAGGGCTAGAAAAAGAAAATGGCCACATTGTTTTGTTTTCTGGGAGGTAGTTGGCATACTGCCTTTTTGCCATGGCTTTTGGCTTCTCCTTCATTTGAATCTGCAAACATCCAGCTTGCCCATATACTGGAGCAGTCTCCGTTTTTCCCTCCTCCATGCCACTTCAGAGGAAAGAGCTTGCCACACGATATCATCAGTGGTGGCGTGCACAATGATATTTCCCCTTAAGAATAGAAAATGTTCTCTCCCTTCACAGGCTGCTCAGTATTATTATTATTATTCTTTATTTATATTACATACCTTGAAACTTTCCAAATGAGCTGACCCTGAGATCTTTGGAATATTAACCCTTAAAGCTTCCTATGATATAGATTTTATGCAATACGTACCTGCTTGCTCCAATCGGTCTGCAAGGAACCTTTAGCAAGTTACAACGTTCACTGCCTAAACATAAACAAGACCAGCAGGACATGTCCTACTGCTTTTCTGGTACAAATGGCACCAATTTAGATACTAAAGAAACATTTAATGGTGGCAAAGTTTTTAGTAGGTATCACAGACCTCTCTCACCCAGAGAATTTGGACCTTCTCCCTGAGACCCTGAGATTTGGGTCTAAACCCTGAGTCTCAGGGTCAAACCCTGAGAGTTCCCATGTATGTTTATATAGCGCCAACTAATATTGCAGTGCTGTACAATTGGGAATACACAGAGGTATTAAAGAATACAATCAAATGTGGAGAACAGAAGGATCAGAGGGCACTAACTGTGTTTATGAGTGAGCACTGTAGTGAGCCACAATCACAAGAACCTCTACTCACAACATTTTAACCTCACTGTAGCCAAAGTGTACTCTCTTCTGAGAAGTGACAGCAGGAGACCTACGGTTCAATTCTATTATGGCAGGTAAATGAATCGTTATACCAAAAACAAGTACCAATTGCCAATACTAATTATTCGGAGTTATCCCTTATTTACACAGCAGACTCAATTACTGGCATAGGCAGCACAAATCCAACTTGTAGTCCAAGGTTCGTTGCATCTTTGGGTGTCAGACACTGACTGTGAGCTACTTCCTGTCACACAATCACCGTCCCCCTACCCTCCCATTAACCCTTTGCACGCCAGAGGTTTACGAAATGCATTGCTTTGCAATCTGGCATTCAAAGGAAAGTTGTCCCCGCCCTCCCAAAAAAATAACCAGCATTCAATGTCATGCAGTCCCTTTTTATCCACCCTCCCAAAATGAAGAAAAATCCAGAATAATGGATGCCCCTTTCCCCCACCAGCCCATTATAGTAACAAAAGACCAAGTAACATAGACCCTCTTCACCCACCCTCCCATGATAGTAATGTGGTCCCTCTCCCCACTGCAACTCCATCAAACCATCTTCACCATTTTTTCAGGTGAACGTAATAGAATTGGGTGGCTTACAGAAGACTCTATTAACAGAATATAGCCGGAATGCTGGTAAAAGGAGTGTGGGCTGATGAGGGTTAAAAGATTCAAAACTATGTTGAATAAAAATGTAAAAAATAACAGACAGTTAACGGAAATGTACAAGATTACATAAAGTTTAACCCTAGGGATGTGAGAAGGTATGTAAAAGACACTTCCTTTCCTAGGCACCCATGGGAAAAAAAATACTGGTTTCAATTGGCTTAACCTTCTGCCATGTGTTGCTTGCACACACGTCATGATGCACACATGTCTTATCTCTCTCTCTCTCTCTCTCTCTCACTTATACACACACACATACACACACATGCTCACACTCACTCAGGTACACACGCACAAATTCATTCCACTCACTTTGCTGCTGGATGGTGTCAGTGGAAATTAAGTTCTTGTAGCAATTCCTATGAGAGGTACAATAGACCATTTTCCTCCTATTTACTTCTGCTGTAAAAAAAGTTTGCCAATCTCTACTTGCACATATATACACTGGGTCACTTTATACATTAAAGAGATAGAAACAGTTCATTTTTTTATGTTCCTCTTGTAGGTATTAAAACAAGAATTTAAATCAAGCACACTTTGTAGACCATTCCAATGAAGGATTTCTTTTGAAAAATATTGCAATCTCGGCTCTGCTGAAGAGCCTCCGCTGGTCCCGGGACCAGATTTCCCTGCAGTCAGTTACAGCGCTGATATCAGAGAAAGGAGAGAGAGGGGGGAACTTTCACAACGAATATCTCTCAAATCATAAAGGTTTGAGAGATGTGACTTGGGGCATTTAAATTCTTTTTTTTTAGGTATTAAAACAAGAATTTAAATCAAGCACACTTTGTAGACCATTCCAATGAAGGATTTCTTTTGAAAAATATTGCGATCTCGGCTCTGCTGAAGAGCCTCCGCTGGTCCTGGGACCAGATTCCCCTGCAGTCAGTTACAGCGCTGATATCAGGGAAAGGAGAGAGAGGGAGGAACTTTCACGACGAATATCTCTCAAATCATAAAGCTTTGAGAGATGTGACTTGGGGCATTTAAATTCTTTTTTTAATACCTACAAGAGGAACATATAAAAAAACAAAACTAAGTGTTACTATCCCTTTAAGGTGAAATGTGCAAAATAACTAATAATTAACATTAATAATATCTGTTTTTATCACCTACTTTAGGTTAGTAAAGCCAATAAATATTAACAAAAAATCCCATTGATTTAAGGGGGCTTTAAGTGAATGCTATTCAGGTTTCAAAACTTATTACAGCTCCAAACAGATCACAGCATGCATTTATCGTTGGAAAACTTTTAATCTCTGACTGTATTTCTCCATAGAAAGCATTAGAATCACCACCTTTTGATGAATTTTCATAAAGGGAATTTTGATTAAGAAAAAAAAACAAACAAACATCTGCAGAGAAATAACTTCTGAATGAAGTCTCACCCAGAAATGGAATTACCTCAGTTAAACTGAACAGGAAAATCACTACAATGTATGTTTTTTTTCCAATTCTATAACAATACTGCACCTTTAAAAGCAATCCACTTGATGGAAAAGGAAAGAGTTACTATCTACCCTTTACTTTAATTCCTTTGATGCCAGATATGTCTTCAGCAACCAAGGAATTAGTACGAGAATATGGTTTTTATGTTCAGCAATCAAGGAATTAGTATGAGAGTAAGCGGATTATACTTCTTTTGCTTGTGCTCAAAATATGTATATTTTTATTTACCATTCACCTATGTTTACCATTTGTAATAGCCAAATCTGTTTACATAAGTCTGACCTGAGAGTGAAAATACCTGTATAGATGTGAAATCTCTGGAGGCACAGGCCCCAAGAATTGCTGCACCGACTAATACAGACTCCACCTCTTTGGACAGGACAACTGGCAAGCCTATGCAAGACACAAAGACACGATTCAGCTGGTAAAGTTTATGTATAAAAGCAAGTTGAGCCCATTATGGGGCAAACCATGTTCAAATAAAAAGTCCCAATCTTCCATCTGATTTAAATTAGGTTTTTAACCCCTTGAATGCCAGAGTGGTCTTCCCTGAAAGAATTACAAAGGAATGTGTTGGAGACCTCTAGCATTCAAGGGGGGTTATATGAGGCGTGATAAAGAGGTGATAAAGTGGAGGTGACTTCTCCAGTGATATCGCTTCTCCAATTCCTATGTTATTCAATGGCGCCTACACTCCAAAATGTAAGAAATGTCAGTGAATTGGCTCCATAGAATAACATAGGAATTAGAGAAGTGATATTACTTTATCAACTCTTTGTCACACCTTAATGATTAACTCCCAAAGAATTAAAAGTCCCATTTAAATCAATAAGAAGTTTTATTCATTCATTATAATGGACTTGGTTTGTCAAGGCCGGATTTACATCCCAGGTGCCCCTAGGCAAGGCACTCTAAGTGCTCTTAGCTTTGCCCCTGGCCACACCTACACCCTTCACGTGACCCCACCCCCAGTCCCATCTGCTTTTTTTTTGGCATAGAAAATAGCCTTGGTCTATAACAAGCAAGAAGGAAAGCACTTTAGCCCCTTATTTGATAGAGAGATCTAGGATGCTTTGCTCCAGGTGTTAAATAGAAGCCTATAAAGTGGTTTGGGCATGGTCAGCACAGCTGAGGTGCCCCTTATAATTTGGAGCTCTAGGCAGATACCTACTCTGCCTATTGGGAAATCCGGCCCTGTGGTTTGTTCTACAATCACTCTATTTCACTTTTATGCACAAGGAGCATTGTTATTTAGCATTTTGGCACAAGTGGGGGGTAATCCTGCTTTTTTTCTGGGGCAAAAAGGATTAAAAAAGGATTGGGTACTTTATTTAAATCTTTTAAATGCTAGAGATGTAGCCAACATTGCAAGACAAATTCAAGGGTTAAAAAGTAACTAATCTATCCACCTTTCCTACATTCTGCCTATGCAATCCCTCTAAACTTCACATCCTGCCTTCCACTCTATGGACCATATTCAGTAAGCTAAGGAGGTGAAATTCTCAAACAACCCAATGAAATTTGGGGAATTTTAATTTGTCCAGTAAGATGCAGTTGCTTTGCTCCAGAACTGCTCCACTTTAGCTCATTGAATACAGCCCTTTGTTTAACCCTTTGAATGGCAGAGGGGTGTACAATGCATTGCAAAGCAATGCATTGTACACCCCTCTGTCACTCAAAGGGTTAAGATTTTTTGTAGCCATTCTATTTCATTATGGTGCTTTAGCTATTCTTGCCTATGAATAGGCTTTGTCACTGACAAGAGCTCTCCACAAATAGCAAAAGCACCACCACAAAAATCCTGCACTCCTCCAATCACAAAAATGCTAATTTGAGATATAATAACTTTTGAATGAAGCATCTGTGATCAGTGGGAGTAAATGTGTAGTAGTTTACTGGGAAATCACTTCAAGATATATATTTTTCATAATATGTTTACTATCTGTTACTTTGTTATTTAATAAAGTGTATTATTTGCCATTTAGTGCTGTAAGACTCACTAAATCAATTAGATCATTGTACATGAAAGAAGCAACTGGATATTTATTCCATGACCCAAGAGAAAGATGTAGTCACTCATGGTATCTGTGTGATACATCAATGTGTCTGCTGAGGTCTCCCCAGACCACACCAGTGTTCAGTTGAAACAGAAGGACCTGAAATGTATCATTCCTGTCTATTATGTTCATGAAAGTAAAAAGGAAGGCCCCAAATTGCTAAAGGGGGAGATGGGGGGGGGGTGCTACCACATCCCACGTCCTCTTATTATGGTATATATATCATATCCTTGTCAGCATGTGTGTGTCTGTTTATGCGCGTGTAGGACAGAGGTCAACTAATGCCTTTTTTAGATGGAGGAGAGCAAAAAACACCCAGAGCTCCCACTACCAATTTGTCACTGTAAGTTTACATTAATGTTATTGTTTCTTAGATACATTCTTAGAGTAGCACAATCATAGTGTACACTGCGGTGAGCAATGTGAGGCCCTCCAGCTGTTGCTGTTTACCTGCTCCAATAATCCACCAGATAATGATGGGAGTTGAAGTACAACAATAACTGGAGGGCCCCTGATAAACACTCATTATATTAACCCTTTGAATACCAGAGGGGTGTGCAACGTATTGCTTTGCAATGTGTTGCGTACCCCTCGGGCATTCAAAGGGTAACATAGATAAAAACAAGCTTAGAGCAGGTGTGGTTAACCTCTAGTCCATGAGATGTTGTTGGACTACACCACCCATCATCTCTAGCTGGCCATGTTTGACTAAAACTCCCATCATCCTCAGCTTGGTAGTGTTCAGCTGTGGAAGTTGGTATATTGTAACTCAACAAACAATAACTGGAGTAATGGATGAGCCTGACCTCTAGCTTAGAGGAAACATTGGCTTTGAGTTAGTTATAAAGGTGGTGGGGCAATAATCTTGGTGGCCCACCCCTCTCCTCTGCCTAAGGTGTGGGAGAGATCAGTATATCATTTATTTTATATTCTCTAATGCCTTGAAACTAACTAATGTCAGCTTCTGATAAATAGAAGTCATCTTTGTACAGTGTAGCAGGCTTTGGAGCAGTAGGCAACTTGTGGCCCTTTAGCTGTTGAGGACTACAACTCCCAACATGATGGGATGGTGGGTATTCTAGTCGCAGATTGCCCATCCATTCTCTGGAGGATTTAATCATGTTGTTAAATAATTAATAGAATGTAAAATGGTCTGTAGACTTGAAGACTATGACAGCATCCAGCAGACTGCACAAACAGCAGCACAATACAAAGTGTTGTATTAGTAGCTTTCAGGATACACGGCCTGGCAGCTATGTAGTTATTAACTGTAACCGCACATACTATGCTTGGTCAACTTCTTATCCGAGGCAGACAAGTGCATTTTTCTACCCTTTGATGTTTAAAGGGATAGTATCAAAATCATCAGTCAAAACTCTAGATAAGAATCTGGATTACAGAATTCTTTTCATGCTCCCCTGCTTGCTATGTAGAATAGCCAAAAATAAAGTCACTAGTGGAAAGCGGTTTGTATGCTAGGTTTTTTTTTTTTTTATAAGCAGAATGGTTTATATTTAGCTTTAGTACTTGTAGATAACTGAATTCATCCATAGCTAGCCTGAAAAGATGCATAAGTAACTAAATCTAGCATCTATATATTAGCTTGTTTGTTTTCTTTTTTCAATTAGCATTTGAGACTCAGTTGATGTAAATCCATTTTCAGATTGTAGAAGTGCTTTCTACTTCATTTTATATTAACCCTAAAGAACTAGAGGGGTTTGCAATGCATTGTATTGCACACACCCTGGTTCATAACTATTTGAGTGCCAGAGGGATACACAACACGTTGCTGAGCAATGTGTTGCATACCTCTCTGGCACTCAAAGGGTTAAAGGGTTAAAAGAAGAGTAACAGCTCCTAATATTAGCCCCCCCACACACACACTTACCTTACAGTGGTCAGAAAATTCTAGTGGCTGCTATGAATTTTCCCTTTGTGCCTTCAATCTGTCCTGAATGTCAGGTCCATGGAGGCAGACATGACAGTTCTTTTCAAACTGAAGCAGGCAGAGTGCATGAACCTACTTAACTCTTTAAGAACCAGGGGTGTGTGCACAACAAATTAGAAAACAAAACAATCCATTGCAAACCCCCTCTGGTCCGTAGAGGTATAAGATTACCATGTGCAGTAAGCAACTGTAATGTCCTCCTCCATAGACATGACATTCATGACTGATTAAAGATGTCATATCTTGAACAAAATCAAAAGTCATAAGGATTTTCTGGCCATAGTAAGGAAAGCTGGGGTTATTTTTAGGTGGTGTTACTTCCCCTCGTCTGCTTTAACCCTCTGAGTGACAGAGAGGTATCCAATGCATTGTGATGCAATGTGTTGGATAACTCTCTGTCACTCAAATGGTTAATTGTTTAGCCCAGTAGATCAATGTCTCAGCCTGTTCTCTCGGGAACCACTAATAGGTTAGGATTTAACAATGTCCTTGCTTGAACAAGTGTGAGTTGATTGAGACTCATTCATTTCACTCACCTGTGCCTGTTAGAGGGCCCTGAGTGCATGTTTGAGAACCACTGGTTTAGAGGAGAGATCATACCTGTTAAACATCAAGCCTCTCCAGCCCTGCAGATGGATCTCCTTATATGAGCACCAATGGCTCTGTCAAAATGACTGAGCCACTGATTTATTTACCTGTGGTAATGAAACAACCTGTGCCTATTAGAGGAGGCATTAAAATCCTATAGAGTTGGTAAAGAATCTGGAACTTCTGGTTTAAACTAGTCCAAAAAATGACATTTACATTATGAGTTGACACTTTTTATTTCATCGGATGACAGAGATGAGGCTGTATGGGGCTGTATGAGGCTGAGTAGGTGCTCAGTTGTTAAGTTAATGGTAAAAATCTTAGATGAAAAAACATAACACCTCTAAATGTCCTTACTCCCTCAACATGTTATTACATACTTCTTTTCTCACTCACTCTTATATATATGTTCCAATAAGAAATTATTACCACCTTCTGATCATCTAGCCTAGAGGTAGGAACCATTGGCTGTGCAGCTGCTGGAGACTACAACTCTCATCGTCCCCAGGCAGCCATTGGTGGAAGAAGAGGTGAGAGAAGGCAGAGAGGGACAACAACAGTGTGCAGTCTTCTCCCACCTCCTTTATTATGTTGTGTTGTTGCCCCTCTCTGCCCCGCCACACGCAACCTACAGATGTACGGGCATGTGCTCTGTTTTGAATGTTTAAATATGGCAACCCTATTATAAAGACAACAATATCAGCTGTGTAGCAAAACTAGCGCATTAAAGAGAACAAAGATTCCCGTTGATTTAAACTGTGCTTTTTAATCACTGGATGCTACAGAGGTCTCCAACCTACTGCATACTCTCTTGGGTATTTCAGTGTTGTATATAAACTATTCCAGTCTGTTTCAGAGTTCATAGAAAGCTCTGGAATTGGGGAGGGTGGGGGAGGTTACATTTAAACTTGGCCTTAGGCAGCTGAATGTCTAGGAACACATCTGCCTCTCTTTACATTTACATTCTTCTACCTTACATGCTAGAGAGGTCTCCAATGCACAGTGAAGCAATGTGTTAGGAAAATTTCTAGCATCCAAGGGGTTAATCTAATCTCTTTTTAAATTATTTAACCATAGTGTCTTGCCCTTTCCTGGACTTTAGGGACACATTTGAGGCTCTTGCCTGTCAATGTTCTAAATCTAAGCTCAGTTACAAAATAAACAAGGAATTCCCCACTACTATAAAAATACATATTTGTCTTGGTTAATCATTGAGAGTTATCCCGTTAAACTATAATTACTTAATGTTTTATCTAGGTATCCTAGCAAACAGAAATGTTTCTACATCTTAATACAAATTCCACTGGTGGGAGCAGAACAGATTCCATGAACTCAGGATTTATGTAAGGGAAGATAAAATAGATGATAGACTGATAAGGTTAGGTTGCTCACCACTGCATGATTGCAATGGTCCATGAGAAGTCCTGCATATTTTTTTTTTTTTTTTTTTTTTTTTTAATAGGGGTCCTGCATTAAAATGGAAATCTGGTCACCTTTAGTTGCATATTTTAAAATACATTTTAATCCATACTAGTGTCTATACTGTATTTGGTGCAGGAGATCTAATTTGTCGTCCTAATATATAAACGTTGCAGGGCATTTGTTTGTTTAAGCCATTGGTTGGCAGCTATCTTACAGGAAGTTGCACGCAGCACTCAGAACATTCTTGTGAGACCCCAATTTTATGTGCAGTGCATCCAGACACAAAAGGGAGACAAGTTGGAAAATAAATGCGATCTGTGGTTTTATTTTTGTCCTCACATTGTTTATTTGCATTAAAAGTTTAATGATTCTGTTGCTGAAATCCCACCCAGCTCATGCTTCTCATTCACTTGGGTTGGCTTGATCATCAGAGAGAGGCTTAAAGAGAAAAGGGGCAGAAGAAGGAGGAAACAAGTAGCATTTAAGGGCTGTGAATAAATTCAGATAATGGTAAACAATATAAACACAGAGGCACTGTGTTTGGTAAAGTGGAAACAGTAGAACATGATACACTAGGGAACCACACACATACATAGTTCTTTTCCACAAGGACACAGACATCACTGTCATGTTAAGGCCCCAACAGGGGGTTACACTGTGTCCACTGGTACTGAAAGGTATTGAATCCATCTAGTACAGGGGGATAGGCTAAACAGAAAAAATATGTTTTTATATGGGGCATGACCCAATGCTCTCACCACGGCCAGGCAATCTAAAAGATGCAGAGGCACACCATCCCTTTTTCTGCATCAGCAAGTGGAATTGTCCCCCATCAACAAAAGAACCATCTTTAAATATGGTAATGTGGAGGAAAAATATTACTGTGTTGAACTCACAATCTGATCTCACAATTGTGTGAATGTGGTAAATATGCAGTATGATGAGCTTTGATGCGCTCACACAAGGTGATAGCCACCTGTGTGAAAGGCACTATAATTCTGCATTGTACTTTTTACACTGGGTGAAATCACTAATGCAGATAACTGCTTTGGTGTCAACCTTGAGAAACAGACCTATCAGGGGATTTTATTACAGTTTACAATTATATCTGAGCTAAATTCAAAGATCTCTCAAGGCAACTTTTCATTTCAAAGCTTGATCAAATAACTAGGGGTCATCTATTCTTAGAGAAAAAGACATTTCAGTTAAAAACCTTACCTTAAAGAGAGTTGAAGTATGGAGCTCTTTACCTAGGGATGTGTTGATGGCATATACAGTGGATACATTTAAGAGTGAATTAGATACATCTTTAGCAGAACTGGACATATAAGGTTTTACTATGTGGTACTATGTAGCAGATCTAAGGCTAGATTCTATTGCAGATGCTAAATGTTAACACCCGTTTTATCAAACATTTTCCTATTGAAACCTATGGAGAAAACTGAAGATAAACACAGTGAAACAATTAGGACATGTAATAGAATCTAGCCCCTAATTGGTAAATAAATGTTTCAGGATCAGAAAACTGATTCCATTGAAATTTGGATGACTATATATTGCATGGAAAGAACAGTCCTTTTACTTGCTGATTGGAAGTCCCATTCCTGAGCTATTGAGCTATGAAAAAAGTTGTTTGTGCACAGACTTTGTGTTTTGCAGATTTATGTATGCACAGTAGAGACCTGTTATTTTGAATACATTGTTAAAAGCATTTATTTCATTGATCAAGCTCATGAAGCTCTTTGAAGAGCTCTCTAAGCATCCAAGGGGTTAAAAATCTGAATCACGATCAATCAAATTTTTTGTGTTGTGATTTGTGTTTAAAAATGTAGTTAAATTAATTCCATTTTACCCGTAATGTCGGCATGCATCTGCACAAAGAGGGGATTCTTGCTCAGCCCACCGCAGAGAAACAAAGTACTAATGCTATGCCCAGCAGTCTGCATTGTTTCCAGAATGTGTCTTGTTCCGAACTATTAAAACAAATAGAAAACTGACATGAGCAGAGAAAAAGAAACGTGAGAAAATAGCACATCAGCGGTTCACGATGGATCAGTTTCAGGACTTAAAAGCATCTTTATAAGTTTATTTATTTTCAAGATATACATAGAAAACCACAGCAATGAGAAATGCTCCAAGGAGAACACGTGTGTCCCATGGCATAGAATTTATTACTTAGTGTTTTATTTAACTTGTGACAATGAAGATCAAGTTTCTTCTAATTCACTTTACTGTGGCAAGAGCAACAGCCCCATAATAAGATCAGCTAGGCATTGGTTACATTGATCTTAGAGCACCTATCAAGCTACAGTTAATTATCCAAAGATCTGGAATACATACTACTAGAGAAGAATTCCTGATCCTTTATAAACATTGGGTGATGTGTCTTATGCTCCAGTGACAGGTATTGCAACTCAATCTGGTGGCATATGTCACCAATCAGTATAGCAAGAAAGACTTTAATGTGCAATACTGGAAGTTAGTACATCTTGTCCATAATTTGATAGCAGATAAGAATCAGTTAGCCTGCCCAGTTTTCTCTTTTATTACTTCTATTAAATAGCAGACACTTGGAATTGTGATTTTTTTATATTTAGAATAGTCTGATATAGTGTACTATTAACATTTGAGACTAGTTGGTTGTTTGTAGTTTGTGATACTTTTTACTGGGTTGACTAAAGGGGAAATATCACCTTACAATGAGTGTTAAAAATACACGTGTCATGTTCTTAGGTGACATGAAACAGTGGTATAGTATGCCATAGTAACAGCTTTCCCTAGATAGCTTGGACATCAACTGGGCATGATGCACTGGGATCAAGGCAAGAGCTGGGCTTCAGGTCTCTCATGGTATATGCTAGAGTGTTTATACTGTAGATACCCGGGTTCTGTTTGTGAAAAGGAGAAGAGATATGAAATAAAATGCAGAAGCATGTTTGCATCACTGATGCACAACAAGGAGAAGACACAGAAAGACTTTGTTTAAGGCTGGGCAAACCTTAACTCTTTGAGTGCCAGAGGGGTAAGCAATGTATTGAATACCCCTCTGATACTCAAAGGGTAAATGGTAACTAACATAAAACAAAAATAATTCAGGTTCAATGTTTGACTATTTAATATCTGAGACTACTGCTTTTGGCTAGTAAAAGTCTGAGCTTGATGATTTATTTTTGTATGATAATTGCCCTTTAAATTACCTAGTGATGATATGAAATTTATTTTTAATAAATATACTGATTTAAGGCTAGATTCTGTTTCAGGTGTTACTTTTTCACCGATTTTATCTACACGTTCCCTCACAGACTTCAATCTGTGAGTTAAAATCATTATCTGTTATAGCCCAGTGACACACATGATAAGGCAGTGAACTCCCACTAGTGGGTGTCAGAGCAGCTAGACGCTCCCAACAATATTTTAGGAGATAAAAAAAGTGAGTGATCTATTAGGAATATTGCCAAAAATTAATAATGCATACATTTCTTTTTTCTTACAGTCTTCACCATTAAAAGTAACAAATAATGGTGGGATGCATGAATCCAGCAGAGAAGCTCATTTTCTGCGTCTGTTCTTTGGCATAAAAGCCATGTGGCTGCACATTGAGGCAAGGATTTATGATAATACAAGCTCTTATGATTGCTTTAGTGCATACCAGCACAAATAATCATTCACTATTAATACTTTAGTGGAGGCATACCCAGAATGCTTTCCCT
This sequence comes from Rhinophrynus dorsalis, assembly GCA_037306005.1. NCBI lineage: Eukaryota > Metazoa > Chordata > Amphibia > Anura > Rhinophrynidae > Rhinophrynus > Rhinophrynus dorsalis. The sequence continues at coordinate 237,362,262 of CM074722.1, read as the reverse complement.
AAAGCATATGCAGCAAAAAAGGACACATTTAAGATTAATGATATCTGTGCCTTGTTAGTACATAGTAAAAAAAGTGGTGTAAAGGAACACAATACCCTGTAACAATCATACACTCCCCCACTGCCAACCTTGTGGTGCAAGTGGCTCAAAAAAGATAATTTTTCCCATAGATAGCTTAGTACATGGGCTTCCAATGTGTCGCCCGTGGGGCAAATGCATCCCAGCTGAGATTTGTAACAAAACCATTTTACCGGATTAGCTTGCACCTATGAACTAACAGACCAGAAGGGCCTAACTACCTTCTCATCATTACTATTGTGTGACTGACACCCTATAGTTCAAGATAGTTCAGTCTGTTAAAGACCAGTGTTCTTATTGGCGATCAGAATTGACCAGTAATGATTGCTAAGCCTATGACTGTATACTTTTGTATTAATAACATTTATTTGACTTTTTATACTGTTTTTTGCATTACTGTTCCCTGCTCTTGTGTCAGTGTCTTGAGGGAAATAGTTCCTCTGGCAGTGGGCTGAATAATGCATTACTCTGCCAGTTGCCAGCCCAGGGATTTGTCTGGCATGGATCCAGAAATGGGTCACATGACTTTCATGCAAAAGATACAAAATACAATATCAAAATATATATTTTTTAAAGATGTATTTATCTCTGAAAGGGTGGAAATGTAAGAAAAATATTTTTCCGATAATGTTTCTAGCTGAAAATATTTGTGCACACCAGCATAAGTGTAGAAGATGAAATTACACAATTGTTTTCTTTCCAAAATGGCTTATCCAGTCTATGTTTTTCCATGCCTGCATTTGTTAGAACCATTTTAGACATGTAATATCAATAAAGATCAAACCAGCACATTATGAAAGGTACAGTTTAGTTCTTCCAATAAGCCCTACAGTATGTTATCTGATTTTCCTGGAGATGTCAGTAAGTGCAGAATACAGTAGGACATTATATGGCTTAAAAAAATGTAATATCTTTTGAAGGGCTGGACATTATTAAAAAATGCTTCGCTTACAGCTACACATTCTGGAAACATTTGTTCACATCTATAGAAGGTTAGAAAGGCAAGTAGCCCTGTCATTTTATGTACCCAGTGGTGTAGTTTCCAAAATGGTATACTTTGTCCACCTTTTCTTGATATCTCTATTTGTTATAAACATTCTAATACAGGTATGTCATATCTAACAAAGTATTAAGCAAACTGACTGTGGCAGTTTAGTGCTCCAGGTAACCAGTACAGTATCAAAATTTAAAGACCCAATGCACACTTTGCTCTCTAAATGTTAATTTAAGAATGAGAAGATTTTCTTAAATAAAGTTGTGAGGTAATGTAATAAGGAAGGAAAAGAAAAAGAAGAAATATACCCCTACTGTACGAAGCATTTGCTATTATGTTACACTTTATCTCCAAATCTTATGTATAGGGAAAGTTTTTAAAACATAGCATTTAATACATACAATTAAATTTGTACGTGAAATATTAAAAATTAAAATGTAGGACAGTCTGTACTCTCTCTGTAGTGTTTACCAAGAAAAGCCGGCTTACCATAAATATAGGTGTCTAATTAGAAAAAAAGAGAAGAAACACACTATTCTAATCTATTAAAGAATTGCAATTTCTATTAATAATAACACATTAGTACTGAAATCATAGCTTAATAGGTGAATTAATTCAAATTGTTGTGGACAAGAAATATACAGATCAAATTTACCATTGCCCACCCAATGTGGTTAGGCTGTCTATTATCAGTGCTAATAAAAGAGCTCCTACAAATCTGTATAATGGCTTGTGAAAAACAAATCGGTTGATTGAATTAAATTACAATATAGGATAAAGACGTCAAGATTACCTTTTAGGTTACCAGCCCTGTATTGTGATCTCCTATATCATTAATTAAAAAAATGTTGAATTAATATGTGATTCAAAAGTGTGTTTGCAGACAACGACTCAGTATATGTTGGCTGTAATGTTACATTTAAATGTATGCTGCCCCCCCAAAAGCCAAATAACCCCCCCCAAAAAACACAAATTGTAAAATTGGAAGGTCTAATATAATTCAGTCTGCACTTCCATTACTATATTTGATGCACATTTTACCTCCTTCTTGGATCACAACATATCTGAAAGAGGTTGGTATAAACCATATCCATAGGGCTGATCTCAGCATATTAACCTATCGGTTTTGTGTAGGCATGTCAATGACTGTTGCCTTCTCTGCCCAAAAGGCAGAGCTATCCCACCACTACCGTATGCAAAAGCACACAAAAAGGCCATTTTTCTTGGGAGTGCAATAGCTACAGACTATTCAAATTGAATTCAAATATATTTGATGGAGTGGAAATATTAATAAAAAAATTTTGTACACAACTACAAGGTTATGAAGGCAAGCAACCACTCTTTTGAGGAGACTCATTGTCTTCTTTCCAGAATGATCATGTCATATTTGATACAACCATTTTAGTAAAGACTTGTCATAATTTAAAACATTGTATGAAAACAGAAAGAGTGTGATAGGACTACATCTACTGTATGTTGACCCATACCAGTGAGGTGTAATTTTACTTTGAAGACAACTAGATACCTAGAATTATATGAAATTTCATAGTTTTCAAACATTTAAGTATATTTTACATTATGACAAACAAAAATGTATTTTTCTCTAATACCATCTACTGGAAACATTATAGCAATCCAGCATTTGGGTAGAAACTGAAATGACTCTTCTCAGAAATTGAACTGTTTTGCAATTTTTAATAATATATAATTTTGTGGTTATATTTTGTGTATTTGGGTTGCAATTTAAGTTTTAAACTCAGCATACCAATCCTTGAAACATTACTGAATATGGGCTCAATAACTCTAAAATAGCATCCGAAGGGTTAAGTAGTCTGGTATAGCAAGGGATTTCTCTAGGATCTTAAACCATCATGTTTCATATCAGTGTATCACATTGAATATGTATGGGACTCAGAGGTTATCAGAAATATGATGAGCGACAGGAGACACTATAGGGCAGGCCTGCTTAGTGTCTGGACAAAGATCAATAGAGGATTGATGTCTGAGGCACACACAATCATTTCTATCTTAGTTATATAATACATTCATGTGGATTTTCTCTTAGGTTGCTCAACTGGATTTAGCGAGCAAAATACAAGATTGCCTGTGGCAACAAATAGTTTTCTTATTTTTCAATTTTATTTTTTTAACTAATTTTAATCAAAGTTATTCTGTAAATTGCAACCTTTCCTTCGATATATCACAGATGAAATATTAAGTGCCATAGTTAATATCTTCCTGAAAACACTTTAAGGAGAAGCACAAGGTATGGTGTTGTGGGCTATGAATGCCCAACTCATATGTGCAAAACAGTGCCCTGTTTATACTACTTGTGCACAGGGATGTTGGAACCCAGTGCTTGATTAGGCTGTTCTGCTGTAAGTTTGCCAATCAATGAATGGATCAGGCAAGTATAGAGCCAAGATTTGTTGGACAACACATGGGGCTTCAGAACACATCCTAGGTGTATGTCCACTCAGACAGTAACAACCTGAGTATAAAGAATCTCACTGGATTGTAACACAGACTCCAATATATCCAAGTGTTTGATCGTAAAACTTGGCCACAAATCAATAGTACCTTCCACTGGGATAAAGGATCTTACAGTAACCAGTTTGGAGCTGGCATACTGTCCTGTCCAGTTCTAGAATGGTCAACTACTTCTACGAGTTTGATCAAACCATAGGAATCATACTGACAAAATCCCTGCTGAGTGAAGACCTGCTCACATCTCTCTCCAAATTCTCCTCCAACTGCAGGCCAACCTATCTGAGCGCCCCTGTCTCAACCCTTTGTGCTAAAAGGCTCATAGTGTACTGCTGGGTACAGTGTTATCATCTGGTCCATGCAGACTGACCAATACCACTGTTCTCATGGCGTCGCCTGTAAATAGGAGATAATTATTCTAGCAAACAGTCATGTTTGCAGTCTATGATGATGAAATTAGTTTGCAATTACAGGACTCATGAAAAGATAGTGACCAGGAAAGGTAGATACAAAAAGACTGGCTGTGGGAAGAAAAGAACACAACCATGTCATTATATACAGTATTACATTATAGGGAAGTTGATAAATAAACAAAGACATGTATTTTATTGGTAGAGGATATGGAAGAAAGGGCATCTGGGTTTGACCTTTATTATAACCAGCACCCTATCAGCGCGGTTGCATGCCTCTCTGCCATCCCAGAGTTCATTGCACAAAAAAAAAAGCTCAGTAGTCCTCATTGGCCGCCCCGCTCTGGATCGGGTGTTTTGTAACCTTCACACATATATATGTACACATTTTCATACCTTCATAGAACTTGATATATTTAAAAGTCCATGTACTTTTTTTAGCTGGGGAAACCATTTTCCTTATCAGTCCTCGCTTCCTGGTCAGAACATTGTACTTTGCTCAACCAAGACATGGTTATCATGGTTCCCGCGATTTCCTTGTCTGCTGTGCCTGTCCAGTATTATGGAGTGGAGCAGCATGACTCTGACTTGAATCTCTGCGGGTGCGTGTCTCTGACGTTGCGCTCGTTATTTTATACTTCCTGTCAGTTTAACGATATTGCTCTGCCTTCTGGCATCGACTTTATAACCTGTCCGCGAACTGGGCTTAGTCGCTGTTTCGTGGGGTTTCTGTGCAAATTGCTGTGTTGCTCGTCTGACCTTTGCTTGGCTTCTGGTGTTCGATCTTTGGCCTTTCTGACTACCCGTTCCGGTTGTGACCCGTAGCTCCGTCTGACTACCTGATCTGTGTATGACTCTGGCTTGTCTGACTACCCTCTCCATGTTGACCTTGGCTGTGGCTGACTACCCGATCCGGCTTCTGACAGTGGCTTGTCTGACTACGCTCTATATTAGTTATCACTCCTGTCTGACTATCACGGTGCCTGTGATTGCTTACTTGTGCTATCAGTCAGGTGTGTGTACTCTCCATTGGCCACCTGTCTTCTGCCCGCCCAGGATTGCCTTTATAGACTGGGCTGAGTCACCTGCCTTGTACCTGTTCCTTGGGCCTGTTCGCTTGCTACCAGTACCAGAGTTGCTCCTGTAGCCAGTGCCTCTCCTGCATTGTTCCTGCTCTGTTCCTGACCCGGTTGGCAGTGCCGTCGTTCCTGTTTCCATTCCTGATCCCATGCTGCTGTGTTCCTGTTCCGTTCCTGACCCGGTTGGTGGTGCTATCGTTCCTGTATGATCCTGGCTTGTCTGCTGTCGCTGCTGCTGGTTATCCGTTTGGCTGCTGAAGTCGTTATGGCGACATACTGATCTCTGTACACTCCAATCTCACCGGTAGCTGATTTGCTTGTATAGAACCGGTTGGGCATTCGCTTATCCAGTACGCGGTACTGGTTTACTCCACTCTCACCGGTTGCTGATTTGCTTGTATAGAACCGGTTGGGCATTCGCCTATCCAGTATGCGGTACTGGTTTACTCCACTCTCACCGGTTGCTGATTTGCTTGTATAGAACCGGCTGGGCATTTGCTTATCCAGTACGCGGTACTGGTTTACTCCACTCTCACCGGTTGCTGATTTGCTTGTATAGAACCGGCTGGGCATTCGCTTATCCAGTACGCGGTACTGGTTTACTCCTATTCACTGGTAGCTACTTCCGCGTGTTTAGTACCGGTTGGGCGTTTCGTTTATCCAGTATGCGGTACTGGTTTACTCCACCATGCACCGGCTACTGATTCCGCTTGTTTAGTGCCGTGTGAGCACTATTGTTGACCAGCATCAGTGCAGCTTTACTCCACCATCCACCGGCTGCTGATTCTGCTGTATAGAGCCGGTTAAGCAATCGTTTGTCCTGTACGCTTTGCTGGTTTACTCCACATCCACCGGTTGCTAATCTGTTGTGTAGAACTGGGTGGGCTATACTGTTCTTCTATACATGGCACTGGGTTACTGTACATCCACCGGTTGTTGCTGTCTCCTTTGCTAACTGGTTGGGTCTCCTTGGTTGGGAGACTGGTTTGCTCCACTGTTCCATCTTATACTGTTGCTCCATCTATGCAGCATTAGTGGAGCTGTTCCTGTGTCCACTTGGCTGCCTTGCCCGGTAATTTGGCAAGGCCGGTAGAGCCACATTTAGGTTGGCGTGTAACCTCCTGGCTGCCTTGCCCGGTATATTGGCAAGGCCGGTAGAGCCACAACCAGCTTGTCGTGTAAACCTCCAGGCTGCCTTGCCCGGTATATTGGCAAGGCCGGTAAAGCCACTATCTGTTCATTGTGTAAACCTCCAGGCTGCCTTGCTCGGTATACTGGCAAGGCCGGTAAAGCCACTATCTGTTCATCGTGTAAACCTCCAGGCTGCCTTGCTCGGTATATTGGCAAGGCCGGTAGAGCCACAATCAGTTCATCGTGTAAATCTCCAGGCTGCCTTGCCCGGTATATTGGCAAGGCCGGTAAAGCCACAATCTGTTCATCGTGTAAACCTCCAGGCTGCCTTGCTCGGTATATTGGCAAGGCGGTAGAGCCACAATCAGTTCATCGTGTAAATCTCCAGGCTGCCTTGCCCGGTATATTGGCAAGGCCGGTAGAGCCACATTCAGATTGTCGTGTAACCCTTTAGGCTGCCTTGCCCGGTATATTGGCAAGGCCGGTAGAGCCTCCCTTGTGTATCTTGCAATAACTACTGTTTGTACCCATTGTGTATATGTGATGTACGTGTATGATTAGGATCCGTGAGGGTTCCCATTAAACTTTTCAATAAAATTTGATTTTTATCTTACTCTGTGTCTGAGAGTCAAAACAAATCGTGACACTGACTACCACTTGTCCAGATAGATCAAGGGCTCGCTCCTTTCCTTGGGCACTTAACTACCAAGCTGGTAGAATTGCAGTTGCTTCCGCTCCGCCTAGTTTGTTGCCTCCGTTGCGTGCTACCTATCTGCCTACCTGTACTAACGCATGTACACTGTTGCCTCCGCTCAGTCAAGCTGTTGCCTCTGACAGGCAAGTGCAGATTAGTCTCGCCTGACGCCTCCTCTCTGTGTTCTCCTACTGGCTGCCTTGTGTGAGCACTTACTCTGCTGACTGGAGTAGTGCTAGTTGCAGATTGCCTGTATCTACTGGCTACCCTCGCTCTGTGTCCCCGCTGGGTATCACTAAACCTGCAGCTACCCAAAAGCTCCATCTGACATTCCACTCTCTGAGATTGTCTGGGTACGCTACTTTACTGTCTCAGCGTTCAGTTGCCTATCAGTATTTAGAACCAAGTTGGTTCTGCCTATTCCTTATCTACATACCTGCGGTGGTTAAGTGTCAGCTCCTGGGTAGTGGACTAGACACTGTCCTCACGTCATTCTCCACATTGACTGAGGAAGTGTTTTTGCTCTTTTCATTATTCTGATTATTTTAATAAACTGGTTAAATTCACTTGTACAGTTGTCGTGTATTTATTTGCCTAGTGACCGTGACAACGGAAAGAAGAAATGAGAAGTGCAAAGCAAATTGCTTCTTCTTGCGTCTTCTGAAAAACAGCCCTTGCCATAACATATGCATTGTTTAAAGGTATGAAAACTTTTACATATACTTGGGTGTAATGTATAATGTTACAGCATACTTAGTTCAATTAAGAGCAAATTGTATATTAGCAAGAATGCTGTCTTTTGAATGCAAGAGGGGTGTAACATTACTTTTCTAACCTCTTTTATACTAAAAGACTTAAGAGCAAATACAACAGGATTATTATTATTGTTATTAATTATTATTATTAATGATCATCATTGCTCCAAACTCAGGATAAAAAATGAAGAAGTTAAACCTCATCATTAAATGATTTACATGAAATAGTTGTATCTACCCTTAATAGAGATTGTTACAATTTTATGTAACTTAGTTATAGGCATATTTCTTAATATAGATTCAATTTAAAGCGGAACTACCACCTAACATACACTTTAGCTTAAATAACTCCTCATCTGGCGACTAGCTGCTTACTAGCGCTAGTCGCCAGAATTATTACATTGTTAAATAAATTTACCCTTTCTTCCCCAGCTGACCTGCAGGATGGATCGCAGACATCTTGTCATAGTGACGTCCGCGCTCCTGCGCTGTCAGTCCCTTTTGGAGCTGGACGGCTCCTAGCAACGCCTCCTAGAGCCGGCTGGGACTGACAGCTCAGGCGTGCGGACGTCACTATGGCAAGATGTCCGCGATCCTTCCTGCAGGTCAGCCGGGGAAGAAAGGGTAAATCTATTTAACAATGTAATGATTCTGGTGACTAGCATTACTAAGCAGCTAGTCCCCAGATGAGGAGTTATTTAACCCCTTAACAACCCTTGACGGTCATAGTACGTCATGGGTAGATCTGACTTAACGACCCATGACGTACTATGACCGTCATGGAATTCCGGGCTCCCCCCCGTGGCTGCACGCCGTTCAGGGAGTCTGGAATCCGAATAATAAAAAAAAATGCTCCGTGGTCCTTTAGTGACCGCAACTTGCCCGCGCGGCTGGTCGTTAAGGGGTTAAGCTAAAGTGTATGTTAGGTGGTAGTTCTGCTTTAAAAAACGCATATGACACAATAATCTCCAGCTTCATTTCATCTTCCAGAAATTTAACTTACCGCTATGCCTTGTACTGTTGCCAAGTAAAGAACTGCCAAATCATCTAGGCTCTTGGATAAAGTTAGTCCGACAAGCTATAGAGAAAAAAGTACATTGTTTACATTGAACTGCTTTGATTCAACTATCAGAAACTAGCATAGACTCATAGATACACAGTGGAGCAATGCTTGAACAAACTACCTACCCCACAGGGGACAAATGAACCTTTCAAATGATTTAACATAGCTTTTAAAGGAGCAGTAAACTTTTGTAATGATAAAACATATATTGTACTGCTTTTCCTGTTGATAAAAAATACATGTACTCTCACTGCGAAGAGATGCATATTTTCACTTATTACAGTTTAAACCTGCATTTTTCCTACATCAGCATAGCCCACTCAAATGCGTTATTCTGTTACATTCTATTTGAGAAGAAAGTCAGTGACAAACATTTCTTCACAGAATGTGGTAGAACTTTCAGGAAGTAAACACACTGTAATTCTCTTCTTGATTATTTAAACTGTTATAATATTTGAATAAAATAATTGACAGCAGTGTGAGTGCCCTTGTTTTACTCTGCAAGAAAAGCTCTATAACATAGGTTTTCAGAAAAGTTTACTGCTCCTTTAACTTCATTGAATGCTAGAAAGGGCTACAACACACTGCAAGCATTCAATGATTTTACATACCCATTAAATCACTGGGCATATGAGAGATTTTTATTTGTCCCTTGTGTGCAACTGCTTCTTTTTTAGCTTTCTGAATAAGGATCTGTGTGCCCAACGGTGATCACAATAAACAAGTTATGCTGCCATCTTATGTTACTGAATACTACTACAGACATTTCTTTCTGCAGACATCATCATCATCATCATTTTCCCCTTAAATTGAGAACAAGCCAAAAAAGCCCATACAGAAAAAGATGCAGCACGATAACAGCTAGTCTTATAAAAGTTTCAGGAATATTTTTTGTTGTTGTCTGTGTCATTATTTTTCCTTCCAGGACACACATACACACCCTCCAGCAGCAATTAAAAGTATCAAGTACTTATGCTTCATATACTTACTTATAAATCTGTTCACTGAAATCCAACATTTTTATTCATCTCAAAGAGCTAGATCTCACTGGCCTTATGTATAAATGTAGAGTACTGGAATTCTGTGGTAAATCAACTGCACCATCACACACAATTGCCCACACTGACTGATTTAAATAGGGCCGAATCATGTTGCAAATGTTCTTGTGCTTCATATGTTACAGTACAGTACAGAAATATGGTTGCACTTGAGATCTTGTTAATTCTGCCAATTTGTTCACTGACTCAGCAGCACAATTTTAAGGGGAACCTGATTAATTAATTATTGTAATTATCTCACAATGGATTTATTTGTCCTTGTTTTGAAATAAAAGTGTTATACCCTTCTAGTGTAATTTTTCTTCATGTGTACTCAAATTCCTATCTAGTCAGTAGTCATAATTATTATCTTTAAATCCAGAGACTGTTTTTCTTCCAATTGAAGTTCATAGGGAATTTTAAGTTCAAAGTTATTAAAGGTCAACTATTTCACAAAGTCCAGAGGGAGTTCCTGGGTTTCTGCCTGGGTTATTAATATACCATTCAGATAATTGTGCCATATATCAGAAGAATGCAGATCTGCCCTTCTTATAAGCAGGTGCATGTTGGTCTAGGTGGCAGAGGAAAAGGAGATGGGAAAGATCATGAGATACTGAGATTTTGGCAGTGGAAAGGATATGTTGAACTTCATTAGTGAGAATGCTAACATTGTGTTTTTATTAATCTGAAACACTGCATCTTTTAATTAAACATAATACATTCTGTGGAGCCAAGAGGTACATGAAAGCAGTTCCTGCAATTTTACCAAGTCTGTTCTTAGGAGAACTAGCTTAATTTGATCAGAATAATGAGTATATATGGTAAACAACTGTGCTTCTTTTTTAAATTCCTAAAAATCTCTCCTTTAAGTCACTTTCTTCTTTGGCAGCCTTTCATACATTTGCCAATCATCCACACTCATCAAGCATCTCCTAAAAACCCACCTGCTCAGGAAGGCATCTCAGTAACAATATTCTTCTTGTGAGATACTGACAGTCAAATCAAAACCATTCTACACTTCCCTTACCGAAATCTTGTACTTATGATCCTCCTCCTACTGTCTTATGCAGTATGTTGTTAACCCAATGTATGATTGCCTTTGCTGTGCTACTTCCCCCTGCTACTAATGCTATTAACTTAGTCCTGTATTTATGTATTAGCCTGATGTTGTTAACACAGTCCTGTATTTTTTAATTGTCCTATTATTATTTCTGTAAAGAGCTGAATCCATGTATGGCACTATTTAAATAAAAATACATACATAAACATGATGACATTCATAAGTTGTAAGAGTCCTATTTTTGGGAACTTAGAAGAAGTAGAAAAAAAGGAAGAAAGGGCAAGGGGGGGCAATAGTATGCTATGGTGTCAAGAGGGCCTTGTGAGTTGGAGCGTTTGGTAAAATTAGTTCAGCTGCAATTTTAGTTCTAATAAGGTTTTGAAGTTATAGAAGATGGTAGATAAAGTCCAAGTGAATTAGGTTTGCTAGACAAAGTAAAAAACTGCAAAGAAACTACAAAGTTGGCAGTGTTACAAGGTATGGGGACAGGCTTATCTTAAAAGAGATGTTCACGTGATAGGTTTGAAGGCAAGATAGCTTGGTTAGAATCTGCTGGGACTTGATAGTGATATCTATAGATAGGGTATAGTGTGGGAGAGGTTGTGAAGGCATTAGGGGAAATGGCTAGGAGAAAGAAGAGCATTCTGTGAGTTAGGAGAATGGAAAAGAGTACTGGAACAAAAATGCAACAAATTAATGCATATATGATATAAGACTCAAAGGCATAATACAGACAATGGGGCAGTGGATAGGTACTAGGGAGAACCATTGAAAGTAAATTTGGAGACATGAAAGCCTTCTAATGAAGTTCCAGAGTGTGTGAGAGTGTGTGTGTGTGTGCGTGTTTATACCTTCCCTAGCCAACAACTGTAGTCTTGTAGCCTGTGGAAACCGAATTGCAGAAAATGAATCACGTGGTTTAAGTCACAGACTACAATAGTAAAAACTAACTTCCACTGCCAGTCTTGGGGAGGGAACAACTTTCTGACACTACATAATAATAAGGCTGCATAGCCCAGACTCTGGCTTTTTACCTTGGCTTTGCTCTCTTAGTAGCAAACTTAGTATACTATGATAGTTTCCATTTAAGGGGGATTTCAGTTATTGTTACAGAGGATGAAGAAGACATAATATACATAGGTTGCTTTATAGGTTTTGTTTTGTATCAGATGGATATCAATGGAGGAAAAGCAGATAAATAGTTAATGAGAAGAAATAGGGAGGAAGGACAGGGGCAACAAGAGGTAAATTATAATATGCTTAACATATATGTGATACTGAAACTCATATGGAGTTATTAGCCCATCACCATAGTGTATGATGCAGTTGGTTTTGTCCAGAATTGCAACTCTTTAGCTTAGAGTGGCAAGTTACGGTGGGTGTACAATGTTTTGTAGATACAGTGTAAAACTTTTATTCAATGTTTCAGTTAATATTAAGCAATAAAGTTACAGGTGTCTTGTGGGATGAATAGTGGCCCACTGTGACTTGGCCACTTCTGATAAGAATGGGCCTGTTTTCATTGGGCCTGGCATTTCAGCTCCACCAGACCCCTTGTATATCAGGGTATCCTATTGATTGATTGATGTTGCTGCCTGCATGGCAACCTTCAAGGGGGCGAAATCAGAATGTTGCCTGCTTAAAAACGTGCAACATCAGAATGTTGCCCATTTATGGGTTGCCATGCCATGTAGGCTCTCCATGAAGAAGAGCTCAGCCCTCTGGGACTCTGTAACTCAGGTACACCCCCAAATTTCAATATTTTAACCTTTTGCTCCACATACTCCTCTGACACGAGTTACATGAGACTAGTAAGGGTTGATCACAGAAGTGTCAGAGGAGTGTGCAATGAACTGCAAGGCAATGCACTGCGGAACCCACTGGCACGAAAAGGTTGTCATATTTTTTCAATCATAAATTTCCTTTGCACTAGTGATAGTGCCACAATGAGATAATTCTTTATCCCTCATCGAGGTTTTTAATATGAAGGATAACCCTTTAGTGCCAACGAGGTACGCAACGCATTGCTTTGCAATACATGTACCCCTCTGGCACTCAAAAGGTTAACCCGCAGGTATATGGTGATTTGTTCTTGCTTCATTTGCTCAGGCCAGGCTTTGGAGCACTCACTCACACACAGCACTAACAGCTAAGGTAGAAGGGAGAAAACACTGACCACCTACATGAGAGAGCGATCCATAAACGGGCAACATTCTGTTGCCCCTTTATGCAGGAGATATTCTGATGTCGCCCTTTTGAGTGTTGCTATGTAGGCAACGGCATTTTAATAGTAAACCATTAATCAGCCCCTTATTGTGTGGTAGCCCAGTGGCATCATAGATGGCAAATATAAATAGAGATTTTAACCCACTGAGTTCTAGAGAAGTCTCCAAAGCATTCCCATCTCTGTACCATTAACCAACAGACAGGCCAAACTATGTCAGAAATTACAGTTTCCATGTCAGGCACAACAAAAAAAATATTGTTTACAGCCAGGCCTTAAGGTATAACCTCATCTGCCCTGAGACTTCTGACCAGAATGAATATCTTACAAATCTCAGGAGAGATTTTATCAGTCACGGATAGAATACCCAGGTCACACACACTCAAATTCAGAGAGCCACTAATGCACCTAGAAGAAATCTTATGAAATGCAAAACACCACAGGATGAGAAAGGTTGTAATTAGTAGTCACCTTCAACTTCAAACTTGAAGTTCTGAGCAAAATTGAATAGAGCTTCAAATAATACTGCATATAGATGAAGCCTCCTCTGTTCGCTTCCAAATATCAACCCAGTCTGAAATAACTGTTAGAACTCCCTAAACAGGAATTGGTACATCTCCATGCCAACAAAAGAGATGTGAAATGTGTCTGCACATATATAGACCACTGATAAAGTATCCATTTCCCATTCCCAACAAAAACAGACTCTCATGGGCACATTCTGCAGATCACCTAATGCTCTCTACCTCATCATGTGTGAGGAATATCTCAACACTGTTTTATACATATAGGTGAGAAAGGCAAACTTTAAGAAACCAAATTAATTCACATACAATTAGTGTTAGCAAGAAGAAAAATGATCAACTGTGGGAATATTAAATGGACACTACCAAAAATCCAAGCGTCAGAGTACTGATGGGAAACTTTCAGAAAGATCTGGGAGTACAAGCTGATGACCAAGTTTAAAGGGATGGTACTGTTTCAAAATAAAATCAGATCCAATTAATCTTCATAGTATTTGGGCCATGGTGAGTGTTATTTCAACACTGTCAGAGTTGTAGTTCTAGAGTAATTGAATGATAAAGTATCCCCCTCCCTCCCCTTTTACTGATGTAACACTGCTCAGCTCAGAGCAGCAAGGTGGTGTCCAGATGGCTTGCAGAGAGGGACAATCTTCAATTAGCATAAGGGAAAAACCTGTCAAGGGGGGCAGGGTTTTCATTGTTCTCACAGTAAGAAGACTGTCACTTGCTGTGAGCTGTCTGGTCTTAAGACCAGATTCCACATCTGAGGGGAGGTGGCTTATAGTAGGTAAACGGGATGGGAGGGGGATACTTTATCATTCAATTACTCTTGAACTACAACTCTGACAGTACTGAAATAACATAACATGCCTGAGGAAGAGACCTAAGGTCTTGAAAGCTTGCATCCTAAATCTGTTTAGTTAGCCAATAAAGGTATCAACAACTATATTTGCCTCCTGTATTTCTACGGCTAACACAGTACCAACTCTCATCTAGTATTGAAATAACACTCTCCATGGCCCACATATTATAAAGATTAAATGGAGCTGCTTTTATTTTGAAACATTTCTATCCCTTTAACACTCTGTACGTGGCCTGAACCATGGCAAGGACTTTATGACACATTATTCGATACAATAAGCACCTTTTACCCACACATCCTACATAATAATTCGCTAAATGTGTGTTTGTCAGAAGCCGGCATGCACAGTAGAGATGGCTGCGCACGCTGCAGTCATGCCCGCACTGCAGCTGATAACAGAGTGGGGTTCAGAATTCAGACTGTATTCTGCACAGAGAGGACTAGGAGCTCCCCGCTCCGTTATCAGCCGAGGCAAGGGGAGTCTCTACTGTGCATGATTGCGGGAGTTGCTGGGTGGCACTGTGGCCTGTGTACACGGCCTCTTCAACAAGTTCAATATACTTTGCCATATTTGTCAGACTGTGTCAGATATTTGCTGCAATACAGGCCCCATGAGGTGGGATATGTTGATTCCTCAGCACTACATAAGGTTAAAAGGTCAAGTAGGTGACATATTTCTGCTGGCATTGGAGAGGTTAATATGGTTACAGACTGTGACCATATTAACCCTCAATGTTAGAAGGATTTCAAGCACTACTCGGCTTAAATCTTCTCATGATCAGTCAGTAACCACTTAGTGATCTACTGGTAGATTGTGATCTAATATATTGGGCACCCCTGAGCGAATCCATAATAAACAACAGAATATCCAAATTTCCCACATTCAGTCACAACTTGCTATTCTTCGTCTTAACCCCTTGAAAACTATAGGGGTATGCAACACCATGCTTCACAATGTGTTGTGCATCCATTTAGTTCTCAAGGGGTTAAGCAAGCTTCTGTAACATTACACTTGAAGGTCATTATATTGGCCAAAGTTTGGGACGCAGGCTTTTCACTGTAATTCTGCAAATATTCTAGATATACTGATTAAAATTAAGCAGTGGGTGTACATGATCCCTGCACATTTCTAATTGATGAAACCCAAGATATTATGGCATAGATAATGATTATAGTTTATTTATGGAGCTCCGGCTTATTCTGTAGCGTAATGGAAATCTAAATTGTAAAGACAGTAGGAGATGTAATAATATCACCCTGTACTTTAGTAGGAGCTGTAACTGATTTCTTAGTGCTACTCCTGCCTAATCCCAATTTATTAAACTATTTATATTGAAAATTGCCCTCCATTTGTCATTTGTATCAAAGGGAGGATTGTTTGGGAGGGTGTTTTGGGCCGTTCATTTCCCCTGCACCTTCCTTGTTTTACTTTATGCATTACCTTATGTATTAACTAGGCACATACGAAATTGGAATAGCTTTACTCCATTTTCTTATGCATTCTAGATGGGGAGATGTTTTGGACTTGCCGTTGGTATGCACTAAATTGTTCATACTCTACAGTGCAGTGGTGGGCAACCTGACACCCTCCACCTGTTTAGGTTTACAATTCCCTTCATCCCTAGCCAGCCAACAGTTGGCTGCGGATTATGGGAATTGTAGTCCTGAATAGTCTGAGGATCTCAAGTTGCCTACTCCTGCTCTAGTGCATGCTCTGGAGTACAGAAGCAGGAGTAGGGAGCCAATGTCCTAGTGAAGTAATTAAGCTGCTCCCAAAGTGATGCTGATGTA
The DNA here is from genome assembly GCA_037306005.1 of Rhinophrynus dorsalis. Lineage (NCBI taxonomy): Eukaryota > Metazoa > Chordata > Amphibia > Anura > Rhinophrynidae > Rhinophrynus > Rhinophrynus dorsalis. Next base: position 237,346,073 of record CM074722.1, on the reverse strand, counting down.
CTATGAAATACTCAAGCAAGTCTGGGAAAAAACAACTGCTCTATAGGGGGCTTTTAATACATTGGATACTATACCAGTCTCCAATGCATTGCTAGGCAATTCATGTTGATTTAGACCCTATACTGAACTTTGGGTACTCTGAAACTACCCCAGTTCTGCTTATGACATCAACTTTAGTAACTGGACAATTCTCCAGTACAGTTAAAGTGGAGAGTGGAGTACCTCAGGGTTCAGTATTAGGTCCACTGCTTTTTAAAATGTTTATAAATTACCTGAAAATAGATTTAGAGAACAAAATATCAATATTTGCAGATGACACTAAACTATGCAAGGTAATTAATTCAGAACAGGATATTTGCTCTCTACAGAAGGATTTACATAAAATGGCAGATTAGGCAAACAAATGGAATATGAAGTTTAATGTGGGAAAGCATAAAGTCATGCATTTGGGAAGAAAAAATCCCAAGGCTACTTAATTGAATCTTTTTAGGGGACTTTTTGATAGAGAAAGACCTGGGTATCTTTGTAAGCTACAAACTTGGAAACAGTGACCAGTGACAAATAGCAGTAGCAAAAAAAAGCCCTATCTTGCATAAGAAGGGGTATTGAAGCAAGAGTGGATAACATAATTTTGCCACTGTACAAATAATTGGTAAGACCTCACCTCTGAAAAGGGATATACTAGAATGCAGAGGGTACAGTGAAGAGCAACAAAATTAATTAAGGGAATGGAGGACTTGACGTATGAAGAACGACTAGAGAAACTTGGTTTATTTAGTCTAGAGAAAAGATGACTAATTGGAGAGCTTATCACATTAACCACACATTCCAGTGTGGTGGAAGAGAATCGCAAGCAGGGCATCAAGTGGCATCTGAGGAGATTCCATCCCACAGAATATGCTAAGGTGCTGGCAGGGAGGGTTCATCATTACCATTAAACTTTCAGCAAATTGTCATGTGTGCTTAGCGGGGTGTGGACAAGGGGCACAGTGACAGAACATTTTTTCCACATATACTGAGGGCTACTTATTGTGCTGCTACTGCCTCAGGCACATCACTAGAGCTAGTTATTGCAAGTGGAACCTTCATCATTCATCAACCATTTTACTGCTGTTGTTGATCCCTTTCCCTTTCAGCTGTCTAATCATCCTGCTGCTTAAACAACTCAGGGGCAGCAAGAACAGCAGTCGCAAATTCCGCATCTACATCAGGGCATTTGACAATGGCCGAGACCACTGGCCACCAGGACATCACCTGCTGGCAAGTAGCCCAGTAGGACTTTTTTTTACTCAGGGTTTGTGCTTAAAAAAAATCCAAAAAAAAAATCATAGTCCTACAATAAAAAATAAACAATTTTGGGGGGTTTGTTTCTAACAAGCCTAACTCCTACAAATCAATGTTTCCTTAGGGCTTGTGCCAAACTTAAGTCCTACAAATCAATGTTTCTTCAGGGCTTGTGCCTCTAATAAGTCTAAGTCCTACAAATCAATGTTTCCTCAGGGCTTGGGCCTCTGAAAACAAATCTAAGAAATCATCCTCTACAAAATACTCTGTCAAGTCAAGTACCAGTCAAGTGCCTGAGTTTCTCTCTTTTACCCGCAGTAAATCCAGAAGAGCTACCCCTTCCTTCTGTGCCATAAAAGGTACAAAAATGCTCATGCTATTTTATAAGGTGCAAACTAACAGAGAGGGAAAAAGGTCTGTACTTGCTATAAGGGTACAGTTGAAGGTACAGAAAGTACAGAACTTTTACTACCATGAACTTAATTTTCCCCATGATCAATATGGTATCAATAATGTGTAATACATCACTATTATCTATTTCCCACTTTTGTTAAGACATGCACAGTTCTAGTATCACGTGTTGTTTCTTACCATGCCCTTCAAAGTGAGATCAGCCAAGGGAGATCTGTTACCGTGGAAATCAGGCCAAACATGTAAATCAGCAGCAAGAAACCCCACGGGCCCTGACTTCTTAATTTGGTCCAGGTGATTATTTAAGTATGTATATATATGTTGGCCCCTAGAAATAAAACATGAGAAAGGAGATTTATTTTCTAGGATGTAAACATTTGTACATCTGTGTTGGAAAAGAAAACACTAGAAAGTAGTGATGTAATTGCCAGGCTCAGAACACAATGCAGTTCATTTTCATTAGCAATCAGCAGTGATCAGCAGCACTCTTTGAAAGATTGGGGTTGATTACTACACAAGTTAATGTTGTTGTTTTTTTTTTTTTTTTTTTTGATTATTGATTAAACTAAAAGCCACAATTAGTTGCCCCTGACAGTAAACTAATTGTGGCTCATTTGGGGAGTACCATTTGACTCAGATATGATGGTTCTACAGTATAGTTGTAGGGTCTCTAGGGACTGAATGCATCTCTAGTTCAGATCTATGACTGATTGTCTTTTAGAATTCCAGGGAAACAATAATCCCGTGAACTTATCACTTCCTGGTCAGGAGGATGAATTGTACTCTACAGACTAAGACATATCAGGAACAGAGGGTTACAAAGGAAAATAGGGCCTTATTAATAAAGGCAAACTGGAGCAATTCTGGAGCAAACCAACTGCACTGTAGGAAAAAAAACCCCTGTAAATTCCCTCAATTCTCATCGACTTAGGGCTTTTAACCCCTTGAATTCTAGAGAGGTAGGAGACCATTCTTCCATTGAAGGGCTTAAAAGCCACATTTAAACCAAAAGAAATGTTTATTTGTCACCTACTGTGCAGTTGCTTTGTGCCAGGATTGCTCCACTTTGTCTTTATACATATGTGTTGCAAAATTTGCAAGGCAAGCAGAGGACAGGCAGGGCTGAATAACCACTTGTTGGTTTCTCACCTGGGACAATATCCACTGTCAGTGCTAGATGGTATGCGTTATTGAGCAAATATGTGGGAAATCAAAAATGCTCACTAATTTAAATGGGACTTTTAACCCCTTGAATGCTTGAAGACCTCTCTAGCTTTAAATGGGTCAAAAGCCCCTTTTAAATCATTTACCTGTCCCCCATGGTACAGTTGGTTTAATGCAGAGTTGCTCCACTTTACCTTTATACATTAAGCCTGTTGTTCCCCCAGGCATGCAGTATTATATATTTCAAAATAGGTAATGCTTGGTACTGTGTTAGCCAATGAAATATTGAGTAGAGTAAAATTGTACCTTTTTTGGCTAACTGGGTGGCTCTAGGATGCAAGCTTTCAAGACAACTAGGTTTCTTCTTCAGGTATAATAAGAATCCTATTATGCCTAAACAAGAGACCTAGCTGTCTTGAAAGCTTGCATCCTAGAGCCACTCAGTGAGCCAATAAAGGATATATATATTAGACTTAAAGAAACAACAGCACTTGCATGGCTTGAAGGAATATCCAAATTTGTGCTCCTTTATTACCAATGTTTCGACCTTAACTGGGCCTTTGTCAAGGTAAAAAAGGAGCACACATTTTGATGTTCATTTAAGCCCTATGAGTGCTTTCATTTCTTCAAGTCTATTATACACTTCCTACAACTGACTGGCACCCAGAAAGTGACTATTCCATTTAGCAAGTACCCAAACATCTGGACTTATTTATATTATATATATTTTGTCCTGCTGAATAAAACATGAGTACTCCAGTTGGAGATTTTAATTTGAACGTTATTACAGCTAATACTTATTATTGTTTTTAATTCAAACTGTTAGCAAAAGCACCAGCACCAGATGATGTCCAAAAGGATTGTCTTTTATAATGTACACTGTCAATGTCTGAGTCATAGACTACGGCTCCCCATAGCAAGTGATATGAGCAGCACCACCTGGAGACTGCCTTGAAATACCATGTTTTATTTAAAAACGAATCAGATCTGTAGTAACTTGAATGACAAAAACATCTCACTAGTGAGAGTACCCCTGTTTTTCTCAGCAGGAAAAGCTCTATAACATATTTCTGATTTAAAAAGTTTATTGCTCGTTCAATTTCTGTCAAGCTATGGCCCTGCCCCTAAGTCTCAAAAGTGGCAAAGTTCCTTATTTTATCTTAAAGGAACAAATACCTCCTACTAATACACCCACCTTCATTTCATTTACTTGCCAAAGCAGAATGCATGCATGAGCCTGTAGAAGATATGAATTCTGGGGTAGATGGAATTTGGTGTCCAGCAGTCCTGCAAGCAACTCTATGGAAGTTATCTCTTCAGCCAAGGCACATAATGGCAATTAGGATTTTTTGACCCAAGTAGAAATATAGAAACATAGAATATGATGGCAGATGAGAACCATTTGGCCCATCTAGTCTGCCCATTTTCCTACTGTAAAAACCTCAAGACTTGTTTAATCCTTGGTAGGGGCTACTACTGGAAAGCGTTTGTATTTAAAGCACAGGAACTTAATAGCAAATTCTTTTAGCCCTCTGGATGTTACAGAGGTACCCAATTCATTGTGGAATAATATGCTGACCTCTCTAGTATCCATTGGGTTTAAAAACCCTCTGTGCAATGGCACCATGAAATCTTAAATAGGATTGATTGGCCATTGTCTGATTTAGAGTGGGTTGGTAATATTCATTTAGCAGCACATGTACACAGAGCCACACACTAATGAAATCCCTCCGGGAATCTGGCATATGCTTACCACTCTGACTTCTGACCTGCCAGCAGCTGTATATTTATTCTTTGAATTCAGCCATTTAGCTACATGTTTTTTCAATTATACCTTAACATGTGCACCCTATCAAAGTATATCATTCAGAGTGAAGTACACTTGGAAGACATTAAAATAATTAATTCACATCACTACTCACATAATTTTAAACTTTATGCCTTTTTGGAACTGACTGGGTAATTTAAAATGTTAAACAATTGTTTTTTTTTTTAAAGCACTCTCCATTCATCTTCAGTATAACTGCTTATTTATATGAGCAGTTTTATACATCGTATAGTCAACAAAACTGGACTGGAAGGCATATTTGAATTTCAATGGTTTATGATAACTTCATACACTTTACAAAGCTTGTTTACTAAAACGTGGATGCTTTAATGTGCCAGATGAAATGAAATGTAAAAATGTATTATACCTGACAATGATTACACAGTAGCAACATTTTTAATACAAAGTCCATCTAACCTGCTCACTGAGACACTCAACACTTCTTCCCCAAAGGTTAAAGACATTGGACAGATGATCAATAAATAAATAAATAAATATTATGAGTGTATATAAAGGTGATTTTGTGGTAAGGCTGTACGTAGACTATATAAGTATGCTCACCACTGTTCTTAGCCTTCACTCTGCCCATGATCTTAGCTTAGTCAGTGAACACTAGTCTTAGGCTGCCATCTGTCCACACTACTTCCATCAAGTCTTCTGTTATTGCCTGCTTGACACACACACTATCTGCCAGTGCAGGTAGCTGAATAAGTCTCAACCTCCTGTGGTCAATCTGCTCCTAAGTACTGTCGGGCTTTACTACCACCTGCATCTAACATATAGCAGCTTTCCCAACCACCTTTATTCCTGGGTTCTCTCTGCAGCACTCTGTACCACCTTCTCTCCTGAGCTCCAGCAACAGTATCTTACACTGCCAAGTTGCCAACTCTCTTTAGCCTTCAGTGTATGAATCTTTTGGAATCTCATCAATTGCACTTCCCTTTCATAAAGCCTATGGTTGACTTTCCTGTGCTATTTCCTCCTCTTTCAGCAGCAGTTTGTCTGCAGTCCTGTTACCTGGGCAAGAAATAGACCTTACTGAAAAGAACCTCTTCCTCTGCAGAAGTTGAAACCTCCTCTCCTCTAATCATAAGGGTTAGCCCCGAGTTATTTGATCAGGCCTTAGAATGAAAAGCTCTCTAGAGAGATCCTTGTATTGATCTTGCATATACTTATACAAAGTAACAAGATCGCCTGTTAGGAATCTTTTCTCTAGAAGAAATAAATTGTTTAGACTAGACATTTTTCATACTTCATATCCTCCATTACCTTAATTAATTTTGTTGGTTTTCTCTGTACTCATTCCAGTTCTAGAATATCCATTTTCAGAACTGATGCCAAACATCTTGCTGCATATTTGAGGTAAAGTCTTACCAATGATTTGTACAGTGTTAAAATTGTATTATCCACTCTTGCTTCAATAACCTTTATTTATTAAAGACAAAACTTTGCTTTTGCAGCTGCTGTTTGACACTGATCACTATATTCAAGTTTACAGTTTACGATAACTCCCAGATCTTTCTCTAGTAATGAATATTCTAGAATGATTCAATTAAATTATTTGATCAGATCTTGAAATCAAAAGTTCACTAGAGAGATCCTTATACAATATATTTTTCTTTACAGTAAAAAACAAAGTTTGGCTAGATGCTTTTCATAATTAAAATCCTCCATTCCCTTAAATAACATTGTTGCTCTTTCCCTGTACTCTCTCCAGTTCTAGAATATCCTTTTTTAGAACTAGTGCCAAAAATTGTGCTACATATTCGAGGTGACCAGTGATTTGTACAGTGGCAACATTTTGTTATACAGTCTTGCTTCAATGCCCTTTATTTTGAAAGACAGTGCCGTGTTTGCCTTTGCTACTGCTGTTTGACTCTGATCACTATATTAAAGTTAACAATTTATGAATCCCGGATCTCTCTCTCTCTCTCAAAGTTTGGCTAGATGCATTCCATACTTCAGATCCTCCATTCCCTTAATTCATTTTGTTGTTCTTCCCCTGTACTCTCTCCAGTTCTAGAATATCCTTTTTTAGAACTAGTGCCAAAAATTGTGCTACATATTCGAGGTGACCAATGATTTGTACAGTGGTAACATTTTGTTATCCAGTCTTGCTTAAATGTCCTGTTATATGAAAGACAGTACTGCGTTTGACTTTGCTACTGCTGTTTGACTCTGATCACTATATTCAATTTAACAGTTTATGACTCACGGATCTTTCTCTAACAATGAGTCTCCAAAAATGATTCAGGTAAGTTCATAAGTAGCATTTTGATTTGTTTGTTCCAAATTAATAACTTTACACTTTCTTACATTAAATTTTATACTACATTTTTTTTACCTAACCTGCCATTTTATGTAAATCCCTCTATAGAAAACAAAAATCTTTCTCTGATTTTATTACCTTGTCACTTGCAAATATTGCAATTTTGCTCTCTATACCTGTTTCCTGGCCATTTATAAACAAGCTAAAAGCAGTGGACTAAGTAAAACCTGAGGCACTCCACTCTCAGCTTTGACTGTATTGGATAATTTTCCATTTACACACAGTTCTCTATCCTTCAACCAGTTTTCTATACTTATTTTATACGCCAGACTCCTGTGTGGCACTGTATCAAATGCTTTTGAAAAATATAGATATGCTACATCTACAGCTTAACCATTTATCGAGGTTGCTACTTACTTCTTCATAGAACCACAATAGTTGATTCCTGCTAATAACTTTCTTTTGCGCAATATGATCCTGAATATAATCCATTATTATCCCCTCAAGCAGTTTTTTTACTGCCACGGTCAAACTCATGCACCTGTCCAGGTACCCTTTCAAGTGGGCCTCGAAGGGCATTAAATATTTAGGGATTTGGATCGCTCCCACTATATACTCCACAAACACTTTGAACTACCCCCCTTACTATAGATGATTAAACCTGACCTCAACACTTGGACTTCCCACTTTATCTCTTGGTTGGGTTTGGGATGCATAAATTCAATTAAGTTGAATATTCTCCCCAGAGAATTTTACCTGTTTCAGACTCTTCCCCTCAAGATCCCGTTGACTTTTTTTACCCAGCTTTGCACATATGTTTCTCTCTTCATTTGGAAGTCTTGTATCCCTAGGCTTAGCCGCAATTTAGCGGTCTGGCATAGATTACAGGGAGGCTTGGGCATCCCTGATTTTAAAAGATATTACCACTCCATTTTGCGTTCATTGGTTTTGGATTGGCACCATAATGCTCTATCTAAAGTATGGGTTTCTGTAGAATGCTCCCTACTCCCATCGCAGGATATACTCTCTGAGATTATGATTCCCTTGTGATCTAGGATGTTCAGGTCCCTTGACCACCTAGTCTTGGATGCCTTTTTAACTGTTTGGCAATTATATACAACCTCATTCTCTCTTCTTCCTCTTCCCTCCCTAGCATCTCCGGTTTTTTATCACCATGCCACCAAATATACTCTTTTGGCTAGGGACATTCCACAATGGACAGCTGACCAGAACCTCAGGATTGGGGATTTTATTGAGTCTTTATGGACTCAATTTGATCTCTCATCAGGCGAGATGTTGAGTTTTTCCGCATTCAGCATTTCTTGGAGTCTTCTGCTGTTAGACATGGGTGGTCCCGACCACCAACTAAGTTTGAATCACTCCTACAGGACAGTTTCTCAACAAAATATATAATATACTGTCCGAACCTGCCTCATCGTCAAAGCTACTATATTTACAAGTGTGGGAATCAGAAATAGGGGAAACTATCGGATAACGACTAGCAGTGTATTTGGCACACATCTAAATCCTGTTCTATCTCCACCCAGCTTTTGGAATTCATTTTAAATTTCTCAGTAGATGGCATTATTCCCCTGTGTGATTACATGCTATGTTCCCCACTGTCAGTGATAGATGTTGGAGATGTGGTGGAGGGCTGGGGTCACAGCTCCACATTTGGTGGACATGCCCTGTCTTGAAGGACTACTGGAAGAAATGCTTGGATTGTATTGACTGCAGTCTGAACATTGAGCTGTCAAGAGACCCCTGGCAAATTCTCTTTTATAAACATTTACCCCCTCTGCATTCTACTTTATGTCAAATCTTACTGGCTTTTTGGGCTTAGCCAAAGCACAGATACCGGTCCACTGGAAATCTGCTGATCCACATGCTTATTCTGAGTGGGTTTCGAAGGCCAGAGACCACATCACCCTGTTGAGGCTCACAAAATTGAAATTGGGTGAATACCCCAACTTCATTACCGACTTCATCAAATCTCAATTCCAGCCATAGGACACTTCTCTCCATATGTCTCCATGGACAGTACTTGTTCCCCTCCCTTCCCTCTCTTTATCCCTCTCTTTCTTCTTCTCCCTCTGCTACTTCTTTCGTCCTATGTCCTATCCACTTTGTCTTCGATACTCTCTTCCCTTATTTTCATGCATACAGACTTACTCATTCCAAAGATACTACATCCCCAACCTATGATTACACTATGTCCTGCCTTTATTCACAATTATTGATTATTGGGGCCCTACGTTAATGTCTGTTGTACTCTGACTTCTTTTCCCCCGTTTCATTTACTGTATTTTATACTTCTGTATGAATTCCTATTTTGTACTGTATTTTCTCATTAAAGTTTAAAAAAGAAAAAAAGTGTGGTCCTGTTCCTCTTTTTGAAGAACCCTTGGATGTATACCATCAGGACCAAGAGCATTCACATTCTTAATTGTGTCCAGTCTTCCCTTGATCTCTTCTTGTGTTAACCCTATATTTGATAATGGTGTGGTTGCAATTGTTATTTGATGAGGCTCTCTTACAACTGCTTGTTCGCTGGTATATAGAGATGAAAAGAATGTGTTCAAAATATCAGCCGTTTCCTTATCCTTAGTAATCAACTCATCAACAACAACCAGCACATCAATCCAATTTTTGAAAAGTCAAATGAACCGCTTAAGTTTTTTTGCTATTTATGTATATGAAAAACTTTTTTTATTGCTATTGCTCTCCTTTGCAAGTCAAGTTGTTTTCTATTTTTGCTAAACCACACTGCCTTTCTGGAAACTTTGTTGCACTCTTTGTATTTCAATGAATGCCTTTTTTCCTTGCCATTTCCTTAACTACATTTGCATTTAATTTGTTATCTATTTATTTAGCATTTATCCCCCATGGGTATATACTGTTGAATACATTTCTGCTACCTAAATTTAAATTCTGACCATTTTTCCTGTGTATATTTTCCTTTTAATAATTCATCCCAGTCAGTGTGTTGCATTCATGTTAACATTTTGAAATTAGGTTTTTTAAAATTAAGAGGCTTGTTAAACCTATACAGCTTTGCTTCTTCAAACTGATTCCAGTTACACACAGGAGGGAAAGAAAGAAAAGAAAGAAAGAAAAAAAAAGATAAAAAGAATTAGCTTTTTTTTCTCTCTATTCACCCAAGCACAACTCACAAGTAATCTTTATATACGTTACCTGATTCTTTTACAATCTGCTAGTCTCCAAGCCACTTACCTTTAAGCCAACAATCTAGCTCCCAAATGAGTTAGGCACTTGCTGATAAATCCATGTGTATGATATATGTTATAGAATGTGTGTTTTGTGTTTATGAGGGTATATGTGGTAGACAGTGGTATCCTTTTGAAATGTCGCACTCTCATGTTAAACAGTTGCAAATTTAACATGTCGCACGTCTTAAAATGTTGCATTTGACATGTCACAGGGCTTAAGGGCGCAAGTTTTTGTCGCAGGGCTTCAGGGTGCAAGAAGGGTGCATTAACAGCGCACATTACAAAAAAGGAGGACGCTGCAGTGATGCATAGAGGGCTCAATAATGAAGCATTGTGTCAAAACTTTTTGTGTGTTTTACGTTGGTTTTAGTGTGTTTTGGCTTGGTTTTGAGTTGTTTTTTGTGTTTTGGGTTGGTTTTAGTGTGTTTTTAGGTTGTTTTATAGTGTGTTTTGGGTTGGTTTTACTGTGTTTTGCATTGGTTTTAGTGTGTTTTGTGTTGGTTTTGAGTTTGGTTTTGTGGGTTATGGGTTGGTTTTGGATTGGTTTTATTGTGTTTTTGGTTGGTTTTTAGTGTGTTTTGGGTTGGTTTTTGTGGGTCTTGGGTTGGATTTATTGTGTTTTTGGGTTGTTTTTTGTTGGTTTTGGGTTGGTTTTAGTGTGTTGGTTTGTAGTGTGTTTTGGGTTGGTTTTACTGTGTTTTGGGTTGGTTTTGGGTTGGGTTTTGTGTGTTTTGGGTTGGTTTTACTGTGTTTAGGATAGGTGTTGTGTTGGTTTTTAGTGTGTTTTGGGCTGGGTTTTGGTTTGGTTTTTGCATCCTTATTGCACCCTAACTGCATCCTTAATGTGCCCTTACTGTATCTTAATGCGTCCTTATTGTGCCCTAATTGCATCCTTAATGCGCCCTTACTGCATCCTAATGCATCCATAAGTGCGTCCTTAAGTGCGCCTAACTTCAACATGATTGACATTTTGATGCAGGCGACACATAGAATGTGAAATGTTGTGCTGGCGACATGTTGAATTTGCAAATTGCAACATGCTGAATGCGACATTCGCATTGAAGCGACCAAACAAATGCAAAATTTTAAGACGCACAGTGAGAAGTGCGACATTTCAAAAGTAAACTGTAGACCGTATATATACAGTATCAGAGTGTATGTCAGTGGATCTCACCAAGAATGCCATGGCACTTTGTTGTGCCCCGGGCACTAGTTTAGGGTGAAAGGGTTTCCATGAAGACGTTTAGAAAAATGTGTATTGTTGGATATTGTTAGGCACAGTATGTTTATTTTTGTCATTCTTTATTTTATGTATTTGTCCCGTTATTACATCCTTGACAAGTGACCTATAAAATGTAAGGGGTGCCTGTAAATTCCAGCATGTATGTACGGGTGGCTTGACCAAAAAGACTGAAAACCACTGGTGTATGTGCTAGAATGTGTGCACGTGAATTTATGAGAGTACATGTGTGTGTATAAGAGTTTAGACTCATTACAATCTGGCTTTCTCACTGCTTACTCCACATAAACTTCTCTCGCAAGAGAGGTCAGTGATCTACACAATCACAAGGTCACTACTCAATACTTATCCCTCTTGATCTCTCAGCGGATCAGGGTCTTCTCCAAATTCATCACTCCTTAGGCATCTACAACTTAGCCCTGAACTGGATACCCTTATGGAACTAACTTACCAATCATTCAGTATCTCCATTGCCACCTCTTCCTCTCCTGTCCACCTCTCTGTTGGTCTCAAGGTTCTGTTCTAGGACCACTTCTATTTTCTCTCTCTATACCAAATATACTATGTGAATTTATTAATTAATTTGGACTCAAAAATTACCTCTATTCTGATTACATCCTACTTTATTTGTCCACACCTTCACTGACTCTAGCATTCAGGCTTAAGTCACGGATTTCCTCTCAACTATTTCAGACTGGATGGCTCATAGACTCCTCAACTAATCCTCATACCACCTAGATCAGGCTCAGAAGTGCTTTCCAAGTGACTGTAAATAGCAATACTGTAAATCTCGCTCATTCTCTCCTCATATTATTGCAAATCCTGCAACTTTCTCTTGCATAACATAGCAAAAATTCATACCTTCCTCTATTCCTCCGCAACTAAAATTCGCAAACAAGCACTCATCCTATCCCACATGGACTACAGCAACTTTCTTCTTTCTAATCTCTCTGTCTTTCAACTCATAAAATTCAATGCATCAAAATTCTGCAGCATGAGTTAGTTTACCCTTACCTAGGCTTGTCCCTGCCCTCTTCTCATCCAATTGCTCTAATGGCTGCATAGTTGAATCTGAATATCATAGAAAACCCTTCTCTTATTCAAACCCTTCTCTCCTCTGCCTCCTCCAACATTAACACTTCGATCTTCCTCTATATCCCATCTCACCGCTTATGATCAGCCAACAGCTAACAGAAGAAGATCCATGTCGGCCGACATGAGCAGGCTCTTCAGCAGAGCCGCAATAGCGCGATTTCATTCATGTATTCAAATGGGTGTTATGAGAGTATATGTGGTAGAATGTGTGTGTGTGCGTGTGTGCATCAGAGTATATGTGGTAGAATGTGTGTGTGTGTGTGTGCATCAAAGTATATGTGGTAGAATGTGCGCATATGTGAGTGTACGCGGTAGAATGTGTGTGTATAAGAGTGTATGTGTTAGAATTTGTATGTATGAGAATGTATGTGATAGCATGTTACATGCACATACATGAACCAGATATACAGTATTGCTCATATACTAAGAAAGTGGTGCAGTGCTGGAGCCTACCAACTGATCCATGCTGACAAAAAAATATTCTCAAAATTCCATTTGGTTTAAATGGGGCTTTTCATCCCTGGATTATTAGAGAGGTCTCCAATATATTGTGGAGCAAAGTATTGGATTAAAATCTAGCATTCGAGGTTATAATATCCACTTCCATCAATGGGATACTTTACTTGTTCCTTATAGGGCATCTGGTTTGTCCCAGGATTGTTCCACTTTTGCTTAATACATGTGCCTTAGTATGGGATTCTTCCACATGTGCACCAAGCAAACAACAGTGTACCTTTAACACACACATAGTCCTTTCCAAAGTAAAACAAAATCAAGATAACTAAGAATGCACGTATTTGAATAGTCAGCCTTATGATGCAGTAGAAGCTTATCTTGCTTGGCTATTATACTACCAACTGAACTACACCACTTCACCCTGGTGGTAACACACTACACAGGGACTGATGCTTACTGTCTAATTATCACTCTCCCTTTGAGGCCTAAGCGATCCTGTGCTCTTACCTCTGTATGGCCGCCGGCCAGCATGGCTTCCAGCCACTTCCTCATTGCTAGAGTCATGTTTCAAGCACTGGCACGGACGCCTGTCTATGGGCCCATTCTGTTGGGCCTAATTGGGTCCCGCCTCCTTCTGCTGCTTTATAAACCTCATTGAGGCTTGGACTTATTGCCCATTCGTGGTGTACCTGTGCGTTGCTTCAGTGTTGCTTTTGTTTGCCCCTTGCTTGGCTGCCGTGTTCTCTCCAGATCGATCCTTGGCTTTGTCTGATTTTCCAATCCGGCTCGAGACCTAGTGGCTTTGTCTGACTACCTGATCTGTTTATGACCCTGGCTTGTCCGACTACCTGCTCTGTTTTGACCTTGGCTGTGGCTGACTACCCGATTTGGCTCTTGACTGTGACTTGTCTGACTTACGCTCAGTGCTGCCTTTCGCTCCTGTCTGACTACCACCTGTCCTGGCTAGTTGTGGGCGCACTCTATCAGTGTAGAACAACTGCTACCTCTGTGGTACAGTTGCTGGTTGCCTCTCGCTCCGTTTCCTCCATTCTGTGCATCGTATCAGCTGCCTCCTGGTCCTGTTGCGTACACTCCTCTCTGTGGCCTATATACTGTGCTGCCTTCACATACTTAATGGTGTCGTGGCTGGCTACACTCCACTCTCTTGCCTCCGCTCTGTGCCTACCTATCGGGGTATAGGTTACTCTCTGCCTCACTCCTCCTACCATTCCGTGGTAGAGTCCCTGCTTATGAGATGTCCGTTTCCCTGTCTCGGGTCTGGGAGTTTATCTGTCGCTCTAGTAGTCCGGGTTCCTGGAGTTCCAGGTTTCCATATACGCTGTGATAGAACTAAGCATGGTTCTGCTCCCATATATTCTATAGGCTACAGACAACCGGCTACAGTTCAGTGTCAATCCTTGGGTAATGGACTAGACACTGTCTAGACATTGTCCTCATGCCTTTTCCTACTAGGTTGGGGAAGTGCTTGCTCTTACTTTTAATAAACTGGTTAAATTCAACTGTACCTGTGTCGTGTGTTTCATTTACTCTGGTGTCCGTGACACTTGCTCAGTGACCGTGATACTAATTTTGAAGCCAACCCAGTAGCTCTAAGCAATCTTAGTTTCAGGCTCTCTCTTTCCTGTTTCTGTATAGAAGCCCAAGTTTGGCACTATGTACAGAGTAAAAACTGAACTTCTGAGCCCAGCATTCCTCTCTAACAAATGCAGTGCATATATGATTTCTACAATTGCTCCCTTGATCCACCTACCTCAATGAGACAGTCATAAACAGACCAGAAGAGAAACAAGATGGGGAATGCGTGTTTGAAGCTTGACAATGTGGTCATAAATAAGTAATAGGCTTCTGATTAACTTATCATGTTGCTGCCCTCAAGATGCATCATGCCAGCACTCTTACATGTCACATAGAATTATAGGGCATTCAAGGAGGAAAACTGTCAGTGTTGCATGGAGATTTCCTCTCTGCAATGGCACATGGGAGTGAAAAACGTGAGTTGTAGCACCATTGAGAGGCTACCATGCCTTAGAACAAGACACTTAATCTTGTTCGTGCTTGATGTGTGCTCCTCACAACTCTTTTTGTCTCCCTAAGTTTAAGGGCATCCCAGGCATGGGCCCTTGCTTCCATGTGCCTAGAGGGATTCGGCTGCATCACACTGACGAGGCTCACATAGGCCGAAACGTACGTCTGTGGTTTTGCCGTTTCTCTCGTGCGGAGAGGATTTGCCTGACATTTCGGAGCTGGACTGTCTGTGGGCGGGACCAGTCTGATATGGACATGGAGATTTCCTCTCTGCAATGGCACATGGGAGTGAAAAACGTGAGTTGTAGCACCATTGAGAGGCTACCATGCCTTAGAACAAGACACTTAATCTTGTTCGTGCTTGATGTGTGCTCCTCACAACTCTTTTTGTCTCCCTAAGTTTAAGGGCATCCCAGGCATGGGCCCTTGCTTCCATGTGCCTAGAGGGATTCGGCTGCATCACACTGACGAGGCTCACATAGGCCGAAACGTACGTCTGTGGTTTTGCCGTTTCTCTCGTGCGGAGAGGATTTGCCTGACATTTCGGAGCTGGACTGTCTGTGGGCGGGACCAGTCTGATATGGACATGGAGATTTCCTCTCTGCAATGGCACATGGGAGTGAAAAACGTGAGTTGTAGCACCATTGAGAGGCTACCATGCCTTAGAACAAGACACTTAATCTTGTTCGTGCTTGATGTGTGCTCCTCACAACTCTTTTTGTCTCCCTAAGTTTAAGGGCATCCCAGGCATGGGCCCTTGCTTCCATGTGCCTAGAGGGATTCGGCTGCATCACACTGACGAGGCTCACATAGGCCGAAACGTACGTCTGTGGTTTTGCCGTTTCTCTCGTGCGGAGAGGATTTGCCTGACATTTCGGAGCTGGACTGTCTGTGGGCGGGACCAGTCTGATATGGACATGGAGATTTCCTCTCTGCAATGGCACATGGGAGTGAAAAACGTGAGTTGTAGCACCATTGAGAGGCTACCATGCCTTAGAACAAGACACTTAATCTTGTTCGTGCTTGATGTGTGCTCCTCACAACTCTTTTTGTCTCCCTAAGTTTAAGGGCATCCCAGGCATGGGCCCTTGCTTCCATGTGCCTAGAGGGATTCGGCTGCATCACACTGACGAGGCTCACATAGGCCGAAACGTACGTCTGTGGTTTTGCCGTTTCTCTCGTGCGGAGAGGATTTGCCTGACATTTCGGAGCTGGACTGTCTGTGGGCGGGACCAGTCTGATATGGACATGGAGATTTCCTCTCTGCAATGGCACATGGGAGTGAAAAACGTGAGTTGTAGCACCATTGAGAGGCTACCATGCCTTAGAACAAGACACTTAATCTTGTTCGTGCTTGATGTGTGCTCCTCACAACTCTTTTTGTCAGCACTCTTACATGTCACATAGAATTATAGGGCATTCAAGGAGGAAAACTGTCAGTGTTGCAAATTAAAAGAGGCCAGATATAACATGGCCCATAATTTAGTGGTGAAGGCTAATTGCAAGGAGGGCAATATGTATAGCAAAGGCAAAACCATTTGGTAAATCCCTTTTTTTGCAACAGGTCCCAGCTCTATCAACTGTAGTTCTGCCACTGCCACTGCCCCATACCTACAGCCCATGCCTCTTTTCTCATGTGGGCCTAGGGCAGCAGTCCCCAGATCTTCTTTGGCGGTGACCTGGATAGTATGCAAAAAAAAAAGACTGAATTTTATTCTAATTTCCTCTTTTCCTTGTTAGTACATAGTGCAAAACAGAATGCAGAGGAACAACAAAATGCCTATACCCACACAAACTACCCATTCCTTAGTTCAAAACAGCCATTTTTATGAGTAAAAAACTATAGTATACAGGTGTTAGATAGGCACAGTGATCACAAAAGTGGCCTCTTGCTCTTCAACATCATCTTCAGCCATTGTCGATCCACGGCAGGATGAACGCCTCCTCAGCAAACCTCCAACAACTTCGGTCCTCTGCCTTTTGTTGCCACTGTGTACCAACAAATTTGGTAACTTCATCTACCCATCTTGTCCATTCAAGTGGAGTCCATTCCAAAATTAAACTGGTCCATCTACCATCAGATCTTCTTGATATGTGGTCTGCCCTTTTCCATTTCAGGCACTTTTACTCTTTCAATTACATCATAGACCTTTGTTTGCTGAAGAATCCACACACACATTTTTCTGTCTTTTTTGTTATGCTTAGAATTTGTCGCTCCATAGTTCTCTGTGTAACCTTACATTCTTGTATGGCTTTGGCATTCAGTATCCTTGTTTCACAGCCATAAGTAAGGACTGGGAGGAGGTAGAGTGGTACATTTGCCTTAAACACAGTACTACTACGTTTTCCAAATGCTTGCCATCCCAATTTTATTCGTCTCTCAGTTTCTATCATGACATTTCCATCTGTTGACATTTCCTGTCCAAGGTAAACATACTTGTGTAATTCTTCTTGTTCTAGTACATCTACTGTGATTTTCCTTGGCATGATACATTTGTTAAAAATAAATTGAATTTTATTGATATTCATCTTCAGACCAAAATGTTTTCTTTCCTGTTGTAGTTCATCAATGTGTTCTTGCAGGACTACTGGCAAAGAGTATGATATCATCTGCAAAACGTAAGTCATATAGGTGTTCTCCATTTATCTTAAGTCCTTTTTTGTCCCAATTTAGCTTGATCTTATTTTACTGGAAAAGTGTATTTGTACTGTACATGCTTCCTTGTCTTCACATGCTATATCCACCTGTAAATAACCCTGTTTTTGTATTGATTTTTTTGTTTTTGTATAGTCATGTTTTAACCCTGTAAGGACAAGAGGTAAGTGCGATGCATTGGGAAGTAATGGGCTTCACTCTCCACTGCTCCTCAAAGGATTAAATCATCATATGCCATAAACTGGCTCACATTACCAGATTAACCTTAGAGAGATTTCTCATGTGTGACTCAGGCAAATATACTGTACTCAGCGTTTGAGGTTTTTATTATAACTTGAGGGAAAATATTTTGTGGTGCAACTAGAAATATAATATATATATATATGTATATTTTTTTTATGCCTTTGATCCGTGTTCCATATTATAACAGCCTATTTGAAAGCTTTCCGTCATTGACAGACAAAGGTGATTAGAGTGCTGTACATTTTGGCAGACCTTTCTTTTTCTATTGCTGATGTATGAGTTCTGCTGATTTCAATCATTACTGTAATGACAAATTAAATCAACTTCCAGTAGTCAAGAAAAAAGGAACAAAAAACCCTACTGACCTGGATTGAGCTTTCTTTTGTAATACTGGAAATGCATTGTGGCCTTGTACGACATGATCAATCTTCAAGAAAAAGAGATGAAGATTAAATGCAGTTAATTAAAAATAATGTCAATAATCTATTTTCAGGAGTAGTCAATTATTGTGCTTCTAGCTGTTGGGGACTACAACTTCCATCATCCTCAAACAGACCTTGGCTGGTTGGAGAATGCAGATGATGTGGGTTGCAGGTTCCAACAGTTGGGGGTCCAACAATTGACTATCACTGATCAATGTATTCAGTAATTCTACAGTATCCAAGAACATGGTAAAGCAAGGAATATTTTGCATATGTTTTACAACAGTGCAGGCCATTTGTAATTCAGTGTTATTTATTTTATGGAACCTCAATGTTACCACGATTCAGATGAATGTAGTTACTGAGGAACCTAGATACACATATTAATAGCCATATGATATTAACATTTATTTTATAAGTGGTTCTTAAAGGAACAATAAAACAAACTAGTAATAACTCCCCACTTACTCTATTATGGCCAGAAAATTCCAATGTCCACTGTGCATTTTGCTCTTGCGCCTTTGATTAGGTCATACCATCTTTAGTCAGTCCTGGATGCCATGTTCTCTGAAGTGGATATGACAGTTACTAGCAGGACCACAGTACCTCACTCTGATCACTGCTCATGGTTATCATATGTGAATACTGCATGCTGACTGCTTCAGTTTGAAAAAATAAACTTCCAGTTACTGTTATGTCCACCTCCATGGACATAACATCCAGGACTGACTGAAGACATTATCTATTGAACCAAGGAGCAAGGATAAAACTGTAGGGGTCATTAGGATTTTCTGGCCACAGCTGATAAGCGGAGGGCTATTATTAGGAGGTGTTACTGGTCTTTTCATTTGTGTTATATTATGGGGCAGGGCGGGGGGTTGTTGGGATTATATTACCATTTTGCTGTACAGTTTTGTACTGCATTTAGCTCCTTAAATCCTTGACACAGTAAAAATATAATTTCTGTAACTTGGCAGTGTTGGTACTATGTTCAGAACAATGTATTAAAGGGACAGTAATGTCCAATAAATAATGCTTAGAGTTTTGTAGAGGTTAAAAAAAATAAACAATATGACACAAATCCATAGCAGTTTGAGAGATAGTTCCCCTCTCTCTGATGTCAGCTGTAAAGATGACAGAAGGACATCTGTGTCAGCCGACATGAGGAGGCTCTTCAGCAGAGCTGCAATAGCATGATTTAAACAGACATATTTCTTTGGAACGGTCTAAAATTGTGCCTGGTTTGCAAGCACACTTTGTAGACCGTTCCAAAGAAATATTTATTTTTAAATCGCTCTACTGCGTCTCTGCTGAAGAGCCGCCTGTCAGTCCCCGGACCAGGAACTCCTGTTGTCAGCTTAAAGCTGATGCCAGGAGAAGGGGAAGGAGATGGGAACAGAGGATAGGATTGATAAGCATTTTTTATGGGACATTACTGTCCCTTTAATAAAACTGCAACATGCAACTTGGCAGGCAATCCAGACTATTAGTAGAACATCTGCATTTAAACAGAATTGGATTCTGATTTCTTCTTTTCTTTGTTAGTACAAAGTGTAAAACAGGATGCAGTGGAACACCAAAATGCCCCACACACACATACACACAAACTGCCCATCTCTTAGTGCAAACAGCCATTTTTATGAGTAAAAAGTGTAGTATGAAGGACCAAACCAGTGGTAGGGAGCCTATTGTTGGACTGCAGCTCTCATCATCTTCAACTGGACAATAACCTGCTAATGATGGTGATGGGAGTTATCCCACAACAGATAAATAGGCACAGGGTGCTCACTCCAGGAAGAAAGTACTTTTGGTATAGACATAACAAATTTGTAGCTTCCTAGAAATAAATTAACTTTTCAACATTAATGGTGATCACTATGTGCAACTCTCCAGCTGTGACACTACAACTTCCACAAGCTTAGCTGATCTCTATCCTATACATAATCACCCTTCTCACTAATTGCTCCATCTTCTGATGGCACAGGGGAGAAACACTATAGCTGAGACAAGGACAGGGAGACAGACACATTTTTTGTTTGAAATCTATTTTTATGCGGTATAGTACAATTTGTTCATGTTAGCATTGTAGTTTTGTTGTAGTTACATATTAACATAGTAACATAGTTGACAAGGCCGAAAAAGATGTGTCCATCAAGTCCAGCCCATGCCAAAATAACCCTGTTAATGCAGAGGAAGGAAAAAAAAACAAAATAAAAAAAACACTGAAGCCATTTCCAAATAAGCCACAAGTGGGTAAAAAAAATCCTTCCTGACTCCAAATGGCAGTCAGATAGTTCCCTGGATCAACAACCTATCTGTACTTAAAAGCTGATATCTGGATATTTCTTTTTTTCAATCTGATCCTCTTCTTGCATTGTTCTGATGAGCAAACCATGAATAAGAAATTCATAGCCCCACACATGTACTTTGTAACAAACTTATGTTTGTTCAACTATATACCAGATTAATTACAGTATTAAAAAAACAAACAATATTTAGGTATACCTGAAGAACTCTGACCTACGTCCTTCTGTTAAACAAATGAATAGCCACTTAATCTCATAGGTGTAGTTTCCTTTTAGTTTCACTAATCACATTATGAATGCCATATCTGCTATAGATATCTGCAGTGCATTGCTTCACAAATTGCTAGAGATGTGTATAGTGCCAATGGGGTTAAGTCATCATACATTCTAAACAGAGATGGGACATTCCCTATTACAATCACCAAGTCAAATTGTGACAAAATGATTCATAAATGTTTGAGAGTCAAAGCTGTCAGTTCCACTTTGCTTTATGAAATTGTGTTATATTATGAAGTGATATATAGCTTTACTTCTTACACATCAGGTCCCAGGCTTTACAGATATGTCCTCTGTCCTCAAGTTGCTTCTTATTAAGATTAGATATGATACTACAATTCACATTTTTTGCAGTTTATTTTTTTCTCTGTATACATTTAATATGAATGATTTTAAACATAAATATTTGTGTTAAAGGCATATTTTTAATTGTGATATGTATTGTACTTTTTATTAGTTGTCCATACTTATTTGTAATAATTGATAGGACCATCACATAAGCCTAGATGTTCATTAGCCAAAAGCATCCTCAAACAGTTTGTTGGTTAGTTACAATTGTAGTTGTTACTATAGACCAGAGAAGTCAAGCCTCATTTCCCTCTAAGGAGGGATGCAACAATTATTACTACCACCATTTGGCATTTTGAAATAGTAAAAACATGGTAAACTGTATGATATCCAAGACAAATTACAATTTCTTATACCATAAATGTGTTTAAAGTGGTTGAAAATGGCCAATATAAGACTTGTTTAAACTATTGCTTGTATGGGAACCAAGTTTCCACAGCTTAAATTCCAACCTCTATCCATTATCCCTACAGATCACCCCTGCAGCACCTTGCTTCTGTCTTCTCCATAGAAAATCAGTGATGGTGACTCACCAACAAAGGGCTTCTATTGAGAGGATAGATATGCTGCTTCCTCTACCATAAGTGTTGTGTGAGGTGCTGACATCACACAGCCCTGCAAAACTTAGTGATCTGCAGAGGTAACTGGTGAGCTTTAAGCTATGGGAACTTGATTTCCATAGCTTTGAGCACACTACCTTTAATTTTAAAATGTCTTGTATGAAATCTTACTGAGAGAATGGAGCGATGGGTGCAGAAGGATGTTAAGGAACAAAGGAAGACAGAGAATGAAGGGAGAATGGAAGAAGTGTGTAGAGGAAAGAAAAGGGTTACATTTCTGAGCTCTAAGCTAAATAGTGGCTTTGACCATAAGTAATGAGTAATGTTTCATTGCATGTTTGTATTTTCCAAAAATGCTTAGAGTGGGTTGTGATTTTTTCCTTTTATGGATCTGCCATTTGTGGGTTTTGGGAGTCATCCTAATGAAACTGAAATATCAAAATTTTAAGAAAAATCTCTTTTGATTTTTTGCCTTCTCATATAAATTGAACTATTTTAGTTTGCAGATTTAGTAAAGCTAATTGGACAATATTTAAGTTGTTTTGCATTAATAATATCAGGTATACTGAATGCAGGGCTTATAATTTTAAATCCTTTGCTACTAGCCAGACCTGAAAAGTTACTCACCACTGCAAGCCATAAGATACCCACCAGGGCTGAATTTCTACTCGCCAGGGTTACATTTTCACTTGCCATTGGCTAGTTGCGAGTGGAGATTTTGAGCCCTGCTGAATGCATTCTTTCAGTTCATGAGACAGCAATACTTTTCATGAATACAAATGTTTTCCAAATACATTGTACTTGGTGAGAGACAGAATGTGAGGATTAACAAATGAAGAGATTAATTAATTCACTCCTTTCGCCCCAAGACATTGCTATCAAATGTTTGTCCTGTAATGCACTATATAGAAGCGTCTTCTACATTTGGGATTTGTTTAACATATAAAAGATGACCTGTAGGCAGTGGGCAAGTTTAAATAACATACTGAATAAGAACAAATTATTTATGTCCATTCCTATTAAAAGGAGAGGTGTCCGTGTTCTATAAAGTTGATATTGCTAGTAATTGCATGTAGCTTATTTACATATTATTTATTTATACATGTTTCTACATTTTTTATTAGGACAAACTTAGAAAATTGTGTAGAATACATACATACATTAAAAAAATATATAAATAGATTTAAAAAAAAAAACAAAACAAAACCAATTTGAACTTGATCAGTGCCTAGAGTCTACTCCTTGGCCATCTAACGTTTTATGAATCCACCCACACTTACTTATAGATACACCTGTTGTATTTTAAATTGGCCAATCACTGTTGACATAAACAAACATCCAACAGGGTTCATCACTACCAGCAAAGTCATCCTCATAAAACAATATGATTGACTTATCATACAGTCAGCAAACCCCAGTGCAGACTGAAAGTGGCCAATAATGTTTGACCTCAAAGAGCAATCTTATTGGATCCACAGGGGTCACATGTCTACTCCATGTAATATGTGTTACTTCCGACCACCATTAAACAAAACAAGATGCAATACGATTCACTCCCCTTGTCATGCCTATATAACCTAAAGAGCTTTCTCTCTCAGTAGCTGAGGATCAACCAGTCACACACCATACACACAACATAAGCCATATATGCAAAAGTAGAGGTCAGAGATGCTCGGCTAGGCTCATGAGGAAATGCAGAAAGCTCGCCAGGCCTAGTGTCCTGGGCCCTTGGAGTAATTTCTATTAGCTGACAAATTTGATATGCATTATAATATTTATTCTCTGTGAATATCACTTGTAAGATAAAAGAGAGTGCACCCTGGCCTGAGGACACCAGACCTCTGTATACGGCACTTGTGAGCTAAACGATATTGTATCCTGGGCGCAGGACACCAGTCCTAGTGAGCTCTTTGCAAGCATCCCTAAGCCTTCAGTATTCTCTGCTCATGCTCTGGATTGAGAGAAGCAGTGGCCTGCTGGCCCAGACTTTTGAAAGGCCAGGGAACAATTGTCCCCTTCCCCCCAATTTAATTGGCCCCCAAACATACTGGGAGATAGTCTGGTCACTGAGGTGGGAGCCCTCAGTGACACAAATTTGCATCTTTGCTCAATAACTTGTCTCAACTGTGCATCAAGTTTTGTTATTGTTAAATTCCTTTTTATAAACAGGACTGTTGAATGGTATTCTGCTCTGTATTTCTTGCTGAAAGCTACACATGTTCAGATTGAAGGATAGATTATTTGTCTTGCAATAATCTTTTCCTGGAGGAATGCCTTGCCCTTTTAGCAGCTCTCTAGTGCCCAGTCAGGATAACCTCTTCTAGATAATCTACATCAAAGTTCTTCTGACTTCATCTAAAATGATCATACATTGGAGCAGTCCCTCCTAACTCAAAGGAATTGCCTGACCTGTATATATACTTAATGAGATGTTTGGGATAGCAATTCAGTGCTGTCACTGTCATGTCACCTGCTCTCTCTTTCCTGCAGATACAAGTACTCATTTCCCCGGTGTGGGCTGATGTTGATCCTGAAAGTAATGGTACAGTCTAGTCAACATAACCTGCTGTAAAAGATAGATTTTAATGATTTTCATTCAGGTACACTAAGAAGGTCTTAATACATTGCTACTGCTTCAACTTCTCCTGCCCACTTCTCTGTTGGGTTGCCTTAAGGGGTTCTGTTCTAGGACACTTCTGTTCTCTCTACACACATTAACACTTGATGAACTTATTGACTAAATATCACCTCTATGAAGGCAACACCCAGGTTATTTAACCACACCCCAAATGACTCCTGATGTTTAGTCCAGAGACTTAGATTGCCTCTCTGCTATTTGAGATTGGATGTTCCATAGGCGCCTCGCTCTCAACGTGTCTAAAATGGAGCTAGTCTTTATTTTCACCTAAATCAGGCCCAGTAGTGCCTTTTCAGGTTCCAGTAAATGGCACCACCATAAATCTAGTAGCTGATGCACATTGTGAAAGTGTGATAAATGACTCTGCTCTCTCATGTTCTTCTCATAATCATCTTACTGCTAACTCATACTGCTTTTTCTTACATAACATAACAAAAATTAGCCCCCTCCTCTGTGCTTCCACAGCTGTAACTCTTACACAAGCACTCATTCTATCCTCCATGGACTACTGTAACCTTCTATAACATAAACTTATGGGACTGATAAGTTTGCCAGAGCTGCAAATTCTTGGCATATGCAGAATGCAATTTACATTGTAATCTGTGCATTAGATAATTTGGTATGTATACCAAGACATAATTAACCAATTCTGCAAGTCTTTAGGACCAGGAGTATATACTTTACATTAGAAATAAATGAATAGATTTTATAAAGTTTTTAGTAGAATGAAGTCATATATCATTGTGATCTTGATACTCTGACTTCACAAACAAGGGTTGGTTAGGATGCATTTAACAGACCCTTGAGGTCTCAAACTTCAGTCTGGAGGGCCAGGACAGTGCAGGATTCAGGGATGTCCCTGGCTTTGCCCAAGCGGATTATTCCACTGAACAAATTATTGAAACCTGGTCAAAAGCAAGGATATTTATAAATTCAGCACTAGTCCTTTAGGGCAGTTTGGTCAAAAACAACTGGACTAATTATTTGGGAAACCAGCTGCACCACAGAGGACAAATACCAACTGCCAAAATGTCCATTGGTTTAAAGGGGATCTCTCGCCCCTGTAAAAGTTAGGCTTATTAGGTAAAGTATTTATCGATAAGGTTGAAAATGTTATTTATTTTAAAAAAACAAACAAAAAAAACCACTATTTGGGCTAAAAGTAATTCTTATAGAGTGCCCTGCACCCTACTTCTGCATATACTGCTCTTGCTGCTTTGCCTCTGCTCTATTCCCACTACCCAGCCACCTCTGATGACAGAGCCTGTCTGTCTGTAAGCTGGAGTGGTCTCATTGGCTAGAAATCGATCTCCGATGAGGCTGGGTAATGGGAAGGGAGCAGAGGCAGTGCGGCAATCTGTGGCAAGACCAGTGTATGCAGATGTAGGGCCAGGGCACTCTATAAGAAATAATTTTAACCCAAATAGCGTTTTAAAATAAATAAATAAATAAATAATGTATTCAAGATTATCGATATATACTCTACCTAATAAGCCTAAATTTTGTAAGGGTGAGAGATCCCCTTTAAATTAGTTTTTAACTCCTTGAATGCTAGAGAGGTCTTCAATGCATTTGTGAAACAGTGTTTTGGAGACCTCTAATGTTCAAGAGGTTAACTCTTTGAGTGCCAGAGGGGTACGCAACGCATTGCTGCATTGCATACCCCTCTGACACTCAAAGGTTTAAAAGACCCATGAAATCAAAGGGAATATTTTTCCCCATGTGGTGCAGTTGGTTTCCCCCAGAACTAATCCACATTCCTTTTGATAAGGGGGAAATATACCACAGCAATTATGTGCAAGAACAGGCTCTGGAATTTACTTTCAGTAACTACACTTGTCTAACATCAATATATTAGCTGCGTACAACAGAATTCCCCCCTTTGTGACATTTGTGCCAAAGGGAAGATCATTGGAGAGTCTGTGGTCTTTTCCAGTTTCTACTTTTTCCTAGTGCAGGACTGTCCAAGTTCAGTCCTCAAGGGCCATCAACAGGCCAGGATGTAAGGATTTCCCTGATTAAGTGCAGGTGAGTCAGTCAAAATGCATGAACACTGATTAACTCACCTGTGCTTACTTAGGGAAATCCCTAAATCCTGGCCTGTTGGTGGCCCTTGATGACTGAACTTGGCCAGCCCTGTTCCAGGCCTTGTTTACATTAATGCCCTAAACAAGGCATAAAGGAAATGGTGTAAGTTTACACTGTTTCATTGCACGTATTGTGATGCAGCATACAGGGGCTTGCTGACATTAAAGCCCTAACAATAATGGAGATTGTCCACTGGTATGCACTATAGTGGTCGTGTAGTGCATACCCTGCAGTGCAACCACTGGGGTTAGATGCTAATGCCAGCACGTCTGTACTGGAGTCTTTATACATTTGCTCCAATTGCCCTTTGCATTGTTATTTGTGGTACTATTTTTTTTCTCTGAATATTGAAAAAAACTCACCAATTTTCCAGTACAACTTTGACCACCCTCATTCAACCAGAATTCTGGAATCATGGCAGAAAAGTAAGGGCCCCAGACACCAGGTACAAAAATCGGTTTCTCGCTGATCTGAAAGAAAAATGATAAAAACAACTGAGTAGGTTCTAGCTTTTATAGATACACACCAACATGAAATATTATATGTTATATTTACTTCATTTATTTAATACAAAGAGTCATATTTTAGTAATTGCATACATATTACAGTTTGGCGTGTTTAGTTGTATTATGGCATGCTTCTACAAACTTTAAATCCTATATCATAAACCGCTTGGATGTTTGCCAGAAGCCTTCATGCGCAGTAGAGAATGCCCACGTTCGGGCAGTCTCTACTGCGCATGATTTCATTGCGTGAGTGAGGCGGCGCAACACTGCATCGCGTGGAGCAGTGAGGTAGCAGCAGTACGCAAAGCAGGACCAGCCTCTTAACCCTATGAGTGCCAGAGGGGTAAGCAACACATTGCAAAACAATGCATTGTGTACCTCTTTGGCACTCAAAGGTTTAACGTCACCCGGACCTCGGCCCGTGTTCACGGGCTTTTACACTAGTGTATATATATTTAACCATTTTATGAGACACGAAGACAAATACTTTGCAATTAATAAATTACAGAGGTAAACTACAATTTCTTACAGTACATCAATGCAGTCTGAAAACCAGTTTCTTAAAGTTTTCTATGGTAATGGCATTTTAATTGGAAAAGCAGTTAACAGGCTGCTATATTTACTGGTTTCCATACCCTTTTTTCTGGCCATTGTTTAACTCCTTGGAAACAGCTAGTTTTGTGGCAAATTAACTAGCAAATGTGAGGTTTACAAAGTTGTTTGAGAAAAAAATATCTAAAGGTGTTATCACAGCTAATGCCACTGAGCTTGTAGAGTGTCACCTGAAGACAGAAATACTATATAATAATTCGCTAGGATGTTTTTCAGAAGCCATCATGCGCAGTAGAGACTGCCCAAACACATAGAATGCTGGGAGTTCTGTGCTGGGAGCATTCTGTGCTTTCAGCCAGTCTCTACAGTGCATGACTGTGTTGGCGGCAGGACGCAGAGCAGGACCGGCCTCTTAACATCACCCGGACCTTGGCCCATGTACATGGGCTTTTACACTAGTATATATATATGAGACAAATGAATATGTAACACACAAGTTTACCTTCCTGCAGTATAATAGCAATAGTCCCTATATAAGGACAATCTTGGAAGCAGTTGGCCTTATTCATCCAGCTAAAGAAAAGCAACTCTGGAACAGATATTAGGGTTGTAAATGTAATATTCTGTAAATTCACTTTGTTTTAAATATGGATTTTAACCCTTTGAATGCTAAGGAGATCTCCAACACTTTGTGAATCCCCTTTTAAATCAGTGGAAATGTTCATTGCATCCACTGTGGTGCACTTGGTTTGCTAAATTGCACTTCTTTTGCTTGATAAATCAGGCCAAATAAATGATGGATTTCAGAAGGGAATGGGTAAATTACACTTGAAAATGTTAAAAAGAGAAAATATAGTTGAATTAAAAAAACATAAAAGCAATGTAGTATTTTACATACAAGCACAAGATGCTCATAGTGAATTATGGCCATTTAATAATAATGAAGGTCAAATAAGTAAATGGCTCCTTGCTCATTTGTCCATCTGTAAATGCAAAATGCAAGGCAGCGGCAATGAACAACTAGGAGGCTCCTAAAACAGATCAGCACAAAGTGACCTGAACAGCATCGCTGAAAGCAGCTAGGCAACACCTGACTGTGTGCGTATGTTTGGATTTCTCTACCACCCACGTTCCATTGTTGTGGCATGGACTTTCTTCAGCCTTATCTCTGTTATCTCTCTCTTATTCTTGGTTATTTGCTAGGGGTCTGCTAAATGAGAGTTTGTGAGATGAGGGTAAGTTGTTGAGGCTGAGTGCGTGTCTGTGAGCATGAGTTTATGTGTGTATTAATTTATGAAACGGAGTCTGTTTGTGAGTTTATGCAAGTGTGTGATTGCATGCATGTGTATTTGTGTATATGTGAACCTAGATCTGTAAGTCTGTGTTTGTATGTGTGTTTGTTTGTGGGTGTGCTTGTGTGTGTGTGTCTTTGAGCGCATGTTTGAGAGTGAGTTTCAAAGTCTAGAATTACTATTTGGTTTGGCTAATGCAATTTGTGTTAAATAAATACAATTCTCCTAATTATGGTTAAAAGCATTCTTAAAAGACATATTGTCCAGTGACTGGAGTAGATCATTTCAGACTACTCTAAACACATATCACAAAGGAAGAGAAGGATTGCAGGCAGCCCATGATGAGCTCTGTAGGAGAAGAAAGATTCAGAAGCTGTATGCGCGAAGTAGAGCCCTTGCCTGATCAAGGCAGCACCCACTGATAATGAGGGTGATATGCTAAGCAGAACTGGAGGAATTCTGGAGCAAACAAGCTTCACCATAGGGGAAGTATCAAATGTACAAAGTTCCAATAGAGTTAAACGGGGCTATTAAATCCTTGAATGCTGCAAAGGTCTTCAACACTTTGTTAAGCAATGTATTGGAGACCTTATTAGCATTCACGTATTTAAAAGTCCAATTTACATGAATGGGAATTTGGTCAATTTTTATTTTATCCCTTTGATTCAGTTGGTTTACCCCTGAATTCTTCCAGTTCTTATTGGTACCTCTGCCTCATTGTGTGATAAAGCAGGTACCTGGTACATCCTGAAATTCATGTCAGACACACTTTATGAAGATGTTGCTTTTTGTACAGACATTTATAATGTATCACTAACCCTCTGCCTGAAAGAGTGGTCTCCAAATTCATGCATTCTCCCATCCAAAGGATTAATGGTTGAAACTTGGTGATTTCCTGCCTTGGAATTGCTCCAGTTCTTTTTACTACATCACCTTCAAGGAGTGGTATGCGTAAGGATGACAGTTCATCCATGTAAAAAAGGAACACTTGAAAAATGCATGCTGCAATGCTGTATTGATTATTACTGGGATGCAGTGGTACTCATAAATCCATACAGCATTGTTTTTGATAAGCATCCCTTTTTAAAGGTATGATCTGGTAACCCTAGGTATATGATTACATATGTTATTACTGCTAGGATCTGTGGATCTGTCTCAGACACAAGCCGAGAAAGAGACAGATACCATAGGTAGTTATTCTTTAGGCAGGATGCCTTTCATAGCTGTTGCTACAACTGTGAACAAATTAGTTATACAGTGTGCATGCATAATTCAGTACAGGTGGTAAGGTGATAGCTTTCAATGCTTGGTATTACTACCTCCTCCCCACCCATGTCAGCTGTCACCTTCAAACTGGAGATTAGTGCATCCTGCTATACGTATAAAGAAAACCAATATATACATAATAAAGTAACATAGCTGATTAGGCTGAAAAAAAACTTGCTTCCATCAAATCCAGCCCATGGCAAGTATCTATTTCTTTTTTGAAAGCAGTTACAGTATCTGCAAGCACAGCATCCCATGGCAAATAATTCCATGAATTTACTGCCCTTGCTGTAAAAAATCCCTGCATTTGTTTTAGTTGAAAACACATTTCCTCTGGTCTTATTGGATGATCTCTTATTCTTAGCTCAGCTCCATAATTAATTTATACGAGTGGTTTGTATTGACTTTGAATATATTTGTAAATGGTTATCATATCATCACTTAGATGTCTCTTCTCAAATTAAACAACCCAGTTTGGTTAGTCTCTCTATATAAATTCATTCTGCAAATCCCTTTATCAGCTTTGTTGCATGTCTCTGCACTTTTTCCAGTTCAATAATGTCTTTCTTTAGAACTGGTGCCCAAAAAGGTACTTCATATTATAAATGAGGCCTTACCAAGGATTTATACAGAGGTAGGATAATATTAGCATCCCTTGCATCTACACCTCTTTTTATGCAGGATAGTACTCTATTTGCTTTTGCAGCAGCTGACTGACTCTGCACACTGCTGTGAAGTCTATCTTCTATCAGCACTCCTAAATCTTTCTCTAGTGAGGATTCCCCAAGTTGCTTCCCATTTAGTGTATATGTAGTATGTTTGATTCTACAGCCCAAATGCATAACCTTACATTTTTTATATTAAATTTCATCTGCCACCTTTCTGCCCAATCACTCAGGTTATCTAAATTGCTCTTCAGAGAAGCAACATCCTCCTCTGTATGTATTTCTGTGGGAAAGCAGGTAAGGGCAGTAGTTAATATACTGAAACTATCTACAAAGATATCAAGTCAACATAAAATAAATAACCCTAAAATTCTTCAGAAACAAGCACTGTTTTTTTTTTGTTTTTTTGTTTTTTTTGTATTTTGGCCTTTTAGCATCAAGGTTTGTATTATATAGATCCAGAATGCCTCCCTTTGTAACAGGCATCTGGATTACTCTCAGCACCGACATTGTAGGGACAAGTTCAATAAATATGCACCTAAGTTGATAAACTCCATGGTTGTGATCCAGAAAGTACAATGCTTCAAGATTAAGATCTTCTTTTTGTTTGCTCAGTGTATGTATTCCTTGGATAATTATTAATTATTATTATTAATTAATTTGGTTTCACAGAGTTTGGAGTTAAGTTGTGTCATGGAGTCTGAGGCTAATTACCTTATTATGGAATTCTCACATAATCCAATTATGTATGGGCTACCTAAAATGCATAGTGATGCTTTGAATACACCATTTCCTTCCACTGAATCCTCAATGGACTTTGTTACACAGCCCATCGCTAAATTTGTACATTTTCACTTGCAAGGCATTGAACATAAGCTACTAACTAAATCAAGGACACTTATGATTTCCTTGTAAAGGTCAAATCTTTAGTTGAATGTGCTGTTATCTCAGTTTTGCTTCATATAGCATCTGTCACTGTTCCTGCAATTCATCCTCCTGTCCACTGGTCAGGTTTTCTCTCTCTGTTGCTGCTTTTGAAATCTCTCACACCTGACTGTGTTCACTTTGATTGGCTATCTCAACCTTTCTATACCCTGCCTTTGATGTATTTCCTTGCCTGATTATTGAGCCTAGTTGTGTGTATTCATTCAGTGACTACAGCTGATCCTGCCTAATACAGATCTTCTGTTTCTCTGGTTGTTGTCACTTCTGAACTATCACGGTTCCCGTGATTGCTCTCCTTTTGTGTCTATCACCAGTAGGGGCCCTCCATTGGCTGGCTGTTTTCAGCCCGCCCTGCATTGCCTATTTAAACCTAGCCTGGGCATCCTTTGGTTGCCCTTTCATGTTGTCTCTATGCTGCTTGAGTCTACACATCGTTCCTGAGCATCCTGGGCTTCTGTTGTGTTCCTGCTACCTGTATTCGTCCTGTTCCAGTGTTACCTGTCTAGTAGTTCCTGCTTCCGTCTGATCCGGTTGGAGTCACCGCTTCCTGCTGCCAGTCGCCGCCGCCATTCCTGATTCCGGTTGATCGTCTGTATGCTGGTACCTGCTTCCACCTGCTGGTTCCTGTCCAGTTTGCCTACAGTTATCTGACGTTCCTGAGTCGCCTAGGCGACATTTCTATCTTGCCGGTTATTCAGTACGCGGGTACTGGTTTGCTTAACAGCCGCCCGGCTGTTTCTTACTATCTTTAGCGTTCCACGTACAGGGTACTGGTTCGCTCCACAAGCCACCCGACTGTATTGCAGGATCGTTTAGCGTTCCACGTACAGGGTACTGGTTCGCTTCACAAGCCACCGGCTGTATTGCAGGATCGTTTAGCATTCCACGTACTGGGTACTGGTTCGCTCCATAAGCCACCCGGCTGTACTGCAGGATTGTTTAGCATTCCACGTACTGGGTACTGGTTCGCTCCATAAGCCACCTGGCTGTATTGCAGGATTGTTTAGCATTCCACGTACTGGGTACTGGTTCACTCCATAAGCAACCCGGCTGTATTCAGGATTGTCTAGCGTTCCACGTACTGGGTACTGGTTCGCTCCATAAGCCACCTGGCTGTATTGCAGGATTGTTTAGCGTTCCACATACTGGGTACTGGTTCGCTCCATAAGCCACCTGGCTGCATTGCAGGATTTTCTAGCGTTCCACGTACTGGGCACTGGTTCGCTCCATAAGCCACCCGGCTGTATTGCAGGATCGTTTAGCGTTCCACGTACAGAGTACTGGTTCGCTTCTCAAGCCATCCGGCTGTTTGCAGGATCATTTTGCTTTCCACGTACAGGGTACTGGTTCGCTCCACAACAACCTGGTTGCTACTTCTAATTGATGGCGTTCCAAGTGTGAGGGCACTGGTTCGCTTCACATCCATCCGCTGTCTCTATTGCTGGTGCTCACTGTCTTCCCAGTATGCTGGTCCGGGTGTTGCCTGTTATTAGCTGGCGGGCCGCTTATGCTGATTAAGCCTCTTTGTCATCCTTGTGACTGTTGCTACCACCTTCCAGTCACTGAGGCTAGTGGTTGCCATTCTCTCCTTGCCAGGCTGCCTTGCCCGGTATATTGGTAAGGCCGGTAGAACCTGTACTTTTCCTTGGGTTGCCTTACCCGGTATTGGCAAGGCTGGTAGAGCCGGTATTTGTCTCCTGTCAATTGGCTGCCTTGCCTGGTATATTGGTAAGGCCGGTAGAACCTATCCTGTTTCCTTGGGTTGCCTTACCCGGTATTGGCAAGGCCGGTAGAGCCTGTATTTGTCTACTGTCTATTGGCTGCCTTGCCAGGTATATTGGCAAAGCCGGTAGAGCCTCTTCTCATAAGTTCCTATTTCCTGGCTGCCTTGCCCGGTATATTGGCAAGGCCGGTAGAGCCTATATTGCTATTGTTATTATTGCTTTCCTGTCAAATAAAGATATATGTGTGTACGTGTATGATACCCTACGGGGTTGCCTTTAACTTTTCAGTAAAGTTGTGTTTTTACCTAACTCTGCATCTGAGAGTCTTAACAAACCGTGACATGAACCTGTTCGTCATGAATAGACCTTGGCCTGTTTCCTCGTACATGAACCTACTCTGCCTGTTCTGACCTCGGCTTTTATAACCTCACTTTTGGATTTTCGTACTTTATCTCTGAATCTGCCAGTGTATCTGTCAGAGTTCTCTGCCTTCTCTGGAATGTGTCTCCACCAGAGTTCTCTACATCTGCCAGAGAGTGAATCCTGCAATTGGAATTTCATCACACAATGGCTTGTTAATCTGTTCAGAGGCTATCATGAGGATTCAGACATCTATCCCATGCCAGAGTTCATAGATGGTGCCAACAGCTGGCGGCATTTCATCAATGGTATCTTTATGGGGGTGTGTGAGCTCCCTTCAATTATTAAATATTTTCTTGAAAAAAATGAAATAAAGTGACTTCAAGTTGCATTTTAATCCTAAAGTTACAGATCCATTTCTTGGGATGGAATCGTAAAGGTGATTGAGGGGAAAATATATCACTCTTTCTCTGCAATGTAAGACAGAATATTTTTCTCTGTAGCAGCATTGGTTTGCGTGTACAGCCAGCAAGATTTGAGGGCCAGGGAAACAGCTCGCTGGTCCTGTTCCAGCCTTCAAGGTTCCGGGCACCACTCACTACATGGGATTGCTTCACATTTCATGGATGAGAAAAAACAAATTTGGCTGAAACTGCAGTGTGTGTGAAAGCAAACTTACTGTTGGTGGCAGTGAGACTGATGTAGCGAGAAGAACAGGAGTAAGTTTGGAGCAACCCAGCTGCCCCATGAGAATAAATATCCCCTCTCTGCACCACAATTCTCCTTAATTTAAATGAAACATATAACCCCTTGAATGCTAGCGTTGCCTCTGATGTATTTTGAAGCAATGCAGTGGAGACCTCTCTAGAATTCAAAGGGTTAAAATCCCATATTTAAGTAATTAGGAGTTTCTTTGTCCACTATTCTATGGTTGGATTGTTCCAGACTTGCTCCATTTCTTAGTACCCTAGCCACAGTGTGTGCATATTGAGAGAAATTGTCTGAGAACAGTTGAAAAGTAAAATAATAATAGAAATAATTTATTTTCTGGACTATGCATCCCTGCCAAGAAGCGACTCACGTGGTATCTGCAATAAAATCTAAAGAAGCACACTTAGTCAAAGCCACGTGCTTAGCAGGAATAACATCCAGCAATTCTAACGTGTCCGCTGACCTTTTCCAGTTACAATATCTGACTCATTGCTGGACAGAAAGAATCAATCTCAAGCTGTGCGGGAACCTAAAAGAAGGTTTCATTTCATACAGTAATCATTCAATTAAACCATATCAATTATCTGGCAGTCCTAGGCTAGGGGCATCAAGTTTTAGCTAAATCGTCTAGAAGCTATTTGTCTCTGTACTGTACAAATTATCTGAAAGCAAATCATTATCCTGTTACACAATGATTGTCTTCATAAACAGCGGAATTAATTATAATTGACTGGAATAAAAAAGGTTTACTCCTTTTCTATTTTACAAGGTGGCAAAAGATTGCTCTGGGCACAGGTCCTATCATTGTATTGGTAGTATACAGATTCATTTAAAGGAGAACTTGCACATCTTAATAATAACCCCTCAATTACCTTACTGTAGGCATAAAATCATATTTAACCCTATGCAGGGCCGGATTTGCCATTAGGCAAAGTAGGCACCTGCCTATAGGCATACGCTACTGAGGGGCGCCTGCCATTAGGATTTTTTTTTAATCTTTTTTTTTGTTTGTTTAATTAAAAAAAAAAAGTAGCCACCTCGCTGGCGCTGCCCCCCGTTCCCTATTTCCTACCTCCCTGGCAGGACATGTCTGTGCCTCCTTGGCCTCCCTCGTCGCCTCCCTCCCTCGTCGCATTGTTAGGAATGCAGAGCACTGGGAGATGACATCATCTCCCAGCGCTCTGCATTCCTGAATAGGAGACCGCGAGGGAGCTCCATCAGCTACAGGACTGTGCCAAGGAGGCACAGATGACAGATCTCCTACCAGGGAGGTAGGAAACGGACCATGTTAGGGCAACATGGAGATCGTGGGGGCAAGTTGGAGCCGACGGGGGGCAATGTGAGGGCAACATGGAGATGGTGGGGGCAATGTGGAGCTAATGGGAGGCAAGTTGGAGCCTATGGAGGTCAATATGGAGATGGTGGGGGCAATGTGGAGCTGATGGGGTTGGGGGCAATGTGAGGGGATATGGAGATGATGGGGCAATGTGAGGGGCAATTTTGAGATGATGGGGCAAAGTGAGGGGCAATATGGAGATGATGGGTGGCAAGTTGGAGCTGATGGGGGCAAGGCAAGGGGCAATATGGAGCTGATGAGCATTGTGGAGGTGTCCAGTGGAGTTGGCAAATCGAGGGGGGGGGCGCTTCACAGTTCTGTGCCTACAGGCTCCTGAGATGTAAATCCGGCCCTGACCCTATGAATGAAGATCTTGCACTTTTGTTCAAGAGAACACATTTAGTAAGCCATGGATGTCATGCCCATGGAGGCAGACATAACAGCTGCTGGCATTTTTTTTTCAAAGTGAAGCAAGAAAAGTGCATGGAACTATAAGATTACCATGTGCAGTGGGCAGTTCGTCTTCTGTGGTCTTGATAGCAACTGTTATGTCCATTTCCACAAACATGACATCCAGGACTGTTTGAAAACATTATTTCTTAAAACAAAGGAAAATTCATAGGGGCCATTAGAATTTCCTGGTCATAGTTAAATAAGAGGAGGTGCTAGCTCTACTAAATGCCCTCCTTAAAAAAATCATATTATTGTTTACTAAATCTCTTGGATAGTGAAGGGTTTTCCAATATCAGAACTGGGCATATTTATGATGCTAAAAGTAGAGAAATTTTGCAGAAAACGATTCACATGAAAGGAATCAAATATAAATCCTCAAAATGGGTCTTTCAGTCTTCAAAATGCTTCACAATGTGTTGGAGACCTTTCTAGCATTCAGTGGATAAAAATATTAATTTAAATGAATAGGAAAGTTTGGCCCAACAGCAGAATATACCATTCTGACGGGAAGTAGTTTCCAGCAGGAAGTAGCCTTCCTCTAGCTAGGGATAGTTAATGTGGTGGATGGGATTGGTTTGATTGGCTTTAGAGGACAGGGTTTCTTCTATTTAGGTCCCTGGATGAACTACGTCCTTTTGGGACCTACAGTTTCTAGTTGTACCATTTGCTTGCTGAGAGATTGTCTACCTGACTCCAGTGGCGAGTATGGCATCCTCTGGTCAGACAGTGTAGGTAGATGAGGGAGGTGACTGACTATGCTCCTTGATTGGAATCCAGCTGTCTCTGTCTGCCACACTGTCACTGGAGAGAGACTGGTCATGTGACCAGTTCTAGGCCTGTCTAGAAGCACCACCCCATGTAAGGCTATCTCCCAGCCTGTTTCAAGTGTTGTGGCTCTCTCCCTGTGACTCTTCTCCTTCCAGCAAGACAGCAGATATCTTCCCTGATGCCCTAGATGGCTTGGACCAGTAACCTGTCTTGCAGTTGGCTGTTGAGTCTCCTGATTTCACCACTGCACTTTCATCTGACAGGTATACCAAGGACAGTGGTGGGCGAAGTGAGGATCCTATACAGGATGCCCACGAGGGTATTGAATAGGACTTGGGGAAGGTGGGTCAAAGGGGATTATCTTTTGTTTTTGTCTCCAGTGGAGGATCAGAGACAGCAGTATATGTCTCCCATTCTTGCTGTCAACTTGGCAGTAGACCACAGAGGTGCTGGACCTGAGTAGGCCAGTGCTGCAAGTTCTGCCAAGGTTAGGAGTAC
Source organism: Rhinophrynus dorsalis (assembly GCA_037306005.1). Lineage (NCBI taxonomy): Eukaryota > Metazoa > Chordata > Amphibia > Anura > Rhinophrynidae > Rhinophrynus > Rhinophrynus dorsalis. Next base: position 237,308,437 of record CM074722.1, on the reverse strand, counting down.
TGCTGCTGAGGGTCCCCTATGGACTAGCAGGTTGTCAGCATCTGCCATTGCTCACTTGGTTGATTCTTTTCAGGTGAGAGGATGCAGGTGTAAGTACAATGCTGCTGTTGCTGGACCGAACCAGATAAATAGGCATGAGTGACAGTAGCCGTAGGCATTTGTGGGGCCCTTATGGGCCTGCTGTGCATTAACGGGAGCTAGTCATCAGGGGCCTTCCCGGGGAGAAGTGATGGCAGTCATCATGTTAGGTCTGCTGCTGGACATTCACATGCTAGCAGCTGTTGCCACACTGCAGGGCATTCCATTGTCAGCTCATGCGGTTGAGGTCATCATGCCTCTATTTGATCTAGGAGTGTTAATTCTAGTAGTAGTTTAGGATATTTTTATTCATCTCTTTGCAGTGGGACCAGATCTTGTTTATGGCAGTGGGTTGGTCTGGAATGTGGAGTAAGTCCAGTTCTTTGGAGCAGACTCATCATCGGTTGAGCACCCATTCCCCATGGGTCCATGTGATGCTGCCTCAGTTGGAAGACTAGTATGATTGTGCCACTGTGTGGGGATATGCTGGTGATAGTAGCGATGCAGGCTTGTGCAGTTTTCTCCTTACTATGCTGGGTAAATTAGGGACTACCAACCAGGGGAGGCACAGAATGATGGTAGCATGATAGAAGTTTGTTTTCTGATACTGTGCACAAGGAGTTTTATTTTTGTGGAGTCAGAATTCTAGGTTTGCACCTTATTGAAGAAGTCCTTAGTAAGGTTTGGCTGAATGAGTTTGTAGATATATGGTTGTTTATTTCCATGGATCCACTGAGTATTGAGAGGGAGAAGCATTTGGATAGGGGAGACGATAGGAAAGCGAAAGTTGCTAACATTTTTGGTAACTAGCATATGTTCTAGATTAGAATTTGCCTGAGAAATAGGCGGAGTTGGCTTTGTACCTTCATTTGAAAATTTGTTCTTACAAGAATCATCGGTGGTTCAACTTGGTGGCATAACGATAAACAGTTTCTTCAGAGGTTGGCAGTTGTTTCCTGGCTTCATTGGGACTAGAAGGCTATGGATGTCCTCCTTTCCTGGTGAGGCCAACGCAGCTTCTAGGGCATTGGCAGTGAATAAATATGGGGTCTGATGGCTCTTCAATGAAAGCCAATACATGCCCGTTCTTATGGAGCTTGTCATGGATTCTGTGTTGGGTTCTGTGTGGAGAGTTTATGACAGGATATGGCTGTGGCATTTGTGTAGTGTTTTGAATAGAGATGGGCTTATATTGGCCACTGTGGAATACCTACAGTGGTTGAGAGGGAGAGGGTTATCGAATGGACATGTTCAGTTGGTGTGCTTGGCTTTTCATGGTGGTAAGTGATGCCCTGTTCCAATTATTGTTGATTATCTGGCTTTGCTGAAACTGGGGGTTCATTTTTTGTTCATATTGATGGTGCTTCTTTCACAATATCACTTTCTGATAATTTTCTATAGAGCCACTGTGCTCTGTGCTTACCATTCTGGCACTCAAAGGATAAAGGATACAGCACTACAGACACATCGTGACTGTAACCCTTTGAGTGCCATCAGCCAGATCATCTCAATGCATGTTACATAATACATGTTGCTGTAGCAAGTGCAGTGTGGCCAAATCTGAATTTGATTAATTCGCTACAAATAAATAAAAAGTAACAGGATACTCAAGTAACAAAGTTGTGTAGACAATACAGCGCCTGTCCGTAACCCTTTGAGTGCCAAGCAGTTTGACAAGCAGTAATACAGGTATGAGTAGGGAGTGAGATTGTCTCTGATCACATATGAAGGAAGATATAACAGGGTCTTTGCAGGCAATAATTACTGGAATTATCCAGATCGCTATCACCTACTTCTTCATGTACAGCAACCAGATATTAGCAAAATAATTTTTTTGTTATGGAAGATGGAAGGACTTACTTACCTCTAAGCTTCAGTGCTGCTGCTGGTGAATGAATCCGCTGCCGGTGAGCGCATTGATATATAGGCTGCTCACTATCGCGGGACTTCCCCACTCCTCTTCAGTGATGTCGACACCCCCTCCCAAATAGAAAAAGGACAAAATCGTGCACAGCCACAAGAACGAGCTTTTCCAGGGATTTTCAGACATAGCCGACACTATTTGAATTGGGTGAAATTTTATTTCCAAATTACAGAGCAAATGGACTGTTATGAGAACTTATAAAGGTAACATTATGCATAACTTTAAAGTAGAAACTTAAACAAGATTTATGAAAGCAAAGTATTACTATCCCTTTAAGGTATTCTCTGTTAGATTTCAGTATGCATGCACATTTGGCCATCGGAAAGTGCAAGCTCTGGGGCAGTGGAAATCTGGTAGGTTTAGGATGGCAAGAAGGAATACTAGAGGTAGGAAGCAGATGTAAGAAAAATATTAATTTTATTGTAGTAGTTCTCAACCAGGGTGCTGTATACATCCACTTACAGTGGCCCTTTTTTATGAAGACTATGACAAAAGCATAAACACTGAGTTTACAATATTTATTTATGGAAACTGCTATGTACAGTATGCTTATTTTTGTTATTTTGATTGTCAGACTAAGAATAACTATATATTAATATTTGTACTCTTCATTACATCCTTGACAAAGGACACCTTTTAAATGTTAGGGGGTGCGCTCAGCTGAGCCTGTAATGAATAAACATGAGGGTCAGATAACAGCATGTGATGCCAGATGGCCCTGGGAACTGTTAAATGGGGGCACAGAGAGTTAGAGCATAGAAGACCAGCACCGTACATGCTGCTGAGAAATTACAACAAATGAACATAGTTTATTTATTAATCAGATTCGAGCGACTGTGCTTCATACTGATTGGCTGGGATGTGTGTGTGTCAGCACATCTCAGCCAATGGCTGTGAGGGAATCGGATCAGAGGCTGCCCATATATAAAGGCAGTCTTTGCTCTGATTCTCTCAATGAGGAACGGGCATCGGCCCGAAAGGAGGGGGGACTTGTGGCTCATGGCACTGTCTCCACTGCCACCTCTTCTGCGGCCACACACAGCAGCGGAGGCAGTTATATTATTAAGCTAAGGAAACATTTATTTATTCTGAGAATATCTACCATATTTGCGCACTTGTTCTTTGGGGGCATATTTTATTTAGAGACATATAATGGCACTTTATATGTATATTTTTGGGCACTGACTTAACCCGTTGAGCCCAGAGAAGTCCACAACGCATTGCTTTGCAATGGGTTGTGTTCCCATCTGGCACTCAAGGGGTTAAACTAAATCTTGTATTCCACATTATAGTTATACATACTTTTCTTTTACAGGAAGGAAGATGAGAAGAAAGAAGTGAAGATAGAAGAAAGAAGAGAAGATAGAGAACAGAAGGAGACCGACAGTGGATGACAGGTAAGTGTAACATGGATCAGTTAACACTCGGTGCTTGGCAGTATGTCAGGCACCGATAGTTAATTGTTTATTACTGTTAAGTTCCCAATATCGCTGCTCTTAGCAGCATTTTGGGTGCTTAACTCACAAAACGGACGTTTTGGCTTAACGTCCTTTGTGATTATAGCTGGTAGGGCCTTTAAATACCACGTTAGACATTTTATTTTGTCAGCCAGTATTCACTTTGGCTCTACCGGCTATGCTAACGCCTGTCTTTAAATCTACCCCTTAATGTCTAATGACTCTGGGCAACAGTGGACAAGATCAACTAGTAGGGAGAGACTGTGAAAACTGGGGAGGTGGAAGTCCCTGCGAGTTTCACTTTATTTTCTGATGTTGTTTGTGAGTGTCACCATGAGGGTACTTGACTTGTCCCAGGGACTCCAGTGAAGAGGAAGACATACAGAGAAAGAACCAAGAAAAACAAAGGCCCATCATAGGTCTATACCACACTTCACAATGAAAGAGACTGATTTTGCTTGCTTCCTATGGAAATCATTTTCATGAAAGATAAAAAGAAAAAGAAAAAACAATAGGTTATTATCATTTCCAACATTTGTTCTTTTCTTATCTTTTCTGGTTAGTTAGATGGAGATCATTTTAGTTTGGTAAATGATCTTCTCTGGTGATCATTTTATGTGAACATCTTGCTCATTTTACTGTACAAGGACAGCATGTCAAGCCAAGAGCCAAAAATGCCTGCAATACACTTGTTGGTCTGGCTGACAGAGAGATTGAAAAGATCAGATTGCAAGAACAGTGTGAGCCAATCTGCCTTTACTCTGCACTCTGCACCCAGGATGAATGTACAGGACAAACACAGCACATGCTTCAGGGCTGTAAACATGCTTTAGGCTCCATCTGTCAGAGGAAAATTGGCAAAAACACTGTGGTGTTTCCCAGCTACTAAGCATTCAGCTCAGTTTCGCTAAACTATTTCTCGAAATTTCGAAGTGTAATCCCTTGTATAAGGGTTTCTCAGTTTGTGCTCTGTGGCATTTCAGGATTCCCTCAAGTAGTACAAGGGGTTCCACAGAACAAATGAAAGTAATGAAGGACAGGGGAACACGGTTGGAATGGCAGTTGAAGGGGTATGTTCATTGAGATAAAGAGGTGTTATTCTGGAGCAAACCAACTTTACTACAGGAGTAGGATGAAAATCTCCAATGATTGAAATGGGGCTCTTAACCCCTTGAATGCAAGGGGGCCTCCAACAAATTGTGAGTCCTCTCTACCATCTGAGGGGATTAAACCCTTAAGGACCAAAAATGTACATGTACATCAGTTTTCAGTAAAGGGTTACATATTTACACAAATTGTGAAACATTATTTATACATACACAAACATTAATATACATACTTATTAAATATTGAAATTGTATACAGTTACACACTGTTTTTAGATATAAAGAAGCATTTTAGACTGGGAGCAGATGTGATTATTTCAGGCAGATTATTCCAGATTTTTGGAGCTCTGAAGGAGAAGGCAGATCTTCTTGCTTCTTTCTTGTATTGTGGTATATGCAGTGAGTTGTTAGGAGTGGAGCGGAGGTTATAGTTAGTATGGAGAGCAGGAGTGAGCATACTGCGCAGGTAGTCTGGTAGTTTTCCAGAGAAGTGGTTGTGTACTAAGCAAAAAAGGTGAAGGCTACGTCTAGATTTGTGTGTTAGCCAATTTAGTTCTTTAAGCATGCCACAATGATGGGTAGTGTATTTACATTGGAGGATAAAGCGACATAATGAATTATATAGAGTGTCAAGTTTACTAAGATGGATTTCTGGCACTGGAGCATATACTACATCACTATAGTCTATGACTGGCAGCAACATCTGTTGTACAATACGTTTTCTCACCAGGGTACTTAAACATGATTTGTTTCTAAAAAGAGTACTTATTTTGGGATAAAGTTTGGAGGTTCATTTGTCAATATGAAAACAAAAGTGAGGTTAGGGTCAAGCCACATACCAAGATATTTATAGGAGTCTACAGGGGCCAATTTATGATTAGACTCTGTAACAAAGGATAGGTGGATATTGTCGAGATTATGCAGTTTGCACTTTGTGCCAAATATCATTGTGACCGTTTTGTCTGCATTTAAGAAAAGTTTGTTCTTTGTTATCCATCTTTTAACTTTGCAGAAATCATGTTGTAATATGGCTTCAGGGTGTGATAGGTTTGCGTTTTTAGCATAGAGTATGGTGTTGTCTGCATATATGTGTACTGAAGATGATTTGCAAACCTTGGGCAGATCATTTATAAAAAGAGAAAATAGAAGAGGGCCAAGAATGGAACCTTGTGGAACTCCACTTGTTACTTTGAGTGGAAGGGAGTCATTGTTAGCAACTGACACATACTGCATTCTGTCTGATGAATAGGATTAGAACCAGTTTAGAGAATTATTACCCAATCCTGAGTTTTGGAGTTTGCTTATAAGAATGTTATGGTCTAGTGTGTCAAAGGCCTTAGCGAAATCTAGGAAAATAGCTCCAGTGAGTTCCCAATTTTCCATGCAGTCTGGATATCATTGGTTACTTTTAGAAGAGACATGACTGTTGAGTGATTTGGTCAAAAGCCTGATTGAAGAGGGGTGAAAAAATTGGTCTGTCGGTAATATTTATATAGTTGCACGTGTACACATTTCTCTAGGATTTTAGATAAAGTGGGGAGTAGGGATATTGGTCTATAATTTGATACCACACTTTTATTCCCACTTTTGTGGATAGGCACAACTCTAGCCACCTTCCAGGATTTGGGCATATACCCTGATGTCAAAGAGGCATTAATTAAACATTGGTTGGGCTGTGACCATGGCACTGAGCTTTAATAACATTGCTGGTAGTTGTTCAGCGCTCGATTGCAATTTCAGTTTTGGGTTGAGGAGGTGATCATATATTTCACTTTCATTTACTGGCATGAAATTGAATTCGTTTGCACTGTTGGACCAGGCAACAGGTGCCAGTGACTGTTATGTACATGGTAGAAATTCAGCGTTGCCTTTGTTTTGTTTAACCCCTTAGTGACGGCCGCGTGCAGACGCGTCCGTCACTTAACGCCCATCTAACATTTTTTTTTTTTCCCATTAGAATCCGGAGTCCCCGAACGGCGTGCAGCCGCGCATGGATCCGGATTTCCTGGACATACATGTACGTCCTCTGTCACTAAGTGACAGCCACCGAGGACGTACATGTACGTCCATTGTCGCGAAGGGGTTAATCAGGGTGGTGGCACAGCCAAAAAAGTAGCTGTTAAATGCATTGACTATGGCTATGGGGCACTGTATTGTTTCTTTGTCTATTGTTATATTTGATGGGTGAGAATGGTTAGGGGGGTTGTAGATGTTTTTAATAACCGTCCAAAAGTTGGCTGTCTTTGAAATGTTATTGTCCAAGTTAACAGTAAAATATTGTGCTTTTGCTAATTTTGTTTGTTTTGTACATGTATTCCTTACTTGCTTATATATAGTGTGATCATGGGGGGGAGCCGGTTTGTTTAAATTTTGTCCATAATGAATCTCTGAAACTGTATAATTGAATCAAGTCAGCTGAGACCCATGATAGATGTGCCCCCCTAACCCTGACTTTACTTAGTGGGGCATGGTGTACATCCTGGAATTCCGAGAGAAAAAAAATGCTCCGTAGTCCTTCAGTGCCAGCCATAAGGGGTCAAAAACCCCATTGAAATGTTATTTTAAATGTGTATTTGTCCCCTATAATGTGTTTGGTTTGTCCTAGAATTTCACAATTTTTTAGTTTACTGAATCCCGGTCATAGAGCTAAAGAAGTGAAATTGCAGTGCAAACTAGCTGCACAGTATAGAGGAAATGAAAACTACCTTGAATTTAAATGGGGTTTTAACTGTTTGAATGCTAGAGAGGTCTTCAATGCAGTGAATAGTCCTTCTCCCTGAAAAAGTACTAGTCATTCCACAGAACAAATAGAAGTCATGGCTGAAAGGGTTTGAATGATAGACATACAGAAGGGCAGTATTTATCAAGATAAAGAGGTGGTATTCTGGGGCCAACCAACTCAACTATGGGGAGGGTTATGAACATTTCAATTGATGTAAATGGGACGTTTAATCCTTTTCAAGCTAGAAAGGTCTACAACACATTGTGAAGCAGTGTGTTGGAGTCCACTATAGCATTCAAGGGGATAAAAGCCCCATTCAGATCAATAGGAATTTGTGTAATTTTCATCCCCATTGGTTTACTCTAGAATTGCACCTTCTTAGATTGATGTAAATGGAAGTTTTGTTATCTTCAAGATTTCCCTTGCAACAAGCACTACAACCAAGAACCATCAAAGTGAACAAACAACAAACAAACACAATGACTTGATTACCTCATAACTTTCGAATTATTTAGTCTTACATTATCGGAGCTTACTAGAAATCTCATATTTGGCAACAATATTAACTAAATTATAGCAGACATTGCTGCCATAACCAAATTATAGCAGACGTCATGTCACTGCTTTAACCAAGTTGTAGCAGATATCACTGCCCTAACCGAGACAGAACAGATGATACTGCGCTAACCAAGTGATAGCAGAATGTACGTCACTGTCTAACCAAATTATTAGTAGATATCACTACCCTAACTAAGACAGAGCAGACATAACTGACCTAACTGAGCTATAGCAGAAGTCACTGATGTATCCAAGTTATAGCAGACATCACCTCTCTAACCAGGATAGAGCAGACATCACTGTCCTAACCAAGATAGCAGATGAGAGTTGGCACTGTGTTAGCTGTAGAAATATAGGAGGTGAATATAGTTAAGTTAATACCTTTATTGGCTAACTAAGGAGATATAGGATGCAAGCTTTCAAGACCTCTTAGGTCTCTTCCTCAGGCATGTTATATAGATAAATATAAACCCATCTCTTATATACAAGTACACATTGCATTGTTTAGAATGGAAATCAGATAAGAAAGCTCAGTACAGACTCAGGTTCTTTGATCAGTCTATGGTAGAGGAGAGTGCTGTAAATTGCAGTTTTCCTCTGAGGGGTCCAAGGTATTTACGATCCCAGTGAGACTGTTGTAAAGGTTAATCCACAATGTGATAATGTGACAGGAATTCTCTGTCTCTATTCAAACCATAATTCAAAGATTTAAACTGGATAATTAATTTAATCTCCCATATTTTCTCTCTCTCTGAGTGTGAAACAATCCCATCAGTACAGTCAATTTAATGTCCCTGACACTGTGACCATTTTGGCAGAAATGTTTTCCGTCTGGTGTCTCTATCTTTTTGTTGTTAACACTGGATCTGGAAATTAAACCTTTCATGCAATGGCTGTCCAGTTTCACCCACATTAAGAGCTGTTGGGCATTTTGCACACATGATGAGGTATAGTACATTGGATGATTTGCAGGTGAAGGTACCATTGATCTTATGGTGTAACTGGGTGTTTGGAATGGGTACCTTGTCAGTGGTATAAATGTGTGCACAAGTTTACACCTCCTCTGTAGGCAGGGAGATGTGCCATTTTTTGTATTTTTAATCAGGACACTACTTACCATCAGTTGTTTTAGTTTGGGAGGCGGTCTGAAGGAGAGAAAGGGAGGCTGTTGGAATATGTGCTTAAGTCTTTCATCCATATGTAATGTTCAAGAGTAATTGAGTGATAAAGTATCCCCCTCCCGCCCCTTCTAATGATGTAAAACTGCTCACCTCAGAACAGAAAGGTGATGTCAGGATGGCTTGTGGATAGGGACAATCTTCAATTAATATAAGGGAAAAACCTGAAAAACTTGTCAAGGGGGGCAGGGTTTTCATTGTTCTCACAGTAAGAAGATTGTCCCTTGATGTGAGCTGTCTGGTCTGTGGACCAGATTCCACATCTGAGGGGAGGCGGCTTACACTAGGTAAAAGTGGGGGGAGGGAGATACATTATCATTCAATTACTCTTGAACTACAACTCTGACAATATTGAAATAACACTCTCTATGGCTCAAATACTATGAAGATTAATTGGAGCTGCTGTTTTTGTGAAACATTACTATCCCTTTAATACTGATAGTTGTGTCTAGGAAGTAAATGTTTGTGAGTGAGTAAATGAGTGTTAGGTTGTCACTGGGGTGGAAGGTATTGTAAATTTCATGGAATTTGAGAAGTTCGCCTTCACTGACGGTCCAGATGATAAGAATATCATCTATGTAGCGGAGAAAAACCAGGGGTTTTATTTGGAAAGTGGACAGGAAGTCTTCTTCTAATTTTGCCATAAAAAGGTTGGCATATTGTGGTGCCATTCGAGTACCAATTGCATTCCCCATTTTCTGAAGGTAGGATCCTGTTCAAACTTGAAGTAACTGTGGGTGAGTATAAACTGTAGGAGTTTTGCTACCGGTTCCATGGGTGTATTATTTTGTTCTAGATATTCTTGGCATGCTGCTATGCCATCCGTGCCTGGAATGTTGGTGTACAGGGATTCTAAATCCATAGGGGCCAGGATGGTGCTCTCCGGAATGGGGCCCAAGTCAGTTATAGTTTGTTTAAGAGAAGGAAGCTGGGTGTTTGTTTTACCGTGGGTTTCAGGGTCTTTTCTTCCCAGCCAGATATATATTCTCTGTGGGTGTGCCAATTCCTGAAATGATGGGTCTTCCCAGGTTTCCTTCTTTGTGTATTTTTGGTGGCATGTAGAAAGAGCCTATTTTCTGATCTGCTGGTATTAGGGGCCTTATCTGTCCTCCAATGTTGGAGGGCAGTTCTTTTACGATCCTATTGAGTTGTTTTGTATATTTTTTATTGGATCATCTTGTGATTTCACATAGTATCTTTCATCAGAAAGCTGCCTATTTGCTTCTTGAATGTAGTCTACAGTGTTCATAATAAGAACAGCCCCCCTTGTCTGCAGGCTTAATAATAATATCCTGGTTATTCTTGACTATATGGCTTTCTGTTCCTTGTGAGTTAAGCTGGGTATTGGTTCAGATCGTTTTTCCAGTATTTCTGCAGTGACTCTGTTTTTGAAGTTATTAATGTATCTGTCCAGTGTAGGGTTACTTCCTGGTTTTGAGTCCAGGTGGATCTTTTTGTGAGTGCATTGACATTGTGATGTTGCTCTGTGGTGCTAGTATCATCATTATCTATTTTGTCATAGACGAATTCCTTGAGTTTGAGTATTCTGAAAAATGCCTCCATGTCACTGCAGATTTATTGGGGCAGAATGACAGAGATATTTCCTCTCTGCTTGGTTTGTGCGTGGAAAGGTTCACAATGCAGTTCTGTTCTGGTTGATTTACAGATTTTGCTGGGAAACCTGCTTTGTATCGCAGTCTCTGTAATTTCTTCCTCTTGGTGTTGATGAGGAGTGTTTGTAGTTTCTTGTAGTATTGTTTAACCCCTTAAGGACCAGCGGACCCGGGTTGTGTGGTCCTTTAAGGACCACATAGGGAAGTTCAACGTGCCGCCCCACGTGACTGATCAAGTGTGCCGGCACGCCGAACGTGGGACTGAAATAGATCGCTCCAGTCTTGGAGCGATCAACTTCAGTCCCCGGTTTTACTCATCATGCTCCTGCAGTACGTGACATACCAGGACCGTCACTGGTCCTTAAGTGCAGGACCAGCGTGATGGTCCGGGTCCGTCAATGGTCCTTAAGGGGTTAAGAGCCTGTTGTATGTCCTCAGTGTCTGGTCCAAGCTGTTCATTGAGATTTGATATTTATGCTTTTATCTTTGATTTCCTGTTGTAGCAGATCCCAATAAGGTTATTAAGGTAAGGTGTAGCCTCTGGGAAGTCCTGGTACATAGTTGCTGTGCAAAAGTTGCTGTTGTATGTGTCCAGGGTAGGATTTTTCAGCATGAGGCCTTTAGGTATTAAATTTCCTTTTTACATGTAGTCAGGAAGAAGATGTCACTATCCAGTTGCGCAAGTTTCTTTAGGAGGTTTTTCATATTCACCAAACCAGATTGTTTCTTCCTGGTTGAGCCAGGAAGAAAACAAAATGGGATAACCAGTCACCAGAGAGTCACAATGTGCCTGTCCCAGACCGTGCATCCAACACCCCCACTCTGACAGGTACAGTAAGGAAAGGGAGAAAAGGGAATATAACAGAGAAGGGAAAAAATGAAGAGACATGAAGAGAGTATGAGAGGAAGAGAGACAAAAAAGCCAGAAAGAGAGAAAGGAGAAGAGAGATCAGGAGTAAACACAATACAGATAAAGAAGTAAAGGGAGAGAAAAAGAGGATGCCAAAAGAGTAAAGAAATAGAAATAAGAAGTACAAGGCTCTAGTAAGAATGTAGGCAGGCGATGAAATAAGAGATGCTCTGCCAGGAGACACTAGAAGGAGGAGCAGGTAGCAAGGAAGAACACACAAAGAGCAAGGTGAAGGGAGCACATTACCAGGAACGACTAGTGAAAAGAGTACCAAGAATGGCTGGGGGGAAGGCTGGGAAGACAAGGGAAAAAAGGTGGGCTACAGCAAAAGACTAGAACCGAGGGAACTAGGTGAGAGAGTGAGAGACAGTGATAAAGTGCTTGAAAAAGCAGGAATAGGAGTGAGTTACCTGATGTGGAAAGAAGCCCTGGCACCCACAAGTCCGGGTAGACACAAGGGAGAGGTGAAGTAGCAATGCAAGAGAAAACCTGGAGACACTGGGTATGCTCATAGTCAAGGTAAGCCAACGGTGAAATACAAAGGGACTCTAGAGATTGTATCAAATCGTAGAGTGTTGGCTATTACATAGGACTAACCAATTGGGATGGAGGTTGACAGGCTCAGCATGCTGACATGTGCTTGTATGTGTCAGCACAATGACAATGACCAGACAACAGCTTCTGTTTCATGGGGGTTAGTTCAAATACTAGGTTTTATATATTGCTATAATGTCCCATTCACAAATATTGTTGGTTAGAATCCCCTTGTTCTTAAGACTATGAATTACAAAGGGGTATACAATAAGATAATTATGGTTAATCCTTTGCGTACCAGACAGTTTTGCAGTTCAGTTTTAACTCCTGTCATTCTGTGCACCATTCCCGTTATCCACAGTCATATACCATGTGCTTGTTCAGACGTGTGTGTGTGTTTGGTTGCCTAATAGTCTGGTTTGGCAGTGTTTCTAAACCAAGTTTGATTGTTTGTTCCAGCATTACATTTTGGATGTGTGTAGGGTAGCATAGTCGGGTACAAGCCAGGGTCACCCCAGAAGTTCTCAGGAAAAAAAACTGAATCTAATAGTCAGAAATCAAGCAGAGGGACAGAGTAATCACATGTAAGGTAGCACAGGAACACAGTATTAACTTGTAGAAGTGGCGCCAGATAGAGTGGACAGTTGATGACCAATGTTCATGGGGGGATGCAGAGGCTAGGCAGCAAGGGCCAATAGATTGGAAAACTGTGTTAGTTCCCTATGGTGCAGTTAGTTTGCTCCATCATCGCTCCTCATTTCTTTTGTGAATAAGGTCCTTAGTGTGTGTACATATGTATGTGTCTGTGTATATGTGCACAAGTATGAGTGCATTCACAAGTGTGCACAGATATATACGTTTGTATCTGTGCTTGCGTACAGACATGCAAGTTAGCATACACACATGCTCGTGCTGCACATACGTGTATGTGTTTGTATGTATTGTCATGCATGCACATATGTGCGTGTGCATGGACATGTGAGAGCATGTGTATGTGTGTGTATTGGTATGTATATGTGTGAAGAGGGGGAGTCTGGAAGAAGACCCCCGATGCTTCCTCCTCTTTATGTAGAATTGCACAGAACAGTTTCCTTTCCTTCTCAATACAAATCCCCAAATACTTTCTGTATAGAACTTAAGAAGAGAGACTACAAAAACAAAGAGTTTCATGAATGAATGCACACGAAACAAAACAAAATTAAAGAGATAGTAATACTTCGTTTTATCTTTATTTTATTTTGTAGGCATTAAAAAAACATGAAGAACGATATAAGTCTTATCTCTCAAACCTTTATGGTTTAAGAGATATTCACAAGCAAAGTTTCCCCCTCCCGTCCCTTTTTCCTAGTGTAAGCCATCTCTTCTCAGATGTGAATCTGGTTGTAAGACCAGACAGATAACAGAAGGGGACACTCTTATTCCTATGAAAACAATGAAATCTCTGCCCCCCTTGACTGGTTTTTCAGGTTTTTTCCCTTATCTTAATTGAAGATTGTCCCTCTCTGCAGTCTACCTGGGCACCTCCCTTCTGATCTGGCTGAACGGGGGGGGGGGATACTTTGCTTGTGAATATCTCTTAAACCATAAAGGTTTGAGAGATAAGACTTATATCGTTCTTCAGGTTTTTTTAATGCCTACAAAATAAAAAAGATAAAACGAAGTATTACTATCCCTTTAAGTGCTTAGTTCAAGGCATGGTAGCCTCTTAGGTGCTTCTTAATCACATTTTTGTTCCCATGTGCCATTGCAGAGAAGAAATTTCCATATTCATGTCAGACTGGCCCTGCCCTCAGTCAGACCAGCTCAGAAATGTCAGGCAAATCCTCTCTGCACAAGAGAAACAGCACAACCCCAGATGTATGTTTTGGCTTATGTGGGCCTCGGTAGTGGCATGTAACCTGACAGAAGGTCTATAGGCAATGCTGACGCAGACATGGAGCTTGGGACTAACAAATGTACAAAAGTAAACTGAAACAATTTTGGGGTAAACTAATTTTACCATAGGAAACAAATACAAATTCCAATGTATTTAAAGCAACAGTGATGGTCAGGGGACATGGCTTTATAACTAAAGATATTAGCTGACAACTATGGGAATCAAGCTCACATAGCACAAAACTCTGCCTTAGACTCTTCATTTTTCCTGCACATTTTTATGTTCTGAAGTCTAAAAGGAGAGGATAGTGATACTGCTTCTCTGTGAGGTGCCAAATGAAGCACTGTTATCCAGCCCTGTAGATCCCAGAGATCTGCAGGGTAAATGAACAGAGAATGGGACAATTTTAAGCTATGGGAACTTGATTCACATAATTGTTACGTAAATTCTCACAGTTACAAATCATGTTCTGATGACCCTTTACATGAAGCTTTTAAACCCTTGAACCCTGGAAAAGTCTCCAATACATTGCTTTGCAATGCAGTGGGGACTTATCTAGCATACGAGGGTTCAAAATACCCTTTAATTAATGGGAGGTTTGAGAATCTTTGTCTAATTTGGTGCAGATATTTTGCTCCTGAATTGCTCTAAATATTCTTAGTATAGCAAGATAAACACCACAAGGAAGCAACCCAAGGATACAGCCATTGGAGCAGACATAGCTACAGAGATAATGTACTTCTCTTCAAGTTCTTTGCTATCCAAAGCTCATTTCTTTGAGCTATCAGTTATGAACTGCTTGGGTAAAAGAAATATTTGTGATTACTTTAACTCTAACTACAAGTGATGGCATATTTCCCCAAAACATGCACACACCCAAATGTAGAAAAATTTGGGCTTTAAAGCAAATCTCAAATACTTCCCACGGAGGGCATTTGAAAAAAAAAACAAAAAAAACAAACATCTTGACTACTACATCTCCCCCTGCTTATTGTTTCTTTAATTTCTCCTGACAGTCGGCTGTTTTCATTTGCCAAAACCACAACAAAGACAGGTCTGAGGTTTTCACTCCCTCCCTTTCTCCAGTGATCACACAAAGGTAGTTTTGTTGCTAACTGAAGCTTTTTTGTACCTGAAGAAATGTAAATGTGTTTATAATGCCAGCCTGACCATGCAGACCTCGTCTCACCCTTTGCATTACATTAGAGGTGGCAGTCCATCCCCTTCCTGTCTCTAGCCTTCAATGGGAAGGGAAAACTGACACCTAACAACAAAAAAACTTTTTTTTTTTAAGTTTTTTTGAAGTCTCAGTTGTTAACCATATGAGAAGACTATAAACCTTTGGTAAGTACATTATAATACTGTTATCCACAAAGAATAGTAACTCAGGCTTATAAAATCCTATACATTAGGATGGGCATCCTATGTCTTTCTTGGACTGCAACTCCTATCATATTCAATAGGATGGGCGAAGAATTCTGCCATGGGAAGAAATAGGTGGAAAAGTGTCTATTTCATCCACTAATGGAATTCCCACAAGAAAACTGGTTTGTGTGTGTGTGTGTGTGTGTGTGTGTGTGCGCGTGCGTGCCTGCGTGTGTGCGTGCACATCTGTGATGATGTATGGTGACGTGTATGCATCTCACCATGCATGATGGAAAGTTAAGCCCATTGAATTGATCCTTACGGCATAATGCATTCTCATTTTCGACAGCCATTTTTCTTCCTGCAGGAACTTTCATGGAAGGAGAAATATCTGAACTATTCCCACTGGAAGGAATCAAAACCTTTTGCCCTTTCCCTAATACACAGCCAATCATTGGCAGGCTAAGGTTGATGGGAATTGTAGTCAAACAGCAGCTGCATAGACTAAGAGGGTCACTTGTACAAAGAATACATAGCACAATTCTGGTGCCAACTTCACCGAAGTAGACAAATAAACACTCCTGTTGATTAATATTTGTAGCTAGGACATTTATAAGGTCATTGACTAGAGAAGTAAACTTTTGTTATATAACATAGAAGGATTTGATGTTAGAGGTATTCTCCATGGATACATTTTGAGCTATATGTATAAATGCAAAGTGGTGCAATTCTGGGGCAAACCAAGTGCACCGTAGGGGACAAATATTTATATGTATATAAATCTGGATTTTAATTCCCTGAATGCTAGAGGTCTCCAAAGCATTGCTTCACCATGTGATGGAAACCTCTCTATCATCCAAGGGGTTAAAAAACCCACTATCAATAAGAATGTAGGAAATGTCTCCTAGGGACAGTTGGCTTTCCCCAGAATTGTGGTGGGAGGGAGCTGAGAATGAGGAGAGATTGTTAAAGGGTTAGTAATGCCCGAAATAAAATGTATTCAGTATGATAGAGTTTACCAAAATAAAGTATTTTGATAAAGTCCTATCTCTCAAACCTTTATGGTTTGAGAGATATTCACATCTAAAGTTCCTCCCTCCCTCCCCTTCTCCTGAAGTCAGCACTGTACTGACAGCAGGAGATCCCAGTCCTGGGACCAGCCGGAGGCTCTTCAGCAGAGTCGAAATAGCTATATTAAAAATAATTACTTCATTGGAGCTGTCTACAAAGTGTGCCTGGTTTGCAAACACACTTTGTAGACCATTCCAATTAAGTAGTTCTTTTTAAATATTGCTATTTTGGCTCTGCTGAAGAGCCACCTCGAGTTGGCCGACATGGATCTCCTTCTGTCGGCTTTACAGGACTTCATCCAAATACTTTATTTTTTGTAAAATCTACCATACCGAATAAACTTTATTTCAGGCATTACTAACCCGTTAAGTCCTCCTGACCCACTCCCTCACAGATAGAAAGTATGGAAGCGGGACATTTACTGTGATTTTGGTAGGACCTGTACGATATGCTTCAGAATATTTCTTCTCTGTGTATGGCATTTGTGAGCTAAAAGAGATTGCACTCTGGGCGCAGGACACAGTTCCACTGAGCTTTTGCATACCCTTGCAAGCTCATGAGCCTAGCTGAGCATGTCTGACTTCTTCTATTTCTAATAAGAGGTATGAAGACAAAAATAGTTTCATAGTTCTGGTTTACTTTCTCCCATTTTAACATGTTACCTCCCATTCTTATCTCAATATTGTTCTAGGAAGCACCTCACCTTTGACCCTTTGAGTGCTTTGCAATGCGTTGTGTACCCCTCTGGCACTCAAAGGGTTAAAAGACCTATTTAACCCCTTAAGAACAATGTGGTCAAGGGGTGGGGCACTCTAGAGGACCACAGCACTTTTTTTGTGCATATATGTGTTCTGTGCAAGCCACATTGAGATCACAAACTTCCGTTATGTACCAGGACTGTCACTGGTCCCAAACACCTGGACAGCCGAGACGAACTGACACATCATGGGTCGTTAAGGGGTTAAATCAATGGATACATTGGAGATTTTTATTTTTTCCCCTGTGGTGCAGTTAGTTTGCCCCAGTATTGCACAATTTCTTATGACATTAGCCTCAGTGAGTTGACTAGTGGGTTTCCCAGCCTTGCCTGTGCAAGTCCGGGGGGCTGATAACTGGGTCATTGACTAGTGGGTTTCCAGCCTTACCTGTGCAAGTCCGGGGGGCTGATAACTGGGTCATTGACTAGTGGGTTTCCAGCCTTGCCTGTGCAAGTCCGGGGGGCTGATAACTGGGTCATTGACTAGTGGGTTTCCCAGCCTTGCCTGTGCAAGTCCGGGGGGCTGATAACTGGGTCATTGACTAGTGGGTTTCCCAGCCTTACCTGTGCAAGTCCGGGGGGCTGATAACTGGGTCATTGACTAGTGGGTTTCCCAGCCTTGCCTGTGCAAGTCCGGGGGGCTGATAACTGGGTCATTGACTAGTGGGTTTCCCAGCCTTGCCTGTGCAAGTCCGGGGGGCTGATAACTGGGTCATTGAAATTAATATGTTCCCCAATCACAAAGCTATCAGACAGCAGCTTCCTGTCTGTAACAATCACTTTAGTGTGCTCCGTGCCCAGCTGTCTGGCCATACTCATCTTATTCTTTTTAGTGCCATTTTTCTAACAGCGCAGAGGGCATGTACCATTATTCTTCCTGCTATCCCTCCCACAGCTCAGTACGTTTGCAATAAATGAATGATTCCCACATACATCATAATCTAGTTATTCTAGTTATGCTCTTATAAACACTTTTTAAAAACCAACCAGACTGTATTTTGGCTGGAGGAATAGTTATTTAGTCCAAACCAAATATGTTCACTCTTAATCTGTGCCACCCTGCTTCCTCTAGTCTCAGCCATTCATATTGGGCATGCAAAATGGTTAAAGATTAAACGTATTTTCACTATGGCTAATAAAATGGATTCTATCTTGTCATTAGCATTATAATTCCTATTCTAGTCTGATTTCACCAAAATTATTTGAATATTGCTGTTGATTTCACCTTGGAAAAAAAAAAAATATACTAACCCTTTGCGTGACATAGGGGTTAACAGTTAAAAAAATCTTAAATATAAAAGGAAATGTAGCTTTAAAATACAATATTAAATCAGATTTTTTTTGTCTTTAAAACAGAACATTTTCAACAAGATAACAATTTTTTTTTTATATATATAGTTGATGAAATGAAAGACAGTTTTAGGAAAATTGTCTTAACCCTTTAAGTGGCAGAGGGGTACACAACGCATTGCTCCTATTTTTTTCTACATCAGGCTCAAAATGTCTGTGTAAAAAATGTTTCTGTCATTTTCTGACAAAATGGTAATCACACTGACAAATTTTCCAAAGCTACATTATGGTTTAAACAAGGCAAGGTTTATATCCCAGGTGACTCTAGGTAATGCATTCTAGCTCCACCCTTGGCCACACACCCCACTCCTCATGACCCCACCCTCTGTCTCATCCATGGTTTCCTGGAACATAAACTATTCTTGGCCTATAACACTCCTTGGTTGCTAAAGAGATCTCCAACAGATGACTCCTCAATGCATTCTCTATATAATCCAAGAGGCTATACATAATAGCCTGTAAAGGAGTATAAATCAGGTGAAGCGATATTGAGATTGATCTAACCATACCCACAGTTCACAATGTTGGTGTGACTAGCACCTCTGAAGTGACCCTCAAAATTTGGGGCTGTAGGCAGTTGCCTACTCTGCCCGTTGGGGAATCTGACCCTGCTTTTGAACATTCTGGTCTAAAAACAAAGGGCAATAAAATTAAGTTTTAAATTTAGATCATAATTTCCAAACATACATTTTTTCTTAACCTAGAGACCAAAATATATCGACCTAGTAAAAAATACCCAAACTTGAATATTACGTGGCTTACAGTAGTTAGTCCTGCGCCAAAGATTATAACACTGAAGTACAGAAGAGAGCTTTACAATATCTCTGTCATTTACTGTCAGTGTAGATTATGTGCTAAAAAGAGCTGGACCAAATGAATTCCACCATAGAGGACAAGTACTAATCTGCAGAATGTCCATTAATTAAAATGGAGCTTTAAACCACATTAATACATGAGATGTCTCTACTGCATCATGAAGCAATTTGCTGAAAGCTCTGTGAGCATTCAAGTGATTAAAAGCCCCATTTACATGAATGGAATTTATTATTTGTTACTTGTGGTCCAGATTTGTTGCCTAATAATTGCTCCAGCGAGTGATAAAGTGGAGATTACTTCTCCTGTGGGATATACTGTCCAATAAGTATTATATTCTATGGAGCCTAAGGGTGGAATGTAAGAAACGTGTGCATGCTCTGAAGGTATTTTTCCAGATAGGAATTGCACATGTTCTAACCTAGGAAGCCATATAACAAATGCCTCTTTAATAGCGCATAAAAAAAAATAACTTTTAGGACAACAGTAAACAGACGTATACAATTGTATTCATTAATCATGCCCACAAAAAACAAATATGTGCAGCTTTTGATTTTTCATGCTCAATTCAACAAAATCATATGCAAACCTATTCCTTAGTGATTTTACCACTGGAAATAGCCCATGAGCACATTTCTTGCATTCCACCCTAGGTGGCATCGGGGCTGCTTATGGCCCTCAGAGGCTTCTCCGGTGGGCCCAGTTTGTTCTCTGGTACAACAGAAAGAGGAGATAATTTCCCTCAACCACATCACATATATCCAAATTCCACCTCACAAAGCACAAATCCTCTTTCTTTGTCTCATATCACCTTCTCATTTACACCATTCCGCCAAAAACCTATGGGTGTTCGAGAGGTCTCCAGTGTTTTGCAAAACAATGCTTAGGAAACCTCTCTAGAGAGAGTTTCCGGATCGTCCCCATGAAAAATGTATGCTGTAGCACTGCAGTGATTATTACTGGACTACAATGATTCCCAAGAATCCAATCAGTATGCATTTTTCATGTGTCCATTTTTAAAAAGATGATTTGGCAACCTCACAGGTTAATCTCCTTCTTTCAACCATATTAAAAATTTTTTACCCATAATACATGGAACTTGGGGCTGGACCATGAGGAGAATCTGGTTGCCTGTCTCTGAAACTAGAGGGATCTTAGTGCATAAACTCCATATAATAAAATAGGAATTGGTTAATTTATCAAACCGCAAAATAATCTTCCTCTTTATCACAACATTATCATGCCTAAGTGCAGTGCTGAGAAATGCTAGGCGTGCCAGTTGCTGCCACACTACTACCCCCATCCTTCCCCTCTTGCCTTTGGCTGGAGGGGAAGGATGGGAGTTGTAGTCTGGCAGCAACTGGTGAGCCTCAAGTTGCCCATACCTGCTTAGTGCATAACCTTCGAGTTCTTATTATTACTCCTTAGGTATCCTTAGTTCTCAGTGATCACCTATATTCGGTTCAGAGGAACTGGAACAATGAATAATGAGATGAAGAGAGAACATGAAATCAATGGAAATGTGCATTTCCCCTCTATGGTCCAGTTGGTTAGCTTCAAAATTGAATCTTCATAACCCCGAGCTGTCCAGGGTGGGGTGTGCTGGAGGACCAAGGTTTTTTTTTTTACTGGCCTACCCAGTGATCACAGAGTGCCATGTAGGCATGCTGTGATCACAAATTTACATGATGTGACATGACCGTCACTGGTCCTTCAGGCACAGACATTGATGACAATCCTGGCACGTCATCAGTCGTAATGTGGTTAAGCTTCCTGCATAAGGCCCAAAATGTCTACACTGAAGAAAAGGGATCATTTTTCCTAAGTATAATCAGTCTATAGAGCTAGGTACATAGAGGACACACTGACAGGAGAGGCAGTAATGGAATTTCAGATGTTCTTTGATTTTTTAGGTGTCTATACTTTATGTTATGATTTATTAACATTTCATGGTATGCACTATAAAAATAGTTATGTCTGAAACATACATCGAGCTGTGCCCTGTTCCACACGACATGATACATATTCAGTTTACTCAATACTGATTCACTTATTACCAGTAATTACAATTAGCAAAGCATTGAAAACTGACACGCTTATGTGAGTTTGGGTCATGTCTAGAAATCTTCTGCAAAACATAAATATACAACAGGTACTAATCTAATCTACGTCATTCAATTAAATAAAATCCTAATTAAAATAAAATTAGTAGTCATATAGTATTTGGCATACTAAAGTGTGCAGTGCTCTATGCTGAAATTATATTAAGAGCCATATTTACTAAGGGGTGATGCGTAAACTTGTACAATTCTCCCTTTCATTCACACAACAGTTCACACATTCTTACTTTATTAACCTCTGAGTTGACGCAAAAAGACACCATTTTCCAGCACCCTTAAAGTGGAACTTTCACCAAGTACTAACCCCGCCGAATCAACAGGTTACTTATTGAATTTAATGAAGAGCTTAGTTTCACCTACTATATTTTTTTCACTGTAGGTGAAACTGAGGAAAATCTTGATCGGCGCCGAGGGAGAGCGCAGCCATCTTTCCTGCATCTCCAAATATGTGATGCGGTCTCCCTGTCATTAGCCTTCCCTTTATCTCTAGCAGTCTGTATAATCAGCTGCCTGCAGGCAGCATCGACGTGAAGGAGCAAAATGGGCAACAAATATACTGTAAAAAGCAACTTCCTTCACTTAACAGTGCAGGACATTGCCTGAGGAAGAGACCTAAGAAATCTTGCAAGCTTGCATTCTAAATCTGCTTACTTAGCCAATAAAAGTATCAACTTAACTATAGTTGCCTCCTTTAATAAAAATGACTCAGCTTTATAATGCACCTTTCCAATATGCACTGAGGTTTTAATTTTCATTTACTAAAATACCTTAGAGTTATTCCAGGTAAACAAAAACTAGGCAAGCTAGTTAAAATAATAATGCCTTGTAGTGTTCATTTAAAAACCTCTCTAGAAATAATAAGCAATTGTGCATATTTAAACATTTTTGCATGCACTTCATTATATACCATCATTGTCATTTGTAATAGTGAAATTTACTGAAATATGGTTAAAACAGCAGCTAGAATAAGGGGAGAATATTTTATAGAAAAAAAGAAAAGAATCTGGCAACAGGTAAACACCACAATATACATATATACAAAAATAACCCAACTGAATGAAATATAAAGCACAGTAAGGAATGAGGGGACCCTCCACAGACCACAGATTAAAAACAAACCAAAAACAGAAGACAATCCTGTGCTGCTTCATGCAAATTACATTAATATGAGCCCTGTGTAGAGCATATATTATACCAACATATTAACCCTTAGTAACCCTTCACAATGCGTTGGATACCCCCTGGCAATCAAAGGGTTAATTCACTTGTTTCAAAACAAAAAGTAGAGTTTTGTTGCATAGTTTGACCAAATATATGTTTAAGCTTACCTACCTCACCAAGTGAATGAATATGTTAGTATAATATATGCTCTACACAGGGCTCACATTTAAGTATTTTGCATGAAGTAGTGCAGAATTTA
Source organism: Rhinophrynus dorsalis (assembly GCA_037306005.1). Lineage (NCBI taxonomy): Eukaryota > Metazoa > Chordata > Amphibia > Anura > Rhinophrynidae > Rhinophrynus > Rhinophrynus dorsalis. The sequence continues at coordinate 237,285,585 of CM074722.1, read as the reverse complement.
CTTCTGTCTTCACTTTTGGGGTAAACAAAGGGAAGGGGGTAGATAGTGCAAGAAATGCCCTCTAAGTGTAGTATTAGATCAAATACGTCAAGTAATAATTTTTACAGAAAAATATATGTGTGTGACAGAGAATCAAAATAAAGGAATGATATATTTTAATAATCAAGAGGAAGTATATATGTGACTAATTAGACATAGAGCGTACACAAGCAATTATTATGGTCTAATTTAGTAAAAGCCTACCAGTTAATCTATACCCCTAGACTATGAGGCCCATGTGCTCCAAGACTTTCAACCTTTTATTTTTCTGCTGGGAGCCACAACCTCAGATATTTATAGGACCACACTATAGTCTTATTCCAGTCTCTAAGGTTGTCATTTCTTCGTCTTTACATAAAGTGGGGTGTTGATTGTCTTGCTGGAAATTGTATATCTGTGTAGAAAGTACTATCAATTAATGGCCAACCAGAAGATGTTACAGAGAGGGAACTGTAACATAAAACAAACGTGTCCTTAATTGAGGAAGAAAAGAAACCCATTGGTTGAAACAAAGCAGAACACCCCATTTACAGCCCACTGGTAGCTAAAAACGGACACTTTCCCAGTGGCAAGGGCTTCGGTGAATTCTGCTCAGATATATGAGAGCATAAGCACCAGGAACATCACTTCAGGTTTCAATGGAGTCCTCCCTGCCAGCACCTACTTCCTGGTCTTATAGATGGCCTTCTTACCCAGTACCTGTATCCAGTATGAATCAAAGACTCCTCCTAGCCACAAAAAGGACAGGTGTCTGGGGAGTCTGTGTGTCAGCCACAAATTTGTTCTTATACATGAAAGTGTGGGGCTTAACCAAAACACTATGGCCTGACTGGGCCTGTTGAAAAGTTGGTGCTATTCATCTAAGGGTGAATGGCTATATATTCAGGGAAATGTGCTATAATTTATGTGTGTTGGCTTTATACATATAAATCAGTGGATTTGAATATATACCCGTTTATGAATGATCAAGTACACAGACATGCCCTAGAATTATACCCTTTACATACACAGGTATTTGGCTAGGGAATACTATGTAAGCATGGCTAGATTTAACGTTAGGCAGAGGATGCAACTGCCTGGGGCAACCACATTAAAATGGGCAATAGGAATAAGCAGTTATCTTGAGAATTCTTACCCCCATATGACAAGATGATGTTCCACAGATAAGGGCCAGCCTGGATGTGATTGGCTGATTTTCACATGGGAGGTCATATCCCTTCACATCTGCTCCAATGACTCCTTGTAATGAAACATAAAAAACACATATTCAGCTACACAAGTCCAAATCAAATTACATTCATTAACAATACAGAACTATTGTTTTATTCTAGTAATCATTACTCCATTTAAGTCTGTGCTAGTAATGCAAGTTGGATATTAATTCTAGGAAGTTAGCTGGTAAAATTGTGAAATAATGATACACTGTACTATGCAAGCAAAATGTAACACTTTTTGGTTTTTATAGCAATATATAAAAGAATCAGATCCTGAGGTAGGGAAGGTTTGTTTTTTCACAATCTGCTTTTCTCCTGCAGCATGGCTTCCTTTCAAAGTGATTGTCAACATTAAACCATAGGCACCTTAGCTATGTTTATTATACACTTGCAGGATAATAAACTATAAAAGAAAATTGTCTATATTTAAATATTACAATACATCATATTAGGTGCAGTATATGGAAAACATGTCTCTGCATGTTTCACTTCAGGGAAGCAAAGCAAAAATATCTGTATTTGCTTACCGAGGTAGGTGTCTTTCATACAGCAGTTAGATCTATAAACTATTTTTTTAATGGAGCACTTTATTCTATGGATGGACATTAACATTTCACTATCTAAAGTGGTTACAAAGTTCTCCATAATGGGGGGATGTTCCCAGCAGAATAAATACAGGGTTGAAAGAGTACAGTCAACTGCAGATACTATGCAAGAAGCTATAGAAATAGATATTCCAGACTATTGTATGGATGCCTCCTATATAAAGGGCAATTGACTTTAAAAAAACAAAGCCCTGGTTTCTACCAATCAGTTGCTGCTATCCCAACCAGGGCATTGGCAGCATTATATAAACCTAGAGCCCTCAATATACAGGTCCACCTGAGGCTTTTACAGAGCTGCTATGATGTCTAACCCACCTGTACAGCCAATAGGAACGGGGCTGCTACTGGCAGCTTCAGCTCTTAGAAGAGGTGGGACAAGATGCTCGGGGCAGACTTGCACAGTTAGAGCTGTAAGTTTATAATGCTATGAATTCCAGATGTGGGAGTACTGGTGTTGAAATAGCAATAGACCAAGCTTTAAAATACATTTTTTTCAATGTTCATATTAATTGGAAAATAAATCTATGAGTCAGTTATTCCTATAGGTATATTTTTCATTTAAAGGACAGTAAGGTGAACATGGGCTGTTCCATTATACTTAACAGTACTTAGAATGCCTCACTAAGCCACTTACATTAATTCTTAACCCCTTGAAGACCAGAAGGGTGAGAAAAGCATTGCTTTGCAATGTGTTGCACCCCCCTTTGGTCTTCAAGGGGTTAACTCTGTGAGTGACAGAGGGGTACGCAGCGCATTGCTCCACAATGCGTTTCATAATGCTCTGGCACTCAAAGGGTTAAAAAAAAACACTGACGTCTAAAAGTTAACTGGGGTTAGATACAAATAATACCCTATACTTCATGCTAGAATCTGAAAATATGCTCTGTTCTCTAAAGTCTAAAATATAGTCTTATGGGAGCTCCCATTGCGGTCTTTTGCAGGGCTTATTAACAGTAATCTTGCTAGGTGTCTATGAAGTGATAGTATATTATTGTCTGTAAACTGTCTGAAATAAATTTCCAATACAAGCTGGTGAGTGCTAATCCCAGTAAACTAACTGGCCAGGCGGTTATCAGATGGTTTCTGAATAGCACAATCTACCCATGCATTCAAAAGTATGTTATGGGTTATATTTTAGGATTCTACTTTAGGGATCTAACACAAAAGAAATGCTTTTACAGATATTTAATGCTTTGAGTGCCAGGGAGGTACCCGTCACATTACACATTTAATGCATTGGATACTTCCATGGCACTCAAAGGGTTAAAGATACATCAACCAATTTCATTTTTATGTTTTAGTGTTCCCTTGAAACCAAGTTGTATTTATATGTTTGAATACTTTCAAACAGTCTTAACTGTCTCCCTTCCACCTTTTCTTTCTGTGGTAACTCCGGACCATCATAGGATCATGTGTGTGGAAATGTGACCGGGTCTAACACATTGCACTCTGCAGCTGGTGTCTGCTCACTGAGCAAGAAGAAATAGATGTTTTCTATTATTTTTAATCTCAGTTATATTATTCAATTAATATAGGTTAATTGTGACATGTATGCTTATTCATGCCCCTCTACAGTGATATGAAATATGGTAGTACTTTTTAGATAATACTATTTGTTTTTATATAGAAGACTTGTTCTAAAAACATTCTTAACCTTTTACTTGTATTGTATTTGTATTATTAATTAGTGGCAATTTTGAAGCAAATTGCTTAAACAATGATGTCATAAAACCATGACTACTTGTTGTGCACCTTGCCGCTCCACATGTATGAAGTGATTCAATACCTGCTCTACTTTTTTCAGGATCATGTAAGTGGCATTGCTGTTAAATTTTTGGGTCAAAATGCAACATTTAGAGAACAATATATAAAATTCACTTAACCCTTTGAGTGCCAGAGAGGTACACAATGCATTGCTTTGCAATGCGTTGCATACCCCCTGGCACTCAAAGGGTTAATATGTTGCAAAGGGAAAGTAGGATACATTTAGTGACTTCCACCTGACCACTTTTTATACATAGAAACAAACAACAAGGGGCTAGATTCTAATGTTAACACCCGTTTTAGCAAACATTTTCCTATTGAAGTCTATGGAAAAAACTGGAGATAAAAGCAGAGATACAATTAGCACCTGTAATAGAATCTAGCCCAAGGAGAGCTATTCTACACTATGAGACTCTCCCCTCTCTCTTTTGTGTTTTTTGGTTTTACTTTTGATACATGCTTCTGTAAGTCATTGGGATTTGTTTATAGATGGTTATCTAGTGGAACAATATTGGAGCAAACTAACTGCAGCATGGGGGTAAAATAAAGAACTCCAAAATTCCACTTGATTTAATTGGGGCTTTTACTCCTTGAATGCTGGAGAAGTCCTCAGTGCAATGCTAAGCAATATGCCCCAGTCCTCTCTAGTATTCCCAGGGTTTAAATTCCGGTTTAAATCAATGGAAACTTATAGCTGTCACCTAGAGTGCAGCTTTTTACTTTGTACATATGGCCCATTTATTTCTATAGATACGTTTTATTTTAATAATAATAATCACCATAGTGAATGTTTGGATCCTCATTTAAACTAGTGAATGCTAGAATGATCGCCAAAGCATTGCAAAGCAAAATACATGCCTGGAGCTCCTAAGGAGTTAAATATAAGACAGTGGTTCTCAACTAGGGTGCCGTGGCACTTTGGTGTGCCATAGACATCAACTTAGTGTGCCACATTGTTTTCTATGAAGACGTACACAAAAATGTGAATTTTGAGTTTTGAAGGGATAGTAATGTTTCATAATAAAAGCAGCTCTAATTAATCATCATAGTATTTGGACTTTGGAGATGGTTATTTCAATTCTGTCGTAGTTGTAGTTCAAGAGTAATTCAATGACAAAGTATCCCCCTCACGCCCCTTTTACTGTTGTAACACTGCTCAGCCATAGCAGAAGGGAGGTGCCCAGGTAGATTGCAAAGAGGGACAATCTTCAATTAAGATAAGGGAAAAACCTGAAAAACTTGTCAAGGGGGGCAGGGCATTCATTGTTCTCATAGGAAGAAAATTGTCCCCTTCTGTTCAGAGGCGTAAGTAGAAGCCACCGGGCCCTGGTGCAAGATTTGCCATGGGCCCCCCCCGACCACATTGGCCCCTCTCAACTACACTGGCCACGTCCATATTGCCCCTTCCACATTGCCCCTTTCACAATGCCCCCATCTCCACATTGCCCCTTCCACAATGCCCCTCATTCTCCATAGTGCTCCTTCATCTCCACAATGCCCCTCATTCTCCATATTGCCCCTTCCACATTGCCCCTTCAACAATGCCCCCATCACAATGCCCCTCTTTCTCCACAATGCCCCCATCACAATGCCCCTCATTCTCCACAATGCCCCTTCCACATTGCCCCTTCCACAATGCCCCCATCACAATGCCCCTCTTTCTCCACATTGCCCCTTCCACAATGCCCCCATCTCCACATTGCCCCCATCACCACATTGCCCCTCAATTTCCATAATGCCCCTTCAACAATTCCCCTCATTCTCCACAATGCCCCCATCACAATGCCACTCATTCTCCATAATGCCACTTCCATAATGCCCCTCATTCTCCACATTGCCCCTTCCACATTGCCCCTTCAACAATGCCCCTCATTCTCCACATTTCCCCTTCAACAATGCCCCTACTGACCCCCCCCGTCCTCCTACCTCGAGTCCCTGGTGGTCTAGCAGTGTGTGAGATGACAGATCTGTGCCTCATTCCGCACAGACCTCTGTCTGGAACTCAAGCTACCGCGCGATTCTTAGTAATGCAGAGTGCCGGGAGATTATGTCATTTCCCAGCGCTCTGCATTACTACAGCACCGGCCGCCGGGAGATCAGCTGTGCTGCGGGCGCGTGGCGAGGGGGTCGCAGGGGAGGCCGGGCCCATGAGAGTGACGGGCCTGGTCACAGGTGCGACCCCTGCGAACCCTATTGTTATGCCACTGCTCCTGTTATCTGTCTGGTCTTACAACCACCAGGGGTGGAAGAAGAAACTTTGCTTGTGAATATCTCTGAAACCATAAAGGATTGAGAAATAAGACTTATATCGTTCTTCATGTTTTTTTTTAATGCCTACAAAATAAAATAAAGATAAAATGAAGTATTACTATCCCTTTAAATGTTTATTTGTGGAAATTGATATTCACAAAATGTTTATTTTTGTTAGCATTATGGTGAGGCCTAATAATAACTGTATATTTATGTATCATATCCTTTATTATGCTCTTGATAAATTGCATTACATGTGCTAGGGGTTCCCCAAAAGTTCCAGATTGTGCCTTAAGGAAAAAAAGATTGATAACCACTGATATAAGATATGTAACACCCAGCACCATAAAAGGTTTTGATTTGGACACAGTAATAGCATATAATTAAAGGGGAACTATGTCCTAGCAATAATTGTCTCTTAGCCTTTTGAGTGCCAGAGGGGTATGCAACGCATTGCAAAGCAATGCGTTGCATACCCCGCTGTCACTCAAAGGGTTAATATGCTTAGTAGAAAAATATATAAATAAGTGTCCTTCATACCGTAGTTTATATAGGTATTTGCATAGTTTTTGCATTGTATCTGAAGTTGCCTGTATATAGTCTCTGTCAGTCTCCCTCTGCACTCCCTCCTCCCAACAAACACTTATTCTGTGGCAAGCCAACTGTACCATAGTGAACAATGAAACCTTTTCATTGATCTAAATGTTCCTTTTAAGCCCCTGAATACTAGAGAGGTCTTCAGTGCATTCAAGGAGTTAAAACAACCACACTGAGAATGTTGACAATGTTTATTTATTCCCTATGGTGCAGTTGGTTTGTCTCAGAATTGCTCTAATTTGCTTTGACACATTACAGACAATAGACTTTAATTGTCCTGAATGGTTTGTAAGGGTCACTTGTCAGTAAACTCAAACAACAGGCTGAGGCCTACCACAGGGATGAAATGCAAAAAAATTTAGTATTAACCCCTTAAGGACCAGGAGTCCAGGGAAGTTACCTTCCCTTAAGGACTGCTTTGATCTTTGCAGATGAACCGGCACACGTGACCTGTTATGTGTACCGGCATGCTGCTTTGGGGCCTAAGAGAGACCGCTCCAGTCTTGGAACGGTCAATTTTAGGCCCCATTTTTACTTACAGCGCTCTCGGTACAGTGCTCTAAGTAAAAAGTATGTGACGTGCTTTGACCGTCACCGGATTATGACGGTCATAACACCTCACCTGGTCCTTAAGGGGTTAAGAAGTGACATAATTAGTTATATGATGCCCTGGTGCAAACTTTTTTTTGGACCCTCCTAATATAAACATATTCTCCCAGGGACATAACTATAATCAATAATATAATCAAAATATAATCAATCTTTGCCCCTTTCAATGACAGGCCCTATAACAACTACCATACCTGAGGACCTGACACGTAGAGTCCATTATTTACTGGGTCTCAGGCGATAGAGCCTGATTCTCTGGCTTCCATGAGTTTCCTGAGTAAATCCACCTGCTTCTTCTTTATTATTCTTACTCCCCACCCTGTTCCGCCCACTTCCTCCCCATTCTAACACTAAACACCACCTTTCCTCCTCTCAATCCTGATTAAGCACTGTCCACATGGTTAAGCCCCACCCATTTTAAGATACAATTCACAAAATTTAAATATGCCCATTCCCAACCTATGAGCCCTCTCCAGGTAAGACAAGAGTGTCCTCTCCACTCCCTCTGTATTTCACTGACTGCTGTTTGAAGGACATATACCTAGATAAGTTCTTCTGTTAAAAGAGATAGTAATACTTTAATTTTACTATACCCCATCTTGTAGCCCTTAAAAAAATGAATTAAACGATCCCAGCGGGATCTCTCAAACCTTCATGGTTTGAGAGAGATCCGCTTTCAAAGTTCCCTCTCCCCTGATTTCAGTGTTCTAGTTGACAGCAGGGGAATCCGGTCCCTGAGCAAGTGGGGGCTCTTCAGCAGAGCCAAGATCGTGTTATGGAAGAAGAAATCCTTCACTGAAATGGTCTTCTACGTCTGCTTGGTTTGCAAGCACACGTAGAAGACCATTTCAGTGAAGAATTTCTTCTTCCATAACGCGATCCCAGCTCTGCTGGAGAGCCACCACCGGTCCTGGGACCTGATTCCCTTGCTGTCAGCTAGAAAGCGGATGTCATGGGAGAGGGGACTTTGAAAGCGGATATCTCTCAAACCACAAAGGTTTGAGAGATGCCGCTGGGCTCGTTTAATTCAGTTTTTTAAGGGCTACAAGATGGGGGATAGTAAAATTGAAGTATTACTATCCCTTTAAACAAATTTAGCCACTTATCTCTCTATACAGTTCCCCTTTAAAGGGATAGTAATACCTCAATTAAGGTTTAGCTATATATACATTTACTTACAGTGTTGTAGTTCAAGCTCTATTCAAGAACAATGGATCCCCCTCCTGTCCCTTTCCCTGCATCACCTTGCCTCTCTGTCTGGTCTGGATGAAGAGTGGCGAGGGACAATCTTCAGTAAGCAAAAGGAAAATCCCGCAATCCTTCATCAAGGACAGTAGGGTTTTTCTTACACTTACTGACTGACTCGCTGCATCCGTCTGTTCCCAGGACCGGATTACAGATCTAAGGGGAGGTGGCCAGAAGGGGCGGGAGGGGGATTCTTTCATCTTGAATAGCGTTTGAACTACAACACGGTAAGTAACTATATATATATATAGTGCTGCATGTTTGAAAAATTGCAAATAATACTCGTAGCTAAACTTTAATTGAAGTATTACTATCCCTTTAACCCCTTGGAGGCTATGGACATCTCCAAGACATTGCTAAGCAATGTGTTGGAGATGTCTGTAGCATCCACGGGTTAATCACTGCTTATATACAATGCTTTTCTTCCCAGTCAAAGCTAGAGACTCCTAGTCCATTTCTGGGGTCAGTTATTTGTACAGTTATTTACCTTAGTGTTTTAATCTGCAGTTCAATGAGAGGAAGACATTACCTGCTGACATTACCACAAAACTATCACCACCATTGCCCCTCTATGCCTGCAAGATTATATTTGGTTCCTACAATAGCAGATTTGGATTTAATGAGAACAGCTGTATAAGCAGTCCCTTTTATAACCACCAATTAATTTAAAGAACCAGTTGTTTAACAGCTGTGGTCACATACCTGATTAACTGCTACACAGGCCAGGAATACAGCTGCACGTTACCACTTCACATTAACTATAGATCTAGTGTGTACCTGCAACCGCAGCTACAGCTCTTGTTCACCCTTTTCTGTTATTGGAAAATGATTGTAATTTAGGCATTTCCTTTGGCTGTCAGCGCCTTCTCAGCCAAAGCAGACCTCTAATGTTCTGCAGGTCCCAGGAGAATTCTTTCCTCAAAACATAGGGTAATAATTTAAGCATATTCCCATGTATATTTTTACTGGCTTTAGACTTTCATAAAAAGGTGTAACTTTTTTTTTAAATCCAAGTCAGCTGGGCCGCAAGATATAATAATAAAAACAAGTTAAAAATAACATATTTCATTTATACAACATGTCTTTTTGGTTTATCTCGACAAATCATTTTATGTATAGGCTGTATAGAGTTCAATACAACCTCTCCAGATTTAAAAAAGATGGGGAATGTTTAATAAAAAATGTGGAACAATTATGGGTCAAAACAGCTTTACTATATTGATATAAAACATGGAATTATTTTAACCCTTTGGATGCTAAAGATGTCTCCAACACAATGGGGGTTATGCGGTAAGGCATGATAAAGAGGTAATAAAGAGGAGATGACTCCAGTGATATCACTTCTCCAGTCCCTATGTTATTCTATGGAATCTATGCATTAAGGGCCGTATGTTCAAAGGGATAACGACAAAAATAAGTAACTGTGTGCATGAATGACATATTTTCTATAGAGTATACGACAAAAAACTAGTAATGTCCATTGTGTATGACACAACCCCAGAACGACAAAAGCTACTTCTCTTAACACATGGCCTTAAGAGTTCTTCAACTTTGGAGATCTTAGTGCATAGGCTCTATAGAATAATATAGGAACTGGAGAAGTCCTCTCTTCTTTATTTCTTCTTGAGCACGCCTTAGTACATAACCACCTACATGTTGATGAAAATTAAACGAGCAGTAACTTTTTTTTATGAAAATATATATATTTTAAGGCTTTTCCAGTTGAGTAAAATAAGGGTGCTCCCACTGCTGAGAGATGCATATTTCCAGAGTTATTGTAGTTTTAATCTTTTTTTTTTATTTTATTTTTTTATATATTAACAGTCCTCTCTGATGGTCAAATTCCAATTAGTTGTTCTGTTACATTCTATTTGAGAAGAAAGTCAATGCAAACGGATAAGAAGAAATGAAACTCACAGTGCTAACTCACCATAACATCTAATTATAATAATTCGCTAAACTGTGTGTAACGCCGCGACATGCACAGTACACACTGCTGCGCGTGCTGTAGTCATGCGAAGTAAAGACTGCCCTCGCCGCGGCTGATACAGAGCTGGGCGCTCCGAAGGAGCGTTCAGCTCTGTATCAGCCGCGGTGCGGGCAGTCTCTACTGCACGTGACTGCCCCGTGACCGGGTGGCAGTTGGACTGTCGCCCGTGTAACAGGTTGTTCAACTAGTATACATATAATATACAAATGAAAATAATAACCTGACTAAACATATAGATACCAGCAAGGAATGAGGGGGTTCTCTAGGCCCCCATAAGTTAGGCCGAGGCTTAAAGGAATAGTAATACTTTAATATTATTAATCCCCATAGTGTAACTATTTAAAAAATAATTCAATTGTCCCCAGGTTCATCTCTCAAACCTTTATGGTTTGAGAGAAAACCGAATGCAAAGTTCCCCCCTCCCTCCCCCTTCCCTGAAGTCAGCGTTGTACTGACTGCAGGGGGAAGTCTGTCGTACGACAGGCCTGCGGCTCTGCAGCTGAGCCGAGATCACGTTAGTAAAAAAAAATATTTCACTGAAACGGTCTTCTACATGTGATTGGTTTGCAAGCACACGTAGAAGACCGTTTCAGTGAAATAATTATTTTTTACTAACGAGATATCGGCACTGCTGCAGAGCTGCCTGATGAAAATAAAACCATATATCCCTGCAGTCAGTACAACGCTGACTTCAGGGAAGGGGGAGGGAGGGGGAAACTTTGCTTACGGTTTTCTCTCAAACAATAAAGGTTTGAGAGATGACACTGGGGGCAATTGAATTCTTCTTGAAATAGCTACACTATAGGGATTAGTAATATTAAAGTATTACTATCCCTTTAAAGCAAAAACTAAAACAAAAAACACACCTGTGCTCCTCCATACAAATGATCAAAGTGTGTACCCTGTATAAAGCATATATCATACCACTGTTTGACTTGCTTGGCCTATGTCTTTTTGCAATCAAGGTAATATACAAAGTTCATGTGACTTGTGAGGATGGGTGGAAAAGACCTATAAAGGGGACTGATGGAACTCCTGTCTTCTTGGCTTCCACCCACTCACTGCACACAAACTCTGTTTGAAGCCAGGTGAGTTTTAGCCTAAAGATATTAGAAATTGTATTTTTAAATATTTTTAACTAGGTACTAAATCATACACATTTATTTACAAGAATTCTTCAGGGGAATTTTTAACTTAGACAGGGGTGATTATGTGTATTAAATAGGATTCTCGTGCCTGGCTTGCAAGCACACTTTGTAGACTGCTCCAATGAAGTCGTTCTTTTTAAATATCACTATTTCGGCTCTGCTGAAGAGCCCCCTCAAGTCAGAAAACACGGATCTCCTTCTGTCAGCTTTACAGATGACATGAGGGAGGGGGGAACTTTAGTGGAGAATATCTCTCAAACCATAAAGGTCTAAGAGACCAGATACTTTATTTTTTAACATCTAAGATATAGCATAAACTTAAATATAGGCATTACTAACCCTTTCATGACAAACAGCTCCCCATAGGATCTGATAGAAATTGCTGAGTCACGCTGTCAGAACTTTCAGGAAGTAAACACACAGTAAATTCATCAAGTGAATTCACTTCCTGATTATTCTGTTATAACGTTTGAATAAAACAGCTGATAACAGTGGGAGTGACCTTGTTTTGCTCAGCATTAAAAGCTCTATAACATAGGTTTTTATAGAAAAAAAGTTTACTGCTCATTTAAGCATATCTGTTGCCACAGAATTGCCTCCCTTATGCTTTTATAAAGCAATGTTGAGACGGGCGATTGATTGGACCTGTGATACAATTCTGGTTAAGTCACCCATGTTTGAAACTTCTTCACTGGTGTTTCCCCAGGGATTCCATGATTGGGGAGGAGAGGGCTGATGGATGGTTTAAGTAACATTGGTAAAGTCAGTCACTGGAAGTTGCTCAGAACACCACAGGTAATCATACAGATCAGGAGTACTGATGCTTCCCTCTGTTCTGTGCTAAATGCAGCGAAATTGCAGTAAGCTATAACAGGTTATGTTCATGTGATAAAGTATTCACCAGTGTGAAAAGCCTGAATGTTATTCTGTTTTTCAGATTGTAGTGCAATGATAACATTGACATACTACTGTTACCCATACACCTTTAAGGACTAGAGAAATATGCATTATGTACCTGTAGAATTAATTGTTTTTGACAAAATATTGGGGGCACTCTTTTCTGCCACATTTGCTTTGGATTGTCAATTAGTAGTAAATAACACCATTTATGTAAAGCAGGTATGTCCAAACTAAGGCCCGGGGTGGCAACATATGGCACTTGAGCATGACCAATCTAGCCCTTCGTGTACTTATATACATAACAGAAATCTTATTATTTAAAACATACCGTAAGTTTTACATGATCGTTAGCAATGAGGCATTAAAGTAGCATTCTAGCCCATTTATGAAATGCATATATTAGTAGGTGTAAGCACTCATTTTGTGCATGCTTATCTTTGTGCTTTTATATTATTTACTAGTGTCTGGGCCTCTTTTCATTGTAATTTTATAAATCTGTCCCCCAAAGCAATTAGTTATCAATATAAATCCTAACTTTTTGAAAGGTAAATTTGTAATAACTAAGTAATCATAGTTAATTAAGATGTATTTTAGATCAGTTGAACATGTAGTGGTAAATGGAGGTTTTTAACAGTAGAAGTCTACTTAAAAAAGCACACGTGAAACCAACCTTTGTATAGGAATTACAGTTACAGACTGTCTCCTGATTTACACATGAGCATAACAGATATGTAAAAGAATATAGTGTGAAACTATTCCATCATCTAGGTCTGACATATAGATAGGAATATAGGGTGGTACTACATTAGTCCTGGATAAGGCAGGAAACATTCAGAGCAAAGGTGATACCTTTACTGGCTGCTGTGCCTGTTGTGCTCTGGTCTAAACTTTTGTCTAATATGTTCCCTTACCCAATGTATCATGGGCATCCAAGCTTTTCCAATAGTAGCCCACACGACCAGAAATCTATACATGTGAGGGCCACATCAATATTTTTATTAACAACCATGGTGAATTGTAGCCTGTTAGATATTAAAAAATATGGATTTACTTACAATAATACAAAAGCAGTACACTAATCTTTAAAGGCTTAGTAATGTCATTATAGAAAAAAAGTAATATTGTAGCTATTACAAAAATAAACTAAATGATCCCAGTCCCATCTCTCAAACCTTTATGGTTTGAGATATATAAGATGCTAAAATCCTCCCCTCCCCCACCTTTTTACTGATGTCAGCTGTAAGCTGAAGGCAGGAGATCCTCCTTGTTCTGGGACAAGCAGGCGGCTCTTCAGCAGAGCCAAAATATAGCGCAATGTAAAAAGAAATACTTCATTGGAATAGTCTACAAAGTGTGCCTACAAACCATGCACACTGTCTAGACCATTCTGATGAAGTATTTCTTTTTACATAGTGCTATTTCGGCTCTGCTGAGGAGCCGCCTCAAGTCAGCTGACACAAATCTCCCTCTGTCAGCTTTACAGGTGACATCAGGGAAAGGAGAGGGAGGGGGGAACTTTAGCATCATATATATCTCAAACCATAAGGGCTTCAGAGATGAGACTTGGATTGTTTTGTTTATTTTTGTAATAGCTGCAATATTACATTTTTTTAATATAAAGACATTACTAACCCTTTAAATCAGCTTTATCCATACAAAAGTACACAGTTATAGATCTAGATGTAGTCTATAATCAAGTAAAAGACAATATTAATATTAATAAGCTACTGTTCTGGAAAACTCTACATTAGTGGTATGCAGGTGGTTAAGCCTTACTGGTGTACTAATTAATGTATGTAATTGGATAAAAAATGTGCTGATAACAGTTTTAGGTGGGTCACGCCCTGGGGTAAGGTGGCCCCCATTTAGCCTGATTACCACACGTTGGACACCGATGAGTCAGATTGTAAGCTCTCTCTAGTAGGGCCCTTATTTCCATCTGTTTCTATCATGATCTGTATGTTATTATGCATTGCCAAACCTATTTTGTACATTGCTCTGGAATATGTTGATTACAGGGCCCAGGTGCAAAACATTTTTGGGCCCCATCACAAATATTTTCACAGAGGAGTAACTACAACCTATTGGACCTTGGAGCAGATGCGGCCCCCTCACGACGGGCTCCGGAACAAACACATTCTGTATACCTTCTGTAGCTATACCCCTGGTTGGTGCTCATTAACCCCTTAACGACCAGTGACGTGCCAGGACCTTCATCAGTGGATGTGCCTTAAGGACCGGTGATGGTCCTGGCGTGTCATGGAATTCTGGGATGGCAGTGCGGCTGAACACTGTTCTGCCATCCAAGAATTCAATGCGCAAAAAAAAAAGTGCTGTGGTCCTCTACGGCCGCACACTCCCAGATTGGGCAGTCTTTAAGGGGTTAAATAAAGCATAATAGAATTATGTGGTGTTTAATAAAACATGTACTCTAAGGACCTTAGGAAAGGGGAGCAATTCTGGAGCAAATTACAGTGGGGCCCAAATAAGATGAACACATTTAACCCCTTGAATGCTAGAGAGATGTGTGTTGCGCAGGTCCCATTTAAATCAATGGGGAGTTCTATCTGTCCCCTATGGCACAGTTTGCATGCTTCAGGTTTTCTCATCTTTTCTTCTTTTCGTAAGGCCATAACGTATACTCTGCTGTTTTATACAGATGGTAGTATTGGTTGTAATTGGTGCACTAAGATATGTGATAAATACCCCTTGGAATTAGTTGTATGTTGCCTCAGATACAAAGCACAGTGCTAGTATGAGTTGATTTAAGTAGTGAGAAGACTGTAGAGCAGGGCCAGACAACAGCATTTGTTAGAATACAACGCTCACTAACATCGGCCAGGCTTCGGCTAAGAATAATGAGATTTGCAATCTAACAGTAAAATATTGAACTCCCCAGTTCTAAGGTGAGAGAGAGCTCTGAATCATATTCATCAAGACAAAGAGGTGCAGTTGTAGAGGAAACCAATTGCACCATGCACCAAGAAAATGGCCACTTATTTAAATGGGGCTTTTAGCTCTTGAACACTACAGAGGTTTCCAGTGCCTTGCAAAGCAATGCAATGGAGACCTTACTAGTCATCATAGGGTTAAAAGCACAATTTAGATAAACTGAAAATGTTTTTGTTCTCTGAGGTCTAGAATTGCACCTCTTTACCTTAATGAATAAGGACATCAGAGGCTGAGTTGATAACTGGGACAATTCTGTGACATATCAACTTCACCATAGAGGATAAAATCCCATAAGCATGTTAACTCTTTGAATATTCTAGAGGTTTCCATTTAAATTAATTGGAATCTTTACTTCAACCCTATGGTACAGATGATTTGTCCCAGAACTGATTCACCTTACTTCTTTCTCCCTACACTGCAGTGCTGTTTATCATCTTGTCCTGTCATGGAAGAAAATAAACATCCATACAAGGGAACAAGCATGAATGATCTCGGCAGTTCCCAGTTACCATTATGCTTCTTCTTGGAACATATTTATACATACCTAGCCCACCGGCATGAGCATCAATGATTGACGCAGCCACTACAATTCCTTCTGGAAGTCCGAGGGCCTTGGCAGCCTCTGAAGTTAGACTATTCCCAATAGTAGCTCCAGGAGGCACAACTTGGTTTCCTGTGTAGACAAAGAAAAAATAACCATCCTTCAATCGGAAAAACAGAAAGAAAGCAGCTCTGTTTTGTTATGTCCCCATCTCTCAAGAATGGCACCATTAATGACTGTTTGCTAAAGAATTGCTTAGTACCAATTCAACATTCTTTCTTAAAGGGATGGTATTATTTCAAAATAAATGCAGCTCTGATTATTCTTTATAGTTTTTGGGCCATGTAGAGTGTTATTATCATTTTCTATGATGTGTAGTTCCAGAGTAATTAAATAATAAAGTGTCCCCCTCCTGCCCCTTTTACCTATATAAAGCTGCACTGCAAGACTGTACGGATGGATCTCAGCAAGGGGCAATCTTCTGTTAGCATAAGGATAAACCTGCCCTCCTCCTTCAAGGGGGGGGCATGGTTTTCCTTATGCTCACAGCCAGAAGATTGTCCCTTACTGCAAGCTGTCCGGTCAAGTGACCAGATTCCACATCTGAGGGGAGGAGGCTTACACTAGGTAAAAGGGGTGGGGGGGATACTTTATAATTCAGTTACACTGGAACTACACATCATGGAGAATGATAAAACTCTACATGGCCCCAAAAACTATAAAGAATAATTGGAGCTGCATTTATTTTGAAACATCACTGTGCCTTTAATATTATAGGTTACTTGTTGGGAGATCATTATGTAAATCCTATATAATAATTTGCTAGGATGTTTGTCAGAAGCCGTCATGCACAGTAGAGATGGCTGCGCGTGCTGCAGGCATGTGCAGTAGAGACTGCCCACGCCGCAGCTGATACAGAGCGGGGAGCTCCAAATTCTGACCAAGCAGTCCCAGGAGGGTGCACAGAGAGGACTCCGGTCTGAATTTGGAGCGCCCTTCTCCATATCAGCCGCAGTGGCTGGCAGTCTCTACTGCGCATGCCTGCAGCAGTGGCACTGTGGCCCATGTAAATGGGCTTTTTAACTAGTAAAGTTTTATTTAGCAAGTACAAAACCTGTACTGGAAATATATGAGCCCAGGAGAGATATAAAACAAGGATGGTTCATGGCCAAACAATCCCCACACAGTGCCATTCAAAGTGCCTCCACTTACCATACAGTCAGTTTCCTCACAGCGCCCTAAATGCCACTATGGTCTATATTCATCAAGAAGGAGATGCAATGTCCCCACAGGGGTGAAAGGAAAGTTCTCAATGGAGATTTTAACCGCTTAAATACAACCAAGGCATTGCTTTGTGTTGGAGGTCTCTCTAGGATTTTAGGAGGTTGAAACCCCCATTTAACAATTTGAGTGCCAGTAAGGTATCTAATACCTTGCAACGCAAAATGTTGGATACCTGTCTGCCACTGAAAGGGTTAAGTCTATGGGAATTTGTGGAATATTAATTTCATCCATCTTTACCTGACCCAGAGTATACAGGCAAAGGAAGCCAGTGCTAATTATGAAACCATAATTGATGAATGCTAGATATATGTTCAGTGTATTGCACTGGAGGCTTCTCTGCCATTCAAGGACTTAACACTTTGAGTGCCAAAGGGGTATCCAAAGCATTGCTTTGCAATGATTGGATTCCACTTTGGCACTCAAAGGGTTTTTAAGGATTATAGTGTCAATGTGTTTACAAAACTTCATAGCCAGAAGCTTCTAAACAGCCATAACAGCGGTACATTGCAGAAGTACATAAGAACTCAGTGTTACATTTGTTCCTTAGAGGAATTCAGTCATAAGAAATATTGGGCAATATGTAAAAAGACAAAGATGGAGAAATACTGAGGAAAACCAGCTGCGCCGCAGGCATTAAAACAACAAGTCACACTGGTGTAACACTTTGAGTGCCAAAGCGGGCTGCAAGTCTTTCCTTTGCCATGCTTTGCACCCTTTGGCACTCCATGGGTTAACTGGGGATTTTAACACATTGAATCACTGAGTGTTCTGTAGTTTGATTCTTCTCAATTGTGGGGCAAACCGACTGCACTATTGACAATAAATACAGTTTCCACTGATTTAAATGGGGTTTTAACCTCTTGAATGCTAGAGAGGTCTTCTCTATGATACGGCTGCTATACTCCAGAATTGCGTATGTCCATATGACCCTACGTAGGATCTCTGAAACCTCAGAGGTTTGTTTTTTTTAAAGGAATCTATCCCATAATGAAGGAAGCATGATAGGTTAATCTTGCTTTATAATGTCTGTTATTATGGGAGTGAGATAGTAAAAAGGCACAATGAGAGATCTCATGAATTTCACTAGGCTAGTGTTTTCAGAACCTGGCATTATAGGAAAAAACATTATTTTTTTACACTTTGATCACTTCAAAGATACTAAAATCTTACACCACCATAGAATTTGATACTGCATATCAGGCATACCATTTTCGAAAGTAGACATTCACCCCCATCAAATGAGGGGATGTTTGCCTTTCTACACCTCTATCTGCTGTCATCCTGAGTAAAAATGGTACCCTCTAGGCTGGTATGTACAAATATTTCCATATAGCGGTAATATTGAAAAAACACTTTTTTTTTTTACAATTCAGTCACTTTAAAGTCTATACCACAGAATTTCCTACTGTAATCAGTACCTAGTATCAGACTAAGAAAAATCTTACCTAATTTGTATGATATGACATATGGCTAACAGTGGAACACAGCTGAGGAAGCAAAAGATGCATTTGTGTTTCTGAGTCTCCTAGAGGCATAAGGCTGGGGAAGCAGATGGTGCATGTATGATCCAATGGCTAACAGTGGTACAGTGAAACAAGGCTAATGTGTTGGCCAGGTATATACTGGGTTCTTTGGCTACAGTGGATATTGGAATAAGGCTGAGGTGTCAGACAGTTTATGTGTGGTTATTTGGCTACCAGGACAACATAACAAAGCTAGGTTTCAGAGACTGTATGTGTTGTTTGTGGTTACCAGTGGGAATTATGTACAAGGCTGGGAAAGCAGACAGTATATTTCTGTGACTACCAGTGGACAGTGGAATAAGTAAGGGGGAGTAGATAATGTATGTGTAACTGCCAGAAGGGTTTGTAATGCAAAAAATGTATTGAATACCATACTAGCACACCTGATTTTTTTTAAAGATCTCATTAAGGGAGGTCAGTATTGCAACGTGGAAGGCACTCACTGTTTACCTTTACCTCCCTCATCATCCAGGTGTTCTCTAAACTTACTGTTTGAGTTTGAGGACCTTGATGGCCTATTTGAAACATCATGCATGTGGCTCTTCAAAGTGCTCAAACTCTACCTGGTAGTTTGGAATATTCCAGATTGAGGAGGGAGGCAAGGGAAAACAGTAAGTGACTTCCAGGTCATGGTATTGATCATCTTTCATGATCAGGTAGGTGATCAATACCAGGGAGACATCAGGAAGGGCCCTGATGCCCCAATGAGATCTGATTTGTTTGTAATGTAATTCAAAGTGGGGGATCCATAGAGATCTCACTATGTATAATTTAAACAAACATGGCTGCTCCGATGGCCCTGCAGTGTAAGGGAAGTCCTTGCCTGCATACAGGACCAGTTTGAAACTTGTTCCTGCATAGTAAGTTCAGGGAGAAGCTTCTAAATATATCCTCGAAAGGCTGGCCTTTCAAGCCCACATTGCAAACTTTGTGAATTTTATGAGGTTGGCACCTAAAATGTTAATAGAAGCAATTTTTTTTAGATATGTGTCCTTCATGCAGAATTACGTTATATCGATTTACTGCTTTTTGCAGTTGAACTCTTCTGTTGCCTGTTAATTAACGGGGACATATTACTTCCTTAAGAGTATTCCAGTGTACTTTTAGATTTGTGGGTAATTGTATAATGTGTGGTGGTGTAAATTAACAACCGAAAATGGTGCACAATGAATACAGGCAACTTCAGATAACTAGAAATACAGGACTGCTTTATGAAGGCATCCTACCCAGATAAGTACTCCTGTTTTGCATATTATGAAGCACTAATTTTTACAGGTATTGTTCCCCTTTAAAAATACAATTATTATCTGTAATAGTTGTATTTTTGGGCATCAAGGCAGGATATAACTAGTTTTGTATTATTTTTTTTTTATTAGGTTAAGATTATATTCTGCCAGACAACAGTGAATACGTTTGGGGCAAGTGTGGGTGTTACCATAGGCAGGAATAGAGGTGCCTAGAGTTTCTTTCATATGAGTGCCTGAGACTGAGAGACATTTTTATGCAAGCGTGCACCTGCCATTTGCCAGGGTCCTCCAATTCAGAGGGCTTCACTTGGAGTTCCCTAAAGTCTCAGGTAATCAGCAAGGAATTAATTTAATCTTATGACCACGTACCAACGTACCAGTGTGGATGATTTTTCCCAAATACGAATGGGTCTAAGGATAACGGTTCACTATGGAAATGTTTCCCACTATTGGGCAACCAACCAAACGGCACATTAAACATGTTGCCGGGTTCAAATGGGTGAAAAATAAAAACCCCTTTGGAACCCATCCACATGTATAATGCGCTGTTTGGTTGGGAGCCCAATAGTGGTTGACATTTCAAAAGGATACCAAGGATAGCACCTACAAAATTTAAATGGATTCTAAATCTATTCCTCTATTTAGGGGACCTCTAGTCATGATTTCACCAGGGCCTTACTGAGATGTAAATGTGTCCTTTCACACCATGATTTCAGTTTGCTATAATTACCACTGTTGAATTCTGCTAGTAGTGCATTTCAGCATCTATCTTGTGCGCTATATTACAGCATTGACTCTAATGAAGATGTTCACAACAGTATAGTGCTGACATTAAAACACTGTAAGACTACACAGTCCTGGAGGTTCATGACATGAAAAAAATTAAAAACTAAGCAGCTGAAAGATCATTGGTCAATGTCTCAAAATAATCCTTCCTTCCCCATGAAAAACAAATGACATTTTAGCACTCAGCATATTTTTGAGTCTTCAAATGATGAATTGCTCTCAGTGTAACAGGAGGGTCAGACTGTCTCAGGCAGTTGGGAACCAGATGTGTTTGAATAAATCATGAACATATAGTCAGTACTGAATACAGTTCAACTGTTCAAAAGGGACATGAGGCTATGTACTAATTTAACCTATCAACAGATGTATTGAGATCCTCTTATAGTGGCATTTCGAGGAGTAATTTGATCAAGAAAGGGAATGCAAATTAATAATTTTGAACAATGTCTGATTTATTTGTAATACCTTAACCCCTAGCATTGCGTTTTCAATTAGATTTCCCATTATCTGTGAAATCTATGCGTGAGTCAAATTGTTAGTTTTGGTCCTCATCGATTAATTTGACTTTCTAGACTAGGACTGTAAGCACAATGATAGAATATATTTTACTGAAATATACTGAAGGCTAAACAGAGACACTGTGGGTGTTTTCCCCCATTTCCTCATGCTCATAAATCATTATTAGATATCATCTTTAAAAATTAAAAGTACCTATGCTAACTATAAATAGCGGTGGCCCTTTACATGGAGCAGGTGTGTTGTCCGCAGTGACTGTCTCCCAGTCAAACACCATGGGGAGATGCACTAAGGTTTGATAAAAAGGAGATAACTTAGCCAGTGAGACAGTTCTTAATTCCTGATTTTATTCTATGGAGCCAATGCACAAGATTTTTCTAATGGGAGAAATCTTAGAGCCCAGGCTTCATAAAGTAACATAGGAATTGGAGAAATTATATCACTTGGGAATTGATATCCTCTTCATCACCTCTATCACACCTTAGTGCATAATCTCCCTGGTGACTCAACAGGAGTCTTCTGACAGTGGAAGGAGCTGATTCGATTGGCTATCTTAACTTTCATTTTAAAGTTAATTCATTGGGGATTTGTCACTTGCCAGATCTCATTGAAAATGTCACTGGCATGTGCTGTCAATGTTGTTGTATTGACAATGCTCTTTCAGGCATGTGCATAGGTGCTTGATTAAGTCACTCCAGGATGTCTGAGACAGCCTGTGATCCTTTCTTACTCATAAGACCCATTCAAGACTTTCCCAATGAGCTGATTGCACTTATAAAGAGAGAGTGGCATGATTCAAAGTATGCTCCAGAGACAGACAGCCTGTAACCTTCCTAAAAATATAAGAGACACTAAGTAGATTAAACCCTAGCTGCTAATAACATAGGCAGTGTAGCTGAAATGTATTACTCCTGAAAACAATTATATCATCAACAGATCACTGGGGGGAAGGTGGGGCATGCAGATTAAATTATCCAACTATAACTTGATATTTGAATACTTTTGATTGCTTGAGTGGGATGAATAATATTGGCTTTAACATATGTTTTTGCATATGTATTATGTATTTTAGGATTATGCATGTATTATTTAGTTGTTTGTTTTTTCTGTACATATTTTCATGTAACGACACCTACAAAACACTGATACAACAACACATTGTTATAGATTTTTACAGAAAGTGTGGTTGGGGGTAGGGTTATATTCAATCCATATCTTGGATAATACATTTCCTTACAACCTGCAAAATAAAACATCATTAAAGAGGAACTTTCACCTCTAAAATACTTTTTGCCAGTTGTTTAAGCTATGAAAATTGTATTTGGATGTGTGTTTTATGTTTCTTCTACTTACATACTTTCTAAGCTATGTACACGTCATGCTGGGCACGTCTACATTCTGCGGCACACTGTAACTGTGGCACAGTGAAGCAGGACTTCCCAGTCCTGTAATTCTCCTCCCACCTCCCAGCTGTCCCAGGAAGCGCATTCACGCTTCCCTTCGTATTGGTGTGCATCACGTATATCTTTACAGCAAGCTCCGTTTATCATTATACTGAGCTTGCAAACTCAGTATATTGATAAATGGAGCTTGCTGCAATGGTAGACAAGTTGATCAGAATTAATTTCCTTGATAAGTGTGACTCTATCTTTGCCTTTAGAGCCATCATTAATGCTCCTGGTCACAAGGATTCTATCAGACACTGTTCTGGAAGTACAGATGGTATAGAACTATTATGCTACTTACTGAGAGATTGCTGTGGATCTGGAGGGATCCATTGCTCTCTGCTTGAAGCTGAAGAGCAGAATGTTACTCAGCTTCCTATTATTCTCTTAAGGTTACCCTTCACCCTTAGTTGGGAGGCCACTCTGTGGACACAGAAGCTTTTATGTACTCAGGGTGGATTTTTGGGCCACTTTTGGGCATCAATCAAGAGAACTACCCTGCTCTCAAGAAAACACTAATCTCTGGTTCCTCTTGGCTGGCAGTCCTTTTTATAATGTAGTCTTTTCACCCTTGAAAATAGCTTTTTATAGATTCTGCTGGGTGTCTTGCCGAAATGTCTTGTTTGGTTTTTAGTCATGAACAGTCCTCATATTCCAGTTGCCCATAGATATCCCTGGCTCCAGCTTCATAATCCAAACATTGATAGGGAATCTAGTCAGGTTATATCTTTGAGCTCTTGATGTTTACATTCTTGTACAACTCCATGTAATCCTATAAGAGTCCTACTTGAGCTTCCTGCTGAAGATGCAAAGAGACTGTTCCCTTCACATTATTGGGATTACTAGGACGTCCTCTTTAAGAAACTGATGAAATATTTACCTCCACATTGGCCATATGGTTGTGCCATTCTTCATGGTACTTCTTCACTTATAGGTTGACTCTATCCCTTGTCAGAGCTGAAAATAAAGACATGGTACATAATATGCAACAAAGTTTGGAGAGAAGTTCAGCTTCTTTTTTGTGTCTAAGTAAAGAAGGATCCAATCACTGATACATAGATTATAGTTGGCTCTGCAAGAGTACTTTTTACCATTAATTTCGGAACTGTATGACCAGCTCTGGAGCCACAGTAGTCACAAGACTCAGCCTGAGGGGAGATTATAACCTTGTAAGAATACAAGAAGGATTTGAGAGGAATATGTCCTTCTACATTAGTTATGGCCACTATAAATATCTGGGGTAACACCCCAATCATCTTCCTGTCCTTAATCAATGGAGACTTCGAAAATATGCTTCTCAGCCATGCCCATATATATATATATATATATATATATATATATATATATATATATATATATATATAGATCTTAATCTATTCTAAGAATATTTATGATGATCTGAACAATGTTAAAGAAGTTCTTCATTTCTGTTTATGCTGCAAAGTGTGATTCCTTCCCTTATTGGGGTATATTATTTCTGCCAAAGGCATGGAGAAGGACCCTAACAAAGTATCTGCACTAACTAACTAACTAGCTAACTAACTAACTAACTAACCTCAATGTCAGGACTGGTGCTTTCCCCATTTTGAGACTGTCCGGTGTCCTCTGTCTTCCCTGCCTCCTAGTTGTTTCTTCCCGGCTGTCGTCTTCTTCCGTGTCTTCTGTTGGATGCTGCCGGCATCCACGCCTCATTCTGGTTCCCGATTCCGGTTCTGGGTTATTTTATTCTTCAGTACCTGGCTGTTTCTCCTATGTATGATCCGGATTGCCGCCAAGACTAATCTTCAGCCTGCTCCACTTGTTCCCTAACCGTTAACTGTGTATGAACTGGATTGCCTTGCTGATTTCTCTTCTGCTTGCTCCATGTAAGTGAACTGCCAAGCTGTGTATGACCTGGATTGCCCTCTTGACAACTCTTCTGCCTGCTCCCGGTAAATGAACTGCCAAGCTGTGTATGACCTGGATCGCCCTTTTGACCACTCTTCTGCCTGCTCCTTGTAAGTGAACTGCCAAGCTGTGTATAACCTGGATTGCCCTTTTAACAACTCTTCTGCCTGCTCCCTGTAAGTTTACTGCCAAGCTGTGTATGACCCGGATTGCCCTTTTGACCACTCTTCTGCATGCTCCCTGTAAGTGAACTTCCAAGCTGTGTATGACCTGGATTGCCCTTTTGACTATTCTTCTGCCTGCTCCCTGTAAGTGAATCACCAAGCTGTGTATGACCTGGATCGCCTTACTGACTAGTCTTCTGCTAGCTTCTCCTGAGTGAGTACCTATTATTATCCTCTTTATCTGTTGGAGTTTCTGTTTTTCTCCCTGGGGATAGCTTAGTATAGCTTACCAGGGTTGGGGTTATCCTGGGTTACCCTTCAGCTCCTCTGTTGGGAACCACTACATCTGGCTTCGCGGCCAGCACCTTTAAATGGCTTAGCTGCAGCAAAACCCTGCCTTGACAACCTCTGCACCCTAACGACGTTCCCAAGCTTTGCTCCCTAGCATCTAACTCAGCTATCCCTTGTTGGAGGAGCCTCTCTATCCTCGTTCTCCATTGCTTCAGCCTCTCTCTTTCGGGGCTTGTCCTTCGCGTATGACACTCAAGATCTGAAAGAGGGAAAAGGATTCTTAAACTTTGCAAACTATCACTGCCAGATCATCAGAAACGTTTCCAAGATTATTGTACCAATCACTACCTTAACCAGAAAAGATAATCCTAAAAGATGGTTACCCGAAGCTGTGTTTACTTTGAAAAATTAAAAAAAAATGTTTACTTCTGCTCTGATCCTCAGATATTCTAATCGTGTTTTGCCCTTTGTTCTTGAAGTGGATGCCTCTGAATGGGCTACTTGTTCTCCTACCTCTGTTCATTCTGGGTTAAGTAAGAAATTATTTGCTTTAACCTTTTGGAGACCTTTCTGAGTGATGACTCCAAAGAGTGCCTCCTGGCATGTGAGATCTGTGCTCTCAAAAAAACTTTTCAACAAATACCTCAAGGTCTTCTTTCCCTTACATGTTCTGGATCATCCAAGGACTAATTGTGGCTATGGACTTCATGGTTGATCCACCTTTATCGCAAGGCAAAACTACAATCTTAGTTGAGGTTCACATTATAGCCCTCAATGTTTAATCTGTATCTGAAATATTTAATCTTTTGGAGTACATTCAGTGATAGGTTTGAAGGCATTCAGACACTTTGAAAGAGTATTGAAGAGCAGCTTCTAGACTCTAAACAGCAGCATCAACAACAACAATAATAAAAGATCTGCTCCTGTTTTTCTCCCTTGAGATCTTGTGTGGCTGTCATCTTGAAATGTAAGCTTCACAAAACATTGAATATATTTTATTCCTTGTTTTATTGGTCTCTTCAATATTATGTCTCATATCAAGGAAGTTTCCTTTAAACTTAACTTACCTCATAGAATAGACTCTTTTCATGTCTCTCTCTTGAAAACTGTAGTTTGGAACAAATATGCCAAAAGAATCAAGCCTGCTCCTCCCACTTTAGTTCAAGGTCAGGAAGAATACACTATTCATAAGATTTTGGATTCTAAGTTGTCTCTGAATGCATTTTTAAATTGTGGATTTGAAAGGTTACAGAGTCAGGTTCCTTTTGATGACATCCATGCTCCTGCTCACCTACTAGACTTCCACTAGGCTCATCCAGACAAATCTGGTAATAAGTGCTTGGTACATATTACATAACTTCTTACCTTTCCTGACTGTCAGGGAACCAAGAAAACCAGACGGAAACAGGAGATGTTGGTAAATAAGAGACCTTTTATTAAATAATATAATTAATAGCAAAAAATAAATGCAAAGCATAATCCGGAATTGTAGTCAAAAATACAAGTCAGGGATCAAAGCCAAAATGGGCAGTCAGACAAGCCGAGTCAGGGACACAGGAAGCAGTGGTGTCAGGAACGGAAGCCAGGATCAGGAACCAGACGAATCAGTCAGCCAGGCCAGGGTCATATACCGGAAAAATAGCAGAAACAGCAGAAATACACAAGAAGGTCCCAGACATGCAAGGGCAGAGAGACACTGAACCTTAACAGCTAAATATCCAGAGCACAGCAGGAAGGGGCTGTCTAACTGGCAGGTAAGCGTGGTAACTGAGATTGACAGACAGTAGTAATCTGTCAGCTGGTAAGCCTGAGACAGGGACGTAAGGCTGCTCGTTTGTAATCAGCTGAGGTGTGTGCCTGTATTGCTGAGCAAAAAGCAATAGTAGAGCGGGGGAAGGGTGAGAACCCTGACACTGACTTTTCTCAGATGCCCCTGTGGGTATGTATTCTTCTATGGACATGTCTTGTCACCCTTTGTGCATGTTCACATCAATCCTGCTCTGTGCTCTCACTCATTCAAATACACAAAGGCCTATTTAAACCTGTTATCCTTCTCCTCTGTGGCTGTGCAAAGAGTTACATTGTCTTCTCTTAGCGCTCTCATCTCAGTTTCCTGCTTGTTTCCTGTCTGAGCTCCAGTGCACCAACTCAGCTTGCCTTCATTCTGCCTGCCTCAACCTCATGCTTGTTCTACCGATTCTAAAAATTTGCCACTGGTCTCCACCCCTGGCCTGTCTCACTTTGATTCAGGGTTGTCTCTTTGTACTGTTAATTCAGCTGACTCAACTAAAACACCAACGGCCACTCAAACCTGAGGGCTCAATCTCTGGGGGGGGGGGGGCGGGGAGTGTTGTGGTTAGGCCATCTTTCTATATTCCTCTTCATCATCTCTTCTATATCATGGTATTCTCCTTGATGGTACAATATCATGATACCAACATTTATTTGAACTCATTCTTGAGACAATTCTGTTTGCATGGTCCAAAAGCTTTTGCCACCTTCCCAGTCAGCTGACTCCCCCATTCGACCCAGTTAGCGTTTACCTCCTAGTCATACTTGCAGATCCTAAACTATTTGCTCCCAGCCATTTTATCAGCAGCCTCCCTACACACAGTAGGGAGGCTGCTGACACACACACACACACACTTTCACTCTCTCTCGTTCTTTCCGTTTTCTGACATACAGCAAGCACCAGCTCCATGTGGTCTTACTTTTGTCTTCAAGTGCAATATCTGGTAGTAGTGAGAAATGAAAGGCTGATGTCTATTCCAAAATTACTCCAGTTCTTCTTAAACTGTTTGTACCCTAGAGGACACATACCATTTACCATTGTTTTAAATTGGGCATTTTTAAAGAGGCCTCCCTAAAGGATTAACTGGGTTTATGTATTCTGCTTGCTTCAGCTTGAAATTCTGCCAACAGCTGTCATATCTGCCTCCATTCCCATCACCCAGGACTGATTAAGATTGCAGATCAAAAGCACAAGTGCACAATTTGTATTGGTCATTTGAATTTTCTGGCCACAATAAAGCAAGTTTGGGGGGTACACTAACGTGTGTTTTGGCCCACTGAAAACAAAAAAATGCTCCATTTTGCCATTCAAAGCACTGCTTTAGCTGAAAAAGATCCGGTGAGGGACTCGCTTACCGCACAAATCTTAAGATCCAGTTTGTTTTTTGTCAGCTAACGCAGCTGTTAACTGGCAAAAAAACCAACGTCCACAGTGGATGTATTGATATGGTGTCCTAAGCCCCATATCAATACATCCAAAGTACCTAAAACATGTGCAAAGTTAGTAGGATTAACCCTATGAGTGCCAGTGGGGTATAATTACCCTGCCGGCATTCATAGGGCTAACCCGACTAAGTAACGCTACATTGCATTAACACTTTACAGTAATCCTGATGTCCAGCGGAGTCCACAGCTTGCTGGTCATCGTCTGTCCTTCTTTTCTGTCTTCTGTCTTCTCTTCAATCTTCTTTCTTCTCTCTGTAAAACATGCCAAGAAATAATATGATCCATATAGACAGCCAATCATTTTGAAGAACAGCCGCTCAAATCTGATAGGCGGTGGAGGCATGAACAATTGAGATAAGTTCTTTTACTTTGCATTATGGATAACATTTATTTCTGTCTATATGGATCATATTATTTCTTGGCATGTTTATACTTTGGGGCATTACATGGAGGCATGTAATATGGGAATATTTATGGCGCAATACTATTGAAACCTTTGAGTGCCAGTGAGGTATGCAATGCATTGCTTGCAATGCGTGGCTTACCCCTCTGCTACTCAAAGGGTTCAAGAATATCTTTGTTCATGCTTGGTATTAATTATTTTATTTTATTTTACAGAGAGAAGAAAGAAGATTGAAGAGAAAGCGGAAGATAGAAGAAAGAAGAGAAGACAGAAGGATAGTGGATGACAGGTAAGTGTAACATGGATCAGTTAACGATCGGTGCTTGGCAGTATGATCGGTGCTTGGCAGTATGTCAGGCACCGATAGTTAATTATTTTTTTACTGTTGAGTTCCCAATATCGCTGCTTTTAGCGGTGTTTTGGGAACTAAACACACAAAACGGACGTTCAGTCACAAGACTGTTTTTGTGACTTAACGTCCTTTGTGGTTTTAGCTGGTACGGCCTTTAAATACTGCGTTAAACATCTTAGTGTAACAGCCAGTATTCACTTTGGCCCTACCGGCTATGTTAATGCTTGCATTTAAATCTCCCCCTTTGGATCAAATCAACTACACCATAGGGCAGTGGTTCTCAACTCCTGTCCTCAGGACCCACTAACAGGCCAGGATTTGATGATTTCCTTGTTAGAGCACAGGTGAGTTAATCAATGTGAATGAGCCTCTGATCACCACACCTGTGCTCTAGTAGAGAAATCCCTAAGTCCTGGCCTGTTAGTGGGTCCGGAGGACAGGGGTGGAGAAACACTGCCATAGGGTTACATAAATATGCCCAATGATTTCTTTGTACAAGACTGTGGTGCTTAAGAAGGCCCCATCAATGTGAATTTCTGCTGGTCTCATGTGGTGCAGTTGGTTTGCTTCAGAATTACTCCAATTCTTAGTACATCAGCCTCATTATTTAATTTATCTCATTGTTGTCCTAAAAAAGCACTGCTCCTTTAACACAGTTCAGCCAGGTTTAAGAGAGTTACATTGAGGTAACTAATACATCCTAAGCAGAACTTGAAAAAACACTTCTGCAGTGAGTGTGTTTAAATCCATGTTTTCGCTGTATATAGAGCTAAATTACCTCTCTCTGGAGATTCTGAAATAGGTGTTACAGTATAGGAAGCAGAGGTTTGTGGTTTCTGTATGCAGAACTTTTGTGGAATTCTTGACTGCTGTCAGTATCACTATCTCACAGTCTGGGTCAGAAAGGTATTTTCCCAGACAGGGCACTTTAGCTATGTCTGCTTGAATACGCCTGATGTTTGAGGGTAAGTGCATCCTTGAGTGCTAAGCTGAAACGCACATATGTTTTTGAGGAAAACCACTGAGCCCATATTCTAAATTCTTTTCAGATAATCATCATTCTTTTCATTTTGAAAACATTACTACATTATAATGGGTTCTATGTTTAAAGACGAAAACTGGAGTAATGCTGGAGGAAACCATCTGCACCATAGGGGACAAATAAAATTTTCTAAATTTCCCATTGATTTAAATGGGGTTTTAACCCCTTGAATGCCAGAGAGATATCCAAAGCATTGTGAACACACCTCTAGCATTCAAGGTGTTAAAAGCCCCATTTAAATGAGTGGGTATTTTTAATTGGCCCCTATAGTTCACAGTTGGTTTGCCCCCAGAATTCTGGAGCAATTCTGAGACAAACGATTAGCACCATAAGGGGCACAGAAAAATTCAAATTGATTTTATTGGGGCTTTTAACCACTTTAACCCCTTAACGACCGATGACATGCCAGGACCACCATGACAGTCCCTGCATAAAAGGACTAGTGACGGATCTGACATTTCATGACTTTTTTCAATGCCAGAGCACCTATAAGGCACGCTGTGAATTCTGGGAGAGCCTAAGACTGACTGGTCCAAGATCAGAGCAGTCAGTTTCAGCCTCTCCCATGGAAAGCCAGTATAGGGGATTGCTTACATGTACCGGCTCTCCAAACACACACACAAAAACACGGCCTTGGTCCTCCAGTGCACCCCATCCCTGGCCCTTAAAGTTATAGTAATGTTTCCAAATAAAAGCATCTCCAATAAATCTTCATAGTATTTGAGCCATGGAGAGTGTTATTTCAATACTGTCAGAGTTGTAGTTCAATAGTAATTGAATGATAAAGTATCCCCCTTCCGCTCCTTTTACTGATGTAACACTGCTCACCTCAGAACAGAAAGGTGGTGTCCAGGTGGATCACAGAGAGGGACAATTTTCAATTAGCATAAGGGAAAACCTGAAAAACCTATCAATGGGGGCAGGGTTTTCATTGTTCTCACAGTAAGAAGATTGTCCCTTGCTGTGATCTGTCTGGTTTAAGACCAGATTCTACATCTGAGGGGAGATGGCTTACACTAGGTACATGAGGTTACTCTTGAACTACAACTTTGACCGTATTGAAATAACACTCTCCATGGCCCAAATACTATGAAGATTAATTGGAGCAGCTTTTATTTTGAAACATTACTATCCCTTTAAGGGGTCAGTGCTAGGTTGGTCTTCAATGCATTGCTTCTCAATGCATTGACAACATCACAAGTATTTTAAGGTTTATGTCACTTAAGTCCTATTTAACTCTGAGTTCCAGAGGGGTACGCAACGCATTGCAAAGGGTTAAGTCATTAGGAATTTTGGGAATGTTTATTTGTCCCCTAAAATGCAGTTTGTTTTCCCTACAATTTATCTAGTTTGCTTTTATACCAGAGTTTATTGACTTTCTGTCTCTCCCCTTTACAGTTATTGGGTCAGAACGTTTAGATTTTTAGCTGTAAAAATTGCTAGGTGTATAGGCGGTACTCATTCGGATTAATCTGCAGTTAAGGAGGTACTGAATAAGACAACTCTTTCTTGGTCACAGTTTGTATGTACTGAGAGGCACTTATGTAATAAGAGGAGGAGTCTAAAACAAAAAACAATTTATGAAAGTTTTATGTCACTTCTCCTCCAACTATAGTGAGAAGAGGTCAATCTTTTGCACTCCAATAAAGACATGCTTGCTGCTGTTGTGCCAGCATCTATGCCAGGGATGGCTCCATTTATTGTTAGGCTCAGCTCCAGCTGTCTTCAGCAAACCCCCACCTGCTGTTGAACTAAAATAATGATGGGAATTTTAGTCCAACAAACAAACAAACAGGAGAGTCACAGATTCCAAATGAAGAAGTACACAAACCAATGTGTTTTTATACTTTTTTCATTTTTTGGAAAACTCTCCATTTAAATCATGGACATGTTCCTGATGTCTCAAGCTGAGGAAGACACAAACAAGCATAACTTACAGTATATAAACAAAATGATTGAAAATACATCCCATGGGAACTCTGCTACCAAAACATGATTCAGTTGGCTTATCCAAATAGAAATTGTTCCTATTCATAATATATATATTTAATGATCTGAGTGCCAGAGGAGTTGCGCAACACATTATAAAGCAATGTGTTGTGTACCCCTCTGCAATCAAAGGGATATACGATAAATATATATATATATATATATATATATATATATATATATATATACACACACACTAAGTTATAAATACTAGCTGTTCCTGCAAGGCTTCACCCATGTCATGAACAAGTGAGTGCCAGAAAGGTATTCAATGGCTTGAGTTGCAATGCGTTGATACCTTTGTGGCATTCAAAGTTTATTTATTTATTGTTTTTTTAAGTTCAGACTTCTTCTTGGGTCCTTATGCTCCCAACCCCCAGCTACTGATCTCCCAGCCTATTTGGCTGGGAGATCAATAGAGGTGACTCATTGGAGCAAGAGAGCTCCAAGGAGGGGTCTTGATGCTCCCCCTAGAGGTCTGAATCATTAATAAAAGGCGCATATAACGTATGTTAAACATAGGTTATATGCTCTTTATTAAGAAAGTCGCCCCACGGATAACCTATCTTTCTGGATAGGTGATCCATGTTAGGGGGTGTCAGGAGGGGTCCTGGTGTCCCCCTCGAGCTGTGAACAATACATTTAACAAAAAAAAAAGATGACACATATGTTATATGGGCTTTATTAAAAATGCCGGCAATTGTCGCCTGCATTGATCACCTATCCTAATGCTGGCAACTGTTGCCTGCATTGATCACCTATCCTACTGGATAGGAGATCAATGCTAGGGGGTGTCAGGAGGGGTCTTAACTATTTATTTTAAATACAATTAAAATATAATAAAACAAAAAACATTTATTATACATATACAGGCAAGGTATGAGCCTATTAACCCTATGAGTACCAGAGGGGTAGCAAACACATTGCAATGCATTGCTACCTCTCTGGTACTCATAGGGTTAATCATGCAATAAAAATATAATGAGGGCTTGTCGAAAAAGAAATTGTAGAAGAACAATGCCGAATTTAAATGGAGAAAACGTTATGGGAGCACTGTAAGTCGAATTTTAAAGGAGGGAAATGTTGAATGTGAACAATATTTGTCGAATTAAAATAGTGAAAGTAAGCATTATCATTCAAATTACAAAGCGGGGGTTAATATGTCGAAGGGGGGCACTCTATGTTAGATGTATGCCTATTTCCTTGGACTTTGACATTTTGCGTGTTTTTTTTTAGGCGGTAATTGAATAGAACCAGACAGCGCCAATTTTGTTAGTTTGTAGAAATGTGCTGTCTGCACCAGTTTTGTTTTACCGTGGTTCTGCAATAGAATACCAGCGTAACACATGTTTGCAAAATACACATTGCTTGTTTTTAATGTTACAACGGTTTTAGCGCGGCTAATCGAATCAAGCCTACAGTCAGATAGCATCCTGCAGAGATTAGACTCCCTAACTACCAAAAAATCTCTGAAACTATTAACCTGTTTGCAAATCAAAAAGCAAAAGGTGTAGGCAGTTTAAACAGATACATTTAATAATGCTAAACTCAGAGTAGGTAGCAGGCCCACTTTAATAGTGTACCCAAAATGTTTTCTGCATACCTCCCAAGTGTCCCTCTTTAGGAGGGACAGTCCTTCTTTTAGACCCAAATCCCACTGTCCCTCTTTCCCACCCTGATGTCCCTCTTTTTAGGAAATCAGATTGTCTGGTGTGTATATAAGTGTATCATATTGCTCCACAGCAATAAAACTCACATTATTGTTTCTTTAAACGTCAGTATATGTGTTTAAATTAGTGTGCTTAAATAAAATACTTTAGTCTTGTTATAAGTCATTTATTAGGTAACACAAGGACGTGTCAAGAGGTCATGAAACAGCTTAAAAAGTCTCGTTAATGCCACGCCTACCAACCACACCCCCAGAAACACCCCCTAAAACACAATTGTCCCTCTTTGGCAATTTGAAATGTTGGGAGGTATGTTTCTGCATTGATCTTGTATATAGTTATCATACCACCCAAATTCTATTTGCCCCTTACAATGAAGATTGTTTACCCCAGATTTGCTCCAATTTGCCTTTATACAAAGGCCCAGTATGGCACAGACATTGCTATAGCCACTACTGACCATTTTAAAACGAAATCATTGCCTGTTCCCAGAAGACTCAGGGTAGTATTCAGAAAACAGTGCAGTTCTGGAGCAAACCAAACATACCATAGGGAAGAAATTAAAACATCCTTTAATTTACATGGGGATTTTAACCCCTTGAATGGTAGTGATGTCTCCAGTGGCCTTCTACTTATGTTGGCGTCCAATCTAGCATTCAATTAAAACAATGGGTTTTATTATCATTTGTATTTGGAAAGTATGGCTCAGTTGGTTTGCTCCTGAATTGTGCCATTTTAGCTTTCTGAATATGGCCTGTATTCCTTGAACCATGGCATAATCCTGGCTACGTGAGAAGAACTGAA
Source organism: Rhinophrynus dorsalis (assembly GCA_037306005.1). Taxonomy (NCBI): domain Eukaryota; kingdom Metazoa; phylum Chordata; class Amphibia; order Anura; family Rhinophrynidae; genus Rhinophrynus; species Rhinophrynus dorsalis. The sequence goes on along the minus strand of CM074722.1, from coordinate 237,251,094 downwards.
AGATTAATTTTGTGATCTAAACTGCATAACAATGTATTAGTGTCATAGGTTATGGTTGTAAATGACAGCTGTGTCAAAGTCTAAGCCATCAGGACTTTTACATGCATAGTAGTTATCAGGTGGACAGTGAGGAGTAAACCTCCCCCCCAGCATTAAGCCCATGCCTTAGTAAGCAGCCCTATTTACAGTCAACAAAGTGAAATGGGAAAGAAAAGGAAAGGGTTGAGTGAGATGCATGTTTTCCCAACAGAGACCACACAGCTGGAAGGCTTTTAACAGAAGTTCACAACATTTTGCTGCCTCAGCAACTTTCTGCCCTAGTCAGCTTCACAGAATATAAACATGTAGAATAAGCTTTTACACGCACAGTGGAACACAAAAATAGTAATTATTTTCTCCTACCTGCTAGTGGATTCTCAGCCAATCATTTGCTTTGTTTTATTATCAAAGTTACTCTACGTAATCATTAAAATTTTGATTGAAATTAACCCCTAATATGACTGGAAGGTCTTTGGTACATTTATTCCTTATATGCTTGATAAATCCCTAACATAAGCCATCTCTAGCATCCAAGTAGTCAAATGGCAAGACTGCAACACAACATACAGTGTTAAAGGGATAGTAATACTTCATTTTAACTTTATTTTATTTTGTAGGCATTAAAAAAACATGAAGAATTATGTAAGTCTTATCTCTCAAACCTTTATGGTTTATGAGATATTCACAAGCAAAGTTTCTCCCTCCCGCCCCTTTTACCTACTGTAAACAATCTCTTCTCAGATGTGGAATGCAGTCCATAGACTGGACAGATAACAGAAGGGGACACTCTTATTCCTATGAAAACAATGAAAGCCCTGCCCCCTTGACAAGTTTTTCAGGTTTTTCCCTTATCTTAACTGAAGATTGTCCCTCTCTGCAGTCTACCTGGGCAGCTCCCTTCTGCCCTGGCTGAAAAGTGTGACATCAGTAAAAGGGGCGGGAGGGGGACACTTTGCTTGTGAATATCTCTTAAACCATAAAGGTTTGAGAGATAAGACTTATATAATTTTTCTGTTTTTTTAATGCCTACAAAATAAAATAAAGTTAAAACGAAGTATTACTATCCCTTTAAAGCCTGCAGGCCTTATTCAGCAAACATAGACGTGCAATTCTGGATCAAAACAAGTGCACCAGAGAGGGAATTAATATACCCACTGATTTAATTGGAGATGTACCCCCAAGAATGTCAGTGAGGTCTCCAATGTATTGCAAACTAAAGAGTTGGAGACCTCTCTAGCAATCAAGGGGAAAAGTCACCAATTATAGGGGATTTGGAGAATGATCATATGTCCCCTATAGTGCAGATGATTGGCTCCAGAATTGCACCTCTCATTCTTCTGCTACTCAGACTATACTTAAACAACAATAGACATAAAATGAACTTTTGTTTTTCAAGTTACTATACCAAGCTGCCCCAAAAACATAGTATGGGAACGACAGTCTAAAAGTGTGATGTCAACAGAAAAAAACGTAAGGATTAGAGTTATATAATCACCTACACTTTTAATGGCTCTCACAGCATATTGTAAAGTGGAAATGTGTTTAGTAATGATCTAGACATGGGTATTGAAAGTAGTGTCTCAATCTTCGCATATAACACTAAGCTGTGTAAGGACATATATACAGAGCAGGGTGTTTCTTTCTCTGCAGAAAGATTTGGATAATTTGAGTAAATGGGTGGAAAAGTGGCAGATGAGCAAAGTAAGTTGATACATTTGACCTGTTATTAATGGGAAAACTACTTGGGGGGATCCTATTAGAGAGAGATTTAAGAGTACTGAAAAATGATAGACTTTACAGAGGTGTCAGTGTCACTTAGCTCTCTCTCTCTCCACACATACATATTAGCAAAAAAAAAAAAGTATAAAACAAAAGTTTGGTGGGCATGTGATATGAGACCAGATTGTATGACAGTTGTAGTCATCTCTTCTGGTTAATGAGTAGTAGAAGCCATTAAATCAACTTGTATTGATGCATCTCATCTTAGTATGGGTATGCATGAGACAGTTTCAATGCATAAATACAAGTAAAACTTATTTTTGTACTTTGTATGATTCTGCCTCTTGTAAATGTCTATTAAAGCACGTTTCAATGGTTGCTTTGATCTGCGTGCACTGAAGGCGTATGGTCACGACTGGAGTGTATGTGAGTGTTTCTGGGCATGCCTCTGCACTCAAGCACATGCTGAGTACAGACTGGGTGCAGAGAAAACAGATGCAAAGCTTTTCTTTATACAGGCTATCGGGGTAGCTTAAGTGGGTTATACATTTAGATGGTGTGCACTAGAGGATTTGTACTCCATAATGTACAAAGGCCTCTGTACTTCAGCCCAGGCACACTTTAGGAAAACTGTATAGACATGCAGGACATGCTCTGTTTATTTGAACATCTCCCTCCATATGTTGCCCCTTACTTCTGAAATTTGGCAAGATTCAGTGTTTGAAATACTGACGTTTGAGCTTTGAAAACTGCAGACCCTAATGCAAAATCTCCTTCACACAGTGAATGAATTACTACCATGGTAGATATGGTGTCAGTGAAGTGTAGGTACTATAGCTTTCCACATGCCAAGTGCAAAGAGGAGGCTTAAAAAGCTATGAGCCTTGGCACCATTTTTGAACTACATCAGTTTTCATGCTAATATATGATTTATTACTTGCTGTAACATGCCTGTTTGGAGTCTTCTTCCATTTTTCATTGACACATTCTAGTAAACTACCTTAAAAGGAAAACATAACCTTAGAATAGGTGGCTTGACTTACCTTGGTAGGTGCCCTTTATACATCTGTCAAGTATATCTAGCCTTATCATTTTTGTATTGTATCTGAAATGGCCTATATTATTCTGTTAATACTAACAATCAATCTACTAAAATATTAACACAGGGATGAAAATGAATAACCAGCAGCAAAAATTATTATAACTATAGTTCATAAATATTTACAAGAGATATTCTCCATGTTTACTAGAAAACCAAATAAACTACTGTTCTTGAATGAAATTTTCCTTCTGTGTACAATTCCTAAAACAGGTATCAGAGTAAGATTTTGCTATCTTTGCTGGGATTATGCATGGAAAATGTAACATTTTTAATATTAGTTCAATCAGATTTACATTAACCAACATCTGGAATTATTTCTAAGCTAGATCTTCAGTCCTGTAACACCTCTTCACATCATTGATCAGCACAGACAATGTACCTGTGTTGGTATCAGGTTACTCCTAAAGCATTTCAGTTCTTTTCAAGGATTTTGATTCTACCCCAAATATGAATAGAGTTCTTAGTAGACTTTTTTTTTTTTTTTGTATTTGTATTTTATTAGCCCAAATATTATTAGTAAATGAAAGAGGGCTGCTGTTAAACAGTTCTTGACCACTCCAATCTGGTGTAAGTATACAATAAATATACAATTATTTAGCTGCCAACACTGGCGGCGCTGCAGTCAATGGTAGTACTGACTGCCCGTGCTGCGGCTGATACTGAGAATACGGACCGTGGTCCTCTCTGCGCACCTTCCTGGGACCAAGCGGTCCCAGGAAGGTACGCAGAGAGGATTCCTGTCCGAATTTGGAGCGCCCCACTCTGTATTAGCCATTGTGCAAGCAGTCTGTACTGTGCATGACTGCAGCGTGCGCAGCAATCTCTACTGTGCATGCTGGCTTCTGACAAACATCCTTAGCGAATTATAATATAGGATGTATAATTAAATGCATACAGTATATAGAATATTCATTTTTATTTTAATAGCCAAACATTTCATGTGTTCTGAGTTCCAAAGAAATGTAATGTTATTTTTATTTTAACCAGTTGTATATTATCAGTTGTCCAAATTATGGTCATACATTTAATTTCACTGCTATTTAAACCAGAGAAGCACAAAAAAGGCTTAATTTTTTAAATAAATGTGGTATAGAGATGTGAAGATTAAGATATACACTAGTGGTCAAAAGTTTTGGGACACCTCAATTTTTGCTGCTTTTAGTTATTGCCATATAACTTGAAAAAAACCTCAGAAAAACATGTAAACATTGGGTATTTCTACAATCAAGACAAATATTATAATCTATTTAGCAGGTTTTTTTTAGCGTTTGTAGATGTATAAAAGATTTTTAGTGCAAAAGTAAAAAAAAAAGTACATTTGTTACATTTGTTTCATCATATTTTATAAATGTTTTTACAGGAAATTTGATGAAAAAAATGGTATCTTTAGAAAGCCCATCTTATGGCAAGAAAAACAGTATATAATATATGTGGGTACATTAAATGAGTAACATTAAAATTACAGCTAAACAGAAACACAGTAGAAATGTTAAAACAGCCATTGTCCTTCTGGACCCTGTACCTTGTTCACGCTTGATGGGTACTCCTCACAATTGTTTGACTACCAGTGCAGTATGACATGGCTGCAGGGGGTCAGTTTGGTTATATTTTATTGCTTATTCAAGTTCTTTTTCCTTGACTTTTATGTGGTAAATATATTTCCTGAACAAATCTTTCCAGTTTATCTTTGTTTAATTCTTTATTGCCAGAGTACAAATTTTGATAGTTGTTTTCAAATTCCTGGACTATTTTATATATTTCAGATGTTTTAATACCATCCTTATATTTGACCAACTTTATACACATTATTTGTCATATCCCTTCAATGTATGAGGTTTGTTTCACCAATAATAATATTTTTGTCCACATTGAAAGTTTATAACTTTCACAATCTGAGTATATTGAGTTGTTGTTTCAAGGAACATATTTCTCTGTACAGCTGTATTCTTGTCATTGGCTTCTTCTAATTTGTGGGTAACATCATCAGTTATAGTATTTCTCATTTTAAAATCTCAATTTAGGCAATCAAATCAATTCCACTCCAATCAATGATTTATCTTCTAACCAGTTTGTTACAGCAGATCACTGCCTTTATAAATCTTTAAATAATCTATATAGCCTTTTAGAAATTTGTTTTTGATCACAGTATTTCAAAGGGTTTTTTGTACCCATACTAACCATAGTATGACCTGGCAGTGATCATGTCACTATACTTTTTTTGGATGATATTTCTTATAAGTTCAGCATCTACTAGAAAAAACTATATTCTTCAGATTACCCATGAAATCATTATTGATGTTATACAAGTCTTGTTTTCAGGTATAACCAGATGATCTAGGTTTGGCAAATATTAAAATATTTGGCAATTTTTAGACCTAATTTGGAATGTTTTTCAATCATACTGTGTAACTTATGAAAATACTGTTTTTTCTTGGTTTGAATTCCATGTACACAAAACAAAGTTAGAGGTTCACCTGACAAATGTCCTTTTATTAGAATATAGAAGTCACCTTTATATTTTCTCCATAACTAATGGTAGTGTATTTTTGATTAAGATTTTTACACCATTTCTTTTACCTTGGGCACATTAAAAATAAAATCACTTATACTGTGAATCTTAAAAAGCTGGTTCATTTAGTTTAATGAACTTGGATTCCTGTAATAATATAAAATCTGCTTTAACTTTATTTAGTGAAACAAAAACTGTTCTCAGTTTAAATGGAAAAAACACCCCATGTACATACATGGATATTATTTTATACCAATCCATTATGTAATTAACCCTTTAAGGACCGGGACAATCTGAGGTCGTTTTCCCTTAAAGGGATAGTAATGTTTCATAATAAAAGCAGCTCTAATTAATCATCATAGCATTTGGACTTTGGAGAGTGTTATTTCAACTGTGTCAGAGTTGTAGTTCAAGAGTAATTCAATGACAAAGTATCCCCCTCCCATCCCTTTTACCGATGTAACACTGTTCGGCCAGATCAGAAGGTAGTGTCCTGGTAGACTGCAGAGAGAAACAATCTTCAATTAAGATAAGAGAAAAACCTGAAAAGCTTGTCAAGGGGTAGGGCCTTCATTGTTCTCATAGGAAGAATATTGTCCTCTGCTGTTATCTGTCTTACAACCAGATTCCACATCTGAGAAGAGATGGCTTACACTAGGTAAAACGGGCAGGAGGGGAAACTTTGCTTGTGAATATCTCTCAAACCATAAAGGTTTGAGAGATAAGACTTATATAATTCTTCATGTTTTTAATGCCTACAAAATCAAATAAAGATAAAACAAAGTATTACTATCCCTTTAAGGACCGGAGCAATTCTGACTTTTTTGACTATGTCTTTGTTCAACAGTGTTTTCCCTCTTAGGCTTTTGTTCCACACCCATAAATTATATACTGTTCCTTAAGCACAAATAGGGCTTTCTTTTTATACCCCACTTATATGGATAACCCACCATTTACTTTATTAAAATTAAAAAAAAGTTAAAACAACCCACCATTTTTGTTTTTTCTCTTGGGATCAATTGGGCACAAAGGGTTACATTTTTATGGAGACTGCATGAAAGGTATGACCGGTCAGTCATACCTACAGAAATGCGCAGATTAAAGTGGCCACTGTTCCCCCCGGGTGAAAATCCCCATGTCCCTTTTTCCCACCCTATTTTGTCACTTTTTTATCCCTGACATTTGGCGGTGTGTATAAGTATATTACATGGCTCCACAACAATCACACTTCCATAATTGTTTAATGAGATTTTTTTTTTTTAATAAATTTTTTTTTGTAAAAAAAAGAAAAAAAAAGTGTTTTGACCTGCATTTAGCCAGCCTCCAGCACCAGCAGTGAAGGGGTTAATACCCCCAGCTGCTGTAATTTCATTTACCACTAGGTGTCTCCTCTCTACTTCTGTCTCCCTTTGATAGCAAGGGAGACAGAGGCAGAGGAGACATGCAGAGACAGCATGCTTTGTGTACTGCCTCTGTCTCTCAGAATGCTGGTACATGTGATCGCTGCTACGGCGATCACATGAACCAGCACAAGCAAGAAGGGCTGAGACTGAACACCATGAATGCCATGAACCATCTAATCAGATCCCCAATAAATACATAGAGTTAAAATAAAAAAAATAAAAATAATCAAATAGAATGTGATTGATAGGCCAGGCAGAAAAAAGGAGGGGTTACTTTAATTTGTAGAGGTCTATTTTTGTTCCAAGGTGTAAATAAGTGGTTGCTTTCTGAGCAGTCTGTCCAGGTCCTAGATTCAGTTACCATTTTGCCTACTGCCATCCTGGAATTCCAAAGTACAAGCTGCTGATGTCATACCTGGGGGAGATGCACTAAGGTTTGATAAGGGCTCAGGATAGTGATGTTGTGTTGGATCTGTGTCGAAGGTACATCACCAATATGCATTAAGATGTCTTTGCCATCATATCTCTGTGAATGTGCCACCAATCCACCACAAACCTCCACCATCATGAATCTACCATGCCTTCTACAGGTTCATGGTTCTTCTTGACAATGGCTCATTTGCATATGTAAATGCAGGTTAATGAGCCATTGTATTTATACTGGTCTGCTTATATGTTAATGTGGGATTTGCAACATACACTAAGCTCCAATAACAGCCTCTGCTGTCTGACTTCACAGTCCGAACATCTCCAATCCAAGGTTGGCTATGTTGGGATGTTTCCAAAGCTCACTATAGTGGACAGTTTGCTTTCTTTTTTTTTTTAAATTGGAAGTTTACTTTTAATTGGTAGTTTACTTTTAAAGTCTTACCCGATGACATCACCTGTGGATTGCTGGGATATAGCTTAGTACTCTTTTCCTTCAGAGACTCACAAATCAGAGCATACCAGGTCACATGATGATTTGCGAGTCTCTGAAGGAGGAGGGAACAGGGCACAACATGGAAGGAGGAGGGGAGGTGATTGATAGCCTTTAGGTACTGAACTATACCACTGCTGTCCACCGGCTATCTTTTATTAGTGCAATTAAAAATACTTATCTACAGCATATCCATTGTATAATTAAAAATATGGAAAACATCCACAATTACTGTTAATACAGCATTAAAAACAGAAACGTATTGGGGCTGCTGATATGTAAGAATCAAATTTCCACGGAAAAATTCCAGCAAATTAACTTTAAAAGCTAAATCCCTATGTCACATCAAAAAGGAATATAGTCTACAGTACAGAGTAAAGAAAGTATAGTGGTAGCATTTGTATTACAGAGGCTCATGTATGGATAAATATACTGAGGATCTTTCCGCCTCTTTTCAGCAAATTGCCCCATGGTATCCCCTGAGGAAGCCATGACTAAGCACTGTGAAACTCGCTGGGCCATTTCATGGGGGAATTTGCTGATCTGTGGCTTTGAGATCTGCAATGTATAAATCCATACATGAGCCTCTGTAATACAAATGCTACCATTATACTTGCTTTACTCTGTACTATATACTATATTCCTTTCTAGTATGACTTCGGGATTTAGCATTAAGTACGTGAGCGCTCTAGGGACTTATTTTCTTTTCTGCTTCCCTCTTTTTCTGTTGAAACTAATTGTATTTCAGAGAGCAGTTCAATAATCTCATATATGTTGTTTATAAAGGAAGTGTAACACTGTTACAATGGGATTGATGTGAGTAACAACTTAGCAACTGAAAAACTAATTTGCTGGCATTTTTCTATGGAATTGGATTATTACATATCAGCAACTCTGATAAGTTTCTTTTTTTTGTTAATCCCTTAAGGACCGGAGGAGTGCCCTTGCTCTGTGACCACTCTGACCACTATTGACTACTCCAAAACCAGAGAGATCACTATCACACCCCCGTTTGGCGAGCTGGCACACGTGATCAGTCAAGTGTGCAGACGCTCTGAACATTGTCTATGTGATCCTTATGGGGGGTCCAACCCCAGGATCACTGGCCCTTAAAGGATTAATTTGATAGTAACAGCCTTTCTTCTATATTTTTGATTAACCCCTTGTCTGGGACATATACAATGGATATGGTGTAGATATGTATTTTGAATTACACTAATAAAAGCCAAGTATTAAATGTAGTGCATTGTGTTTATGTAAATGGGCTAAACAGCAGAGAATGAGTCTTCTCCTTCTCCTGCTATTACTGATCTATACAGGTGTCACAGTGTGCAGGCAAAAGGAGGACAGACACAGTCGTATGAAATATAACCACCTTTATTTATAATGTACAGCAATAATAGTATAGCCCACACAACCCCAGACAAGCAAATAGGACCCAAGGTCCCTCCAGAGCTGCACACTATGCTGTGCACTGCACTACTCAAGTGGGACAACAGAGAATGGTAGAATATGTGTAAGTCACCACTTGGTCTGCGAACGGATGCAACAGAGATCGAAAGCAGACCAGAGCCAGGAGGCACTGAGACTACAGGTCAGGCAAGCAGGTAGTGTAGTGAGCGAGTAGGCAGCCAGAGTCACAGGTCAGCCAAGCTGAGGACTACATGGAGCGAGAGTAACCAGGTCACTGGTCAGACTACCTGAGACTATGCTGAGTGAGTAGAAGCCACTGGTTAGGCAAACCGAGGACTACAAGGAGAGAAAGTAACCAGGCCCACAAGGAAGGCAACTGGAGGCTACACTGAGCAGGTAGTGGCCAGGGCCACTGGTCAGGCAAGCCGGGGTCATACACAGAGTGAGTAGGTAGCCAGAGCCACAGGTCAGAGCCAATGTGGGTAGTCAGACAAGCCAGGGTCATACATGGAGTGGATTGTCAGATAAGGCACGGGTCACAACGGAGCACAAAACACAATAGAAGAAACACCACATAAGGGCAATGACTCCTAGGCACAGGGAGGTTTATAAAGGAGCAGAAGGAGGCGAGACCCAATTAGGCCACACAGAATAGGCCCATAAACAGGCTTCCGTGCTAGTACCTGTTACCTGATGTAGCAATGAGGAAGTGGCCGGAGGCCATGCTGGCCGGCGGCCATACAGAGGTAAGGAAGCACAGGCTAGCCCAAGGGAGACTGCGATAACAGGGTCCTTCTCCTTCTTTTGTGCCAATACTAGCTATCACTCAGTCATTCAGATAAACTCCATCCAATTAATTTCATCGGCTCATTGACATCACTGCATTGACAGACTTTGTTATATTTAAACCATATAATTTATCTGGATTAGTTTGAATATAAAGGGATTAGCTCTTTGTACGTAACTCATGACGTTTGATGGACTCTTATTTAATTTGTCTTATGGTATTTAATTATTCTGACCATCAGTCAATTCTTCCAATCAGGCTGTGTGATTAGTGGTTCATTAATTTTATGTTTACGTGATATGTTAGAAGGATTTTTTTTTAATGTCCGCACTCATATCATTATCTACTGCTATGATATATAGAGCAATACTTTTTGCCATATATTGATCTTGGTATTTTATTCTTTTTTTTTCATCCAGGGAATACAAGGAAAGCATGGCTTACAGCCATGCACCTCCCCAGAAGATCTTCAAGAGATGAACGTAGACTGGATGAATTCTAAAGATCCAAAAGAATATAAATATCGAAATACTAACAAAATAGATAAACATTGCCTGTAGCACACAATCACAGATGAGACTTGCACATAAACATCCTGCCACACACAAACATACATTCCCAGTGGGAAATTCCCACAATCAGGCACATGCAGTGTTGATTTTTTTTAACCTATGTAGGAGTCCAACATACAACAGTCAAGCTTATGTATATAATCGCTCTATGCAATAGAAGGACTTAGGTAGGCATCCATCATACAGCAGTCAGGCATATCTATATAATTACTGTGTGTAATAAAAGGGGAATTGGGTGGAGCAGGACAGGGGGCTGTGAGTATGGGAGTAGGGGAGCTGAGGGTTGGGGTTAAAGAGGAGCCAAGTAAAGTAGGGAGGAATGTGCACAGAACCTCCCTACTGCTGGCCTGGCTGTGGTTGGAAAAAATGCAAGAACACTGTAGCCTCTATATTATATATATTTCCTATTAAAGGGATAGTAACATTTGATATTGAAAAAATATATATTGCACAGTTTACCCTGATGAGTAAAATAAGAGTAGTACTTATTCTTGCATTTTTGTGTGCACTGCCTCTATGGCCTAAAAGCATAAAGTAGCACTGCTGCATCCTATGGAGGTTTACAGTCAACTGAGCATAGCAACAGTGCCACCATAAAAATTCAGGCCATGGAAGTACTGCATCCATGGAAGTAATGCTGTAATAACTTTTGAATTAAGCATCTGTTAGCAGTGGAATAACCTTGTTGTGATCCTTATGAACAATTTAGCACTATTAAAGCCCACTTTTTATTATGAGGAAGGATAATTTAGTGACAGACTTCAGCATGTTTAGAGATATATGCAGAAAAAAAATGCTTCAGAAATTGTTTATATACACACACACATATATATATATTTGTGGTACCAACTTAATAAAAGACAAAAAATATTTAACTCTTTGAATGCCAGAGGTCACCAAAGCATTGGAAAGCAATGTACTGGGCACCACCCTGGCATCCAAGAAGTAAAAGATATTAGAAATGTACCAGAGAGCTCATTAATGAAATGGTGCCACACAAGTAAGTAGACAGAGCTTACAATTGAAATGGGGCTAAAAAGATAATACCACAGTGCTTAACACAAGTGATACATCGGGGCATACCATTGAAATGGGGCTACACAAGTGATGCCACAAAGTTTACAGTTGAAATGGACCCTAGGTGATACCAGATTACAATTGAAATAAGGATACACAAGTGATGCCACAGGGCTTACATTTGAAATGGGGCTATACTAGTGATACCAATCACACAGTTTACAACTAAAATGGTGATCTATGGATGTAAAAAGCCTTTCCATTGTATATAGTGGTCTGATAGATTAGGAATTGGGTTTTTGGGTATTTATAACCTAGTGCGATATCTCAGAATCCCATTTCATCCCACTAGGTTATAAATATCAGTTTTAATGGGCAATTATAAATAAAGTGGCTATATGTGAATAGGTTTATAGTCACCAAAACACTGTACATAAAGTGGAGCATAGGAACATCTACTTAATGAGACCACTGTAAATAAAGTGGCCTACACTGGAAAATAATTTGAGGAGATGAATACCCAATTCCTAGTGTGGGTTTTAATAATGATGAGCAGTTATGCACAGTATATCTATCTATCTATCTATCTATCTATCTATCTATCTATCTATCTATCTATCTACCTATCTACCTATCTAATCTATCTATCTACATATATATGTGTGTGTGTGTATTGTGTGTCTCTGTTGTTTAAAAGCCAGGGATTTCTAGCTCCCAAGGTGATCAAAAATCCATTTAAATCAATAATAATCTGAGGAATTTCTGTCTGTCCCTCATGGTGCAATCGGTTTTGTACAGAATTGATCCATTTCTTATTAAATCAGTCTCAGGGACTTCTAGAGAGTGGCATTGGGCATTAGTATATCTATTCTACTTTAACAAACTTAACGCAATATTACTTATTTTTCTATAGGAAGACATGTTTTGTTTAACGTTTTCAGATTATGAACTGTTTTTATAAAAACAAAACAAAACGCAATTAAGTATGTATCTTGTTAAAAAAAACAACAAAAAAAACCCCAAACAAATTGAATGCTGCACACATCTTCAATCCATTGTTCTTGGATTTGATAAGGACCAAGTGTAGCGCTAACAAAATCAAGGCCAAGTTGTAATATAGTACTTCATTTCATCTGCCCATGACCTTCATGTTCTTACTTGATCTTTCTCCAATGAGGCATTTTGGGGGCAGAAAGTTTACCAAAGGAAAGTGTCTGAAACCTTTCCTTTTATCATTTCTTAAAGTGTAATCTGGAATTTGCTGTGCTCTGTGTTGTGTTTAAAGTGTTTTATAGTGTCGCTGACCCTCCACCTTTTATGTGGTTTCCACAGTAACAAGATATTTACCAGACATAACACATGAAACACAGACAACAATACATCTCTTGGTTAACTTTTGTAAGCAAAATATAGGATATGAAGGCTTACTAATTTTTAATAGGAGCAGACTTTGCCCAAGACCTTCAAAAACATAGCACAGTAGGGGGCTAATTCAGCACCAGGGCACATTTAAGTGCAGAATTTTATCTGTCATGCAGAACTCAGGCACTTTTTATATGCAATATAATTGTAGTTGGCTGTGTAGCTGTGAAAAAAACTCTGCCAAAAAAGACAAAAGGGAAAAGCTCTGTTCCCAGCAACCTGTCTGCCAAAATACAGAGGTCCTTTGTACAAAGTGCAATAACATTTTTAGATTAATGTAATATTATGGGACTGAAGTGTTGCACACATTTGTGTGGAAAAAATGGACACAAAATTCCCCTTATTTTGATTTGCGTTTTCATGGTGAATAACAAGAAAGAAGCTAACCTATTTGATTTGTATATTAAAAGTTTTTCTTTGGAACCAAAATGAACCTCTTATATGCTGGAGATATAGCCAATGCATTGGAGATGCTTCTTACATCCAAGTAGTTTATATTTGCTGCATCCCTGCTGCTGTGTTTAAACATAAAGATTACAATTCCTTTATATTATTATTAGTCTCTGGACAGCTACTGTGCCAAGGGTCTTATGCTCAAAAAGTGGAACAATTCAAACCAATGGCACCACGGGGTACAGATTAACATTTTGAAAATGCCCATTGCATAAAATTGAGCTTTTAATCCTTTGAATGCTAGAGAGATCTCTATGCATTGCTTTGCAACGTGCTGGATACCTCTCTAGCATGCAAGGTATAAAAATCTTCATTTTAGCAAATGGGAACTTTTATTTTTTCCCATGGTACAATTGGTTTAAACAGAATTACTCAATTTTTCTTTAAAGTATAGGGACTTTAGTGTAATTCAGTGGTAGGATAACATTGACCTATATTCCTAGAAATGTAACATTTAGGTAATTTTAATGTTGTCAAAATTCAAGTACTATTGAAAATTATTGCCTTACAAGAGACAAAAAGTGAACTGTTCAAATAGAATTCCACACTAAAAAATGTGTGAAGAAAATATTCTATGTTGTGCACCTGCTCAACACCTTTGTACAAAGTTTTTTGCTTGACAAAATGGCCACTTTTCTACCTGTATGTCAAAAGATGGGCAGAGTGGGAGTGCATGGTATACTGGAATGTGTCATTTATTCAGATCGGAGGGACTTTTTTGGGTATTTGCATTTGTCCTCATTGGGGGAGTTGGTTTGCCCCAGAATTGCTCCCCTTTTTGTTTTTGTGCATGTGGTCTGAAAGCTTTCAGATGTGTTCCAATCACATCCATTTGCTTATTCAACATTGTAACAAATGACTCACTGGCTGCAGTACACAGACTTGGAGTTTAGTGTAATCTGTACAAATTATTGAAGCACGAATGCAGCTATTTTATCGCCAACATAATTACCCCTTCCCTCTAAATCTGTATCCAGCTAAATGTATGTATTACCTAGCTAAGAATATTGGGCAAGAAGTGTTATTCTTAGACTCCATAATTGAGCAGGGAGTTGGTTATAAAACTGGTTAGGAATGTAACAATTCATAAAAGTGAATGTTATTCCCATTGAATTACAATTTTTGCTTCCCAAATCGTCTAAATCAAGGCTTCCAAACATATGCAATAATCCAGGAAAGTAGCCAAGAAACTAGGTCACTATCAGTTGGGAAACAATCCTAAAAGCTTGCAATATATAAAATACTTCAAATACTCAAAACGACATAAAATATCTATGAAAAAAACACTTAAAAATGAAATAAATAGACGCATTCATAGAATGCAGAATAGAAAGATCATAAAAATGTACCTCAACTCTAAATAGAGGTGTTAATGTGGAGTCTATACATTTTCAGTGGGAGTGGGATCATAGCATCAACCAGTGATGTAATTTTGGGAATCAGTTTAAGGAATAAATGTAAGTAAGGATTGCTGCAATAACATCATTGGGATATGACCCAAACTCTGGATTGCAAAGGTTCCATCTGTTGGGTTATTGCTTTAAAAAAAGAGAAAATGGTTAAATGAACTCTATCTTGATGCCTTTCCAAATAGACTGCATCATAAAACAGTGGTTATTTGTTTAAAGGGAGGGGATACAAGAAAAAAAGGAGAAGTTATAGAATTTGGGAAGACATAGTCTGTATAGACTATATATGGGAAACATTACTATACTAGGTTAAAAGCCCGTGTACACGGGCCAAGGGCCGGGTGATGTTAACCCTTTGATTGCCAGGGAGTACTCAAAGCATTGCCCCTCTGGCACTCAAAGGGTTAAGAGGTTGGTCCTGCTCTGTGTCCTGCCGTCGATGCAGTCATGCACTGTAGAGACTGCCTGAAAGCACAGAATGCTCCCAGCACAGAACTCCCAGCATTCTGTGCTCCCAGCGTTCTGTGTGTTGGAGCAGTCTCTACTGCACATGACAGCTTCTGACAAACATCCTAGCAAATTATTATAGGATATTCAGCAATGAAGTGGCATATTTTAACTCAAAAACTTATCTTACAATGGGGAGCTGTCTGTAATATTTTGTTTTTTTAAAGTAGTTCCTTTAGACCATGAAAGGTTCAAGTTTACAGACAGCCTCACATGATCAGAGGTTGATCTTTCTATTGACCAGTACCTCAGTGAATTTCACCCATGCACTGTGCTAATAACAGAGAGTATTCTTACATCTACTACTGTCTGAATTAAAGGAACACAAATGATTTACTCACTGGATGCTAGATATGTCTCCCATTTGACTGAAATATAATGCATTAGGGATACCTCTAGTACCAAGGAGATTTTAAAATTATAACAAATATTTATGTCTATAAAACTTTGTATACCAAAAGTAATATCATATACTGTTTTTTAATTTTTAAAACTCCTTCCATGTCTATTTGGAGGATCATCAGAAAATTATATGATATTTTTTATAGCAGTCTGAATATATTTTGGCAGAACTTTCCCCTCAGAGCCCAAATGTACCTCAGTTTCAATTAACTTCAATTAATCTTTGTTGCAGTGACTCACAACTTCAGTCCTCAAGGCACACCAAAAGGTCAGCTTTTCCCTAATTAAGCTGGCAATAGCAAATAGTCAGAAAACAGGCCAGGTCAGGACACACGACTAGGGGACAGTAAGACAAGGTAATGATGCAGTAGTGAGACACTATAACTGTGCACTGGAATTCACTCAGAGCTCCTTAAAATATACCCAGTTGTTGTGTCTAAATGATTACAGATGTGCACAGATTCTGGCAGACAGGGATTGTCTGTACTGGACCTCTGCAGCTGAGAGTAGGTAAGTTCAGGCGTGGACAGGCAGGAATTGTATGAGCTGGAAGGCTGCATGTGAGCACAGTTACTAACTATCAGGAATTGTCTAGACCGATTCCTCACATTACCCATTCAAGAATAATTGAATGATAAAGTATCCTCCTTCCTCCCCTTTTACTGATGTAAGCACATATCAGAGCAGCAAGACTGTCTGGATGGATCGCAGAGAGGGACAGTCTTCAGTGAGCATAAGGAAAAACCTGTCAAGAGGGACAGGGTTTTCCTTATGCTCAAAGTAAGAAGATTGTCCCTTGCTGTGACCTGTCAGGTCAAGAGACCAGGTTCAACATCTGAGGGGAGGTGGTTTACACTAGGTAAAAGGGGTGGGAGGGGAATACTTTATCATTCAATTACTCTTGAACTACAACTCTCACAGTATTGAAATAACACTCTCCATGGCCCAAATACTATGAAGATTAATTGGAGCTGCTGTTTTTGTGAAACATTACTATCCCTTTAACATTACTACTAGTATTCATGCTTCAGCGGGCTCTCTGTAACCCAGCTAAGTCCTGGAGTTTACCGACTTGACAAAACAATTGAACTATAACGAGCACATCTCTAACCACAGCTCTAAAAGATGTCTGATTAAACTTTCTTCCAGTACCCTTGCACATCAATCTTCCAGAGCTTATCCCATGTCATCTCCTCCCCTTGCACACTTATGATTCTTCCAGAACATATGGCATTGGGTCATGAAAATCACATTTTTGATTCTGAAAATGGCCAAAGGCAACCTAAAGGATTGTGTCTCTATTGTGCTGCACAATACAGATAACTACTGAAGGCTAAATATAAGTCACTGAATAGTAAAACAGTAATCAGAGCACTAAGCACTTATCTGTGGCTTGACCAGATCAAGACTGATATAGTGATGAGCCCTCCAGTAGACAATATCATAACAAAATACAGAGGAAGTCTGAAAGATGCTGAGTAGTGATTGCATACAAAGGCTGGTGAAATGATAGTTAAAGCAGGAACTCTCAGATGACACTGAGTATTGGAGGAAAACTTGGACCAGAACTACTTCTAGTAGCATAGCAGTACTATAATAAATACACAAGACAGTTCAGGCTTAAACACAGCACAGACACTGAATGAACACTGATCAGTCAATGGAAACAAAGTAGAATAATTGCTTGAAACTCAGTGGAGCTCAGAAAAGCCTGGCAGAGGACAATAAGCTGGAACTATTGCTGGATACAAACAGCAACAAACAGGATACATGCTGACCAAGGTAACCTGGCTTTGAACGCACAAAAAAGATCCACAAAGAGGAGAAAAGCAAATTGGAAACTTGACACTACTGCACCGCTTATTTTGATTTCAATGTTTCACTTTTGAAAAATAATAATTTTCTTGTAATGGAAGTCTATGCCATATAAAAACTAAACATGAATGCACTTTATATAATGTGACTTGATATTTTCTTGGGAGGCTTTGGAGTGAAGGCAGTGGGATAGATGAGATAGAAAATCATCATTATGTGGCCACAGCCTCCCACCTTTATCTATTATACAAGGGTTGCCCCCTTTGAATTAAAAGGCGTCATAGCAAAAAAAAAAAAAAAAAAAATTATATATATATATATATATATATATATATATATATATATATATATACATACATATACAGTATCTCACATAAGTGGGTACACTTCTCACATTTTTGTGAATATTTTGATTTTATCTTTCATGTATAACAGTGTAAATTTGCTGTCCCCCTCAAAATAACTCAACACACAGCCATTAATGTCTAAACCTTGGCAATAAAAGTGAGTACACCTCTAAGTGGAAATGTCCAAATTGGGCCCAAAGTGTCAATAAATTGTGTGGCCACCATTATTTTCCAGCACTGCCTTAACCCTCTTGGGCATGGAGTTCACCAGAGCTTCACAGGTTGCCACTGGAGTCCTCTTCCACTCCTCCATGACGACATCACAGAGCTGGTGGATGTTAGAGACCTTGCACTCCCCCACCTTCCATTTGAGGATGCCCCACAGATCCTCAATAGGGTTTAGGTCTGGAGACATGCTTGGCCAGTCCATTACCTTTACCCGTAGCTTCTTTAGAAAGGCAGTGGTCGTCTTGGAGATGTGTTTGGGGTCATTATCATGTTGGAATACTCCTTCAAAGGGAGGGGATCCTGCTCTGCTTCAGTATGTCACAGTACATGTTGGCATTCATGGTTCCCTCAATGAACTGTAGCTCCCCAGTGCCGGCAGCACTCATGCAGGCCCAGACCATGACACTCCCACCACCATGCTTGACTGTAGGCAAGACACACTTGTCTTTGTACTCCTCACCTGGTTGCCAACACACACGCTTGACACCATCTGAACCAAATAAGTTTATCTTGGTCTCATCGGACCACAGGACATGGTTCCAGTAATCCATGTCCTTAGTCTGTTTGTCTTCAGCAAACTGTTTGCAGGCTTTCTTGTGCATCATCTTTAGAAGAGGCTTCCTTCTGGGACGACAACCATGCAGACCAATTTGATACAGTGTGTAGCGTATGGTCTGAGAGGCTGACCCCCACACCCCTTCAACCTCTGCAGCAATGCTGGCAGCACTCATACGTCTATTTCCCAAAGACAACCCCTGAATATGACGCTGAGCACATGCACTCAACTTCTTTGATTGACCATGTTGAGACCTGTTCTGAGTGGAACCTGTCCTGTGAAACCGCTGTATGGTCTTGCCCACTGTGCTGCAGCTCAGTTTCAGGGTCTTGGCAATCTTCTTATAGCCTAGGCCATATTTATGTAGAGCAACATTTCTTTTTTTCAGTTCTTTGCCATGAAGTGCCATGTTGAACTTCCAGTGACCAGTATGAGAGTGTATGAGAGCAATAACACCAAATTTAACACACCTGCTCCCCATTCACACCTGTAACACTAATGAGTCACATGACACGGGGGAGGGAAAATGGCTAATTGGGCCCAATTTGGACATTTCCACTTAGGGGTGTACTCACTTTTGTTACCAAGGTTAAACATTACAATACACTCACTACTTTACATTGTAGCAAAATGTCATTTCTTCAGTGTTGTTACATGAAAGATAAAATAATAGGATTTTAGTCTTACCTGTTAAATCCTTTTCACTTAGTCCATACAGGTCACTGGTACTCTGGGAGGCGATCCGCCCCTTTAATAGGCAGGAACAATTATGCAAATGACTGCAGTGGGCGGAGCCTCCCCTCCTACTTAAGCTGCCTTCAGGCCAGAGCCACTAGATTGATTTGAGACACTAAAACTGACCATAGGTAAGCAAGAAGGAAGACTCCTGTGAGCATGCCCCGAAGGTCTCCCACTGAATGCCACAGGAGAGCCAAGCATGGTCCCTTGACAGGGTGGGAGACCAGTGACCTGTATGGACTAAGTGAAAAGGATTTAACAGGTAAGACTAAAATCCTATTTTCACTGTCGTCCAATACAGGTCACTGGTACTCTGGGATGTACAAACATTGAGCTGACCCAGAGGCGGGAAGTAAGGCAAGGACCAGGCGCAAGGCCCAAGTCACTAGAACTGCTATGAACCAGTTAATTACATAGCCCAGAATGTAAGTGTCAACGGACACCAACCAGGGGAAAACAACCCCTGAACTAACACAGCACACAGAACCAGAGCCAACCGGGCTCAACAGTAAAGAAGCACTAAGGACCACAGAGTAGAAGGCCTAGACAGGCAAAACTGCCTCCAGGACCTTCCTCCCAAAACTGGCATCAGCCGAGGCCAGTACATCAACTCAATAGTGCTTTGAAAATGTGTGCACAGAGGACCAAGTGGCCGCTCTGCACAGTTGATCAGCAGATGCCTGATTCTTGTAGGCCCAAGAGGCCCCAATAGATCTGGTGGAATGGGCAGTCACCCGGAAGGGAACATGCTTATTCCGCAACTTATAGGCTTCACGAATGGTAGCCTTAATCCAAGAGGCAATAGTAACTTTGGAAGCCGGTCTCCCTGCCCTAGGCCCCTCAGGAATGACGAATAGAGCGTCAGACTTCCTGATAGACTCGGTGCGATGAACATAAAACTTGAGGCAACGCACCACATCCAACAAATGGAGATCTCGTTCCTTGTCAGATGAAGGATTAGGGCAGAAAGAGGGAACCACAATCTCCTGATTGATGTGAAACTCGGACACAACCTTGGGTAAGAATTCTTTGGTAGTGCGAAGCACAGCCTTATCCTTGTGGAACACCAGGTAAGGAGGTTTACAAGACAGAGCTTGTAACTCTGCTACCCGGCGAACTGAAACAATAGCCAAAAGGAAGGCCATCTTCCAAGTCAAGAGACGTAATGGAATGGAAGCCAAGGATTCAAACGGGGGTCGCTGGAGAACTCCCAGCACCAAATTGAGGTCCCACTGGGGAGCAGGACTCTTAAAGGCAGGCCGAACATGAGTCACACCTTGGAAGAAAACTTTCACATCAGGAAGGATAGCAATCCTTTCCTGGAAAAACACAGACAAAGCAGAAGTCTGGACTTTGAGGGAACTCAGACTGAGCCCTTTTTCAACACCGTCCTGCAAAAAAGCCAGGACAGTGGGAAGATGAAAGTCCAGGGACACCTTCCGATCAGTACACCAAGCCACAAAGGTGGCCCAGACACGATGATAGATCTTGGAGGACACAGGCTTACGAGCACTGAACATCGTCGACACCACTGAAAGAGAAAATCCTTTCTTCTCTAGAATCGAGGATTCAACCGCCATGCCATCAAATGGAGATGCTGAACATCCTCCTTCCACAGATATCCTTGAAGAAGTAAATCCGGACGGGCAGGGAGTGGAAACGGTTCCGCCACTGACATGGCCATCAACTCCGGATACCAGGACTGGCGAGGCCAGTTTGGAGCGATCAGGATGACAGGACAACGCTCCTGCTTCAACTTCTGGATGACTCTGATCAATAGAGGAAGAGGAGGGAAGATGTAAGCCAGAGGAAAATCCCAAGGAATTGACAATGCATCCACTGCTAGAGAAAGAGGGTCCCTCCTCCGGGAGCAAAACACCGGCACCTTCCTGTTGTGTCTGGTAGCCATCAGGTCCACTACAGGCACCCCCCACCTCTGGGTGAGTAGGTGAAACACCTCTGGATGAAGAGCCCATTCTCCGCTGTCGACTGTGTGACGACTGAGAAAGTCTGCCATGACGTTGTCTACGCCTGGAATGTGAACTGCTGAAATGACAGGCACGTGATCTTCTGCCCAAGATAAAATATCCTTGACCTCCAACCAGGCGGTGCAACTTCTTGTGCCGCCTTGCCTGTTAATGTAGGCCACTGCGGTGGCGTTGTCGGACTCCACTCTGACTGGACAACCTTCCAGCTGAGACTCCCAGTGTCTCAGGGCAAGCCGGATGGCACGCAGTTCCAGAACATTGATGGAGAGAAGAGATTCCTCCAGTCCCCATTTCCCCTGAGCACTGAAACGACCCAACACAGCACCCCATCCCCGGATGCTGGCATCTGTTGTAACCGTGGTCCAACAGGGAACCTGAAAGGATCTCCCTCTCAGGAGATGAGAGAGATCCAACCACCAGTGTAGACTCGATTCCACATGAGGAGGTAGAGAGACTGACAGATGCTGATGATCTGGATGATTCTTGCACGTCTGGATCACAAACCTCTGAAGTTCCCTGGAGTGAGCCATGGCAAATGGTACCGCTTCGATCGTGGAAATGAACTTCCCCACCAGAGACGTCAACTTCGGCACTGGAACTCTGTCCAGCTCCAGGATCCCAGCCACTCGGATGGCTATCTGATGAGCCACTTCCTCCGGTAGAAACACCATGCATTGGCGAGTGTCGAACAGGAGACCCAGGAAAACGAGCCTCTGAGATGGGACCAAGTCTGCCTTGTCCAGATTCAGGATCCAGCCGTGACGGTTCAGAGTGTGAATAGACAGCTGCAGTTGTCGTTGGAGAAGCTCCGCTGAGGAGGCTTTCAGGAGGAGATCGTCCATGTAGGGGGTCACCCTGACACCTTCTTGATGAAGTACAGCTATCAAGGAACCCAACACCCTCTGAAAGACCTGAGGGGCCGAAGTCAGCCCAAAGGGAAGAGCTGAAAACTGAAAGTGTCCCCTGTGGCAGGCAATCCTGAGATACCGCCTGCTCTCTGGATGAATAGGGATGTGAAGATAAGCATCCTGAAGGTCCAGGGAGGCAAGGAACTCCCCTGGAGACATTGCTGCAATCACAGAGCGCAGGGACTCCTGGCGGAAGTGGGAACTCACAACATAGGAATTGAGATCTTTGAGATCCAAAATGGGACGAGCACCTCCGTCCTTTTTGGCCACCACGAACAGGTTGGAATAAAATCCTGAACCTGTGTCCTCTGGAGGAACCAACTCCAGGACCTCCTTGTCCAAGAGATCCTGAATAGCGTCGTCGAACAGACGTCTTTTTGTAGGTTCCTGAGAAGGACGAGTAAAATGGAACCGAAAAGGAGGAAGGGAAGAGAAAGGGATCCTGTATCCCTCTGATACCACCTGAATGACCCATGGGTCCGCCACTGACTCCTCCCAAGTCCGGCGAAAGATGCGGAGACGTCCACCCACTGCCAGATGCGGACCCGGGTTCGGTGAGTCATGCCGAAGCAGTCTTGGAGGTTTTGGCCTTGGGGGCAACTTTGGGCTTCCAGGACTGCTGGGGCTTGGAGGAGGAGCGCGCAGAGGACGGACCCGTCTGGGACGTGGAGCGTGTCTCAGTCTGAAAGGAACGAAAGGACCGATTGCGTTTGGCTGGAAACTTCTTCTTGAAGACTGAGGGTAGAAGAGTACTTTTACCACCAGTAGCCTCGCTGATCATTTCCTTAAGTTCAGAACCAAATAGCAAGTTCCCCTGAAAGGGTAAGGAAAGCAAGGCTTTCTTAGAGGCTGTATCAGCAGACCAAATTTTCAGCCAAAGGGCAAGTCTGGCCACCACAGAAGTAGTAGAGGCCCTCGCCATCATGCGCACAGCATCAAAGGCAGCATCAGCAGCATAATTTTGTGCTTCAGTAATGTTAGCAAGTAGCTGCAACTGCTCAGATACCGGTGCATCCTGGCAGACTGCCTCAGTCAGTCATTCAGTCCAGGCCGCAATAGCTCTATTAACCCACGCCACTGCAAAGGTTGGACGCATGGCAGTGCCAATGGAGGCAAAAATAGACTTAAGAGAAAGTTCTAGCTTTTTGTCCGTCTAATCCTGCAGGGCAGAGGCATCAGAGACAGCTAAAGCAGAAGATTTGGACAGCCTGGAAACAGGAGCATCCACCTTGGGAGGATGAACCCATTTTGCCAGTTCAGTCTCAGGAAAAGGGTAAAGTTTAGCAAACTTTTTAGACACTGAGGAGGATTTGTCAGGATTCCTCCACGCCTCAGAGACTAGACGGGCAAGGGTAGGGTTAGTTGGAGTCAGAGGAAGGTTGAGCATAGTTAACACAGCTCTATTCAGACCCTCAGCAGAAACCTCAGGGTCACATTCATAAGGGTCCCCAATGGACCTGTTAGACTCAATAACAGTGCCTTCCTCAGCATCAGAATCCTGTAATAGTTCGTCTTCAGAAGAATCAGACACATCAGGAGCTCCCTGTGGCTTAGGCAGGGAAGTCCTGATAGTAGAGGGGGTCTGCCAAACCTGGAGAGCCCCCTGTACCTGAGAGGGAAAGAGTTGGAGTGTGGATCTGAGATCCCTAGTGGCAGCTTTAAACTCTTTCACCCAAGTTGGCTCAATAGCATGGCTGGGAAGCCCAGGGTTGCTATCACGACAATCAGTGCATTTAGGGCATAAATCACCAGAACAATCTCTAGGCAGCCCAGAGTGACAAGAGGAGCAAAGCGCAATGGGGGGAACAGACACCCCAGCCTCTTTAGTCTTGGGTCTCGCCCCTGGCTCCAGTGGAGTAGACATGCTCACAGCGTCAATATACACCACTAAACAATATCACCCAGTAAAAGTGTGAAAGATTAAAGTTTCACCTCAGAAATGCCTAAAAACGGACTTATCTGGCCAGCGAAGGGTTAATCTGCTGAGAGGAGAGAAGGCTCGGTCCCTGCGTAGTATACTCGCTGAGAAAGAACACCACAAAATGGTGGCCGTCAGGTCAGCCAATCAGAAACGAGCGCGAACCGGGCGCTCATGGGAAATGTAGTTTTCTCTCAGAAGTACCCCAAACAGTGCCCGAAGCCCCCCTGAACTCCCCACACACTGTAAACATACACCGGATGATAGAGCAGGAGCTTAGAAGTAAAATGAGCCATCTCTGAAGTTGCTGTGACAAGCGGTTGCAGAGATATGTCCCACACTGTGAAATCCCATAGAGAGTAAAGGAGCAATGGCGTCTAAGCGGGAAAAGGCGCGCTTAAAGGCGCGGAACACTAAATTTTAATAAAGTCCCACTAAACTTTAAAAAGTGCTAAACAGTAACCCAAAACATGAGAAACATAAATAAAATTACACCCAAAGCTCCAGAACCCAGAGAATACCACAGAAATTGCATAAACATAATAAATGCAAATAAAAACACCCTATGAGTGCTGGAGTGCAATGCAACTCCCAAATACAAGCCCATCAAGGGACACTGTGGGGACAAGTGGACCTTCAGCACTCAAGGGGTGGCTCACCTTTCTGCAGGACTTCTGTCTTCAGGTGACCATGATAAAGTGGGAATAGACCAGAGGTAAATTCCTCAGCAGGGAAGCTGCTTGACTCAAGCTGTTCCCTCTTCAAGGCATAAGGTCCACAGAAAATCCCTGGAAGCTGCACTAGCCACTTTAAGGAGGGCAATTCACAGCCATGGTCACCCTCCTAATGGTGGTATTCCATATTTGAATAAAAATAACAAAACAATAAGATGAATGCAAAGATGTTCTCCACCTGGTGTGCACAGCACACAGGAACAAATCAATCTAGTGGCTCTGGCCTGAAGGCAGCTTAAGTAGGAGGGGAGGCTCCGCCCACTGCAGTCATTTGCATAATTGTTCCTGCCTAGTAAAGGGGCGGATCGCCTCCCAGAGTACCAGTGACCTGTATTGGACGACAGTGAAAAAAATATTCACAAAAATGTGAGGGGTGTACTCACTTATGTGAGATACTGTATATATATATATATATATATATATATATATATATATATATATATATATATATATATATATATACTGGGCTTATAATTTGAAGTCCTTTGCTAGTAGCCAGTCCTGAAAAGTTACTCGCCACTGCAAGCCAAAACATACCCACCAGGGCTGAATTTCTACTCGCCAGGGCTAAATTTTCACTCGCCATTGGCTATATATATACACATACATACACACACACACACACACACACATATATATATATATATATATATATATATATATATATTGGGATACCCATATTAGTCTAGTGGTGTGTAGGTCAAATTAATTTGGTAATGTGACAGGAATCCCAAGTCCTTATTAAGTCCAGTGTGTTTGATGTTGAAGTGATAATCTTAATTTAAAATATTATATAATATTTTCTTCTATTTATTTTGTTCTGTTACATGTTTTACTAATCTCTCACACAATATCTTTCCACTTGCATCTGTGTACTGTGATTCTGTCTCTCTCCCAGTGTCTCCTGTTTTGCCCCCCTCCCCTCACTTTTCTATCAGGGGATTAATGTCATATCCGTTTTAAACTTAACTTTATATTTTCTTTCCTCTTATTACCATTATGCTTTAGACTAGAAAATAATTTTGAGTGCAGTACATCCATGGCCTGACACTTTTATGGTGGCACTGTTGCAACAGCAATCTTTATACAGCTATGGTCAACCATAAGTTGACCATAAATCTCCATAGGATGGTGTAGCAACAGCACCACTGTAAAATTTCAGGCTACGGAGATACTGCACCAAAAAAATTGTATTGAGCTGCAATAACTTTTCAATAAAATACCACTCAGCAGTGGGAGTACAGTATTCTTGTTTTACTCCATACTGTTACTTTGACTGCAATGGGGTGTGGAAAGGCATGTGCTATGGCATTTAGGTATCGGTATACAGGAGCAGAAAGGTGCCTGTGCATGTGTATAGCAGGGCAATGGTGTACAGTATGTTTGCATGTATAAGAGAACAGTGGTGCCTGTGCATGTATACAAGGGACAGCAATGGTATATGTGTTTATATGTATAGTAGTGCAGTAGTGTTGTGTATGTGTGTGTGTGTGTGTTATCAAAATAACCCTGTTCAATACCATTTTAATGAAAGTATATACTCTAAATGAGCTACATTTACTAATAGACACTATCCTATATAATAATTTGCTAAGTTCTGTGTAACGCCCGACATGCGCAGTAGACACTGCTGCGCGTGCGGCAGTCATGCGCAGTACAGACTGCCCGTGCTGTGGCCGATACATCTGTATCAGCAGTGGCGCAGCCAGTCTCTGCTGTGCGTGACTGTCCCGCGACCAGCTGCCAGAGGCACTGTGGCCCGTGAAACGGGCTGTTCTACTAGTCTTTAATAATATAACAACCAGACATTTTAGAAGAAAATGGTTTTCATCATTTTTTTATAAATTAACATAAAAAATAATATTCTCCTATTTAAATTACAAATAAAATAACTGACAACAAAAGCAGTGACAAATATAAATGTCTATCCTTGGTACACTAGTTTATAGACTCACATACATGTGTTAGTACCACAGGCCCTGTATTGTAAAAACCAAGACATAAATCTTCAAGTCTGACAGTTATATGGCTACAGCCAAAATGCACAACTTATAGCTGACATTGGCCTAAAGTATAAAAGGATTATAGTGAATATTTCTGAAAGTAGACAACTTGCAGAATTCAATATTTTATTTTTGCCTCAAAAATATTCAGCTGGGAATGTTTGTTGACAATATTGCTTTACCCGCATTCAATAGATTATATATATCTCTTTTCCTTCATAGAAATGGTAAGTTACATTTATTTGTAATCCATATTTTATGCTGAATTCTAGGTCTATATCAGGATGTGAGCATCTGTAGCTTTTGAAAATATTGCTATACAAATCTGTTCTTAAAATATACACAATATTTATTTAGTAAATATTTTTCCAGTAAGAATACATTGAGATTTCTCTCGTTTTCAAGTATGTCTTGGATAGTTTTCAGCAAAGGGTTACATATTTACACAAACTGAGAAACATTATATATTACATATTATTATATATACATACACATATAAACACATACATCCTATATAATAATTCGCTAAAACGTGTGTAACAGTGAAGTCATGCTCAGTAGAGACTGCTGCGCGTGGTGCAGTCATGTGCAGTAGAGACTGCCCGCGGCGTCTGTATCAGCTGTGGCGTGTGCAGTCTCTACTGCGCATAACTGCCCCGCGACCAGCTGGCAGTGGCACTATGGCCCATGTAACGGGCTCTTCAGCTAGTAATAAATATTAAAATTATATACAGTTACACACTGTTTTTAGCTATAAAGAAACGTTTACATTTAAGAATTTCAGACTGGGAGAAAAAAAATGTCCAGCACAGAATCTCCTACAATCTCATTGTAAGAAACAAAATAACTTATTAAGTTACAAAACACAAAAATATGCCCCTGATGGCGATTCGTAAGTACACTGATGCCTAACATGCATTGATTCAAATACGTGTAGGTCTACAAACCAAAATTCAGAAGTGAACTCTTGCATACTCAGATATATTTTCTATGGCTATTTTTATTATAATATACTCATGAAGTACCAGAAAAAGTAGGTAGTACTGTAAAATAGGGTGACAAGACAGAGACACTGCACAGTTGGAGAAAATGCACAACAGATTAGTAAAAGAACTTGCTAGACTGATATAAAGGTGATTTCTGATTATACAAGTGGCTGACAGAAGCTGTTAAAGTGGAACTAACATTTTATTATGAAATGATTTTGAAAAAAATCACTTATATGTGATATATCAGTCAATCTTTATTTCAAACTACAGTTAACCCCTTAATGACCCATGATGTACATGTACATCATGGGGTGTAGGTCCCTAAAGGACCAAGGACGTACATGTATTTCATGGAATTCACAGCTCTCCGTGCAGCTGCACACCGCTCGGGAAGACCTGAATTGGACCGCAAAAAAAATGGTCCGTGGCCCTTAAGTGCCCTTAAGTGCCGGCCATGTGCGTTCGCGTCCGGTCCTTAAGGGGTTAAGGAGATATTTAGCTTTACTTACTTGTCAATTTATGAACATTTGTACTGGCTGGTACAGCCTGGCATGTCAGGCAGGGGCGGGCTGGCCCGGGGGGCAATTGCCCCCCGGGCCGCAGGGCCAGCGCGTGTAGCGGGCCGCCATGTTAAAAGAAAAAAAAAAAAATCAGTAGACATGTGACTGACTGTCTGTCAGTCTTAGCGTGCAGGGCCGCAGCGGAGGGGGAATTGTTACTTTTTTATGTTCTCTTCTCCCCACTCCGCAATGATGACAGCCGGGACAGTGTCATAAGCGGAGACGCCGTTTCGTGCAAGCTGGTGTTTTCTTTTCTCTGTTCTGAGGCCAGTGCAAGTTTAAAACTGGCGCCCAGACTGAGGAAGAAAACCCCAGCATGCACCACGCAGCGTCTCAGCGTGACTCGGTCCTGACTGTCATCAGTGCGGGCAGTGTGGAGAAGAAGACAACGAGGCATAAGGAGGTACTGGGGGTGGGAGAGAAAGAAGTATACAAGGGGAAGAAAGAGAGGTACAGAGGAGAGAAAGAGGCACAATGGGGAAGGGGGAAGAAAGAAGTACATGGGGGAAGAAAGAGAGGTACAAGGAGGGGGAAGAGGTACAGAGGGGAGAAAGAGGCACAATGGGGAAGGGGGGAGAAAGAGAGGTACAAGAAGGGGGAAGAGGTACAGAGGAGAGAGAGAGGCACAATGGGGAAGGGGGAAGAAAGAAGTACATGGGGGAAGAAAGAGAGGTACAAGGAGGGGGAAGAGGTACAGAGGGGAGAAAGAGGCACAATGGGGAAGGGGGGAGAAAGAGAGGTACAAGAAGGGGGAAGAGGTACAGAGGGGAGAAAGAGGCACAATGGGGAAGGGGGAAGAAAGAAGTACATGGGGGAAGAAAGAGAGGTACAAGGAGGGGGAAGAGGTACAGAGGGGAGAAAGAGGCACAATGGGGAAGGGGGGAGAAAGAGAGGTACAAGAAGGGGGAAGAGGTACAGAGGGGAGAAAGAGGCACAATGGGGAAGGGGGAAGAAAGAAGTACATGGGGGAAGAAAGAGAGGTACAAGGAGGGGGAAGAGGTACAGAGGGGAGAAAGAGGCACAATGGGGAAGGGGGAAAGAAAGAAGTACATGGGGGAAGAAAGAGAGGTACAGAGGGGGTAAAGAGGCACAAGATGGGGGAGAAAGAAGTACATGGGGGAAGAAAGAGAGGTTCAAGGAGGGGGAAGAGGTACAAGGGGGAAAGAGGTACGGGGGGGAAGGTGCAAGGGGGAGGAAGAGGTACAAGGAGAGGAGAGGTACAGAGGGGAGAAAGAGAGGTGCAAGGGGGTGAAATAAGTACATGGGGAGAAAGAGAGGTGCAAGGGGGAGAGGTACAGAGGGGAGAAAGAATTGCAATGGGGAGAAAGAGAGGTGCAAGGGGGAGAAGGCACAAGGGGGTGAAATAAGTACATGGGGTGAAAGACGTACATGGGGGAGAAAGAGAGGTGCGGGGGGGAGAGGTACAGAGGTGAGAAAGAGGCACAATGGGGGGGAGAAAGAAGTACATGGGGGAAGAAGAAAGAGGTACAAGGAGGGGGAAGAGGTACAGAGGGGGGAAAGAGGCACAAGATGGGGGAGAAAAGTACATGGGGGAAGAAAGAGGTACAAGGAGGGGAAAGAGGTACAAGGGGGAGAGGTACAGAGTGGAGAAAGAGGTACAAGGGGAGAAAGAGGTGCAAGGGGGAGAAGGCACAAGGGGGTGAAATAAGTACATGGGGTGAAAGACGTACATAAGGGAGAAAGAGGTGCAAGGGGGGAGAGGTACAGAGGGGAGAAAGAATTGCAAGGGGGAGAAGGCACAAGGGGGTGAAAGAAGTACATGGGGCGAGAAAGAGAGGTGCAAGGGGTGAAAGAGGCACAAAGGGGTGAAACTGGCACAAATAGTGGAAATGGGCCACTTGATTAAATTTGCCCCCCAGGCCAAATGTTGCCAGTCCTCCCCTGATGTCAGGTACTGACATTACACGCTCCATCTCAACTGCCACTTCCTACCAGGAAGTACTGGATAATCTGCATAAACTGACACATAAATAAAACTAAATATCTTATAAATTATTGTTGCAAAAAAGAATGGCTAACACACACAAGTATTTTGAAATCCCTTTAAAAATCATGAAAGTAATTACATAACATTAGTACCACTTGATGCTGACTTAGTAAAAACATAACATTTCCCCTTAAATAATCACTGATTCGTTCTTATGTTCAAAAGAAACATAGAGGCATTCTGGAGCAAACCAACTGCACCATAGAGGAGAGATGGAAAAAAAAACTGATTTACATTGTGCTGTTTAACCCTTACAATGCTCAAGTGGTTTTCAAACATTTTGAGAAATAGTGCAATGGAATCCTATTTAGCAGTGATGGGGTTAAACGCACAATTTTATTTTTTTTGGGGGAGGGGTCGATTTCAGTGGTGCAGTTTGTGCCAGAATTGCTCTACTTTCCTTTTGAAAATAAGGCCCATTATGTTCGTACATACTGTCAACTTAAAAAAATATATATTTATTCACATGAAAAACTTTGCCTTAGATGTGTTAACCATTCCGGTTCTAGAGTGGTCACCAGTGCATTGCTCACTACAAGCAATCTAAAATGTTTTAACCCTTCGAGTGCCAGAGAGTACACAACGCATTGCTTTTGCAATGCGTTGCGTACCCCTCTGGCACTCAAAGGGTTAATGAGAAAAACGCAAAAACTTATGTTGTTCTAGCAGGTTGCTTTTTTAGTTTAAAACAAATCTCTCTACCGGGTTAATTGCCTTCCAATAATTAATTGCACATTAGTTCACTCTCACCAGTGGTTAACCCTTTAAGGACCAGGGGTGTGTGCAATGCATTGCTTCACAATGCACGGCACACCTCTTGTCATTGAAGTGTTAAATCTAGGGCAATGCACTTGATGTTATGTTTTGGACAGTACAGCTTCAAAGACTCCCTTTTTTTTGTTAATGGTTTCCTGCCAATGACAGAAAAGCCCACTACAAAGAAAATAAAAAGCAATTTACTGTAGAGTAACCGAGGAACTGAAAGATCAGAAATGGCCAAAACATTACAATGCTAATCATAGTAACAAATGTACATGGCTAATCCCAAAGTTCAGAAGTTCACAGTCCCACACTGCTTATTTCAGTAAAAACATAGGGTATTTGTTTTAAGTATAGATGAGCAATAGATTAAACATCAAACATAATGGCTTCTGAATGAAGCATTGAATAGTCTGGACTCACGGATACAACCTAATGCATACAGTTAGCATTCACTGAGGTTCATGTACTAAGAAACTGGAGCAATTCTGGGACAAACCAAGTACACTATAGTGCTCAAATTGAGTTACCATTGAGTTGCCATTGATTTAAACTGGGCTTTTAAACCTTTAACACCTTAAAGACCGGTGATGCGCCAGTACAGTCACTGGTGGATTTGTGTTAAGGGCTGATGATGGTCCTCACATGTCACAGATTTCTGGGATGGCAGCACGGATGTACACCGCTCTGCCTTCCCAGAATTCATTACAACAACCCAGAGCCGGATTAAGACTCTATGGGGCCCTAGATAGAAACCAAAATTGGGGCCCCCCTCCCACAATCCTTTCTGGATTTGCCCACATTGTCCACCACCACCTTGGCCCCTATTGTCCACTTCCATTTGCCCCCATTTTCCACCTCCACAATGCCCCCAATTTCCACCTCCACCTTGCCCACCTCTTCCCATTTTAATAGAATAATTAACAGACATGCAGTTGTCTATAAATATATGTAGACAGTAGTTGATCACGGATATCTGAGGAAGGGTTGTCTAACCTCACCCACTCGAAAAGTTGCATTCAATTTGTTCTGCACTGAAAATAAAATAATGTGAAAATGAGGCAGATTTTTGAAGAAATTGTTTAATTCTGGGGCAAACCAACAGCAAATTCAAACTGATGTTGGAATAGAGATTTTAATCCTTTGACGCAATGCTAGCCTTATTAGTAATTTTGAATGTTATGTTACAATCACTATAACTAAGTTGTTGGTTTACTGTACATTTTCGTAGCAGGATTGCAAAGTTGCACTAAACATACTGTTTCATTAAATTAAACAGTATGTTTAGTGCAAGCCTACTACCAAAAAGTACAGTAAACCAACAATTAAGATATTGTGATCATAACATAACATCAAACATAGCATCAAACAAGTATTCAATGAGGGGCTTCAATAATCAACATGGGGGGTAGGTGACGCCTTTGACAAGAGACAGAATCTTGACTGAATCAGTTACTAAAATAATTACTCACAGTCCACAGTGTCTCTTCACGTTGCATGTAGTGTATCTGCAGGTGAGTGTGTGTGAGATTGTGTTTGCCAATGTATATGCATCTGCAAGTTTCTGTGTGTGCATGTGTCAAGTCTGCTTGAAAAAGTGTATGTGTGTGCATTTGTGTGTCTGAATGTAGGAGTGAAGATTTTCGTGTGTGTGTGTAGGTCTGTGTGTAAGTGTGTGTGTCTGCATGTAGAAGGGTGTGTGTGTCTGCATGAAATATTTAAAAAAAACATACAGTCACCTTCAAAAATAACAAGCGCGCAGAAGCTCTTCTATTTTATAGCTCCGCCGCCGTGTGACCAGTGCTGAGTGTGCAGCGTAGCCCTCCCCATATGCACATGTGCCAGGAGAATAGGAAGTCCTGACACACGCGCACTTAAAATGACGGCCATCTGTGTGAGAGCGCGGCCAGAATATCTCAGGGGGAGCAGGAAGGAGGTTTCCTCCTGGCCCCCTCGTTTGACCGGGCCCTAGGCAGGCGCCTTGTGCGCCTTGCCTGTGATCCGGCTCTGCAACAACCAAAAAATGTTGTGGTCCTTAAAGGTCGCCCCCGCCGCATCGAGCATTCTTTAAAGGGTTAAATACTAGAGAGCTCTCCAATGCACTGAGTAGTCTATATACACACATAGCACTGACGTGGGCTGAGGAAATCCAGCCCATATGCTCTTGGTGAAAATACTCAGGACTAGTTATAATACATACTGGCCTAAACAAAAATGTACAGGAGAAATCAAAGAGCCCAACTGATCTGCACTGTTCAAGGCTTATGTATATAGACAAAGTGCAGTCAGCAACACAAGGAAATAAGAACAAATACTAATATGATTTCACACTATATAACATGCACTGGAACTGATTTATTAATCCTACACTTGTCTAATGCCAGTTTAGCAAGCTCCCCTTGCTTGTACCAAGGGGAGCGTAATGTGAGACTGTGTGGTCCTTTGGGCGTTCTTCTCTTCTGCTCCTTGTTTGAAGCCCTGTATTAAACAAGGTGGAGATTAAATGGGGTAACTTTACTCCATTCCTCTGGGCATGTTAGAAGGGAACCTTTGAAGCCTGCTTAACAATGGTGGTGAGTGTAGCACTATGTAATACAGCAATCATACACTCTTGTGGGTGAATTTCTAAAAATAAAGGTACCAGGTCACATTATTGTTGGTGGACAAAGTACAAAAAAAGTGTACAGTCATTGATAAAAGCTACTGGGTCACCGACAAAAGGTACAGAGTCACTGACCTTGGTGAAAATCAGCTCTGCTAGTGTATACCCCATTGTGTAGCTGTAGGACTTGTAGCTTAACTCCAGTTAAGTAACACTGGCAGATTTGTGCATTCCCCTATCAGTGTCCAGCAGTAACACACTGAGACCAAGCTAGCTAGCTGTACACTGCTAGATTAAGGGATTTGGCTCAGGAAAAGATACCTGGATAACCACATGGGAACATAAATTGAACTCTCAAATTACTACTTACCTACTTACCTTGCTGTTGTTAATCATATGAAGATATACTTATATATGGCCTAGATATATAGAGTTTAAGATATAAGGTGGCATATCAGCAACCAATATCCATAGCCTTTTACCTGATAAATAAATTTACAATATTATTGTCGTCAGGAAAGCAAGGTATATAAAGCAGGGGCTACACGCGTAGCACATAGATTGTGGGTAAGCCAAACCTACTTCTCTACTCAGTGGAAACATAGCGGTAACATATCCAAATGTTCCTTTGTTAAGGTGTACCAGATAAAACAAACTCATGAGAGAGAGAGATACAGAGGGAATGAATTAATGCACTATGACAATTCTGCACTAAATCAGGAGCCAGAATCGTTTTTTTTACACCTGCCTAACACTAATTTACTAAGCTATGTATTCCAAAAAAAAAAACTCCCCCTCACAATTACTAGGCTTTTTTAACACAAAGTATGTCCCTATGTATTCATTTACTTTATTTGATAAGCAAGTGTATTATATACTTTTTTTTTTATCAAAGTGCATTCTCACTCATTATTAACAAAAGGACTGACTTGTCATAGTCAGTGTAGATACAGACTCTTGAAGAGAATGGATGACTTGCTCTATGGTATCAATTCAGGAACCGTTAATCTTGGTTTTCACACTCTTTTGCCAATACAGAGGAAAACTATACATGTATGTCTTTGCTAAGGAGAGCAAAAGCAACCCCAAAAAATTCTTTAAATACATTAATGGCAAAAAATTAAAGTTTGATAATGTTGGGTCCTTGTTATCTGAAATGGGTGAGATGGTCAAAGGGGACAGAGAGAAGGCAGATATTTTAAATAATTTCTTTTCTTCTGTTTTTACCAAGGAAGACCCAATGGACAAGAATCTGCAAGCTACTTTTACAGAACAGTCACAGCAAGCATGGGACTGGCTAACACAAGAAAAGGTGTTAAAACAATTGAATAGTGTTAAGGTAGACAAAGCTCCGGGGCCAGATGGTATACACCCACGGGTACTTAAAGAGCTAAGCCAGACCCTAGCCAGACCGTTGTATTTGATTTTCAGGGATTCTTTTATTTCAGGTATGGTGCCCATGGATTGGCGTAAAGCAGATGTGGTGCCCATATTTAAAAAGGGATCAAAGTCACAGCCAGGAAATTACAGACCTGTAAGCTTGACATCTGTGGTAGGGAAGCTGTTTGAAAGGTTGCTAAGGGAATCTATTCAAGAATTCTGCTGGAACAGGAATATCATTAGCAATAGCCAAAATGGCTTTGTGAAAGACAGGTCTTGTCAAACGAACTTGATCGCATTTTATGAAAAAGTGAGTAATAATATAGATGAGGGAGCGGCAGTTGATGTGATCTATTTAGACTTTGCCAAGGCATTTGATACAGTTCCACACAAGAGGTTACTGTACAAATTGAATGAAATAGGCCTAGGGGAAAATGTTTGTGTGTGGATCGGAAATTGGCTGAAAGATAGAATGCAAAGAGTGGTTGTAAATGGCAAGTTCTCCAGTTGGATAAAAGTGATAAGTGGAGTACCTCAGGGATTTGTCCTGGGTCCTCTTCTTTTTAATTTGTTTATTAATGACTTCCCAGAGGGCATAGGGAGCCATGTATCAGTGTTTGCTGATGACACAAAATTAAGTAAGGTAATAAAGTCTGAACTGGATGTGTCTTCATTACAAGAGGATTTGGACAAATTGAGTAACTGGGCAGGCAAATGGCATATGAGATTCAATATAGACAAGTGTAAATTTATGCATTTTGGGTATAATAATAAAAATGCAACATATAGTTTAAATGGTGTTTCTCTGGGGAAATCTACTAATGAAAAGGATTTGGGAGTAATGGTAGACAATAGACTTAGCTGTAGCGTGCAGTGCCAGCTGGCAGCTGCAAAGGCCAATAAGATATTGGCATGTATTAAAAGGGGTATTGACTCAAGGGAGGAAGATATAATTATGCCTCTTTACAGGTCCATGGTAAGACCCCACCTAGAATATGCTGTTCAATTCTGGGCGCCCTTTCTGAAAAAGGACATTATGGAACTAGAGAGAGTGCAGAGGAGGGCTACAAAACTAGTAAGAGGAATGGAAAGTTTTAGTTATGAAGAGAGGCTAGAAAAATTAAACTTGTACACACTAGAGAAACGGCGTCTTAGAGGGGATATGATAACACTATATAAGTATGTTCAAGGTCCATATAAAGGGCTCTCCAAAGACCTGTTCATTAACAGAACAGTACACAGGACAAGGGGCCACCCGCTTAGACTGGAGGAAAGGAGATTTAATCTACAACAGCGGAAGGGTTTCTTTACAGTAAGGACAATAAAGGTATGGAATTCACTTCCTGAGGAGGTGGTGCTATCAAATACATTAGATGCCTTTAAAAGGGGCCTGGATACTTATTTAAAAGAGCATAACATAGAGGGCTATGTAGGTTAGTATTGTGATTAATATTTAGTTAGGGCTTGTTGATTCAGGGAGAAATCTCTTCTTTTGGATCAACGATGGTAAACAGGAATAGAAAAAGGGTTTAACTAGATGGACACAAGTCTTTTTTCAACCTAAATTACTATGTTACTATGTCTTATCTGGACTCAAAATGCCAGGCAAATTTCCTTTGCTCAAGAGTATTAGCAAATCCCCAGGCAGATTTTTCTGCCACTTACAACACCATCAATGAGGCTCTGAAACTCTTGGTGGTTAGTCTCCTTCATAGGAAATGTGCTTGGTATTTTGGGGATGGATTTTCCCCACAGAATAAGCTTCTAAGTCATCTTCATTCTCAGTAATGGTCTTTCACTTACTTCACTGTGGTCTAAGGACCTTATTCATTAGGCTAAATAAGTGCAATACTGGAGCAAGCAAACTATATCAAGGGGGCAGGGGAGGGATGAAAATTCATTTTGATTTAATGTAGCCTTTAAACTACTTCAGTTAAAAGCCCAATTTAACTCAATGGGAATTTGCAACATTTCCATTTGAAACCTACTGTGCAGTTCATTTGCTCCACAATTGCACAAATTTATCTTGATGAATAAGGCTCTAAGTGACTGGGTAAATTAAGGTCTGGAATTTTGCTGGCTGGTTAACATCAGAATCAGTTCATTAATGCTCCACTTTTTCTGGGCAGCTATTGCAATTTTCTGATAAAGGAAAAGGCTAGAATAGTATAGTTATTAAAGTCTCATTTGAAGAGTTGACATTTGTTGTTTGCATCAGTGTTAACTGCCTGTAGATGCTGTGGAAGTGTATATTATAAATGCTTCAGTGTATTCAAAATGACACTTCATAAAAAATTAACTTCAAAAATGTTCCTGCACCAAGATTGGCAGTCGTTTAGATTTTACACGTGTGCAGATTTCACTCAGGTTTTTTTGCTACGGTTCCCTTCTTTTCAACCATATTAAAACAACAAAACACAAATGAGTATATACAGAGTGCCTGTAAAGCAAATTATAGTATTATTGTGGCTGTACCAGGGAGATCTAATATTAACCCCTTCTAAAACTGTGTTATTACAGTGATATGTTTTATATGGAATTTGGCTATGGAAAAGTCTTTTTAACAGAAACAGGAGTAAAATACAAAGATTTAGGCTTGATCAGGACTGATTGCTCTCTTTGACCTTAAATGCAGCTCAGCATTGACAAAGGACCACAGTCCGTTAAATCTAAATTTCTCAGTGCATAATTACTTCAAAAGAAAGGGAATAAAATATTGCAATATACCATATAAACTTTGTTTAACCCCTTAACAACCCTTGACGGTCATAGTCATGGGTCGATCTGAGTTAACGACCCAGGACATACTATGACCGTCATGGAATTCCTGGCTCCCCTGAGTCCGGAATCGAAAAAAAAAAAAAAATGCTCCGTGGTCCTTTAGTAACCGCCGCGTGCCTGCGCGGTCGGTCGTTAAGGGGTTAAAAATCACTTTGTATCATATTTAATTAATTTCTGAAATATCAGACTTAATCAACATATAAGTTTTATCCATACTATGTGAAAAAAGGGATTTTTGCAAAGAATTTGTGTGATAGGAGGGTGATGGCAGTTTATAAAAAGCAATGTGTTTTCTTATAAGTGATACTACATTTGCACATGGAATGTCAATTATGTTCTTGGTGGGATCTTATGGTGATCTCTGCAAATTTCAGTTAGTGTATATACCCTTTGTTTTAGTCAAAAGTGCCTTTCCTCTAGTCTCGCATGTCAACCTGTGCTTTGGGGGGAGAGAGAAAGAGAGAGAGGGAGAGAGAGACAGAAGACAAGTGAATTTTCGATACTAGCTAGTGTAGAGACAGACGTGCAAAGAGAGGGAGCTTGAGTTTCTTGATAGGAGTATTGGTGGTAAGACAGTTATTCTAGATTGTAAGCTTTTGGGCAGGGACCTCACTTCCAGTGTTTCACTTTGCAAAAAAGCACTTGTAACCTTATATTGTCTAAACCCTTAAATTGTAAAGCTCTGCGTACACTTGTGGCACTATATAAATAAATATATTAATTCACTCTATGGATGTGGCTGTGAAGGGAGAACGAAAAGTTAAAAAATAAACCCCCTGCCAAAAACAAACAAACAAACAAACATTTTTTAATGATTGTGACAAACATTCAGATGACCTAAATTTCTATCTGTGCTGGCTGAGTCACTGCTGAGACTGAGTGTGTGGCAAATAGGCAGATACTTCACACAAAGAAATAAATACGTTATGCATTCAAGACAGACAGATACAACTTGATATACTGTGTGTTCTTACATATGCACTCACTGCTACATCCTTGAGAACAAGACGGACATGCATATACTGAAGAGTTGGCATGCTGAAGGCCAGCAACAGATTTTTTGCAGCACGCTTTAGCCTTTATTGCAAGCTGCTGATTTTGAAGCTAACATGTCTATCTTTATCCTATACTGTACTTTGACATTAACATTGCAGGCTGGTTAGGAGAGAAGTAGAAAGCTCCTGCTGAAATGTTGACACTAGCTATATGCAGAGGCAGACACTCAAAGAAGGGAAGCTGGAGTCTCTTGCAGTTACAGGGAGTGTGGATATGATCTTATAGGGATAGAGACAATTTAAAAACAAAACCTAAACAAAACAATACAGAAAAACTTTTGACTGATAGGTGACTGATACAGGCTTGAGATTTCTTGACCTGAGCTGTGTCTGCAATTGACAGATACATTATTTTCAGACAGACAAAACATTACTCCAAAGCCAACAGCTCTGCTGTGTAATTTACAGTAAAAATCAACACTACTATCATTATGTCCACCAAATGTACTAGG
This sequence comes from Rhinophrynus dorsalis, assembly GCA_037306005.1. Classification (NCBI taxonomy): domain Eukaryota; kingdom Metazoa; phylum Chordata; class Amphibia; order Anura; family Rhinophrynidae; genus Rhinophrynus; species Rhinophrynus dorsalis. Next base: position 237,211,600 of record CM074722.1, on the reverse strand, counting down.
AGCAGGGGTAAGGGGAAATGAGTAGGAGAAGTGTATGGGTTTCTTGGTTGTAGTAAAGCCAAATGACAAAAGTTGACTGCAGAAAATGGTTGCTACAAATCTTGCAATAATTGTTGATGAACTTCCTCCTGCTTCTCTTGAGGAGGTTGTTTGTAGATGTGAGAAAAAAGAGAGAAGAGAGACAGCGCAACAGAGATCTAAGTGTAGCGTGCTTGGAATATAAAAAGAGTACAGAAAAAATACAGAGCAATGTTCATTTAGACTTAGGGGAACAAAAGGGAAAAATATCTAAAAAACATATGATATACACTACCGGTCAAAAGTTTTAGAACACCTTAGTTTTTGCTACTTTTAGTTATTGCCATATAACTTGGCAAAACTATTTGTTAAACATGTAAACATTGGGTATTTCTAAACTCAATACAAATATTATAATCTATTTAGCAGGGTTTGTTTTTTAGGTTTGTAGATGTGTAAAAAATTTTTCGTATAAAAGCTAAAAAAAAAGGACTTTTGTTACAAATAATGGTATCTTTAGAAAGGCCATCTTATGACAAGAAAAATGGTATATAATATATGTGGGTATATTAAATGAGTAAGAGGAAAACAGCTAAACACAAACACAGTAGAAGTGTTAAAACAGCAATTGTGCAGAAAGACAAAAAATGTTCCAAACCTCTAGTCCTTAAGGAGTTAAACAAAATTATTAAATGCTAAATGCCATCCCCTTCTATTGCGGCCACACAGACTACAGGGTTTAATCCGGGCATTTGGATGGCCGCATACAGGAATACATAGGGTGAGTAGTGTCTTAGACAATACATTGTTATATCTTTATATATTCATTCACTACTAGTATCTGTTTTTTACTCTACTTGTTTCTGCACTGCAGTTTTCACTTCCGTTTTTTGGATATCGGACCCAAACTTTTGTTCATCATGCGGATCCCTTTAATTGTTATTGTTGGGGTTCTGCTGTGATGTTTAATTATTTTGGGTTATTTCCTTAATTTTTTTGTTATTTAGCTGTTATATGCAATGTATTACATATTTTAGGATATCAGTGGTATTCGTGGGAATACTGTGGTGTGGAGGCTATGTAATGTAATGTTTATATAGGTGATTTATTTTTACCACAGTTCCATTTTAGTAGGGTATTCTTGGTGTGATAATTTATTGGGCATCCAATCTCTTATGTTTATTGATTATAGAGCCTCTACCATTTGGAGTGGTATCAGTTTATCATTAATAGCGTATATTTCTAGTTTTTATCACTTGTGTATCCTCTAATTGGGGTTTATTTAGAATTATACTTTTTTAGGGAGTGGTAATAATTAGATTTTTTTTGTATTCATATATTTATATATATATATATATATATATATATATATATATATATATATATATATATAATACGTTAAGTGGTGTTAGTGTTTTATTTCATTGATGCCCTTCAGTATCCTATTATTGTAATTATTTTATGTTTGGTCATTTAACTTTTATTTTTAATAATTTATATGTTTGAACTTGCTGCCTGATTCCTTGGTTATGTCTTGTATCCTTTTGGGTCCTGACTAGACACTTCTTTCATATAGCAGACTTGTATTACGAGTCTGCTCATTGAAAGATACATTCTGTCAGGACCTGAAAGGATGAGAGATATAACCAAGAAAGCAGGAGGCAAATTCAAACATGCTGACTGCCTGTCATATCTCTCAGCTGCCTCTTGATGGGTCTTCGGTATCAAAATGGGGAGGGAAAGAGAGGGAGAGATAGAGAGATGGAGGGAGGGAGGCTGGGAGAGACAGTGATAGCTAGATGAAGGGAGGAAGGGAAAGAGAAAGACACAGGCTGGAATCATGGGTGCCTATTATACATAGATAAGTAATTTTTTCCTAAAATTGGGTATAATTTACACATGGGTATTATACCCACTCACCTATTTTGGCATAGTTCTCTTTGAGGATATCCTCCATCCCAATCTCCTTCCAAAAGCTATCATCCCATCCTTTTTCAAAAGAATATGTCCATTTGCACACCAGAGTACAAAAAGACCTGTAAGTAAAATAAACAAAACAACAGTCTGTAGGTGATTCATAAGTCTAAATGATATATCAACACACTGCAGTGATTAGAATGTTTCATATGTGTGTCAGAGTTATAATCTATTGGACATCTTTCTGACATTCAAAGGATAATGCCAACCAGCTGGACGATAGAATCCCAGGGTTGTTTTAAGACCACCTGAGGGCCCCAGCATATTTGTACAGGAAGAACCACCCCCCATATATGAATAACTTGCTGTTTTTATTATGTGTATGTGAACATTTGTGTGAAGAGTTTATAGTGTGTGTTTATTTAGCTTTATAGATTACATATATTGGAGAGTTGAACAAGCAGTGAATGCCTCAACATGCAAGGAAATCGGAGCATTAGCATTCACTAATTCAGCAATCAGAAAATGTTATTTGGCCATTGCTTATTCATCAGTGATTGAAAAGTTCCAGAAATAAAACATTGTTCAGCCTAATAAATTTAGCATGTGCTAAAAAGGGCACATATAAAATGTGCTAAAGGGTCCTTGGAGCAGAGTATTCAGACAGTAAAGTGCACAATACTTCATACCACTTGAAAGTGGGAAAGTGCCAGGTTTTTCAAATCCAAGCTAGATGCTACATTCAGCCAACAGGGGTTTGAGACAGACTTGGAAAAGTCTGAAGTAGTGGATTTTCAAGGAGAGGTTGTTGACAGGTATAGTAAGGATTTCCCGCTCCTACAGGGCAAAGAGAAGTCCGGATTATAGCCCTGTGCTAGCTAAATCTGACATGGTAGTATAGTTAGTTGGATTATTAACCCTTTGAATGGCAGACTGGCATTCAATGCATTGCTCCAAGAGCAAATTGCTGGTCACTGTATTGGGTGAAGTCTCTGAAGAGTGCTGGAAATGGATTCAAGGTGGCAGTGGCTCTAGCAATGGTTCCAGTGATAAAATGAGTCATGTATAGACAAGATGCCACTCAAACACCTTAGGAGCAAAGGAGAGAGAGAAAGTGTTAGAAAAAGACAGAAGCTTGGTCAAGATATTTTTTTTTTTAATGGGAGTGATGAGTGCATGTTTGAAGGTGCAAAAGTACCAGATGAGAACAAACTGTTGAAAGTGAAACTTAGTGCTAGATTGAGTAAAGATGAGTGAGAGTAAAATAGTGAGGGGGTGAAAACAAGAGAGTATATTGTGGGCGAGAGGAAGAAAGTAAAGCAGAGACCTCATCACCTCATACTCTGTTACAGGGGTGAATACTCTGAAGGTGCAGGTAGAGGTTTGGTTTTGGGGGGAGGATGTGCAGAGATATAATTGGGTGAATGTATGAATATGCCAGAAAAGCTCCACTGGAGTAGTAAGAGGCTACATATCATGTCAAAAAATGTTGACAGGTGTCCCACCCCCTTTTAAAGTAAGCCCCACCCCCTCATAAAATAAACCACACCCATCAGCTACATAACTTGTCAAACTGATTTTGACAGGTGCCCTGCCTCTTTTAAAGTAAACCACACCTACTGTGCATAATGACCCCACCCCTTGTGCTTAATGTCCACACCCCTTGATATTAAATGCTATTATATAATTTAATGACACCGTGCCTTGTGTGCAGTTTTACCATGGCCCTTACACTTTATTGTGATTTAATGAAACCATTCCTTGTGTGCAGTGTTACCACACCCCTTGTGCTTTATTGTGTCATTGATATACCCCCATCTTTACGTATGTGATCTCATGAGGCGTACCAACATACATTTATAGCGAATTATAGTGTTTAACTCATTTTAATATGTGTATTATTTTTGTGATTGGTGCATACATTAGGGAAGGGTTCAGGACAAGTCCAGGCATGTTTTAGAAAGGCAGACACGTACGGACATATTTATGTAAGAAAGTGTACAAGTCCGGACATGTTTATGAGTGAGGATTATGACACTTCGCCAGACTTTTGTGCGCATGACCAGGAAAAAATGGCGGAGATTAAATCATTTTCAATTGTTTATTAGAGAAAAAACATTGCTATAGTTACAGAAATAAAAGAGAAACAAAAAGGTCATAAAGTTATTGTAAAATTTATAAAAGAACAGATACATTAAACTTAAATATAGAATATACAGCAAGTATTAAAAACATCACACAGTCAGAAAATTAGGATTACAAGGTCAACCAGTCAGCAGACTGCTGCATTATACTCCCACGCCTTTTAGGGAGTAAATAACTGTGAGGAGTAGTTAAATCAGGTGATGTTAAAGAAATATTCCATGGTGATAGTTTTTTCTTAGGAGGTACATGGTGTGCTATGGTAGTTGTAGTTTCATGGTTCTGAATTTTTAACTGTTCCAGATAGTCTCTATTTGAAGCATTTCCTACAACTGTAGAAGGTATGTTCAGCTCAGCCATAGCCTGTAGAAAAGTAATCCACCCCCTTGGCATTTTACGAAGACTAACATTGTGACTCTGTGTAACACCACGCACCAAGTCTAGTATATTAGAACCAGGTTCAACAGTGTATTTGTAAACAAATTCCCCCTTATCATTCCACGTTGTAATGTGTTTAGAATTGGCCATTTTACTGAGCAGCAATTCAGCATTTTTTTATAACGGTCATTTACATTATTAATTACCTCCAAAAGTACACTATCTAAAGCACCAGAAACTTCAGCAGGATGAACCTGCGGGGTAGCATGTGTTGTTGAGGTGGTTTCACAAGGAGGTAGGAGAAGCGTCAACGACATCTTTTCACGCACATTCTGCTTAGCATGTACCAAGTATCTCTGCAATATAGTGGTATGCCTTTTTATCCTTTCAGCCTCTGTTCTATTTTTATTCTAAAGGATCGCCATAATTTCTGAATCAAGACGTTGAATGTCAGACTCATGCATGGCCGCAGAGCGCTGACCTGTACGCTGTATTAGGTCCAACTCTTGTTTAGGAACCAAATAGATTTTCTCAGCATGCTCCATTATCTGTTAGTTAGAAGGCCTATTAGCAGCAGTATAGCAAAACCTAACAGAGAGCCAATGAAGCCGCCAGACTGTTTAATCAGTCTCTTCTTCTTAAAAATTGAATTTTTCTTATCGCTCAGAGCCTTTATATTTTTATGCCACTTTCTAAGCACTTCTACTTGGCGTGGTGATAAAGGTAATTTCTAGTGATGATCGAGCACCCCAATGCTCGGGTGTTCGGGTGCTCTGACCGAGCACCCCCTGAGGCTCGAGTGCTCGGCCGAGCACCCGAGCCCCATTGAAGTCAATGGGAGGACTCGAGCATTACACCAGGCACCCCCTGCTCTGATGAGGGGAGGGTGCCTGGTCCATAGGAAAAGGGCAGAAAATGATGGAAACACCACAGAAATGGTTCAGGGACAGCATAGGGAGGATGTCTGGATGCATCTTGGACTCCAACGTCGCTGCTGGGAACGATGTTTCGCCCGTAGTACGCCATTTTTACAGACTGACCGTAAAACACACAAAAAGGAAGATAAAAACGACTTTAGGTGAAAAATTGTTACCAAACAGTATTTGCTGTATATTTACTTGTATATCATCTGCAAATTCTGCAAAAAATTTCATTGATTTTTCGGAACTGGGGCCATGATTAAGAGGGAAACGTGCGTAGAGGCAAATTCTGCAAAAAATGTCCTCGATTTTTCTGAACTGTGGCCATGATTAAGAGGGAAACGTGCGCAGAGGCAAATTCTGCAAAAAATTTCCTCGATTTTTCTGAACTGGGGCCATGATTAAGAGGGAAACGTGCGCAGAGGCAAATTCTCCCAAAAATTTCCTCGATTTTTCTGAACTGGGGCCATGATTAAGAGGGAAACGTGTGCTGAGCCGACCATCTAAAACATTATGGGTGAGGGTCTGCTGCGGAGCTGACCATCCTAAACATTATATGCGAAGGCCCGCTAGTGAGCTGACGCTATAAAACATTATATGAGAGGGCCCGCTAGAGAGCTGACCCAATAAAACATTATATGAGAAGGCCCGCTGGTGAGCTGACCTATACAAAAATTGTCAAACAGCGCCCGCTGGTGAGCTGGCCCTATATAAAAATTATATCACAGGGCCCGCTGGTGAGCTGGTCCTATATAAAAATTATATCACACGGCCCGCTGGTGAGCTGGCCCTATATAAAAATTATATCACAGGGTATATGGAAGAGAGTCAACCATATACACGTTTTTTGGGTGGAAGGGGTGAATGGGAATACAGAGTATTCCCATCATTGTAAATAACATATATAAAGTGACTTTATGTTCCCCCGGGGCTTTCCTCCAGTGGAGTGGAGAAGTCAGGGGAAATCCAGGCCTTGTTCATTTTTATAAGTGTCAACCTATCAGCATTTTCGGTGGAAAGGCGGATACGCTTATCTGTTATGATGCCACCAGCAGCACTAAATACCCGCTCAGACAGAACGCTGGCGGCAGGGCAGGCCAGCACCTCCAAGGCGTAGAGTGCCAGTTCATACCACGTGTCCAGCTTGGACACCCAGTAGTTGTAAGGCACAGAGGGATCATTGAGGATTCTGACACGGTCTGCTACGTACTCCTTCACCATCTTCCAAAACTTTTCCCTCCTTGTGACACTAGGCTGCGCATCAGGGTGAGGGTGCTGGCGGGGTGTCATGAACGTGTCCCACGCCTTGGAGAGTGTTGCCCTGCCTTTGTCGGAACTGCTGTGTGCTCCCCTTTTCTCCCCTTCTCGGTTGGCCAAGGTAGCACGTACTCTGCCGCCAGCGTTGTCAGATGGAAAATTTTGGAGCAATTTTTCGACAAGAACCTTCTGGTATTGCACCATTTTGCTTGTCCTCTCCACCGGAGGAATGAGAGATGAGAATTTCTCTTTGTAGCGGGGGTCCAGAAGGGTGAACACCCAGTAATCCGTGTTGTCTAAAATGCGTATAACGCGTGGGTCACGGGAAAGGCAGCCTAACATAAAGTCAGCCATGTGTGCCAGAGTACCAACAGGCAAGATTTCGCTGTCCTCACCAGGTGGATGACTCTCAATCTCCTCATCCTCTTCCTCCTCTTCTGCCCACCCACGCTGAAGAGATGGAACTAAAGTTCCATGGCTACCCTCTGTAGCGGAGGCAACCGTGTCTTCCTCCTCCTCCTCCTCCTCCTCCGCCTCCTCCAATTGTCGCTGAGAAGACGAAGTGAGGGTGCTCTGGCTATCACCTTGTGTAAGCTCTTCCTCCCGCATTTCCACCTCTTCCACATGCAAAGCGTCGGTTTTAATTGTGAGCAGCGAGCGTTTCAGTAGACACAGAAGTGGGATGGTTACACTGATAATAGCGTTATCGCCGCTCACCATCTGTGTCGATTCCTCAAAATTGCGTAAAACCTCACAGAGGTCTGACATCCATTCCCACTCCTCACTTCTGATTAGAGGAAGTTGAACGGAGAGGCGACGACCGTGTAACAGCTGGTACTCCACTACTGCCCTCTGCTGCTCACAAAGCCGGGCCAGCATGTGGAAGGTGGAGTTCCAGCACGTGCTCACGTCACACAGCAGCCGGTGAGCTGGCAATTGTAAGCGCTGCTGCAGCTTCAACAGGCCAGCTGAAGCTGTTGATGACTTACGGAAATGTGCACACACGCGGCGCACCTTGGTCAAGAGATCATGCACATTGGGGTAGGTTTTTAGAAATCGCTGAACCACTAAATTAAATACATGCGCTAGGCATGGTACGTGTGTGAGCTTGCCGAGCTCCAAAGCCGCCACCAAGTTACGCCCATTATCACACACAACCATGCCTGGTTGCAGGTTGAGTGGCGAGAGCCACTGCTCGGTCTGGTGACTAATCCCCTGCAACAGCTCTGAGGCCGTGTGCTGTTTGTCCCCAAGGCAGATCAGCTTCAGCACGGCCTGTTGACGCTTCCCCACTGCAGTGCTACACTGCTTCCAGCTACCGGCTGATGGGTGAGTGGCGCTGCGCGCAGAGAATTCGGAGGTGGAAACGGAGGAGGAGGAGCCAATAACGTAGGTGCTGGCGGAAACCCTGATGGAGGTAGGGCCCGCAATCCTCGGCGTGGGTAGCACCTGTGCCATCCCAGGGTCCGAGTCGCTCCCAGCCTCCACGACATTCACCCAGTGTGCCGTCAGGGAAATGTAGCGTCCCTGGCCACAAGCACTTGTCCATGTGTCAGTCGTTAAGTGGACCTTCCCAGTAACTGCGTTGGTCAGGGCACGGGTGATGTTACGGGACACATGGTGGTGTAAGGCGGGGACGGCACACCGGGAAAAGTAGTGGCGGCTGGGGACTGCGTACCGAGGGACAGCTGCTGCCATCAGGCTGCGGAAGGACTCAGTCTCCACAAGCCTAAATGGCAGCATTTCGATGGCCAGTAATTTGGAAAGGTGTGAGGTTAGTGCTATGGCCTGTGGGTGGGTGGCTGGGTATTTTCGCTTGCGCTCAAATGCCTGGGGTAACAACATTTGGACGCTGCGCTGGGACAGGGAAGTGGATGTGGTCGCTGATGGTGCTTCAGATGGTACAGGTGCAGGGCGGGAGGTATGCGGGCCTGCGCCTTCGACAGGCGATTGGCCGGCACCGAAAACAGGGGAAGAGGAGGCAGTGGTGTGGCCTGCAGACACAGATTGGCGATCCGGGCGTTCCTCCCACTTATTACGGTGCTTGGAAGCCATGTGTCGGATCATGCTGGTGGTGGTGAGGTTTCTAGTGTTCATGCCTCGGCTCATTCTGGTGTGGCACAGGTTGCAAACTACAATTCTTTTGTCGTCCGCACTTTCCTTAAAAAAACGCCATACCGCGGAACACCTACCCCTTGGCAAGGGAGATTTACACAAGGGGGTGCTCCGTGGAACATTTGCGGGCCGGTTTGGTGCGGTCCGCCTTCTTTCTGTAGCCACACCACTGCCTCTTCCAGCCTGTTGCGGTGCTGCAGATGGCTCACCCTCAGGACTGCTGTCATCGCTCGGCTCTCCACCTTCCCAGGTGGGGTCAGTCACCTCATCGTCCACCAAGTCCTCCTCCACTTCCTCACTCTGATCATCCTCCTCATTTCTTGATCCCACCACATACTCAGTCATTGACAACTGTATATCATCCTCCTCATCAAGGTCTTGAGACAGTAAAAGTGGTTGATTTGATGGCAACTGTGTCTCATGATCATCATCATCCACTTCCTTTGACCTTAAATGCCGTTCCCCTCTGTCATCTTCTTGTGATTGGGTACCCTCTAGAGGTTGTGAATCAGGGCACAAGATTTCATGTTCCTCTGCAAGCGTGCTTGGAGAGAGGTTCAAATTAAGGATTGGTGATGAGACGAGCTCCTCACTATATCCCAGTGTGGGATCACTTCTTTGACCAGACCCTCTATGGTGGGAGGAAGGATGATCAGGGTGAGGATTATGTTGACCAGACTCTTGGCTACTGAGAGTGGACTTAGTGGAAGACAGGGTGGTGCTTAACCGACTGGAAGCAGTATCACCTGAAATCCAACCGACCACCTGTTCGCAGTGGTCTGACTTCGAGAGTGATGTCCTGCAACGCCCTGTAAACTGAGACATGAAGCTAGGTATGGTGGATGTCTTTCTTTCTTGTGCTCTGGCACCAGGCACAGTTTCTACGCGTCCTGACCCGCGCCCTGAACTATCAGGATCACGTCCACTTCCCCGTCCCTTTTTACCCGCCTTCTTCATATTACACGGAATATGTGCTGCAAATCTGCAACTTTGCACACTAAACAGAATGTGCTGCTTATCTGCGGCTAGGCACAGTGAACAGAATATGTGACTTTTATTTTTAACACTTTGCACACTAAACAGAATGTGCTGATAATCTGCAACTTTGCACACTAAACAGAATATGCTGCTTATCTGCGGCTAGGCACAGTGAATGGAATATGTGACTTTTAGTTTTTACACTTTGCACACTAAACTGAATGTGCTGATAATCTGCAACTTTGCACACTAAACAGAATATGCTGCTTATCTGCGGCTAGGCACAGTGAATGGAATATGTGACTTTTAGTTTTTACACTTTGCACACTAAACAGAATGTTCTGCTAATCTGCAACTTTGCACACTAAACAGAATGTGCTGCTTATCTGCGGCTAGGATCATTGAACGGAATAAGTGACTTTTATTTTTAACACTTTGCACACTAAACAGAATGTGCTGCTAATCTGCAACTTTGCACACTAAAAAGAATATGCTGCTTATCTGCGGCTAGGCACAGTGAATGGAATATGTGACTTTTAGTTTTTATACTTTGCACACTAAACTGAATGTGCTGATAATCTGCAACTTTGCATACTAAACAGAATATGCTGCTTATCTGCGGCTAGGCACAGTGAATGGAATATGTGACTTTTAGTTTTTACACTTTGCACACTAAACAGAATGTTCTGCTAATCTGCAACTTTGCACACTAAACAGAATGTGCTGCTTATCTGCGGCTAGGATCAGTGAACGGAATAAGTGACTTTTATTTTTAACACTTTGCACACTAAACAGAATGTGCTGCTAATCTGCAACTTTGCACACTAAAAAGAATATGCTGCTTATCTGCGGCTAGGCACAGTGAATGGAATATGTGACTTTTAGTTTTTACACTTTGCACACTAAACTGAATGTGCTGATAATCTGCAACTTTGCACACTAAACAGAATATGCTGCTTATCTGCGGCTAGGCACAGTGAATGGAATATGTGACTTTTAGTTTTTACACTTTGCACACTAAACAGAATGTGCTGATAATCTGCAACTTTGCACACTAAACAGAATGTGCTGCTTATCTGCGGCTAGGATCAGTGAACGGAATAAGTGACTTTTATTTTTTACACTTTGCACACTAAACAGAATGTGCTGATAATCTGCAACTTTGCACACTAAAAAGAATGTGCTGCTAATCTGCAACTTTGCACACTGAACAGAATGTGCTGCTAATCTGCAACTTTGCACACTAAACAGAATGTGCTGCTAATCTGCAACTTTGCACACTAAAAAGAATGTGCTGCTAATCTCCAACTTTGCACACTAAACAGAATGTGCTGCTAATCTGAAACTTTGCACACTAAACAGAATGTGCTGCTAATCTGCGGCTAGGCACAGTGAACGGAATATGTGACGTTTTTTTTTTAAACTCTGCCCCCCAAAACAAAATATATCTGCTGCCCCCACACACAGTAGTCCTAAAAAAGACTTTTGGGTCTTTTTTTTGTTCAAAAACACTTTTCTTCTCCCTACACTGACTTTCCCTTCCTATCCTCATCTCTCCCTGGCTAAGACTGAGCCGAACTCGCTGGTCAGGTGCTATACAGCACCCGATCACGGGTTCTGGCCAGCCAATCAGTGTAATGCCAGCAGCCAACATGGCTGCTGGCATTACACTGATGCCAGAGCCTCCCCGCACGTTTATTGGCTGTGCAGCAGCCGCGAAATGTGCGGGGAGGAGACCCGAACATGGCGGGCGAGCACATGCGGTACTCGTACGAGTACCGCCATGTGCCGAGCAGAGCGATGCTCGAGCCGAACCGAGCTTCGGCCGAGCATGCTCGCTCATCACTAGTAATTTCCCTTTATGGGTATTGAGCGTTATTTCAGATATTGCTGTGACTAAATCATATGATGCTGTGCATACAATAGCTTTCCTTTGTGAAGGTGAAGAGCGTATTAAAGTTTTTAAAACCTGCCAATTGCGGCGTATCCTCTTAGACATGTTTACAGTTGCTGAGTATCTTCAGGGAATGACAAATCATTGTCAAACTATTTATTTTTAGAGGGTTGTTTTTTATAAATTTATGTTGCAGGTATATCTGGTGGGAAGAGACCAGTTTTTAAGAAGTAGTCTTCCGTAGTTGTAGATTTTAAATCTACCAACAAATAACCATATGGTCTATGGGTGACATCTTCAAAAACATCTAAAAAGTATTGTGACGGGCTAGAGTAGTGATTTGTAATTTATCTCTAGGATTATAATTAGTATTTAAATTTATAGTCCTGCTTTTTTTTTTTTACCTTGGCAGAAAACATTTTGAACAAGGTACAAGATACTCAGGTTCCTGTGATATACATACTTGGTAAATGCTTTTTCAATTTCAGAGCTCTCCCTGGCAGCCACCATTAGGTCATCCACAATCATCAAATTTACTCTGCTAGGTGGGAACAAATTATCATTAAATGTGTATGGTAAACCCTCAATACAAATATGAGGCATTATGCGCAACAAATCATCACAAAGCACTTGCCATCAGGCATAAAACCAGACAATGTTATCAGGTGTGTGAGACAATAAACCTATAGCATTCTGCAAAAGCTGTTTAACAAAAAACTTTTTTCTGAATTAGAAGGTCCTGCTAGTATGTATGAAAAAGTATGTTGTAACCTGGTGTCCATCCTTATTTAATCAGTATCCAAAAGGGGTGTGTGGTAAAATCGTTTTCCAAAAGTCTCTTAGTGTATACACACTTTTATGTTTTACGCAGGTGCAGGGTTTACTAAAGCTGTCCCTTATTCAACTTTCTCCACTTTGAGTGTCTGGCCACTCTCCCACACAACCTTCACCCACGTAGGATCTCATGCAACAAAAGGAAGAAGAAAAAAAGAACAGGGGTCGCCAATAATGCCTTATCAAACTAGAGATTACCAATGCATGTAATATAATATGTCTAAAGCACTCACATGTAACTATTAATAGTATCTTACCGCCCCGTTCAGTCTGGATCCAGTGATGTCCTTCTTGGTTCATACAGGCTTCTATGTCCTGAAGATGGACAGTGTGGCTGCACATCCGTTCAATATGTTGAATAGGATATTCCAAAAAACATGTACAGAGTATAAAAAATCAAGCGATAACTGCTCCAGATTGGTATTTTAAGTATCAAAATATACCATTTATTTCAATTACATCAAAAACAAATAAAATTCCTACTATAAAACATTTTGCAGCGATCCATGCCGCTTTCTCAATCATGCAGGTTAAAAAATGGCAATCAAGATCCTAGCGGCTATATAAAAATTCTCCCTACTCTCTAATTGGATGATCCGCCGAAAGAGACAGAACTATGACAACCTGCCCTATAGTGGTATTAACGCCTCAAAAGATGGGCACCTATCTGTCCTAGTCCCCCAGTGATACCAATATTGTAACGTGTATCCTCTTATCAGCTGCACCGGCACATTCTTGTGTCAATGCCGCCGAGGTAACATCGGGTAAATATACACTATATATCGACCTAAACACAATACACATATATGGACCTCTTACATGTGCATATATATGCGTGTATTGTGCATGTATGTATTGTGTATACTATTTGATATGTATATGTATATATATAATTGTAGTTTTATTATGGTTATGCCGAGTCTGAGTGTCCAATTATTGGGGACAGCATAGGATTGTTTATTGAATTTTAAATGTATCTGCAGTATCGGGACAGTGAGATTGCTCTGGCCACATCCACAAAGTGCCCCTCAAAATTTGGAGCTCTATGTAGTTGCCTACTCTACCTATTGGGAAATGAGGCCCTAAATGCATATTGTCATAACAGTTCAAAATGTAACACATATGAAACATATCTGGTCTTTGCTGTTATTCTTGCACAGAGGATAGATGTCTGGCAGTTAGGGGCTAGACTGCCCTTGTTGGTGGGGTAAAACTCACGAATATGGAAATTTCTTGTCTTATGAGTTGCTTGTTCTGGGATTTATTTATTTCATGCTTGTTTAGCTTTACTGTCAAACCCTTAGGCAGGGTTAAAGGACTACTAGCAGTGCCTGTTTTCAGGATATTCTTGCTTTAGGAGGAGTGGATTAATCAATTGCTCAGTCACTTTCATTAATCCACCAGTGCTCAAGCAGATATATCCTGAAAACATTCACCATGGACCAGGGAATTTAGTACTCTTAAGAAGACTGTCCATGCCTTGGGGAGTCTCCTTAAGTGTTTTGGGTAATCTACACATGGATCCCTCAATCTCAGTACTGAAAAAAGACCAGCTTCACCACAGTGACAAGGCCAGGGGTGATTTTCTTAAAAAGAAAGGTACCATGTCACATTGTTCTTAGTGGACAAATGGAAAAATCCAGGAATAGGAATAATGCAGTTCTGGACCAAACCAACTGTATCACAGGGGACAAATGAAAACCCTCATTTATTTAAATGGGGATTTTAACCCCTTGAATCCTGGAGACCCCTCTTGCATTCAAGGAGTTAAAACCCTATTTAAATCAATAGCAATTTGGTGGATTTTTATTTGCACGTTATGATGCAGTTGGTTCGGTGCATATCTGCAACTATGACTCAAAGTGCCCTGCTGGTGGAATGCAGTGATGTATTACTTTGATTGTCTCATGCAATACCAGATATAAGAAAAAAAAAAGGTACTGACTCACTGGCCTGACATAACTTGCTAGAAAATCCTTTCTGGACAAGGCCCATAGAAGGCCAGACTTATATATGGGGTTTGCTGGTATTCTTGTGCAGAGGAGATGTGCCTGTCATTTCAGAGCTGGATTGTCTTTACTGGTGGGATAAGCCTAATATGGATATGTAAAGTTCTCCTCTTTGGCACAAGAAAGCTAAACCTCCCACAGAATAAACCATTTACTAGTTATTTGTTTTCACTGAGTATTTCAGACTTAGAGGGGGCTTCCATTGCAGGGGATAACTTTGTTGGTTTTATAGGAGGCAATTATAGTCAAGTTGATACCTTTATTGGCTAAGCAGATTTAGGATGAAAGCTTTCAAGACCTTTTAGGTCTCTTCTTCAGGCGTGTTATATCCTTTGGTGTTGGTTTTAGACATCAATAGGAATCTGTGAGACAAAACCAGTTAACATTTATCGCCTGTAGTGGAATCTAGTTCATATTACGTTTCAGTGAGAACAGCTGAGCCACACAGCATGCGGACACACAGGGAGCACAGTTTTGGACCTTGCTTTTTTCTATAATTTATCTATACCTGCCCTTTAGTAAAAGGTCCTAGTGGTTCATGGTGCAGTCCTAAAGTTGTCTCTATGAATCATCACAAGGGAAAAACAAGTTATAATTTATCTTTATTACTAAAAGGATCTCATTCTCAGCTCTAGCCCTGGGAACACACCAAAAGGTCAAGATTTAAGGATATCCATAATTAAGCACAGGCAATCAAAATGATGGACTCTCTGATTAAGTTCTTTTGATCACCCTAGGATAACCTGCAGCCTAAATTTTTGGTGTTTTCGAAGTACTAATGTTAAGAATCACTGGCAGAGTATATCCCAGTAAATCTCAGAACCAGTCTTTGCGACATTCCAGCCTGTGGTTTGCATTAACAACAATCAACAGTAGAATTACTATGTCCACCAATTGTGCCAAGGCAAGTGTAAAGGAAGAGAAGGGTCAGGAGGAGTGCATGGATATGTAGGTGGTAGTATAGTGGCATTCCTTAAATTGAGTGTAGCCATGGTTGTAACAGGTTGTGGTGATGACAAACTTCTTCCTTGCAAGGAATAATCCATAGTAAAATCTATGTGAACGTTTCAACCACCAGTAGTACTAATTGTACTACAAAGCCTGAAGGTGATGAAGAGGATTAGTTTCATTCTAGTCTTGCTGCCACAGTAGAAGGATGATTTAGAAGTGGTACCAAGTTATGCAGACAGTGAAATTGTTCAAGCTTCTGTAAATCCCTCTCAGGGGAAGAGTTACAATAAAGTGTTTGAGAAAAATCAAGAAGAATATGAACATGTTGATGGTATCTCTGATGGGGATTGTGGCAGTGAGGAAGCAGATGTGCTGATGCCCTGTATATTAATGATAATGATCGTGATATAGAATATGTTCCTCCACCACCCATCCCTTCTTGTTTAGATCCAGATCCAGTAGAGATCAAGAGCAATGATAAATTGGCCTAAGAATTAGCTAAAAAGAAACTTCTAATTTTTTGTCATGGTTTCGGTTTACTTTCTGCTCATACTTTCCGTATCAGAGCTCCTCCGTATGAGTGCCATCTGTGTTAAGCTCCTTTATTAGACGTGTCCTCGTTCTTGCCGATGTGCTATATAAGCTGTATACATTTCTGATGTCCAGGAACTTGCCTGTCTTGTATCTCAGCATTTTATTTTCTCATTCTCAGTATGTCAAAATGTTTTTTGGATTATAATCAGACAATCCCTAATAACGGTTTGTTGGCTTAACTATACCAAGGAAAGCTATAAGAAAACTGGTTTACATAGTAATGCAAACTGAAAAAAAATATGAGCAGGCGTGAACACTGTTCAGAGTTCCTTACATCCAAACAGGCAAATTTAAAGAGAAAGAAAGATTTAGAGATGGAAAAAATAGGTTGAGTGGGTGCTGCTTCTGTTGTGGAGTATTTTTCCGCAACAAATAGCAACAGTGAATGATCAAACTCAGAGAGCTACACTGTCAGGCACATATTTTGTTTCCAGGGAGGATGCCATCACATCACTTAACTCATTTCATGGTTTGCTGTCTGTATTTCAAGGTCGCACATCTCTGTACACATGTACACGATGAGCTGCATCTCTCCCATATCGTTTATTAGTTAGATGTAAGCAACTTGATAAGCCGGTTTCACGTCTCTTGCGTTGCTTATGTGACGCGCCCTCCCTTGTAATTCCGGTACCTACCTCTAGGTGCCTATTTAAACCCAGAGTTTGCCTCTGTTCAGTGCTCAGTTGCCTCTGTACTTGTGAAATGGAGTTCCAATTCCAGAACTATTTTGATTTCCTGCTGCTGACTCCTGGTATCCTGACCTCTGGCTTGTACTCCATCCAGCAGATTTCTGACCTCCAAGTTGTTAAGACTACTCTAATTGTTCTTGGCCTCCAGTTCCAGATTCTCAGCACCTTCATTTCTTCTGGAACAGAGCACTATTAGTCTCTTCAGTCTTCTGAGATACTGCCTGATTGAGGCCTCCCTGCCTACTGGGTTTCTTCTCCATGTCATTACCTAACATACATACAGCCTGGGAAAGAAGTGCTGGCATGGTGGCTGGTGATGTTACCCTGGCAGGTGTTATCGATAGTGAGGAAAGCATGAAAGTGTTCTTGGAGGGCAAAAATGAAGACTGGAGGACAGCTATGAATGGACTGAGTATCACCTCATCAAGCCTTCCCAACCCCTGGACTAATTAAATTATGGAGTTAGGTGCAAGTTTAGTTCCTGTTGCTGAATTGTTTTCAGATGCCACCAATGATGATCTTTTATCACAGTGGCAGAAGTTAGAGCAGCAGGATCATAACTTGCAGGTGAAGGTACCATTGATCTTATGATGTAACTGGGAGTTTGGTATGTCACAATATGCCAACCTTTTGATGGCAAAATTAGAAGAGGACTTCCTGTCCACCTGCCAGACAAAACCCCTGATCTTTCTCCCCTACACAGATGATATTCTAATCATCTGGGCCGCGAGTGAAGAGAAACTTCTCAAATTCCATGAAAACTACAATGCATTCCACCCCAGTATCAACCTAACACTCAGTCACTCACACAAACAACTTCCTAGACACTACTATCAGTATTAATAACAATTCCATCCACACGTTCCTGTACCGCAAACCAACGGACAGACCAGCCTACCTGAAAAACAAAACACACAAAAAACTCCATCATATACAGCCAGGCCATTAGATTCAACTGCATCTGTTCTGACATAGCAGACAGTGACTCAGAGAACTCAGAAACTCGGAGGAAACTTTATAATACAGGGTTATAGTGACAGGATTATTGACATGCAGCTACAGAAAGCTACTTGGATACCAGGAAAAAAAATCTGTTGAGTTACAAAGAACATATGGGAAACCAGATGCCAATGGTGGTCACCTAGCCCCCCTACTCCTGAGTGGTTGACGTTCTATGCAAAATATCAAGAGAACTTCAAACATTACGTACGGATGAAAGACTTAAGAATATATTCCCACAGCCTCCCTTACTCTCCTTCAGACAACCTCCCAATTTAAAACAACTGATGGTAAGGAGTACCTGGAGTAAAAATACAAAAAATAGCACATCTCCTTGTCTACAAAGGAGGTGTGAAACCTGTGCACATATTTACACCACGGACAAGGCACCCATACCAAACTCGTAGTTACACCATAAGATCAATGGTACCTTCACCTGCAAATCATCCAATGTAATATACCTCATGTGTGCAAAATGCCCAACAGCTCTCTATGTGGGTGAAACAAGCCAACCAGTACATAAAAAGCTTTAATTCCCACAGATCCCGTGTTAACAATAAAAAGACAGACACCCGTGGGAGAACGCTTTGCCAAAATGGACACCGTGTCAGGGACATTAAAGTGACTATATTGATGGGACTGTTTTCCACTCAGAGGAAGAGAAAAATATGCTCCAGTTAAATACTTTGAATAATGGCCTGAACAGGGATAGTGAATTTCTGTCACATTATTACATTGTGGATTAGCCTTTATGACACAGTCTCAGTGGAAGTGTCAATGCCTTTGTCAGTTCCAGAGGATGACTGCAGTCACATTACTTTACTATTGACTGATCAAAGAATCTGGGTCTGGACTGAGCTGAGCTGATCTTATCCGCTTTCCATTCTAAAAAATGCAAGGTGTACTTGTATTTAAGAGAGATGTTTTCATATTTGTTCATATAACATGCCTGAGGAAGAGACCTGAGAGGTCTTGAAAGCTTGCATCCTAAATCTGCTTAGATAGCCAACACAGGTATCAATTTGACTACATTTGCCTCCCATACTTCTGCTGCTAACATGGTACCAACTCTCATTGTCAGGGACCAGGAACCAGACAGACACAAAATTGTAAAGTGCAAAACACCTTTATTAAAATAACAAAAGCAAACAAAGCAAAATCATGATCCAGAAGTGTAAACCAAAAGACAAGCCGGAGTCAGGAACCAAGACATGTACTCAGCCAAGCCGGGGTCGGGAATACAGAGATCAGTGATGTCAGGAACAAGCCAGGAGTCAGGAACCAGAAGGGATGTCAGAGGAAGCCAGGTCATGCACAGGAAATCAGGAATGCAGTAGAACACTCTTGCAGCCAGATGCAACTTTACTATATTTGCCTCCTGTCCTTGATAATTACATAGTCCTCCCCGGCCACCAGTGAAACACATTCCAACACATACAATTTTAGGGGAGTGGGAGAAGGAGTACTTTGACTGAGCCTGAAGTGGCTTGTTTTGGTGGTGCTGCTGCTCTGCTACATAAGCTGCTGTTACATATGATACTCAAACAACTCATCAGCAGGAACTACATTTTCAGAAAACCCCATAATTACACAGATAGGTGGTATTTGTTCCTGGCTGGCACCTGTGGCATTGGCAAACTACTGGATTGAATTGGCTGGGCTTCCACCACTTGTTTTAATGGCTTAGTTTGCAGTGTAAGCCTGCTCATAATTTCATTCAAGGTTTGTAGAGTTATGTAAGATCGGTCATAATTTTTCTCTTTCTGGAAAATGGCAAACTTTTCATGAGACATTTCAAGCTTTAGCAGAAAAGATAGAATTTATTTATTTTCTTTGGGAATTTCCAGCAGGAAAGGAAAGGAAAAAATATTTTAGCTAAATTTCACACAGGAAGAAAATGTTACTTCTCACCCATCCCTACATCAATCCCTACTTCCAAAGAGGTTTTGCAGCAGTTGAGATCATTCTGTTACACACATTGTCCTGTCCTTTTGAATCTCTTCAGCTATATAAAGTTATATTATGAAGAGAAATAATAGCCTAATATGTGCAATGAACATAGAAAAGTGTGTGCTATTGGAGGACAACCACTGTGCTTCTAGCTGTTTTTTGACTACAAATACCTTTATTCATAGATGGCCAATGGTAGTTGTAGTATGCCGACAGCTGGGAACACACACACTTGGAATTTAGTTTTATACCTCCATTGTTTTACATATCCCTCTTTTTCCCCTTAATGAGGGATAATATTCCGCAGGTTTTCTGTGGCAATAATAAAAATTATGGGACTTCTGTATAAAAGTAAACTGGAGGAATTGTGGGCAAACCAGCTGCATCATAGGGGATAATTCATCATTTGAAATACATTAGATACTTGTCTGGCATTCAAGGAGCTTATAGCACAATTTTAAATCAGTGGGCAGTTTGGGAAATTTTTATAGGCTCCCTCTGGTGCAGTTGGTTGCTCCAGAATTGTTCCGGTTTGCTTTTCAATGAAAATGGAACAATTCCAAACCAACAACACTGCACAAAGATACTTTCCCATCGGTTTAAACGTACTTTTTTCCTTTTGAGTGCCCAGAAAGATATCCGACAGATTGCAACTCAATGTGTTGGATACCTCTCTGGCACTCTGAGGCTTTACCTTTTGAATGCTAGAGAAGTCTCCAACACATTTCTTATCAATGTATTGAATACCTCTCTTGCCTTCAAGGGTTCAAAAGCCCAATTTATGAATATTTTGGAAATTGCTTCATTTTTTACTTTATATATATGACCCTATATGTGTACCACTTATAATAATGTATCTATAAAGGTACTAGTGTTGCAGGTCACCTACAAAAAAAAAGAGGTTTTAGTCACAGCTTGGGATTCAATTAGCTGTACTTTGAATTAACAATGCATGATAAATTGATACATCACCAATGGAAACACAAAGTAATGTAATCCTGGGAATACCAATGTAGCACCCTTAAACCATGAAACAAGCCCTCAACTGCACAATTAAAATGTACCCATTAATCCAAGATCTATGTGCCAAGTCCTTAAAAACAAAACATGCTCACATCCCATGCATTGTACCTTTATCTTCGCAATGATATCATTACTACCAAAAAATGCAACAATGTCATTTACAACACCATCCAACAGCATACCCATAACTGTAAGGTATCAACCAATCAGCAATGCCAGATTGTCCAATATCCACCTTTAAAATGCCTGACAAACAATGCATGTTGATATTAGCTTCATGTTATCTATGCATTTGTTGAGGTGCTGGGGTCAAGGGATAGGTGAGGGTGGGGGAGCCTGTGAATCTACCAAATGGTGGAGCAAGGAAAGCAGCAGCTGCAATACATGTGCTATGCAGACATGATATATAATAGTTACAGTTACAGGTGGCTGAAAGACCAAAGAGACCTAGAGCTCAATATAAGAGAAGGAGATGGGAACAGAGACACAGAATGTACTGGACCATATTCACACTGTTTGATATGGTGGAGAACGAAGAGAGAAACCAGTATATATTGATGTCACAAAGTCTCAATGACTTGCTTTTTGTCATAAAGGATGCCATCTTTGGCAGGATGATTGTGTATTTTTAGGAATCTTTACTTGGCCCAAATCAGATTTATAAACAGACACAGCTCTCTTTTTTCAGTGGCAGAATATTGAGCTTTTGTTTTTTAGCTAATTTTCTAGCCATTTCATCATCTCTCCCACTCTCAACTTCATCTGTATCTGAAGAAGTTGAGGATGCTGGAGGGATATATTCTAGGACATCATCATCATCAATAATTAGGTCATCCTCAGAATTGTACACCACATCTGTCCCGCTACTTTTAAATTCTACTAAGCTTTTTGAAGCCTAAAATAATTGATTTTTCATTTTCACCTTAGCGGGACTGATGTTTTTACCCTCACTGTTGGTTAAACTGCTGTACCTTGCACTGTTATGCAATAAGCAGTAGGATGCTACTTGTTGCAGTCTTCACAATATTCTTACATGGTTTATTAATTTTACTGGTGGTGGAACGTTTTACGTGGCTTTGGCAAACAGCTTTCTCAGGAATAGAAAGATCATCATAATTTATGGCACACGATGCAGCAACTATGACTGTAGTCAGTTTTTGAACTATCACTTTACTAACACGTCCCAGCACTGCTAGTACTCCTTTCACCCTACCCCTGCCCTTAGTACATTTTCTGGACATTAATAAACAGTGAAGTACACAACTGAACTCATATGTGTGATGTCACGCTCTTTACAAAATACTCTATATCTTCTAGTATCTGTCTGCCTTAGTCTCAGCTGACATCAGGATCCCTGTCACCTAACAAACGATTTACATTTTTTTAATTGTATTTAAAAATGTTTTTAATTACCTGTCCCTATCAGCGCTGAAAAAAAACCCACACTCCTCATGCAACTGCTCTTTCCCCCTACACTTCCCTAATAATAAATGGCCAACAGGAAGGAACTTGGATCACAGCTGTCTTTTTGTTCCCAGTCAGTCATAGAACATTTGATGTATATGGGATAAATCTCCTTTTGCTCATATCAGATACCCACTAACACAAAGATAACAGTCAGATCAGGAAGGAACTTGGATCATAGCTGTCTGTGTCTTCTCCGCACAATTTGGTGGTATTTGGGGTAAATCTAATTTTCTCCCTTCGCACTCTCCCAGGCTTCCCTAACACAGAGATGACAGCCAAGTCAGGAAGGAACTTGAATCATGGCTTTCTGTCTGTAAACCAAGATTTTAGGGTATTTTGGGTAAATCTCCTATCTCACTTCATACTCGACAGGAGAGCCCCCACAGAGGGGCTAGCTGCCTACAAGACTCCCTAAACTACACTCCAACTTTTATTTATTTGTCTATCCTAACTAGCTGAAAATTGTGCTGCTTTCTTTATCTCCGACACACAGAATGACATCATGTGGGACCCTGGCACCCCTTTTATAGTATCCCTGTTGCAAAAAGAAGGGAAACTTGCCATGGGGGGGGGGAGAAGCAGGAGGAGATTCAGTTTTACCATTGATTTCAATGCAACAAATTAGGTAGAAAAAAGGCACTTGGTAGGAAATGCAATTTTGTATGTGTGTACCTTTATTTAAATAGTGGAAAACCTGTTCACAGTGCTTTACAGAAATAGTAATAGTACAAAACAAAAATACAGGACAAGGTTAAAAGCTTCAGACTAAAGTGTAATCATTGTATTATTAGTGGGGAGAAGTGCAGCAAAGGAAATAATACATTGGAAATGGGACCCTGCCACAAGGAGCTAACAATCTGTTTTTTTGCCTGTTTCAACTTTGAGGCAAAAAGGTTCGCCCCCAGCCCTACTTGGCAGTAATATAAACAGTAAATTATAGAAAGTACCAAATAACCAGGAACCAAAGCAAACCAGCAACAAGATCACTGAACACATCAAACAAGGCAGATATTGATTGCCAACAGATGCACTGTAAAGGAAAGGAATACACTAGGTAGAAAATCAGCACAGCTATGCCAAAGAACACACAAAGACATTACATGGTTGGATCCAGGACTAAAAAATAAACCCTTATCTGTGGAATGACAGGAACAGGACTGGTTTATCAATAACCTTACAGAAGGAATGAACAGTTTTAATTATATGACACACATGCCATAGATATTTTAACCCCTTGCTGCCACAGATGTATTTAATGCTTTGCCTAGCATGCTAGAGATCCTTGAGGAAGAGAGTGGAACAACAAGACCCTGAGATATGATATGAAGTTGAACACAACCATAAAGTTGTTCAGTCAGTATAGGCTCTAAAATTATCATGACAGAGCATAGTTATTAAAAGGAATCTTTTTTTTTTTTTTAGATATAATGATTTAGTGGAATATATTACAATAAATATAGTTAATTATGGAAACATACATGGTATGTGTTATTGAAGATCAAACTTACAGGTAACATTTACATTAATAAAATGGAATCTTACAACTACTGCCATGCTAGTATCATGTGCATCAGTGAAAAAGTGGCGCTATTCTGGTGATTTGTGTGTGTGTGTGTATGTGTGTGTGTAGGGAGGATGTGTGTGATGTGTACCAAAAAATCTCAATAATTCCTATAGCAGATTTATTTTGCCCAAGAATTGCTCAATTTTGAAATGATATACCAATTGTACTTTTCAGGTTCAAACTAGTTATAGAAACCCAAAGATGTTACATCAGTTCCCTATAAAGTGTATAACAAGGTTCAATAAACTTTATTACTCATGGTTTAAGAGATGAAGAGAGAACACAAGTCAAGATGCAATGTGTTTCCTGGGATCAATATGACTACCAACGACACTACTGACCATATGCAATGTATTTTAGTAAAAGGTCCATGTATCTTCCAAGTTTACATATCGGGTCACATTTCAAAGTAAAAATAAAGAGGAACAATGAAATACTGGGAGATTTACCTGTGTTCTTTAGTTTTGCTGTTTAAAGATTTATGCCCTTGATCTTAGTTGTTGCAAACATCTGACATCTTTAAAAGAAAAGTATGGTATTTTAAAGGTCAGAAGGCTGACAAAATGATATTACTGTCTCTAGCAATGAATGGTCTTTGAAGTTTGACATATAGCATTTATAGTTACTAGATGAGATAGAATATCTCATTGCATAAAAGCAAGTACAACAACTTTTTGTGGCAGTGAGGGGTTTTGTGAAGTATCATATTTTAGGTAAAAGTACTTGTGATTTAGAGGATTAAAGACAAAGAAAGCAGGTAAAAATAAATATACAGGATATTCTTATGCAACCCAAATGCAACTCTGTAAGTTCTCCTGAGAGATTCCTAACTAATGTGAATGTATTCATTTTGAGCCAGCATGTTAGACTAGTTTTTCACAGGTAGCCCACAAATGTGACTGACAGTTATGTATTCTGACAGTTTATTAAGCACAAGGGCAATCAGAGATTAGATTGACCACATTTCCATTCTGCCATTCAGGAACACTGCAGAGATGAAAGCAGCAGAGTACTTATCCTTAACTCTAGTGCAGCTGTGTGGGAGGGGTCACTATATCAATGGACATCAGTGTGCATCCAGCTCTCGCTCTGGTGCAGCACAGAGTTCTGAACACTAGAGGGAGAACTGCCCATTGACTGCTGTGACGGAAAGCAATGCCTGTGTTAGGCTACAAGATAACGTACATAATATCCAAAGCCTTAGACTAACATTACACTACAAAAACGTTGCTCTGCAACTTCTGTTTGATGTCAGGATCAAGACTCATTTCTCTCTATAGTGTTTAGAGATCTTTCTGGAAGCCATTTTCTTATAGCCCAGCAGAGGCCTCATTTCCTGTTACAGCAGGCAATGGGCAATTACTCTGTGCTCTTGAGTCGTCATTCCAGAACTTTGCATTGTACAAGGAGGGTGTCTGGGACATGGGACCCACATTTAAAATCTGGGACTGTCCTGGCCAATCTGGGACATGTGGTCATGCTATCCAAGATTGTGTTTCCAGTTGTCCAGTGATCCCTATTAACCCACTGCGTTGCAATTCGGGTGATATCTCAAAAGGCTTAACACACCAATAACAGGAAATATTTACTGCTATTTTGCATATATCTATGCTAGGGTTGGGTTATCTGTGATTTGCCTTCAGCTGTTGTTGGACTCCATCATCCTCAGTTTGGTAATGGCCAGCTGAGGGTAAAGGGAAACATAGTCAAACAGCTAGATGAGAGCCTTGGATTGCCTAAGTCTGTTCCTACAGTAACCCCCTTCTCTAGAAGCAAAACAAATTAAAAATTATAACAAGCATAGGATTGATACATCTTGCTTTCTGATTGGTTAATCTAAACAGCCCAGTCCATCACTGGATTAGCATTGGCCAGGGAAAAAAAAATACAACTCCTTATTATTGAACTGTTAAAGTGGAACTACCACCTCCACTAAAGTTGCCCTGCAATACTTAGGCAGGTGGAGACTAGCTTACTAATCATTATTTTACCTCTCAAAAGTGCCCCCGAATAAAGTTATCCTTAAGGTTTACAAGGCTGATGGACAGGTTACTGCAGCCTATGCACCTGCGCCGTCAGTCTCTTCCGGAGCCGTCTGGGCCAGTGCAATGCCTATGAAGGGTGAAGAGGAATGACAGTGCAGGCACGCATTCAAGATGTCCGCGGTGATGCCTGGCTTCCGGTCTCAGAAGCTTAAGGATAAATTTATTTGTGGGCACTTTTGAGAGCTAAAATAATGATTAGTAAGCTAGTCACCACCTGCCTAAGTATTGCAGGGTGACTTTAGTGGAGGTGGTAGTTCTGATTTAATTCAGTGGAAGGTGAAGGGAAACAACGGACCTTTAAATTAATAAAAATATGTGATTAGCATGCTATAATCTAAACAGAAGCACTGTATTAACCCTTTGAGTGACAGAAGGCTATTCAAACTAATACATTGGATACCCCTCTGGCACTGAAATGGTTAATTTTGCACTCATACAATACCCTATAGCATAACTGTATATTAATCAACCCTTTGAGTGCTCCGCAATGTGTGGAACAACCGTCTGGTACGCAAATGTTAAAGGAAATTAACCCCTTGGATCCAAAGGATAAAGGGCCATATTCAGTAAGAAATTCTGAAGCATGCGAACATTACCAGATGGGACACATTAGAAATTCCCCAGATATCCATTTGTTTAAATGGGATTTTAAACCCCTAAATAATAGAGAGAGGTCTTCTATGCATTCCTTGGACAATAATGAAGTGGCAGAAATAATTTTAGCCAGTTTCCTATTTAATACACTGTCACCCAGGTCCGCAAGTGAAAGTAATCTTGCAGCACGCTTGCTCCAAAAAGCATCAGAGACAATAATGAGCCTGTTATTGAACAAAGCCTAAATGTGTGAACTGCAATATGTTTGGTTTGAGTTCTTTTTCTTCACAAATGAAGTGAACGAAAAGAAGAATGAAAATGGAACTTAAATGCTTGATGCTTCAAAGTCATTTTTTTTTTAAAATATATTGAAAAAAATATTGTGCCATATTTAGGAACACATCAGTGGAGTTAATTTGGGGCGCAACAACTTGCATTATAGTGAATACATAAACATCCACCTTGGAGTTAAGCCTTGAGGTCTAGATGGGTGAGCAATGCATTGCACACCCCTCTGGTCCTAAAGGGGTTAAAAGAGAAAAAATGGTTATGTAATAAAGTCCTGATGGCACTACTGCTGGGAGATGCTTTGATCCTAAGTCATTAAAGTTCAAAGTTTTCTTTTGTTAACGCTGCCACCTAGTGTCTAGACACTAAACCTACAGTTCACCTGGTGTCCAGACAGTTAAAGGGCTAGTAATACTTAATGTTGTAGGGTTTATCCTCCTGAATAAAACAAAGCTATTCCCACTGCTGAAAGGTGTTTTATTCAAAAGTTATTTCAGCTTAAATTTGAAATTTTTTAGGAATCTCAGTGGCCTGAAATTATAGAGTGGCAATGTTACTACACCATTCTATGGACAGATATGGTCAGCTGACCATAAATCTCCATAGGATGAGGTAGCAACAGTGTCACTGTTTAATTTCAGGCCATTGTGATATCGCACCTAAAAATTCAAGTTTGAGCTGTAGTAACTTTTGAATACTCAGGGTGGTAAATTAAGTAGTACCCTACTATCCATTTAATCTATTGCAGAGTTTCTTATCCATAATCTACATGTACCCCTAACAGTGCAGGTTTTCAGGATTCCCTACCTGGAAAAAATCAGACTGAAAGATCCACTAATTACACACTTGTGTTCAGGCAGGGAAATCCACAAAACCTGCTTGGTTATGGATTTTTAAGGAGGATCGTGTATGAGAAATGCTGTCTTTTCACATTGCTGTGGGAGAGGTGACCCACTGGCTAAGATTCCCTATAGAATGTGACAGCTGAAGCTCCATCACTTTGATGCTTGGAACCAGGTCCGGACTGGGACAAAAAATAGGCCCGGGCATTTAAAGCGGAGCAGCCCATTTTTATTTTTTGAGCAGCCCGTGGTGGTGGTGGGGGGGGGGGGGCGGCACGTTCGCTCTTTTTTTTTTTTTTTTTTAACGCCCGGACCCAGGGCCGGTGCAAGGATTTATGTATACACAGGGCGAAGGTGCATTTTGATGTCCCCACCCCCCTCCGACACAATCCCCTGCCCCCGCCCACATATTCACCTCCACACTCTGCCCACCCCATCCTCCTCCCCACACTGTTCACCTCCACAATGCCCCCTTCATCTCCACATTGCCCCTTCCACAATGCCCCCTTCCACTCCACAATGCCCCTTCCACAATGCCCCCTTCATCTCCACAATGCCCCTTCCACAATGCCCCCTTCCACAATGCCCCCTTCATCTCCACAATGCCCCTTCATCTCCACAATGCCCCCTTCCACTCCACAATGCCCCCTTCATCTCCACATTGCCCCTTCCACAATGCCCCCTTCATCGCCACAATGCCCCTTCCACAATGCCCCCTTCCACTCCACAATGCCCCCTTCATCTCCACAATGCCCCTTCCACAATGCCCCCTTCATCTCCACATCGCCCCTTCCACAATGCCCCCTTCATCTCCACAATGCACCTTCCACAATGCCCCCTTCATCTCCACATCGCCCCTTCCACAATGCCCCCTTCATCTCCACAATGCACCTTCCACAATGCCCCCTTCATCTCCACAATGCCCCTTCCACAATGCACCTTCCACAATGCCCCCTTCATCTCCACATCGCCCCTTCCACAATGCCCCCTTCATCTCCACATTGCACCTTCCACAATGCCCCCTTCATCTCCACATTGCCCCTTCCACAATGCCCCCTTCATCTCCACAATGCTCCCTTCTACAATGCCCCCTTCATCTCCACAATGCCCCTTCCACAACGCCCCCTTCATCAACTGCCCCTTCATCTCTGCAATGCCCCTTGATCCCCTACCTTAAATCCCTGGTGATCTAGCGGCGACGCGGCATTCCATTAGTGTGATCTGTGCCTCCTTCGGCACAGAGCTGCATCTCCCGCGCGCGGTTCGCAGTAATGCAGAGCGCTGGGAGATGATGTCATCTCCCAGCGCTCTGTATTACTACGGAGACTGGGTCACCGGACCGGCAAATGCCCGGTGTGCCCGATGGCCAGTCCGGGCCTGCTTGGAACTATGATAACTTTTGGATAAATCACTTTTCAGCAGTGGAATCACCTTGTCATACTCAACAGGTAAAACGCTACAATATATGTTTCTTTTCAAGAATAAAATATTACTGATCATTTAAGTTTTTGAATTGGTGGTCTCCATCGCATTGTAAAGCAAGGCATTGGAAATATCTCTAGAGTTAAAGAGATTATAAACCACATTTAATGCTGAGAGTGTCTGAGGGGTACACATTGTATTGCAAAGCAATATGTTGCATACCCCTCTGGCATTCAAAGGGTTAAATAGGTGTGAATTTTGAGAATATGTATTTACCCCAGAATTTCTTCACTTGTTTATCTGCGCATATGTTAAAATTTTAATATTACATTGTATCCAATACAATAGCATTGCCATATTTGTATTGCATCCTACTTAACCCCTTAATGTCCACGGTCCTGGGACGTAACCTTCCCTTAAGGACCACTTTGATTCTTCCGACTCGCGCTGGTACACGTGACCTGTGACGTGTACGGGCATGCTGCGCTGGGACTAAGAGAGAGAGAGAGAGAGTGCTTCAGTCTTGAATCTGTCAATTTCACTCCCTGATTTTACTTACAGCGCTCCTGGCTGATGTGCTATGACCGTCACCGGTCCTTAACGCAAAAACCATGTGACCGTCATAGCACAGCATGCGGGCATTAAGGGGTTAATGAGAATATTAAAGGGATGGGGTGAGATTCATTGAGGTGTGATTTGACTTCTCCAATTCCTATGTTATTCTATAGAACCTATGCACTAAGATCTCCAAAGCTGAAGAAATCTTAGTGCATAGGCTGCACAGAATAACAGGAACTGGAGAAGTTATCTCCCCTTTATCGCCACTTAGTGAATCCCTCCCAAGGTTTTGTAACCCTTTGAGATACGATGCGTTGGATACCTCTCTGGCACTCAAAGGGTTGTAATAAAAATACACATTCAAACCCTGCAATCATTTTCTCAGAATAAAAACCTATATCAAGTACAGGGTAAAAGGTAATGTCTGAACTAAGTTAAATCAGTCTATAAACTGGAGGAGTATCATGTAAACAAGGAGGCATTCTCACATTACATAGTTTCAGATGAAACTTGTGCTGCAAACACTTCCCACTGACCTGTATTCAATAGTTTATCAAGTAGCCTTTACTTTGTCAAATTAAGACACATTGCCATGGCATTGTGGGACTCTGATCTGAAATGACTTCATGTTTGGCTCACAGTGCAGTGTTTGTGGCAGACTGCCAGAAATAAATCTGCTGCCTCTCCCCCATATTCTCTTTGACCTGTCTGGCTTTAGACTGTAAGAACACTGTAATACCAGACAGACATACACAAAGTACTTCTAGTAAGCACAGGGACTCATTTGCACTTTTAAAAATGTAGATATGTGCAGGGCCAAGTTAAGTCACTGGTGGGCCCTGATCAAAATATAAAGTAGCAGGCCCCCTTTACCCGTTCAATGCCAGAGATACCTCCAGAGCATTGCTTCACAATGTGATGGAAACCTACTAATATCCAAGGGGCTATGCAATAACTACAGCTGTTTCCGCATATGCTAAAAGTGTGCACTCAGACTCAAAATAAGACTTATGAATTCACATTAAATCAGTGTTGTAGAATGGTCACATCACACCTGGGTGCATACAATGCTAAGTTCTCATACCTGCTCTATCTTCAGGAAATTAGTTTTCACACCTATCTGCATTTAGTGCCGGGGGGCATGTCCTAAGGACAGGCAAATACAGTTTGGGCCCATTATAGGTGAATCGCTCATCCTGATCCACAAGTGGATTTCCTGATCAAGGCTGGTTGTACCTCCCCACTGC
This sequence comes from Rhinophrynus dorsalis, assembly GCA_037306005.1. Lineage (NCBI taxonomy): Eukaryota > Metazoa > Chordata > Amphibia > Anura > Rhinophrynidae > Rhinophrynus > Rhinophrynus dorsalis. Next base: position 237,180,905 of record CM074722.1, on the reverse strand, counting down.
AGGCACAGACAGCCCTTCTTTAGGGAATGGGGGTGCAATAGAAGCACACAGACAGTTACTCCTTTGCCCCTGAATCAGGCAGGAGTAACTGGAAGGGCTAAAGTCCTCATGTGCCCCTCAATGACCCCTCGCTCACCCTACAGTGACCGCCTTCCCTACACACATACCAGTTTCCTGACTTAACCTTTTCATTTGTGGTTTGATTGGAAAGCACTGTACAGCAATGTGTTCAAATCATACCAGCAAATGAGGGGTTAACACAAGCTTTAAACCCTTGACTATTTTCTCACCACCACCCAATCCTAACTTGAATACCTATTAATCCCTCCTTTTGTGTATCTGCACGTATTGGCTGAACCGGCAAAGGAGGGGTTAAGGATTAACCCTTTGAGTGCCATAAAGTAGCCAACACAAAGTGTTGGATACATCTCTGGCACTGAGTGTTAAAAAATGCAAACAAACATAATATGGAGTCCTTGGACCTCGTATTATTGTGAACACACTATCCATTCTGATGTGATAAGGATGGGGAGATTCAGTGGATAATGCACCCCCCCACACCATTTTGAAACTGAATGTCTACTATTATTTATTGTCATTTTCACATCCATCATGTCTCTCTCCCCTTCTCCATCATGTGTGTGTCTCTCTCCCCCTTCTCCATCATGTGTGTGTGTGTCTCTCTCCCCTTCTTAATCATGTGTCTCTCTCTCTCTCCCCTTATTCAGCATGTGTGACATACCCAAACCTTGAAGCACTCAAAGCACTTAATTCCCCCGGGCAACGCCATGCCCCTTTTGCTAGTATATATATATAAAGAAAGAGGTGGGTAGATCACCTACATGTGTCTTTCCTAGACCTATGTACCATCATCAATGTGACTGAGTTCAGAGGCATGTTAATGATGTCATCAGGTGCAGACAGGTTTCAGATGAGTGCAGAGACTCAATTTTCTAGTGGACTGCCTTGATACGTAGGATCAGAACAGATACAGCCTCCTTCTCCTCTTGCAATCTGCTTAAGAGATGCCTTCTGCTGAGTTTTCACTCCTGGCTTCTCATATTAGGGCCTTGATTAAATTTTCCCCATCAGCACAAAAAATGGGGATGGGGGAGGATGATGAAACCCAATAGGAGCTAATTGGCCGGGTGGTGCTTAAGCACACATCCCACCCAATGGCAGGTTGGGAACCATTTTGGACGGACTGGCAGGTCTCTGTTCAAATTTTCCTCAGAAAGACTCCGGGCAAAGGCCTGAGAGGTAACAATGGAGTTTTCGTCTGCATTCCTGCTGCCACCGCCAGTGACAGTGTATGGTTAGAGCTTGGGACATTTTTTGCCCTTCCGGCTGTTTTATTGTCCACAATTGAATTGAGGCCTAGGCATTATGCACAAAAAGTGGAGCTATTCATCAGCAAACCAACTGCATCACAAGACACATATTTAGGGCCACCAAACTCCCATTTATTTAAATGGAGACTTAACCACTTGAATGCCAGAGAAAACTGTAATGCAGTGCTTTGCAATGTGTTGGAGAGCTCTATCATTCAAGGGTTTAAAAACCTAATTTAAGCCTTTGAATGCCAGATCGGTATTAAACGTATAGCAAAGCGACACATTGGATACTAATTTTGGCACTCAAAGGGTTAAATCAATATTAAATGTAATTTGTCCCCTATGGTGCAATTGGTTTGCTCCAGAATTGCTCTGGTTTTCTTTTGTGCACATGACCCTTCTAGCAGACTGTATTATATGTCTCAGATCACTGAGAGAAAATGTTGCAAAACTGTGATATATGAGAATCTGGGTTTCTGATTGGTGGGGGCTCCCAGGGGCTTGGCATAAGTCAGTGAGCTCCTACAGTCTTGCTCAAAAGGCTGTGAGTATGCACTCTGTGCAGCTATTGGTGACTTGGAAAATGTGTACATGTGAAAATAAAATTGGATGACATTTGTAATAGATAAAGGGGTTAGGGGTCAGTTTGTTTTGTATGTAATAGTAATTTGCTTTTAATTTATAGACATCTGAGAACTGGGATATTTTATATTTTATTAACACTCTTACTATAACTGGACCGTTTAAAAATATACTGATGCTAAACTCTGAATATAAACTAAAAAGATAGGACATTTATTCGGAATCCAAAATGTGCTGTATTTTATTCCTTTCTTACATTATAGGTTTAGCCTCCTGAGTGCCAGAGGGGTTCGCAATGCAGGGTATGCGTTGCATACTCCTCTGGCACTCAAAGGGATATAGATAGATAGATCGATCTATACCAAGATAGAACAACACCGGGAAAGGGCGTCTGTATATTTCTGTGTACACTTTAAAACTACCAAAATAAATTAACTATCGATACAATCCCTGTTTCTGGTGGTGTACAGAAACAACAATAGAAAGAAGGAAGAAAGGAAAAGGGCAGGAGAGCGCTAGTAAAATAAATAATACATTTAATAAAGGTATATGTGGGATAAGAAAAAATAAAACTAAAGGATACAAATATTAATACTGATAATGAATAGCCCCTTTGCGTCCAAAGGGGCTATAAAGACACTATGAGAAACAGTGAGTTCACCGAAAACATATCAAAAATATATGTAAAAAAAGAGTTAATACAGTTCACCCCAAATGTGTTAAATGATTATCAAACCCGTTTGTGTTGAAATAAATGACAGGAGAAAGTTTCCAGAGAATCCAAACAGGCAGATGTCATATATAGAAGAAACAGGATTTTGACTTGGAGCTGGTGTGGAGCTGATCTCTCCCGACTCTAAGGCAGACTTCCCAAGATCTCAATCTCAGCAGCAGATCTTTAATTGTTTCCAGCAGTGGGCAGAGATAAAGGCTCTCAAGTAAGAACAGTTCCTAACACCTCCCGCGCAGTGGCGGACCTGTAGTGTGTTGGAATCCAGTATGCAGCAGCGGGCAGGGGTAGTTAAGATTTATAAAGAGGCTTGTAGTCCACAACCCCTCCCATCAATGGAGCAATATACAGCACAGCAATGTAAAATCAGGCAATATAGGGTTAATAAACACAAAGGGGGGAATAGCGTCCAACGCATTTCGTATAACAGGTATACTTCCTCAGGGACATGAAGATAGATAGAGATAGATCTATATAGATATACTAGCAATGTGGGACGGCGTTGCCAGTCAGGATATATAGGGAATTAATGCACACATACGGATGCAAGACAAACACACACAGAGACACACACGCATGCACTGAGATGCATAAAGAGCGACACAGTCATACACACATACATGCAATGCACAACATACAGACACATACAGTGCGATACAGACATGCAACACACACAGTGAGGAACACACAGGCACACACAGAGACACACACACACACACACACACACACACACACACACACACACAGAAGTGAGTCATAAGGGGGTGACTTATGTGTCATTGTAACGAGTTTGTGTTTGTACTTATGCCTCCACTGTGGCATTCATTCATATAGTTGAAATGCATGTGGTAATTACACATACTATGGTGGAAGGTGGATCGTGCTGGCTCCCGGGGTGTGAGTGAGTGTGTGTGAGTGAGAGGCATTCATTCATGTAGTTGAAATGCATGTGGTATTGCACATACTATGGTAGAAGGTGGATCGTGCTGGCTTCCGGGGTGTGAGTGAGTGTGAGTGAGACTTTGGTGGAAGGTGGATCGTGCTGGCTTCCAGGGTGTGAGTGCAAGAGTGAGTGATTGCATTTCAGTAATTGCGTGAGAGCGTGTGATTGAGTGAGAGTGTGTGAGTGAGTGTGAGAGTGAGTGTGTGATTGAGAGTGTGAGTGTGTGTGATTGAGTGTGAGTGAGAGAGTGTGTGTGTGTGTGAATTATTGTGTGTGTATGAGAGTGTGAGTGAGAAAGTGTGAGTGTGTTAATTATTGTGAGTGTGTATGATTAAGTGTGTGTGTGTGTGTGAGTGTGTGTCTGTTTTTTGTCTGATGTGTTTGTGTCTGTGGTGTAGGAGCGAGTGGCAGCCATTTTGTTTTTTCAGTTACTTGGATAGGGGTGGGCGGGCTGGATAGTGGGGGCAGGCCAACTCCCTGCATGATTTAAATCACTCCCCCATTGAATCACCCAATGGGAGCAGTAACTCCTCCTTACTTACCCCTTTGAGTGCCAGAGGGGTACGCAACGCATTACTCTGGCACTCAAAGGGTTAAGTTGAGGTAACATAGGAATATAACACATGGTGGCTCTTCAGTTGAGGCAGCGTAGCAATATGCTGAGGGAACAAATAGAAAGTGGTGTTTGAGGCTTGCCCCCTGTAACATACAGCAAAGCATCTCACTCCCTTTAAGGAGAAAGGGTGGGAATCAGGAAGTGGAGGAGTGACAGCTGAAAACAGACAGTTAGTGAGGTGACTGAAGAGATGAAAAGCATTAAATAAAAGAGTTGCTATTAAGTTTATCCCTGAGTTTGTATTTTAGGGAAACATTACACCCTCGTACTGAAACAGAGTGTATGGAGGGTTACGATTATCTGTGGGAGGTGAAACAGTGTGTTTGTGGGGTCATGGTCCTGAGTGAGAGTGTGTGTGGACCGCTAGAAGTTACTGATATCCCCTACTTCAGGAGAGAGTGGCAGCTATATTTTTTTTGTCAGTTGGATAGTGGTGGGCGGGCTGGAGGGGGCGGGCCAACTCCCTGTATGATAAACATGCCCCCATTGAATCACCCAATCGGAGCTGTGTCTCCTAATGAGACATAAATTATGTAATGAGGCATTCTGTTCAATGTGTGTTTGTTTTCTGAGGAGACATAAATTATATTCTGTGTGTGAGGTACTATAAATTATGCAATGAGGCGTATTCTTTTATATATATAAATATAGGAAAGATTTGGTGGCCCAGTGGGAAACAATTAATTTGGGCCCACTCTCTAGCAGTGTCCTGTATCCTGTTGATTACATTTTTCCCCACCTCTCATACGTCTTGTTTATTATCCCACCATATTCCCTGGAACTTGGCTGGCCAATGAATTGACCATTATCCCTAACTTTATATAAACCCTTGTAGAACCTGTTTATTATCCTACCATATTCCTGTAACTTGGCTGGCCAATGAATTGACCATTATCCCTAACTTTATATAAACCCCTGTAGAACCTGTTTATTGACTAAAAAAAAGGCAATCAGCGTTCATTCAATCACGGACTGAAAAAAAATCCACTGATTGGCAGAGGCATCTGTGACGGTACCAGGATTTACCGGACCCTTTTGGGGCCGTCGGTTCCTGAACCGCCACTGCTGCTGCCCTCTTCCACGGCCGGCTGGAGCCCTGCTGCTTCCTGGAGGTCCTGGATGCTCAGGCAGGAACAACTGGATGCTGCCCCCTGGCAGACTGGCAGAGATAGTGAATTTAGCTGCAGAACCCTAGGTAGGGTTTCCAGAGGCCCTACGCCAGTAGACCGACGAGGAAAGTGAATTTGCTCCTGTAATGGCTAAGGTGAGAATCCCCAGCCTAAGTCCCCTCCAGAAATACAGCCGAGACTTGTATTAAGGAGGGTAGAACAGAACAGCTTTATTGATGAAACACACTGCTTATATACACTTCCAGACACTCTTATCAAGATTAGAATTTAAATTAGTGCTTGGGACAGTGTTGCTATGCTTGACCAATCAGATAATGGCCTACATTTCCAGTCACTCCTATCCAGATAAGAATGCAAAGTAGGGTTTGGAAAAGGAGCATTTTGACTGGACCATAATAACCTCCCCTAATTGGTCAAGGAAGCACAGCAGGAGCCAATCAACATTCCAGTCATTGTTTAGCCAAGTTACACAGATCTGAAGCAAGCAGGAGTGCTGGGCATAGCCTTTATTTTCTGCACTCTGGCTCCCAACTATCATATCCCTGTAAAGGAATTACAGTAACTCCATCCAAACTATTACATTATGTCACACAATGTACAACATAGGGATCGATATTTCAAGTGGTATAGTCGTAAGTTATTCCATCTGGTCACATTACTCCCCCCCCCAAGTCTTGGACAGAACAGGTGTGATCCCAACGGATCCACCTCTGCACTGTCCACAAAGTCTTTCAGTCATCTTCTTGCCAGGATAGTCTATCAGCCTTTTTGTTATACCTGCTAGGTCTGCACTGAATGGTAAAGGTGGAGGGAGAAGCTCCAGCTGTGTAACAACTGTCCATTTTTCCTACAAACATATTCAGAAATGCATCCACCTTTGGGGTTGTACAGACATGGAGTTTGCGAAGGCACTGGTAAGATACCCCAAATCATTTGCCAACAGTACCTCGGCGGGGATGCCAGACATCACTCCCACCTCACAGTCTCTTTCTCCAGCACCCCAATCCAGTGTGATCCGGGCCAAGGGAATCTGGTGTATGGCTCCTCCAGCAACTTGTACAGCCACTGTCCGGCCAGTTCTCTGCCTGGGGAGAACCCGGTGGGGTTGTACCATAGTGATTGTGGCCCCAGTGTCTCTCAACCCCTTGGCTGGCTGCCCGTTCACCAGCACTGTCTGACCATGGTGTCCTCGGTTATCTGTTCTGGCGGTTTGGACCAGGCTCACCTCGTGGATCGGTCCCCACACTTTGTCCCTGCCAAAAGGGGCAATATTGTAATCCACTCCCATGGGCATGGATAAATTATACTCCATAGGTTCAGTGCCAGGGTCCTCTCCTCCACAGCAGGCTTGTCTTGGTTCACTCTGGGGTGGGACCGGTAGAGATACCGGCTGCTGGGGCAAGAGCCCAGACTGTGACTGTCTCTGAGGGTAATTGCTCCGAACGTGCCCAGGCTGCAAACAATCATCACACTGCAGTCCATAGCGGCGCCCTCTGTTGGGCTGGTTGTGACTGATGGGAATGGAGCTGAGATGTGGTATCTGGCCTATTCGAGTGTCTGTAGTAATTCCTTTGGATTGTACAGGAGAGCGACAGGGCCCATTCTCTTGAGTCTCCATATATCTTTCCATACAGTAGGCTTGTCTTGGTGCACTCCGGGGTGGGACTGGTGGAGGTATTGGCCTCTGGTGCAGGGGTCTAGGTCTGGATCGTCGCTGAGGGCAATTGCTCCGAACATGTCCCAGCTGCAAACAATTATAGCAGTGCAGGACAGAACTGCGCCTTCTACTGGGCGAGTTGGAAGTGGCTGGAATGGGGCTGGGCAGTGGTACCTGGACCCCTCGAGGAGTGGAATTAGACCCTCTGGGTGGGAGAGGAGAAGGACGGGTCCCACTCTTCATAGTTTCCACATATTTATCGGCCAACTTGGCTGCTTCACCCACCGTAGCTGGGTCATGGTCCCGTACCCAATCCCGAACGTCAGGAGGCGTATGTTGGAAGAATTGCTCCAGTAGGAAAAGCTGCCGACAATCCTCCATAGTCTTTGCATTGCAGCCCAGTAGCCAGTTGGCACAAGCACGGTCCATGCGGTACACCCATTCCGCATAAGAGTCCTGCTCCCTCCGGCGGGTATCCCGGAACTTCCGCCGGTAAGCATCTGGGGTGACCGCATACCGGGCAAGCAGGCACCGTTTCACCTCCGCATAATCACGGATGACTTCGTCAGGTAGGGCTCGATATGCCTCGGCTGCACGTCCAGTCAGCTTGCCTGCCAGAATTGTTACCCAGTCTCTCGAATCCACCTCATGAAGGGCACATTGCCTCTCAAAATCTTGCAGGTACCCATCTATGTCGCCTGTGCTTTCCTCAAACACCTTGAAGGCTTGATGAGGCAGTTTGCCATTCCTGGCTCCACCGCTCCGTGGAGATCCTGAATCTCTTGGGACTCTCTCCAGTTCTGCCATCCTCATGCGCTCCTCCCTTTCTGCTGTCCTCTCCTGAGTCACCATGGCCATTACTCTATCCACTACCTCAGCAGAGGGATTGGGGCCATAAAATGCAAGTCGGATCCTGACAGCTCGGGTGAAGGCATCCTCATGCTCTGTAGGGCCCTCCCCGGATCCCATGCTGGTCTGCAGGCTTGCAGGGCTGGCGGTTCCAACTGATAGGCGGTCCAACTGCATCAAAGCCTCAACCAAATCAGTCTTCCTGAGTCCCCTCGCTTCTCCGCCTCTGGCAGTAAGGATCTCTTTTAAGGTGGATCGCTTTAGCTGATTGTAGAACTCTTCCATACACCTGCCACTGGCTCCAGCCAAATCTCCCGATGGAGATTGTCCCAGTAGTGGTTTGGATGCCTTTAGGAAGAGGGCATCCCACTTCTGACACCAGATGTGACGGTACCAGGATTTACCGGACCCTTTTGGGGCCGTCGGTTCCTGAACTGCCACTGCTGCTGCCCTCTTCCATGGCCGGCTGGAGCCCTGCTGCTTCCTGGAGGTCCTGGATGCTCAGGCAGGAACAACTGGATGCTGCCCCCTGGCAGACTGGCAGAGATAGTGAATTTAGCTGCAGAACCCTAGGTAGGGTTTCCAGAGGCCCTACGCCAGTAGACCGGCGAGGAAAGTGAATTTGCTCCTGTAATGGCTAAGGTGAGAATCCCCAGCCTAAGTCCCCTCCAGAAATACAGCTGAGACTTGTATTAAGGAGGGTAGAACAGAACAGCTTTATTGATGAAACACACTGCTTATATACACTTCCAGACACTCTTATCAAGATTAGAATTTAAATTAGTGCTTGGGACAGTGTTGCTATGCTTGACCAATCAGATAATGGCCTACATTTCCAGTCACTCCTATCCAGATAAGAATGCAAAGTAGGGTTTGGAAAAGGAGCATTTTGACTGGACCATAATAACCTCCCCTAATTGGTCAAGGAAGCACAGCAGGAGCCAATCAACATTCCAGTCATTGTTTAGCCAAGTTACACAGATCTGAAGCAAGCAGGAGTGCTGGGCATAGCCTTTATTTTCTGCACTCTGGCTCCCAACTATCATATCCCTGTAAAGGAATTACAGTAACTCCATCCAAACTATTACATTATGTCACACAATGTACAACATAGGGATCGATATTTCAAGTGGTATAGTCGTAAGTTATTCCATCTGGTCACAGCATCTAACTTGTTTAATTTTTGGCAACTTTTTACCATTTTATCTTTAGCAGATTAATTGTTTTGTTCTGAAACTAAGGGAATACTTTTTATTCATCATCTATACTCAGAGGCTTAAGATGTGGGCCAATGATATAACAAAAATGAGTTCTAACATTGATGCACTTCTCAGTATTTTACCTTCTAACCACAGGCAAGGTGGGGGGTTTAGTTAACAAGGTCAGCTGGTGCTTATTCCTATTTATTGAATGCCCAAACCTAATATTTTCTTGTGACAAATCCAGGGTAATGCTACTCCAATTTCTTCAGCTCAAAGGAATCAAGACCTTCAAAACACTTTTTTGTATCCAACCCACAACATTGCAGGTAAGAGGCAGAGGACATGAAATCTCATTTATTATTTTCAGTCTGTACCTCGAACCTTAGTTGTTGAAGCTGAAGGAGATTCAGAAGAACCTGATCATGCAAAAACTGCACAGTGTTGCCACTTATTATTCTAGGGGTACATATTATATTATTGTAATATAAAAACCATTAGTCTTTGCATCAGTGGTTGCAGGTTAAGTGTATGCTTGTTCTAAAAAAACGAGGTGCACCATTGCATATTGAATATCATGCTGAGCTATAACTCTCCCATCATCCTAAGATGCCCACTTGCCAGGTTTGGGTGGTTAGAATTGTAGAAAAGTTGGGAACCCAGAGGTTGCCCCGCACTATGGATGCGGGCAGAAGCACAGAATCAGTGAAAAATATGAGGGTTAAGATATATAGGAGGAAGTGGGAGACACGGATAACAAAAAAGAGTGGTAATGATGGGGGTGGGGAGAGAAGAGGGAGCAGTGAAAGAGAAAGATGGGATGATCAAAACATGGTAATGATGGGGATGTATGAGAGACGTGGAAACAAAGGGTGGATGAGATTGGGGACAGATGAGAGAGAGGGGGATAGTGGGAAAGATTGTGAATGTGAGAGCTGGGGGAGAGAAGAAGAGATGGTTGGATGTGGGCAAGATGGGAGGCAGTTAAAAGGATAGATAATAGTAGGAGAAATGTGGGACAATAGGAGAGGTGGGGTATTATGCACTAGACACAGTCATTTTAAGTCAGTGTGCAGGAATATAACAAGTCTTACCATTTAGTCCTACATATTTGAGAATTACTGATTTTGACTCTAGTAGATAGCTCTTCTACAGTTGTACAAGTACAATTACTCTAAAATGAAAATACCATAAGTACAAAAAACACTTGTCATAAAAGTTAGCTCATATTGAATGTAATCTAATATTTATTAATTAAATTAAACATAAAGATGTGTAAATGTGTAAGTTTGTATGGCTCTGGAGACAAGCATGACAGTTCACTTTCAAACCTTGTATTAATATTGTATTACCTTTTCTACCAGTCTGGTTGAACCTACTTTTATTCTCAATAAAGTTTTTTTGTCAAAAAAAAACACAATTTGTGCAGGTACAAATAGTGCAAAGCCAATTTGTGCATTTTAAGTAATTTTAAAATTTAAGTAATTTTAATCCATTGAGTGCCAGAGAGGTATGAGAACATACAGGCACATACAGAGAGGTATCCAGCACATACCTCTCTAGCACTCAAAGCATTAAAATAACTTAAAATCACAAACTGGCTTTGCACTATTTGTACCTGCACAATTTGTGCTTTTTTTGACAAAAAACTTTATTGACAATAAAAGAAGGTTCAATCACACTTGTAGAAAAGGTAATACAATATTGATGGAGTTGAAATAGGACCAATTAATATGGTGGTCGAAGCAGAACAAATGCAACAGCAGGCAATGAATGCATGATCCTAGAAGAGTATATATGAAATAAGAGAGTTGCAGAGTAACATTGGAGGATGTCGGACAAAGGGAGTCCTAGATCGTACCTAGCAGAAAAAGGAAGTGAGGGATAGGGAGAGCGGGGAAAGAAAGGAAAAAATAAAAAAAAATTTAAAAAACCCCAACAATTCGTGATTTTGTTTCTTACAACTGATGTCTTTTACCTTGCTGTATAAACGTATATTAGAAAAAAGTCACAAAGCATGTTTATTAAAACTACAGAATATTTACATTTTAATCCAGTATATAAACACAAAATTAACTTGGTAAATGAATGTGAGAAGTGATGAAGAATCAGATAAAAGCTAGTGATTTGATCCTCCCATGGCAAGAGCTGTTAGCCTGTATTTTGATAGGCTGAGCCAGTATTGAATTACAGTCAAGCTGTTCGCCTTTGTTATTAAAAAGGCAGAATAAAAATGTCTTATATTTTACAGATATGTGATGCACCCAGAACAGAAATGCAGAATTCAAAATATAGTAGATACATTATTTGTATGATGAATCCTCTAAATGTAAAAATGTGTTAACTCCTTGGATGCTAAAAAGGTCTTCAGATCAAATATTCAACAAAGCTGTTGAATATGCTGTGAAGCATGCTGGTCAAGACTATTGTTAAGTAGTTGAATCTCTATGACACCACTAAGACCTTGTACAGATAAGACCAATCCTCCAAACTGGGAGAACGATCTGAAAAGAAACTAATCAGAGAGGCTAGAAAGTGGAAAATGGCAACTTTGTAAGAGCTGCAGGTAGTCATGCCCAAGACTGGCCATATGACAACAAAATCCCAAGTACTCCACATATCTAGCCTGTATAGTAGGGTGGTAAGAAGGAAGCCATTATTCAAGAAAACCCTTCTTAAAATCCCATTTAAACCCCTAAGGCTCTGGGGTGGAGTGCTCTGGAGGACCAGGGCACATATTTTTTTGCACAGAAGTCATCTGTGATCACAGCATGGCGTGCAGCAGTGGTGCAATCACAAACTTCCGTGATGTGCCAGGACCATCACTGGTCCTTAACACCTGGACAGCCAAGACAGTCCTGGCACATCATCGGGTGTTAAGGGGTTAAAGTATTTTAAGTATGCGTTCATTATATAGGGGATATGATTTTCAGTCCAAAGGGTTAATTTTATGAAATCAGTGCAAAGGAAACTTGATAGACTTTTGGGAATTCTAGGATATAGAACTTTGTCATTTCTTTTAGACATATTTTACAAAACTGAGTGTGTGAATGCACAGCTTGTTTTTTTTTAAATCCATAAAACAATCTCCTTCTATTTCCATTATCTGAATCTCTTGGCGTTGCATTATACACGATAAGCATTTTTATGACGATCAGTAAAGTGATAAATTAGGATTATCTCAGACAAAGAAAGTGGCCTCTCATGAGGGTTCAGCACTGAGTGTATCTTGTTTCAGTACAAACACAGAAAATGGTTTCAAGATTTTGCACTACTGTGGGATTTCCATATCAAATAGCAGCAAATATTTTATGTTTAGATGTTTCAGTTCTGCAATTATTATCCATAGCTCAATTCTGCTGAATGCAGTGGTGGGCAACAGATGCCCCTGGGACCCCCTGTGGCCCTTGGTGACTTTATCTGTGCACCCTATTTTTACTCCTAAAACTAAACATCATCTTACTTTTGTCTGAAAGCACACCAACAACTATTATACCTTAACCCCTTGGTTTCCAGAAAGTTCTCCAAAAAGCAATATTTGAGTCCTCTCTAGTTCAAGGGATTAATCTACTTTTTTAAACTCATATTTGGAATTTCTACACATAATGTGCAGTCCTTTGGTGGACTTAAGGGGTACATATGTGGCTGAATTTGGTTGTCTGTCACTAGCTTAAGGAGTTAAAATGAATGGATTTGTGGTGTTATGACATGGAGGGAGTGCACAATGTTTCCCAAAAAGGTAACGTCACAGAAAATATAGACTAGGAGAGACCAGCTGCTTGAATAACTTAAAAGGAAGCACATTATATGAGCTGCACATAATATATATGTGTGTGTGTGTGTATATATATATATATATATATATATATATATATATAAGTGCACTAGTTTGTGTGTATATCCACATTGATGTGTGTGTTTACTGGTCTGAATGTGTGTTTGTGTAATGGTATGTGTGTGGGTATACTGGTGTGTGTATATGTGTGTCTGCACACAAATGTACGTGTATATAAGTGTACCAGCTAGTGTTCGTGCCTGTGTGTTTGTTTGTGCACAAATCTACTTCACAAATATATAAAAATTAAGAGAAGAAAAGATTTGTAAATTTTCATTGAAATCATGTTACACTAGATGTAGACTTAAAAATAAAGACCATCAAACCTACCTTGTGGGGACTCCTGTTGCTTTCCATGTTAAGAAGTCGGGAAGATCAAAGAAATGTCCTGATTTATCCCAACACGCCTGTCGTAAATTCTCAAAATGGAAAAAATAAACCAGTTAGTACAGAGAGTTCACTCTGGCAAAATATTCTATGCTTAACTGTTTAATATTCCCCATGATTTTTTTTTTTTAATTCAGTAATATACAGTTCTGTTGGTTTGCACTAATGCCTCCCATTAATACGCCCCATTTACCTTAATCTGGGCAGTAAATCCTAAGGCCAGTTGATTGAATTGTGTGTGGACTGGTTCTCCAAAAAGAATTTTTTTTTTTTTTTTAAATTTTCAAAAGCTTTATTGAAAGATAAAAGCAACAGTACAGTTAAGTAAAGTAGAGGAAAAAATAACACGGCAGCCAGAAAAATGTTTACAGAACATTAGGAATGCCCTACTTGAGCCAGTGAGAGGTTAATCATAATACAATATATGTGATAGTTAGGCATATGCAAGAATCTTTAAGTAGTATTGCATGTTTATGGAAAGAGTTGCAATTCTTTCTGCATGACTCTAGAAACCCAAACTAATCCCATTAACGTCTTGTTATGAATCTTTCAATGGGAGCATTTTGAGGTCCTGGAGTTTTGTAACAAAAATTAATGTCTGCCTCCATGGTCATGATATCCAAAAATGAAAGATGGCATTTGGAAAAAACCAATTGAACTGATTCATACTGGCCAATAGGATGTCTTACCCAGTTAAGCAGAGTTTTATCTTTAAGAGATGTTAGTGTCCCTTTAACGGCTAATAGTTTCCCCCATCTTTATAATCATATTGTGGATTATTTTGTCAGCTTCACTTGATTTTAAAACCATTACATGAAAGTTTTAAGTACAATTTGTGAGAGTTGTAATGTGTCGCTGGCACTCAAAGGATTAACAACACATTAAATTAAGCTTAGGAAATTGGAAATGCAACAATCATTTTACAATTACACTAAATGAACTACATTATTGAATCAATTAAAATTATTTGGTTGTCTGCTGACAATAGACACAGATGTCATCATTCAAAGGATAACCCTCTGATTCTCACTTGGTTAAATACATTTGGTCATATTTATCATAGTGAGGTTTATAGTTGCCTAATTTCCACACTATAATTCACTAATATATGCAAATATTTTTGCCTGTTGATCATGAAGACACCCTTTTATCAAGGATTATGAGACATAGATGCTGTATGACCAGGGTTAGTAAGGATGTAGTTATTGGAGGGAGGTTACTGGCGGAGGGGAGGGTCCTAGGAAGGGATTGAACTGAGCCTTCACTTGGGCAGGCATTTTCCAGGATTTATGTTACTTGATTAGCTTGGCCTGTTCACTGGTGTAGGTAGTTGCACCTCTTGCCTTCCCTTAGTGCTACTATTTTGCTTAGCAAGGGTTATAGGTTATTTGTAGGGTTGACCTAACTACCCCCCTTCTTTTGTTCTTCCCCCATTTTTCATTTAGGCTATTACTTCTTGTCACAGCATAGGTAAGTGTTAAGTAGGTCATTGGAACCTAAATGTTTGCATTCTCTGAGGTTCCAAGGTTAATTAAACCTTGTGAGATGTTGGTAAACATAGCACAGGCTATTACTTCTTGTCACAGCTTAGGTAAGTGTTTAGTAGGCCACTGGAACCTAAATGTTTGCATTCTCTGAGGTTCCAAGTTAGTGTATGGTTATGCTAATAAAATTTGTTAATGTATGATGCTTATACTTTATGTAAAACTGTAACAAAGGTCATAATATGACCGCTTATTTTATAGATTGTAACATTAAAAAAAGGTCTGGCCTTTTGGTATACAACTAGCATAAATGACCCAGTATGATCTGGGGTGTGTAACATACACAGTATTATTCAACCACACCCCACAGTGTCTTGTATTCACGTGTTTAGACTTTGCTTCAAAAGCTTTTGCTCTCTTTGCTCTCTCTCAATGTTAGTTTCTTTTTTGCATGCACTCTCTTGTGCTTGCTCACCCCCTCGTGTCTGTTGTAACTTATTCTGAGGATGATGGAAACTGAAATACAACAGGTAGGGGGCACATGCTGCCATCTTCTGTTTTAGCCTGTGTTTTAGCTGCAGGTGCTTCATTAACGATCTGGGACATCTGTGATTTTGAAAATATATATCTTAATATTTCAGGCACAAGCTTTAGAACATTTGTATCTGGGTTGTGTAGTTTTTTTACTGCAGGAAATAAAACAATTAGGTAATCACAACACAAAAGCTGCCTTACTACCTTCCCTGGGTGTGTATGGAAGGAACACAGCATGACATTTTCCATTATATATATGAAGACATGATGAATTCATGTCTTTATTGGGACTTTTTAAAGGTGTTGGGTACAAGGAGTTTACAATGCCTATAATGTGAAAGTGTAAAATTACAAAATGTTAAAGTAAATTATTTCAGAAGTAAAGGGAAACAAAAATGATAAACCTTGATATCTGAGAATTGCAAAAACATGGGTGAACATTTTTCTTCTCTATATGTATCAAAAAAAAAAAAAAGAGAAAAAGGTTTTGCTCATATGTAAAAAAAAGTTACAAAATTTCCAAAGGAGATACAAATTACCAGGAAGAATACATTGAGATTTCTCTTGTTTTTAAGTATGTCCTGGAGTGTTTACAGCAAGAGTTGCATATCTGCACCAATACACAGACATAATACATATAACTACATATGTATACATACATATACTAAAAATGTTACATGCAGTTGCATGTTATAAAGGAACTGTTATTTTTAAGGATTTTAGACTGGGAGACGATCTGATTTTTCCAGGTAGGTTGTTGCAGACTTTCAGAGCTCTGAAGGAAAAGGCAGATCGACCGGCTTCTTTCTTGAAATGTGGCATACTCAGTGAATTGAGGTTATAGTTAGTATGGAAAGCTGGAGTGAGCATACTGCTCAGGTAGTCTGGTAGTTTTCTACAGAAGTGGTTCTGAACCATGCAAGAGAGGTGAAGGGCACATCTAGATTCGAGTGTTAGCCAATTTAGTTCTTCATACATATCGTAATGATGGTTTGTGTAATTACACTGAAGGATAAAGCAGCATAATGAGTTATACAGAGTGTCAGTTTTAGAAAGATGGATTTGTGGCTCGGCAGTATATACAATGTCCCCATAATCTATGATTGGCATTATCATCTGTTGTACAATACTTCTTCTTACCAGGGGATTTAAACAGGATTTGTTTCTAAACAGAGCACCTATTTTGGGATACAGTTTGGATGTTTATTTATCAACATGAAGACCAAAAGTGAGGTTGGGGTCAAGCCACATACCAAGATATTTGTAGGAGTCCAATGTGGCCAATTTACGATTAGACTCTGTTACAATGGATAGATTGGTATTGCAGAGATTACGCAGTATATGCTTTGTGCCAATTAACATTGTGACTGTTTTGTCAGTGTTTAGGAATAGTTTGTTCTTTACTATCTATCTTTCAACTTCCTCCAGTTGTGATACGTATGATTTTTTTTGCATATATTATAATGTCATCTGCATACATGTATACTGTTTAACTTTTTCCTTAATGCAAGGAAAGGGTTAACTAGATTAATGCACACAGTATGAACCACACTTAGAGCTTTAATATCTGGAGTAGGGCCAAAGGAGTATCTTAGCTTAATGATGAGTATTTCTTACTGCAAATGTCAAAAGAAGCTAATAAAATGATAGTACAATGCATTATTTGCTGCACAATTATTAGGGATTGATGAAGCACTGGAAGCTTATACTAATAATGACGGTGCCAGTGAGATACTACATTTAACAGAAGGATAGGCATGTAATAAATATGAAAGCACAAAGAAGAAGGGCGCAAACCCTCTAAGAGCAAATCTGTATGAATATATAATAAATAACCCCCTTTAAAATATATATGCTCACCAGATCCACCAAATTATAACAGCATCTCTGGGGTCATGATTTAGAGTCTTGGGAGTTTTTCCAATTGTATTCAGCACTCACAGCAGGAATAAATCAAGAATTCTTTAATTGTTCCAAGTGATTCCAGTACATAAGTTAAAACAACCCGACGCGTTTCGTATCATAAACAATACTTTTTCAAGGGTAAAATTTACCCTTGAAAAAGTATTGTTTATGATACGAAACGCGTCGGGTTGTTTTAACTTATGTACTGGAATCACTTGGAACAATTAAAGAATTCTTGATTTATTCCTGCTGTGAGTGCTGAATACAATTGGAAAAACTCCCAAGACTCTAAATCATGACCCCAGAGATGCTGTTATAATTTGGTGGATCTGGTGAGCATATATATTTTAAAGGGGGTTATTTATTATATATTCATACAGATTTGCTCTTAGAGGGTTTGCGCCCTTCTTCTTTGTGCTTTAATTCTATAGATTTCTACTCATTGATCACCAGGGTTTTCTGGAGGAGCAGCAACCCATAAGAGAGTTCCAAAGGAACAAAGAATAAGAAAATCAATTATTTTTACCCCTGAGATATAAGGAGACTGTTGGGAAAGTTGAGTCCATATCGGGAGTTTCTAGCACTCTATGGAACAATATTAATTTGACTTTGCATATATATATTTCTCAATATATATTTTTTAAGAACTTTTAAGAACATTACTTTTATATAGTATCTCTAAGTCAACTAATCAATTCCTCATAATCCATAGGATCAATACTGCGCCAAAACAAAATTTTTGGACTTTTTATGTAATAAATATGTGTCACTGATGCATAAATACTGAAATAATATGGTGCACTCCTGAGCAAAAACATCCTATAGTACCAGACAGGGAGAGAAGGGACAGAAAGCAAATCCCTCCCAATGACTCCATTATACAAGAAGCACATTTATGGAGGCACTCACTCAGTGACTATAAATACATCAAAACAGGTACAAAAATATAAATGCTTTACTGAAACACAAAATAACAAATAGCAATTAAAAACATTAAAAACAGAGCAGAATAGACAATACCTATGGTCCTGTTCAAAAAAAGGGAAAATAACCCATATTATATACTCAAAAGTATTATATAGTAAAGCTGATGAAACCCTACAGGAAATATAGGAATAATATATGCATAGAGAATAAAGAACAATATCACATGAAAAAATTATCTCCTGAAGAAGCCAATATGGCGACACCCGTTGGGATGGTCAGCTGCTGCAGATAAGATATCCTGGTGGTCTTTGTTTATTGCTGGTGTTCCTTTCAGGACTAGTGACATCACATTTTTTGGATGAGTATTGATCTTGCTCATATATTTATTCATGTGATATTGTTCTTTATTTGTTCACTTCTTTTCACTGGATGACCTATGAATATTTCATTTGCACCTAATCACTTATTGAGTTGTGTAGCACTTTTAATGTGAGATTATACTTGATCTATACATATATTATTCGTATATTTCCTAGAGGGTTTCATCATCTTTACTATATAATACTTTTGAGTGTATAATATGGCTTATTTTCCCTTTTTTGAACAGGACCACAGGTATTGTCTATTCTACTCTGTTTTTAATTGCTATTTTTTTATTCTATGTTTCAATAAAGCATTTATATTTTTATACCTATTTGGTGTATTTATAGGTGCCAGTAAGATTGCTCCTTTGGTTAATTCACCAGCTGTAGAATCTGTTCAAGCCACAAGTTTGCAGGTTCTAGTCCTGACAAGGTCAGCTAAGCCTTTCATCCCTCTGAGGTAAAGTGAGCCCAGGACATACTTGAAAATGAGAGACAGTCAATCTCAATGTATTCTTCCTGGTAAAACACTTTCACAAAAAAACAAAATAAAAAAAAACAAAAGAAACAAAAAAAAACCCAACAACTTTAAGTAGGCTGCTTGGGGTGGCTTGGTGAGCATCATCCTAGACTTTGCAATTGCCAGGCTGTGTTTTCTGTTCCCTCTCCCTCTCAGGAGCTGAATTATGACTGAAGGGCTTCCCTGCATACTTGGGGTGTTATCTGTGTTATGCTGTTCACTACTGTAAGCTGCTGAAAGCTCATATGAAGCTAAGCAAACACATTTATTCATTGCATCTGTGTAGTTGGTGTCTCCTTATCTGGCTTCACTGCTGAACCTTGCATATTTTCCATGCCCCTTGGCACAACACAGTAAAAATATTACATCAAGGGAAGAATTTAACAGGAAGAGATTAAATTATATATTATATATATATATATATATATATATATATATATATATATATATATACACACATATATTTATATATTATAAGCGTAAATTAGTTTCATAAGAATAAAACTAGTGACTAAATAAAACTCAGTAAGAGGAGTAAAAAAGAATCTTCCCCTTTGTGAAAAAAACTATACCTGTAAGAGTAAATTTTCAGTTAAATGGATTTTATTGTGTTTAACAGATTAATTTACCTGATAACAGTCATTTAAGCAGCATTAAGGAATATCTATACTCTCCATTTTTTGCATAATATATGTAGTTGCCTGCATTTGCAGTGCAAAGTAAACATTATACTTTATTTATATGTCTGAATTAGATTAGTCATAATGAAATCTCCAAATATGATTCTAACAGGACACAAGAATGTTCTAGTGACATGTCACTCTTCAGGAATAGACTACAGCAGAATTTAAATGAAAACAAAATATAAATAAATATCTAAATAGCTATACATGGCAGAAGTATGAAGTACAAATTCATCAGCATATCCTTTTATATAGCAAATTAAGAACCAAAAGTTACATTCCCCTTTAATAAATAAAAAAATAATTGAAACGTAGATGGTATTAGAAAATAGGTAATATGTTTCCTGTATTCAAATGTGTTTAAAATGTGCAACTCAGTGGTGAGCTTTTCTTCCCAATGGCTCAACAGAAGACTTGGAGAAGAGTCTTCCCTTTTTTATGAAAGACTAGTTGAAGAGCCCGTGTACTCGGGCCACAGAACCAGCCGGTCACTGGGCAGTCATGCACAGTAGAGACTGCCCACGCCGTGGATTATACAATGCCAGCCAGTCGGGTGGCAGTCATGCACAGTAGAGACTGCCCGTGCCACGGCTGATACTTCGGAGTGCCCCTCTCTGCATCAGCCGCCTCACATGCAGTCTCTACTGCACATGACTGCATCGTTACAAACTTTGTAGTGAATTATTATATAGGATGGGGTTTTGTATCTACAGTACATACATTAAAATAAATTGTGAAATCCATTACAGTAGAGTTTGTAATCACAAATACAGTAGATAGCGTGGAAAGAGGGATGATACCAAGACAAGTTACAGTTTCCATGCTGTAATATATTACATTGTTTTATTAATTACATAATTGTGTTTAGAAAGCTTTAACCTCTTGGACTGGGTGAGCTGCTAGGTTACCAAAAACTCAGTGCTTGAGCCAGCTTAATGCATTATTAATGTGATGTGCTGCCCAATTTTACCACTATATGCCAAAAGTGGTCAACAGGAACTAGGACTTTTAATAGGAGACCTGAGGCTTTAGTCCAGCAGTTGGTATCTAGAAATGCCAGTTTCTGCATAATATGGAGATCTTCATTGCAATGCTCTGCAATACATTTGAAGCCCTTCTAGCATCCAAGAGGTTAAACACAATTAGAACAGAACAGTTATTGGGATTTCATAAAATCAATGGAGTATGCAATACTAGGACATCTCAAAGCACAATTTCTGGTATAAAAGAAAATGTTTAAACAAAGGATCAGCATTTAGATATCAAACAGTCATCACAACACACCTATTAGTGGATTCTAGTATCATGTATGAATTTTCACAAACATTGAGAGGCAGGCAGATTTTACAGTTTAATATATTGGTGCTAGTGTCAGGTATTTAAATCTCTATTCACATTAGCTGAATGTGAGATAAAAGGGCATTATGAACTTGTTGTAGGAGTTTCAGAACATTCTGCCTTTCTCCTCCTTGTGGGAAAAACATCCATTGTGGAGGAGTGGGGAGAGATAATAAATCATAACATGAAGAGCTTACACATGGCATGACGAGTTTCTAGATAATCTGGCAGAGCAAAATATTTACATTCTCCTTAGTCTGATATGTTGCTGGCTTGCCCTATTAATTCTGTGCTGTGTTCTACAGCCAAGAAGAGCAGTATCAGCTAATAGGAGGGTTCTACATGAAAAGAGTAGATGAGGTGTGATACATGAACGTCAAAGTGAATATATTTGATTTTTTTCACAAATATATCCCATTGATCCCTCAAGGAACAGCTACTATATTCATGCACCTACTCCCTTATTTCTACTGATGATCTATATTTCAACTCTCCTTTTTTTCACCTTCCCCTTTTACCTTTACTGTACTTCTTCTTACCTACGAAACATATAGTAGAGATGGGTAAAAATTAGGCAGAAATTAGGGCAAAACAGCATATGTTTCCTTCCCTGGGAATTCCTGCGAGAAGTCTGTTTTTGCCAGTATTTTCTAGAGAGCAGATTAAGGGTGAATGTGTGTGCTGGTGTATATGTGGTATGTGAAACCTAAAAGAACACCTAAGCCCACTGAAATCTATGGAATAAACTTTCCTATTAAATCTCAAGAAGATTTCTCAATTTCTGACTTTTTCATTCCCTTGAGAACTTCAGTGAAAAGGTGTAAAATTAATCACATTCAGAGACAATTCTGCAACAAAAAATTTTCTTACATTTTTCAACCTGTCCCATTACCATTCTCCACTAGACTTTATACAAGTCTTCAAATTTTCAGTTATAACAAAAAAACTTATATTTTCGATAGTTTTGATCCTATCCCTCACTATTTTATAGGATACCGGTCTCTCTCTCTGTCTCTTTATCACTTTCTTTCCCTATTTTCTCTCCTTCTCCCTCTCTTTCATTTTCCAATTTTGGGTTGTCCTGTCTGGGTTTGTCCTCCCTGTTTTTGTTTCAGTGAGTCTTAAACCCAGACAGATTACTTTTCCCATCTTGCTTTCCTATTGGTTGGAGAGATAGCAATCACCAGAAGACTGTCTCTGATGGGTGCTTCTGTGCAATCGTGGTATCTATACCTGGCTGAAGGTGACAAATCCAGAGGCCACACAAGGTGGAGTTTCTAGGCTATAAAAAAAAGCATTTTCATTCTCATATGATGAATGTGAGTAAAAGATATTAAGTAGGTGAATTGTGACCAGCCCCTAATGTAGTAATTTTGTGGCAAAGAAATAAAATAGGAGAGCACTCCCAAATTATATAAACTGAATATAATAAATATAAAAATGCTGAGTTATAAATGTAACATTTAATATAATATAAAATAGTACACATATATACTGAACTGTACACACAATATATGATTAGAGCGTATTAATATTGCTGAAAATAATTTTGTGTAAAAAATACCACTAAACATACATAGGATAATTTATTGACATCATGTAGTAATTTTGTGGCAATTGTTTGCTGGATGTTTTTTTTTTTTTTTGGAGAACCCACTGAGGGGAGCAGCTGAATTACATGATCTGTGTGGGTGGCAGAGAGAATTTCTCACATGCCTGTGTGTTGCTGACAATTAATAATAGTAGGGGAGCCACTCTTTTGTGAGTATTTAAATTTATTTTTACTTCTAGAATCTCATTGGATGTTATTACCCTATGAGGCCCCCTCTTTTTTGTCTTTGTATATTTTTGCAGAAGGAAAATATTTATAGTTTTCATCTGAGATAATGATAATACTTAATTGAGAGGATAAGTCCTGTTTTTAAATATTGTAGAAATATTATTTTGGAGAAGTGTACTGGCTTTATTTGGAAAAGGATCATTTCAATATATCATCACCACAACTAAGATCATTGACTATTCACCCCCATAATCATCTAATAAACTGGTTTGGACTTTTTTTTTGCAATCTGCTGTTTTGCAGAAAGAGAAATGATCAGATAAAAGCATTTAAATATTTTTTTATGAAAAGTATGTTGCAGGTGAAGACAATCTTATAATCTCTCGAATTACTAATGGTTTAAGAGAGGTGTTTCAAAATGTGAAAATTTTTTTGAACGATGACTTGAGACAAAGATTGGATCAAATTAATTTAGAACTCTTATCCTCCAATCCCTTTATCAGTTTTGTTGCATGTCTCTGCACTTTTTCCAGTTCAATAATGTTTTTCTTAAGAACTGGTATCAAAAACTGTACTCCATATTCTAAATGAGGCCTTACCAAGGATGTAGCTAGATGTAGAATTATTCCATCCCGTGGAACTATACCCCTTTTATACAGGACAACACCCTATTTGCTTTTGCAACAGCTGAGAAGTCTATTGTCTATCAGTAAGCCTAAATATTTCTTATAGCAGGTTTCTTTCTGAGCCTAAATTCATAACCTCACATTTATCTATACTAACCTCATCTGCCACATTTCTGCCCACTCACTTGGTTTATCCAAATCTTTGTGCAGAGAAATACATCCTGCTCTGTATGTATTTCCTTACATAGCTTAGTGTTATCAACAAAAGATGAAGACATTTCTTTCAGAACCCACATCTAGATCATTAATAAACAAGTTAAAAGGCATTGGTCCCAGGACTGAACCCTGTGACACCCCATTTAGACCAGCTTGAAAATATTCCATTTATAACAACTTTCTACCATCTATTATTTAGCCAGTTCTCTCTTGATATATAGATATCACCTCCCAAACAGAAACGTTTTAATTTATGGAGAAATTGGAGAAAAATGTGATACTAAAAAATACCAAAAAAAAGTTTCAGAATCAAATAACCCCAAATGGTATCATTCTTCATCTTCTTCTAATAAAAAATTGTCTCAGTATGTTCATTTATAAGCCTAACATACATTTTGGGGCCCCAGATAATAAGCCACAAGGTTTGTCATCTTTTTTTTTTTTTTTTTGGGGGGGGGGGAGGGAGGAAAATGTATCCTCTCAGTAGGGAATTGAGACACTAATTGGAGCCCAAATACACATCCCAACAGGGTCGAACCATTAAAACGGACAAAAAAAGAAAATTTACAACAGAATTAATGGATGTAAAGGAGCTAAATTCCAAGAGATTAAGAACTAAGTGATTTACATTAGGTATTTTGATTTATCTAATCAAATTCTGACAATTAATTAGAATTAATTCTTAATGAAAGGTTTATCTAAATTCACATTCAAATATGTTTAATCACCTAATAGATCTCAATATGTTTGTAAGAAAACTAGCATTAAAATGACAGTGAGATAGTTCAAAGATCTAGAATCTGTTCAAATCCCAGGGTTGCAGGTTCTAGTCCTGACAAGGTCAACTCAGCCTTTCTCCCACCTGAGGTAGATAAAATGAGTACCCAGGACATAGCTGAAATCCAGAGACAATCTCAATGCATCCTTCCTGGTAAAATTATTTATTAACCCCTGAATGACTGCACTGTTGAGTGGTGGGGTGTGCTGGAGGACCAATGCATTTTTTTAATGTACTTGCCCAATGATCACAAAATTACATGACATGCCAGGACCGTCACCTGTCCTTAAGCACGGACACTGATGATCACTATGGCACGTCATCAGCTGTTAAAGGGTTAAAAAAAATTAATGGTATTAGTCAGTGGCGTAACTAGAAGCCACCGGGCCCTGGTGCAGAAATTGCTGCCGGCCCCCCCCCCATCTTCACGTTGCCCCATGTACATTTCCTTCCTCCATCTCCCACGCGGTTCTCAGTTATGCAGAGTGCTGGGAGATGATGTCATCACCCAGCGCTCTGCATTACTAGAGCGCCGGGAGGTCAGCTGAGCTGCTGTGGGCGAGTGGCGATGGGTTCGCAGGGGGCGGCCGGGCCCCTTGGAGTGACGGGCCCGGTCGCAGGTGCGACCCCTATTGTTTCGCCAGTGGTATTAGTTGATCCCCAAAAGACAAATGAGGCCTTCTAGTGAGTCTAACTTGCATAAAATGTGTTCGTAATATATGTTCATGCTCTATCACAATGGCTGTTCCCTGCTTTTAAATATACCACAGAGTAGTTTAAAGAAATGAAAATGCTTTTAAAATAACTTTAATTCAAGTATATTGTACAGCATTTAAGGGGGACCTGTTACCTTAAAATATATTTAGTTAATTTTAAAGATAATTAAAAATGCCTATATGTTGTGCATATATTTGTTTGTAATATATTATATATATAATAAATTGCCACCTTTCAGGTCTACCTGACTGGGCACTACCATAGCTTCAATGCTCAGTCCTCTGTGTATTTAAACTACAGCAGTGCCCTGTAAAGACTGGAAGGTCTTCATAGGGCACTAACACATTTTCCAATGTGCAGAGGTCCTCAAAGGCGACAACAGCAGCCAAGCAAGTGCAAGGCAAATGCAAGCATGCTGCCCACTGGATGGAGTTCCTTCTGCTTCCTCGAAGGCTTTTAGACATGGAGATGAGTAGAAAGAAGGAAAGTGGGGGCTCAAGATATGACATTAAGAAGGGCAGTTGGAGAGAAGGGGAGGATCGAGGGAAGACCAGCATTTTAATTTTTTAGGTTACTTTTTTCCCCCAATCATGTATAATATGCACCCCTACACACACACACACTTCTCACAAGGTGAAATGGGGTGAAAAGTAGGAATTATACCCAAAATTGTACTGCTTATTAAAAAAAAGCCTCATTTAAATCATTGTGAAGTTTCTATTTTCATGTGTCAGTAAAAAAAGTGGCAACCCTATCCTCACCTCTGAACAAAAATAACTTTGTCATAGAACTAACATATGAGCAATTTTAGGGAAATTGCATAGGTAGGTATACATAGTTATTTATATTATAGTACATGCTTTATTTTGCTGGATTATATATATGTAATATATGTAATGTCCAGTTTTTCTACCATTGTGGTGAGTTTATATACCAATTTATATATCCGTTTTCTGACCATTTTACATAAACCCTTAAATGCAATAGAGGTCTTCAAAGCATTGCAAAGCAATATGTTGGGATATGCCTAGCATCAAAGGGTTTAAGGGCTGTTTTAAGTTTATATGGTATTGGCCTAGTTCATTTTCTGTATCAGAAAACAATGGATGGAGTTGAGGTCGTGTAAGGAGTTGCGGGGATAGATATGGGTTGAGCTAAAAGCACCCAGGATGCCTTGACCAGTGTCTCTAGAGATGAAAATCCAGTCCTGATTGTGTCCTGTTCTTAGTAAATATTTCTTTAATGGTTAGTTAAAGAAAGCAGGAGCTTGTTGGAGTTCAGTATTCCAACCTGTCTATAATAAAAAGCAATCTAGCGTAGTTCCATGATGTATGTGTATTTCAGCACCAGGAGCTTGGAGTAATAAATCTCTTGTACATTCATTTGGGATGCTTGAAGAAACTGATTTATTTCACTTAAGTAATGGAAGAGCAAAATGGACTTAAACAATTGATATCCACCTTTCAAGAAAATGTACAATCTTAAACCAATGTTAATTATACCCCATTAACATGAAATGTCAGTGTTTGCTTAAGGTCATTATAACTGGTAACCTTACCCTGTCTGCACCTTGTTGCTATGCAATGCTTCATGTTTATAAAGACAAGAGACTTAAAGTGTTCAAAGCCACTTAGAACTTAATGCACATTTGGCGTTCATTATGATGACAGTTGACAGGACCAAAACCAAATAAACAAGCCAAAGTGGAAAAACGTAAAATATCAAAGTAGTCATAATAATAAACTCATACAAACATACAGCCATGTACTACCCCAAAAGGACTCAATTCATCTTACACACAAGAAGGGGAACGTGATTGGGAATATTAGGTGCAATTCCTTTTCTTAGGAAAGGAAGGCACACTGCTTTACAAAATTATTACAAAACATTAATGATAAAGCATTGTGTCTGTAATAATTAAATATTTTGAAAGCCATTACACAGTATTATGATAGTGACAAAGGCCTAAAACAAAATCACTTTATCTAGGGATATGGCAACATGTGTGACATAAACCCTCAGACAACCAGAATATTTAGCACCTGTAGAGAGCTGCCAAAGAAGAAAACATAACAGCGTGATCCACTCTAATTGTAGTAAGTTGTACTCCGTATTTCATGAAGAAAAGGTATAAAATGTCCCCTTTATCGCGGAACTCACATTTAAAACAGGCTCAATCTGCCCCTTAGTGCGAACTCCAGTCACAGTCACTATCCATGGTCTCCCTGCTGCTTCTGCCCTTGTCCTCCAATGAAATCACTACAAAGGATATTTACCTTACACAGTCCATAAAGGTCAATAGCACTTTTAAGAACACCACACTCACCAGCCAGGAAGGAAGTGAAGGGGGAACAACAGCAATAATTGCTCCCCCCCCCCACCTTCCTGTATGGACCAGGGAAAGTAAAGTAACTTTTGGAGTGATTTCCTTGGACGACAAGGGCAGAAGCAGCAGGGAGACCATGGAAGGAGACCGTGACTGGAGGTCGGATCTAGTCAAGGTGAACACACCTAGAGGCAAATTAAGCCGCTTTTAAATGTGAATACTTGATAAAGGGGTCTTTTTTTATTCCTTTTCTTCTTGAAATAAGGAGTCCAGATTACTACACTTAGAGTGGATCACGCCATTTTGTTTTCTTCTTTTGCATGTTACTTGAAAGGCCGAAACATACGTCTGTGTTACAGTTTACAGCTTACCTTGTTTGCAGCAGCATCTACAAGCGCGAGGCTTCTAGCATGCTGCAGGCCTCTGTTTTATCTGTTTGTTTCCTGTAGTCTCCTCCTACCTACTTCCTACTTCCTCCCTCTGAGCTGCTCCTCCTGCTTCCTGTGGAGGGGTTTAAAAGGCAGACTGAGTCCTGACTCAGTCGCCCTTGCGTTGTTGTTATTAGGTGAAGTACTTGGACTCTGTGTGTGACCTGGCTATCTACAAAAACCCACTCTGTGTATGACCTGTCTATTTATGAGAACCTGCACTTTGTATGACCCGGCTACGTAAGAGAACCCTCTCTGCGTATGACCCAGCTAAGTACAAGAACCCTCTCTGTGTATGACCCAGTGATCACTAGTATCCCTTACAGTGATCAATTTGTGCTATTGGCTTAAGACAGACCACTGTTATGGACAGAGGGTCTGATTGGTGACTGCAGGCGTGAGTCACAGGGTCTCGATATAGTAACTGCAGGCAGAGTCATAGGGTCTGGTGTAGTGACTGCAGGCGTGAGTCACAGGGTCTCGTGTGGTGGCTGCAGGCGTGAGCCACAGGGTCTTTATATGTGACTGCATTAGTGAGTCACAGGGGTCGATATAGTAACTGCAGGCAGAGTCACAGGGTCTCTTAGCGGTGACTGCAGGAGTGGGTCTCCGGGATGCTGCAAAGGTGTGGTGTTGCTGGCTTGACTGATTGCAGGCGTGGGTCAGTTCCCCAGTCCAGCAATCCTTGTGTTCCTGTTCATCGGATCAAGACTGCTGAGCCAGTGTTCACAGTGGTCGCCTGTTCCAGTCGACAGATCAAGAGTTGGCGTTCCTGTATCCTACCGAGACTAACAGGGGCTTCGGCCCAGTCTCCCGCATTGTGGTCTAGCGAGAGGCCTACTATTTCTGGTAGTAATGTCGCCAGCTAGTAACACTTTGCTTGTTGTACCACTTATTTAGTGCTGTGATTGATTCTAATAAATATTTTGCTTTATATTGCCATACTGAGTTCTGAGCATTCCTGGGTGCCCTTGACAGTACGCAAGGGCCATGAGCTCTGAAGGTGATGGCGGTGCGATATTCCAAAGCATCCTGGACAGGATGGAGACACTGGGTCAGAGATTGGACCAATTGTCTTTAGCGATTCAGACGGTTTCACAGCGTACTGCAAACCTTGAGCAGATTTGTACACAACTGGTGTCCCCTTCCAATCCCTCCTGGGCACCAGCTCAACCTGCCTCAGTTGACACAGGCACGGTCAAGAGGCTAACGGGTTCTGCTCAGCTCCCACAGCGGTACAGTGGGGACCCAGATGGTTGCCGTGGTTTTCTGAACCAATTGGGAATATATTTCGAGCTGGTACCATATGCATTCCCAAATGAACGAAGCAAGGTGGGCTTCTTAATTCCTATCTTAACTGGCTGGGCTTTGGCATGGGCCAATCCCTTGTGGGAGACCAATAAGCCATAACTACATAACTTTTCAGAATTTATTAATTCCTTTAGACATGTTTTTGACAGACCAGGCCATGTGGTGCTGGCTTCCAAACATTTGATGACCCTGCGGCAGGGCATGTGCACAGTGGCTGATTATGCCATAGAGTTCTGTACTCAGGTGGCTGAGGTGGATTGGAACAATGAGGCGCTGATGGCTGTGTTTTTCCAAGGGCTCTGTGATGCCATGAAGGATGAGATCACGGCACATGACCTTCCTAACGAACTTGATAGATTAAATGAGTTCTGTATCCTGATGGATACTAGAATCAGGGAGTGTCCCTCATTTAAGATGTACATGCAAAGATCCTGTGGCAAAGGATCAGGCCGTTATTCTGGCCCACCCTATCCTCCCTCGCCTCCTGTGCCTCCTAGGTATGTCCAAGAGGAGATGGAACCCATGCAAGTGGATGCTGTGATTCGAGGGAGACCGAAGGGTGAGTATGCACGCAGACCTCCTGGCGATTCCTCCGCTCTGGTTTCTGACCCACCCTATCCTCCATCGCCTCTCATGCCTCCTGATCTAGGCTCTGAGAGTGGTGAGCCTGCCCTGTTGGGGGTTACCCGATTGTCTCGAAAGGAGAGGGCCTTTAGGAGGAGGGAGGGCCTCTGTATTGTGGGAGATCTGGACATCTGTTGCGCGCCTGTCCAGTAAGGCCAGAGAGACGGTCTGATGCACGAGCTGGCAGAGGCCAGATGACTGGCAAGATTTCCTTGTCCCGGTAAAATCTTTTGAGTAAACCCATGTTGAAGGCCTGTATCTACTGGGCTAATAAGTCTGTGTATGACCCAGATAAGTACGAGAACCCTCTCTGTGTATGACCCAGCTAAGTACGAGAACCCTCTCTGTGTATTGATTCTAATAAATATTTTGCATTATATTACCGTACTGAGTTATGAGCATTCCTGGGCGCCCGTGACAGTCTGGAGTTGGCTGCTTCTCTTGTTCAGAGAGGAATTGCCTGGCACTTCATGGCTGTACTGCCTTTTGGTAGGATTGGTATGATGTGCTTTAGGATATTTCCTCTCTGTGAAAGGCACTATTGAGCTAAAAGAGACTGCACCCTGGGTAGTACACTTTTCTTACAGAGCATTCTCAGCCTTCTCCCTTTGAGGGTAGTCTCGTTCCTAGTTGAGCATCTCTGACCAGCTCTTTTCTTGAGGACCTGTCCAATGTTGTGGCTACAAGATGCATTTCCTGACTTTAAGGATTTGGAAGAATTCAAGATTTAAGGACTAGCCCCATTTGTGGGATTAGAAGTTTGCGTTCTTTCCTAAATTACTAAACATATCCCATTTGTTTTTCTCTTTCCCTTTATTCCTCCTTCATTCTTTTTATTAACTGTGTGTACTACCATATTGTTTTAATTTAAAGCTAACACAATTGAGGTGAGCGCAGGGGCTAATGTGTTAGTTAGAGATCTGCGAAAGGCTAGCATTTGGTCAGAGAAAAAAAAACTTGGGGGGGGGCAGAAAAATGGATGACATCAATTACATTAATTGGTGTATTCCATTATTCCTCACAGAGGCTGGCGCTTGCAAGGTGAATTGAAGTCACAAAGTCTGTTACCTACTGCATAATGTCTCCATAAGCTGGTATGCAGGACCTACATGCTACAACTGTCAGACAGAGAATATTGGCAGACACCTGAAAGTTAAAACAGGATGCAACTGAGAATAACTGAGGACTCAAAATGTGGAGCTATCATAACAATGATTTTCTTCTTTTGAAGTCAATCTATTCATAACCTCGTGTTTTATTACTGTAAATCATCATAGAACCCACCTTTAACACTTTGAGTCCAAGAAATTGTTCAGGAATTTATAAATCAATGCACTAAATATCCATTTGGAACTTAAAGAAGTAAAATAAAGGGCTGTGTTATGGATACTGAATTCAAATAATTTGTAAAAGCAAATTAGTATGATTTTGTTCTCAGTATACAGCATAATGGCTCTTTCATTCAGCCACTTGAAAGCAACAGGAAACCCTACATTTTTTTGCATTCCTCCTGATGATACCATCAGTGGGATAATGTGGCTAATTGCCGGCTGATGTAGGTGTCACTTAAATATTATTGACTGATGGCCAGATTGGTTGACCAGTTATTGGAGATTACATTGAGAATCACAACATATGAATGATCTGCACTGCACCCCATAGGTCAAAGTACGGACCATTCATTCTAAATCATAACAATCAATAGTTGCCTTTGTGAAATACCCACTAGACAGCTATGTTAAGCTCTGCAAGGGCAGAATCACGCAGTCATCATTGTTGAAAGAGCACTATTAGTACACACAATTTTGCAGACCAACAGTAAAGAAGATATTTACCAAAAAAGGTTTTAAATTATTTACTCTCTACAACTGGTGCCCCATCTTCCATGCACTACAATGTACATGCCTATTTGAGAAACCTGTTGCTGTCCTTCACCATTCAAGATCTAAAGTACTACTGTTTTCAAAACTTTACCAGATTACTTTTCTATACAACTTTAAAATAAAATATACAAATATTAGTTTTAAGTCATACAGAAACTACTTACTTCTTTTAACCAGAGGAGTTTGGGAGGCTGCATTTCAACAGACATCACACCACCAACAAAACTTAACACCTTGTGTTTTGTGTCATTGATCCGATCAACTTGATTTCCAGCCCGATGATCCATCCACATTATAATGTTTCTATTATGGTCACCTTAAGTGGAAAAATAAAAAACATACTGTTTTGTACTGCAATAAATATCTGAAGTATCTGATCAAATATGTTACTGTTACAATAATTTTTGTGTACACCATGCCCATTTAAAGAAGCTGTACATGTTTTTTTTTATGAAAACATATATATTGTAGGGTGTTTACTGCTGAGTGCAACAAGAGTAGTTCAGTGATGGTCGATGCTTCATTTAAAAATTATTAAAGGGATAGTAATACTTAAAATGTAAAAAAAAATATGTTGTAGGGTTTATCCCCCTGAGTAAAACAAGGGTACTCCCACTGCTGAAAGGTGTTTCATTCAAAAGTTATTAATTTTCAAAGTTGACTTTTTTAGGTCCAATATCACAGTGGCCTGAAATTGTACAGTGGCGCTGTTGCTATACGATCCTATGGACTGTTCTGGTCAGTTGACCATAAATATCCATAGGATGGTGTAGCAACAGCACCACTGTACAATTTCAGGCCACTGTGATATTGCACCTAAAAAATTCAATTTTGAAAATTAATAACTTTTGAATGAAACACCTTTCAGCAGTGGGAGTACTCTTGTTTTACTCAGGGGGATAAACTCTACAACATATTTTTTTTTACATTTTAAGTATTACTATCCCTTTAAAGCACAGATCCCACTGTTTACAAAGCAAAAGATGTGTGATAAGCTCCTACCAAGTATGAATTACACTTAGCACTGAAATGCCAGGCAAATTCCTACTTTGAAAGAAGTATATTTCAGCCTTTAGCTGTCTTCCTCATTAAGGTACAGCTGTATCTCTATAGACACAAGTTAGTAAGGCCCCACGCCTGGGATACCCTTCCAATTTTTGAGACTAAAAAACAAAATGGTTGTGATAAACGTACTCTGTTAAAGAAATATACTTAGTAGTCAATTCTTGGGGATGGTGCTCAGGTGGCCAGGTATAAGTTTCCCCCAATTTACATGTTTCAACCCTTTTATTATCTTCCTCTGTTTTCATATTCTAACACTCACTTTTCTCCTCTTTAATTTTCACGCTCACCCAATTCTTCTTCCCTACTTGCTTAAAAATTTAAAAGGACAAAAATCCACATGTGTAGGATCATAGACAATTGTTCCTTTTGTGCATCGGGTTGTATGCATCTTTATGCAATTATTTTTCTCCTGTTTTCGGAGGCAAGAAGAAATCTGGTAGGTGGAGAGTATTGTAAAGGATAGAACTGTGTACATGAAATACAGGTAGACTCAATCAGAGGAAGTTTAAAAAGTTAAACAAAGAAAGGCTAAACAGGAATATCTATGCACGAATATATCTTGTAATTGGCCCCCAGGCTATCGACATACTTGTTTAGTGAGCACACAGACTTTTGCATATATAGACCATGGGTGAAGAAGCATTCACATGTAGATAGCACACAAAGCCTGGGTGCAACCAGAAGATAGTACTTTCAGGGATTAAGGAGCAGTCACAGGACTACTAGAATTTATTGATCCATGTATTTGCCAAAACTTAAGCCATTTTCAAGACTTATTGATAATGGCCTAAGCTCTGGAAGAAATATTACCAATTAATTCTTGCACTTTGTTCACCAACCTGAAAGTACTGTGGCCCTTCCTTAATCTCAGTAAGTACACACACACACACATACACACACACATATGACAGATAGTATATTATACACACATATATATATATATATATATATATATATATATATATATACATACATACACACAGGGCTCAAAATTTCCACTCGCCTCCTCGCGTTTGGCGAGGAGAAATTGAATGAGGGGTGGAACTTGAAGCCCTGTATGAATGGCCCCTTTCCCTGCAATCCCGCACTTCTGGTGTCCTCCCTGCACTCTCTACAATACCCAGACAGTGCCCTACTTTGCTTTCTGTCTGTGGGCTCTTCTGCGGCCACTGGTTTAAGTATTAAAAGCTATGACTGGCTATAACAGTACAGCCAATTGCAGCATATGGTGCAGATGGGTGAGCGGGCATATGCTGTCCGGTCAGTTTGTGAAGGGGGGGCCATGGGAAGACTGCAGGAATATGAATGACTTGAAGACATTGCTGCCAGGGCCCACCAACATTGTGCTCATTGATGTAGGCCCACAAACCTAACTGACAGACTGCTCCGATCTGCATTGATACACCACGCTCCCTGTTACATTGCAATACGAGCTCATGGTAGAGAGAGAGAGGCAATAAGAGCTCACAGCCACAGATGAGAGACAGGCAGTAAGACAGCTCTGTACTGATAGACTGCTCCAATCTGCACCCCTCTATAGATGGCTCTCAAGCAGATCTCTCTCCCCTGCTGTAGAGAGAGATCTGCTTGACAGATGGGTGCAGTTAGTACAGAGCAGTCTCATCGCCTGTCTCTCTTCTGTGACTGTGAGCTTTTCCTGTCCTCTCTTCATGCAGTGCGAGGTGTTACTTTTCAGGTACATTTTTTAGGCACTTTTGTTTGGCTAGTATCTGTGTAGCGTGCTGTATCATATTATAAATAAATTACTGTAGCAATGTATTATCTTATATGTGTAAAAGACATAGGTGAAGCCTTTCTGTTAAGGGCAAACAAACTAGCAAGCCAGAAAGGCAATACAAGTGGATTCAGCAACATTACTTGCAAAATTAGAAGAATAGATGTTGAAAAAATGACTTGCCAAATGATTTGCCAAAAAAATGGTTTTATTAATAATTAAACATTATTTCTTTTCATAATGAGTTGCACAGAAGATGTTTATTCATTTCCATAAGTGGGTATATTCCAGTTTATTTAACTCCTAGAATACTAGAGGTTGAAATGCATTGTACACGCTTCTGATACCCAAGACTTTAAACTTTCATTTGTCTTCATTTAACACCGATAATTCTGGTGTAAGATTTATGGGGTGCCTTTTGTCGGCCTTATATTTCTCCATCATTTGCAAACCCTTTAAGGACTAGAGAGGTGTACAACAAATTGCTTATCAACGCACTACACATCCCTCTAGTTCTTAAAGGTTTAAACAAAATAACTGAAATTATATTTTTATATATATTTGTTTATCTCACAAAATAGCTTTTATTGTATGAAATAATATCTATTGTTGCACAGAATAGATTTTGTGGCAATCACATTCTTTTGTCAAATAGGATTATTTCTAAACTTCAGTCATTAATGCCGTTATGAACAATATTTGGTAACTAAATGACCTCTTGTTATTTGTCATAACACACAAGGCTCTTTAAACAGATGGGGAGCAAATTCAGAAGTGAGAGCAATCTGAATGTGATGGAAATCCATGTCTGTGTACAGAAGTCTCAAGTGTGCTGGTTCTGATAGCCAGAGTGTCTTGTCAGTGCTGTCACATGATCTGATCAGTACTTGTCTCTTCTTTTGAGTGTCTACACTTCTTTCCACCATCTGTATTTTAATGCGGGGGCATACCTGGCATTCACCAGGGGTATTCAGTCTCAGAGGGTCTCACCTTGAGTTCTAAATATGAGGTATTTCAGTGAAAAGAACCATTCCAATCTTGCAGTCAGATGATCAGGGAGCAGTGAGGCTTTTCTGAGTGTACAACACACTTTATGTTTCTGCCGTTCCCACAAAAGAGAAATGCTACAACTGAAATTTAAAGGACTCTACATTTTGGGGCCTCCATTCACAATTTTACCAGGGGTTTGTGGATTTTTAAAACTGCACTCATGCACACCATAAAGACCTTAACAACCCCTTAACGACCCATGACATACTATGACCATCATGGAATTCCGGGTTCCCCCCATGGCTGCACACTGTTTGGGGAGTCCGGAAGTGGATGGAGCAAAAAAAAAAAAAAAAATGCTCCGTGGTCCTTAACTGACTGTGCCGATCGGTCGGTCGTTAAGGGGTTAAGCATGTGTACAAGTATGCATAAGGAATCTTCCCAGTAGCATCCATAGCTCAGTGTATAATAGGGTCAATTGATTTTCTAAAGGGGTATGTGGAAATACTTTATCAAAGCAGAGGACAACTTTTACTCTTTCATTTAATGAGAGATCAGGTACAATGATATTTCACTCAAAAGTTGTGGTAACTGAAATTGATGGAAATGACTCAAAAAAGTTCTTATGTCATGGTCTGTCAATTCTCTGATGTAATACAGTGATTTTTGAATTCAAATCCTCCCTCCAAGTCAAAGGCAAAAGCAGTCTTAAGTGGGGGTAATTTATCTAAAGTCATATTTCTTTTAATCTTCTTTTGTTGCCCATGCGAAAAGGGTCAAAGTAATTATTTGCAGGAAGCTATATGAAACAGAACAAATTATTTTCTAAAAGGTACCAGGTTGCTTCATTTTGGCTGTCAAAATGTGTTACTTCCCAATTTGTGTATTTGTTCAACACATTGCATTATCACATACTAGTTGAACAGCCCGTTACATGGGCCACAGTGCCACTGCCACCCGGTCGCGGGGCAGTCACGTGCAGTAGAGACTGCCCGTGCCACGGCTGATACAGAGCTGGACGCTCCATTGGAGCTCCCAGCTCTGTATCAGCTGTGGCACGGGCAGTCTCAACTGAGCATGACTGCAGCAAGCGCAGCAGTGTCTACTGCACATGTCGCGGCGTTACACACGATTTAGCGAATTATTATATAGGATGTGTGTCTGTGTGTGGGTGTATACCAACAATCTATTACTGCACTGGCATATGCCTTGCTGGTCTCAGTTTTGATAACTATACTAGTCATTGTAAAGGAAACCCCATTTTCAATTCTTAAATAATAAAGGGGAACTAATTTAAATACTGTAGACACTGAAGGGGAGTACTAATATGATTCTGAGCCAGATTAGGAGCTGGACATGATTTACTAGTGCTTCTTCTATCTGTTGCCTATATACTAAACCAGGGCTCAAAATTGGAAATTGAAGCCCTGCAATATTAGGGGTCCACATCTCCCAAGTGTCCCTCTTTAGGAGATATTAGGGGTCCATACCTCCCAAGTGTCCCTCTTTAGGAGATATTAGGGTTCCATACCTCCCAAGTGTCCCTCTTTAGGAGATATTAGGGTTCCATACCTCACAAGTCTCCCTCTTTAGGAGATATTAGGGGTCCATAAAGGTGGGGATATGGGTGAGGTGAAAGGTTGGATATGGGTGGGGCTAGGCATGAAAACTGGTGGCGAGTAAATTTTCAGGCCTGGCTATTAGCTCAGGACTTTAAATTTTGAGCCCTGTATATGTGTATATATATATATATATATATATATATATATATATATATATATATATATATATATATATATATCCAGTATGCTTATTTGTTATTATAAATTCCTCTTCCTTACATAACAGAACTTTGCTTATGCCTGGAAACCATCTTATACGGATGTGTGGGACTGTTCACTATGGGAAGTAAACTTAAGAAAACAGGGCATTCTACCTCCTGTGCATATGCCCCTAAGGTGGTCTATTTCCATTTTCTTTCCAGAGAACAGAGGTAAGTTAGTGTATGTGCACATGCATGACAGAGGCATAGGAATGTAGGGAAATCTGCACAAGAATGGTGAAACAGTGGGGAACTACAGAGCAGGAGATGTTTTGTCCATTTAACCCTTTGAGTGCTTTGCAATGCATTGCATACCCCTCAGGCACCCAAAGGTTTAAATCAACTTCTTGGATGCAAGGGACTTGTTAAATGCATTGTGAAGCAATGTGAAGATGTCTCTAGTATTCAGAAGGTTATCAACTTGAAATCCTTTCTAGAACCTTAGTGACACTGATGTACAAATATGAACTGAAGCGTTGGGGCCTGAGAGAGTCTACCCCAGTCTTGGAGTGGTCAATTTCAGACCCCATTTTTACTTACAGCGCTCCTGGAGGGGTGCTGTAAGTAAAATGTATGCGACGTGTTTTGATAGTCACCGGTCTCTATGACCAAAAAATGTGTGATGGTTATAGCAAGTCACGTGGTCGTTAAGCGGGTAAGTGGATCTTTTAACCACTGAAAGCTAGAAAGGTCTCAAACAGCATTTCTTCAAAATACATCAGAAACCTCTTTGCATTATATGCTTAAAAGCCCCATTTAAAGCAGAGGAGGTTTTTATTTGTTTCCTATAGTGCAGTTGGTTTGCCTCAGAATCACTCCATTTTGTATTAATGACCCCATTCAGTTTTTGAACTGTTGTTAATGTCTCGACAAAGTATCAATTTTTTAACATTGACAACTGACTGCTCTTTATGCAGCTGGACAAAAGATGTGATACAACACCTTATTTTTCAAAGTTTGTCAACACATATGAACACATCTGATACACTAGAAATTGTCACAGTGTGACTGCGGCGGGTGCTTGAGTCGGCCGCATACTTACCTTAGGCGGCTCTACCCCACGCGGCTCAGCCGTGTTCTGCCTGTCAGGCGGCTCAGCTGCAGTCTTCCTTCCTCGCGGCTCCAGGCGCTGCTGTGTGTTCGATGGCCCGGCCGCAGCTGGGTGACGTCATTTTCAGGTGCACGTCCAAAGGCATGGACGTGTGCACCATTTAAAGGAGACCTACCCATTTGGTGCTCCTCCTTCCCTGCGGACAAGCCTTTATAAGCTGCCTGGACATAGGACTCATTCACCCTTTCATTGGTGTCCAGTGCAGTTCATTTGCTTGCGTTCTCTGTGTGTTACCTGGTTTTGTCTGACTACACATTCTGGTGCTGACCTGTGGCTCTGTCTGACTACCCATTCTGCGTATGACCTTGGCTTAGTTGGACAACATATCTGGTGTGGACCTGTGGCTCTGGCTGACTACCTACTCCGTGTATGACCTCTGGCTTGTCTGACTATCCGTTCCGGTTCTAACCTGTGGCTCTGACTGACTACCCACTCCGTGCATGACCTTGGCTTAGTCTGACAAGCAATCTGGTGTGGACCTGCGGCTCTGGCTGACTACCCATTGCATTTT
Organism: Rhinophrynus dorsalis; assembly: GCA_037306005.1. Lineage (NCBI taxonomy): Eukaryota > Metazoa > Chordata > Amphibia > Anura > Rhinophrynidae > Rhinophrynus > Rhinophrynus dorsalis. The sequence continues at coordinate 237,141,967 of CM074722.1, read as the reverse complement.
GACCTTTGACTCATCTGACCACCCATTCTGGTGCTGACCTGTGGCTCTGTCTGTCTACTCCTTCGTGTGGTCTTTAGTAGAGTCAGATAACCAATCTGGTGCAGACCTATGGCTCTGGTAGACTCTAGCTTTACTGACTGCAGGCATGAGTCAGTAGTCTCCTTGTTGCCATCCATTGGAGTGATGCCCTCTCCAGTACTGACGGCAGGCGTGAGTCAGTCTCCTTCTGTATTATCCTTGGAGAGATCATTTTGATTCTATGTGGGGCCTACCTGACTTTGAGCCTATCAGCGGCTTCGGCCTAGTCTCTGCAGATTGGGAACTTAGAGGCGGCCTCCTATTTCTGATAGAGGCTTGGCTTCCTTGTCTACTCGCTGCTCCTTCTTCTGACTTGCTCTGATATTTTCTGTTTATTACCACTTTTAATAAATGTTATTACCGTACCGTCTGACTCCTGTTTTGCTTACTAACCGTGACAGAAATAAGGCATGCAATCAATATTTTGCAGAAGGATTTCAACAAAAAGTAAGATCATGACATGAAGAGATGGATGGAGTGAATATTTTACAGAATATTCTACAGCATGAATAGACTACCCCTGATGAAAAAAATCCAAGTTGTGATCACCAAAGAATTAACATACACAGTATGGACATGTTTTATTGAAGGGCGAATGGCTAAATGCATTGGGAATATGCTAGCTTTCCTCTGTTACTAGCTATTCACACAATGTAAATTTGTCACAGGTAGCAGATTAATGTAGGTTACCGGGGTCATGTTCTCACCAGGTTTATGAAGCACTAAAAAGTCAAAGTTCTATCTAAAGGTGGAAGCCTGATAATCTATTGCAGTTGTTGGACTAAAATGTTCATCATCCACAGCAAATGTCTGGTGGAAGATTATGGGAGCTGTAGTCAAACAGACAGAGGGCGTCAGGCTGCCTGCTCCTGATCAAGGCTCTGTGAAGGGTTGTTTGCCAGCTTTATAGTAAAAACAACTTAATTGGCCTGTGTCTGGCAGTGGCTGGATTTGTATACTTATCAGTGTGTCATAGGGATGGATGAAACGTTTTGACTCAAGAGAGAAACGTGCATACAAACAGCATTTCACAGGAATTCCTGCCAAGTGTTGTTTTCCCATTTAACTGCATATTCATTGTATTGAAATCAATGATAATAATGTAACACCTCCACACACACACGCGCACTTGCACATACACACAACCGTGTCACCCATACCACCATGCAGTTTATTAGATGTTGTCAGTCTGTGCTTGGAAGACTGTGAGAGAGAGGGAGAGAGAGAGTGAAAGAGAGAGTGAGACAGAGCTGCTGAAATGTTTATGCTAGCAAGGGTTAGACATACAAGCAGAGAGAGCTGGAGTTGCTTGAGAGGAGTTTTGGTGGTAGCCACTACCAGTTGTTCTCAGGTGGGGGTGAGAAAGTAGAGGTAAAGAAAAAAAACTTTTTGACTGAAAAGTGACAGTGATAGTCAGACAGTGACTCAACTAAGACTGAGTGAGCCACAAATACTATGCATACAGACTTACTACACACATTCAAGAGAAACTGACATGTACAACTTGACATACCAAGTGTATTTACACACACTAACTCATACATCCATATAAAGAGGTGTGGTGGTACTCCTGTACTAAACCAATAGTGAACTAAATACTGTACTGAACTAATAATTTATACTGCTGTCAAGTTGGGAAAGAAAGAGAAAGCTACAGCTGAAATGTGAACACTAGTTATGTGTAGAAGCAAATAGGCAAATAGGGGGGTGACCCTGCTTATGGTTACAGAGTGAAAATGTGTGTGTGTGTGTGGTTTGTAGACAATGACAGTCAGGGACAGTTACAAAAAACAAAACCAAACCAAAAAACCCTTTTGACTGATCAGTGTCAGTGATATGTACGTAGGAGATCCTTTACCTAAGCTGTGACTGAGTAAAGGCTGAGATATACATCAAACATTCATGTTTACCGTCGTTGATCCAAAAGAAGGTAAAAAAAACCCTCAATGCAGCTATTTAAAATTCTGCTTTGAATGAGGGGGAAAAATTCCTTCTTGATTCCAAATGGAAATCAGATTTCTCCTTGGATAAACAAGCACTAAATAAATATTAATCCCAATACTAACATACATAGCCCTCTATTTTCTGCTCTTTTAAAAAAGTATCCAGGCCCTTTTTAGAGGTATCTAATATATTGAATAGAACCACCTCCTCAGGCAGTGAATTCCATACTTTTATTGTGCTTACTGTAAAGAATCCCTTCCGCTGTTGTAGACGAAATCTCCTTTCCTCAAGTCTAAGCGGGTGACCCCTTGTCCTTTGTACTGTTCTGTTAATGAACAGGTCTTTGGAGAACCCTTTGTATGGGCCCTGAACATATTTATATAATGTTATCATATACCCTCTAAGACGCTGTTTCTCTAGTATGTACAAGTTTAACTTTTTTTAGCCTTTCTTCATAACTAAAACTTTTCATTCCCCTTACTAGTTTTGTAGCCCTCCTCTGCACTTTATCTAGTTCCATAATGCCCTTTTTCAGAAAAGGCACCCAGAATTGAACAGCATATTCAAGGTGGGGGAACTTACCATGGACCTGTAAAGAGGCAGAATAATATCTTCCTCACGTGAGTCAATACCCCTTTTAATACATTGGCCTTTGCAACTGCCAGCTGGCACTGAACGCTACTGCCAAGTCTATTGTCTAACATTACCTCCACATCCTTTTCATTAGTAGATTTCCCCAAAGAAACACCATTTAAACTATATATTGCATTTTATTATTATACTCAAAATGCATAACTTTACACTTGTCTATATTGAATCTCATATGCCATTTGCCTGCCCACTTACCCAGTTTGTCCAAATCCTCTTGTAATGAGGAAGATACTAGCAGTGTAATTATGTTTTAGTCCAAAACAATGAACCACATGAGTATTGACAAACAAATATTGTGTGAAGGCAGTACTCCTGGAAATGCTGAGTTTCCCACTAGCAAGAATGCGGTCAGAGCAGATTATTAACTGATTATATAGTTAATGACAGTAGTACACTTCTAGTCAGTAGCAGTTTTGGTAAACTTACATTTTTAAACATGAACCAGTGTTTAATTCCATATAAGTATCATGTAGCGAAAGTGTGTGTGTGGGGGGGAACACGCAGCAGAGAAGCACATGTAGTAATAGCAGCACTGAGGAGGAGGAGGATGAATTTGCATAGTTACCAACATCTGCGACAGCTAGGACCAGAGCTGTGAGCAATGATGAATAACTGTTAAATAATAATGCAACATCACACTGAATTATACATGATAGCTGCAGACAATTTGCCTAGCATTCCTTCTATTTTCATCATGATCATATACTCACCAATCACCACACCACCACTATCTACTTCCACCAGGTTAAATTAAACATTTCCTTTTTTATTACCTTTATTCTGTTAGGTGATATTCATTATAATTTAATGTCATTCATCACAGTGTATGTTTACTATATTTTTAAAATGACACTATCAAGAGTAATAGAGTATTTTGATTCAGAGTAGAGATATAGTATAAAGAATACTCTTCAGTATTTATTCACACACACATACAATCTTCAACAATATATTAAGCTTTATTTTGGATGAGTGACTGGGAGATCCTTCTACTTTATTATTTTAAATGCCCATATTTGTTTGTCCATTTTAAAGTGACACTATCCTATAATATAAAAGGCCAGATGTATGTTTGCAGTCATGCACAGTAGAGACTGCCCGAACATAGGCCAACCGCAGTAGTGACTGCCCGAACGCTGGCTAGATTGTCTGATGCAGTCATGCGCAGTAGACACTTCCCCAATGCACAGAATGCTGGGAGGGCCCGTGAACACGGGCTTTTACACTAGTCAAAAATTGATTTATGTATTTTGAGAGAGTGAGAGAGAGAGAAATACAGATTAGCAGTCATGGCATTCACATCAGGTTTGACTTTCGACAAATTATTTACTGGCCTACAGCAGCATGTTGGTGGAAGGTGGACAGATAAACTGAAGGTGTACTGGTAGTACAGTAATATCTTACTTCGGTAAGCTTTGCCATTATTATTTTTTAAACAAGCTTACAGGATAACTACAATAGAAACATTCAGTTTAATTTAAAATAGCAAAAAAGTTTGAGCTGAACTAACTGCTGAATAACCATGTTGTTGCAGTTGTTTTACCCAGCAGGAAAAGAATGGCAATGTATTTTTTTCCTATTAAAAAGTTTACTGCTTTAACCCTCCAAGGACCAGAGGGGTATGCCGGGCATTGCAAAGCGAAATGTTTCACAGTCTTCTGGTCCTTAAAAGGTTAAAGGATGCAGATGGCAGTAAATAAGTAACTATACTATTTCAGAAGAGATGTTAGTTTCTAAACCACAAAAATCTACACTTTGCATTGAATTATACTTTTTTTTTTTATTTGTTCCCTACAGTGCAAAAGGCCCAATGTGTTTTTGTGTACTGTAGCAAATGTTTTGTATTAAACATTTTCTTGCATGTTTACTGTACCTTCCAGATTCACTGCCAATGGCTTATACTGTGTATCCAGCACTACTAGTGAACATGTGGCATCAAAACCGAGCCCACGAATACGTCTGATATCTACAGCTTGCACCACTTTCTGTGAAGTTTAAAAAAAATAGGAATTTTATTTATATGTGCACTTAAAAATGGATATGTTCACATTGGCTGATCATATACTTTTACACTGGCTGATCATATACTTTTACTCTGGCTGATCATATACTTTTACACTGTAACTATCTTATACATAGTGCTTCCCAAAATCACACATAGAGCCCCTCAAAACAATGAAGTGGATTTTTCCAATAATCTTAACAAAATCAAAGAGTGAGAACTGAAACAATTGTGGGGCAAACCAACTGCATCAAAAAGGGGGCATATAAAAACTCAAGCTGATTTAATGGGAGCTTTTAATCTCTTGAATGTTAGAAAGGTCTCCTACACATTGCTTTGCAATGCAATGGAGACCACTTTAGTTTTCAAAGTGTTTAACCATTTGAGTGCCAGAGGGGTACTGAATTGCAATGCATTCCGTACCGCTCTGGCACCCAAAGGGTTAAGATTCTCGTTTAAATCAATAGGGGTTTGAAGGATCAGTATTTGTTTGCTGTGGTGCTCCTCTTTAGTCCCATTTAATTCAATGGGAACATTGGGAATTTGTATTTGACCTCTAGTGTAGTTGGTTTGCTCCAGTTCCTCTTGGTACATTAGCCGCTCAGATTCACGAATGCTCTTGTTTGTGCATTTTTTTTCTTTGCAATGCATTCCATACCCCTCTGGCACTCAAAGGGTTAAAATGACAGTAGTGTGTTGCGAAATGTTGATAAACTGGCACACACAATATACATGTATAGCTGGACTACTGAAATACTTTGTATGATGGGGAATTTAGTAAACTGAAATGTAACCCCTTGAGTGCAAGAGGGGTACACAATGCATTGCAGAGCAATGCGTTGCACAACCCTCTGACACTCAAGGGGTTAAAACAGGAAATGAATAAGGCTGTGATAGGCAAGCAGATTTACACAAAGCATCACACATGTGGCCTTTAAGTCCCCTGAATGTCTGCACATTATGGTATGAAATTATAAACAGGGGCTGAAAATGCAGTTGATTGAAGACACCTCTAGCACCAAGCAGTTAAAAAGGGATCATTGTGGTGATACTATAAGTATTCTTTGAGGCAATAGAAAGCATATGAAAGTAGGGAATTTGCGATAAAGAAGAGTTAATTATCTATTGTTCCTATTGCAATAAAGAACACACTTGGGGCTGCAGAAGAAGCTTCTGAGGTCCACACATGGCACAAGTACCACCTATCATTCCTGCAGGGGAACACCCTACGTACAGCAAAATATCAAAGTAATGACAGTCATGAGCTGGTGATCTGGAAAGTAAAAGCCAGGAGACAGAATGGGGCCCTAGGAGGACACAGTCTGGAAGCTGAGCATGAGCATTGTACTATAGATGATACAGACAAGAATGCGAGGTTACAGTGGGATTTCAAGAACTGGATACACTACGCCACACATTCTGTTTGAAGACATCAACTTTGAGACTCATTAATGGCTCAGTAAATGAATCCTGTGTGGTCTTGGTACAAAGCAGCTGTTGACAGTAAAATATGTGCTTGTAAGGGTTTGCAAAGCAGTAAAGGTTAAACTCCTTGAATGTTAGAAATGCCCCCGATGCTTTGCAAAACAATGCACTAGAAACACCTCTAACATCCTAGCATTTCCAGAGAGGGTTTAGAAAAAAATAATATAAATGCACAATAACAATATCTAACATTTTTATAATGCTGCATTAAAAAAAGCTATATGTGTACAGACTAATGTGTGGGCAACTTGTCACCCTTCTAGCCGATGTTAGACTACAATTCCCATCATGCTCATGCAGCCATGGTACTTGCAGTCAAAGAGCAACTGGAGAGCTGAAGATCGACCCCTCTCCCCCTCTCATAGACAAAAATGTAACAGAAATTATTTCACATAACTGGGGTACAGGAGCTTTGTCCCTATCAGATCCAAACTAGTTAAAGGGAAGTCCAAGTCAACTATAAACCCCTTTTAATTTTCCCTTGGATAATAAGCCCTAGTCCAGGTGTAGTCAACTCAAGGACCTCAAGCTATTGAGGACTACAACTCCCCAAACAGATAATTGTTGCTTGGGGATGATGGGAGCTGCTCTGCTCTAATCTATACATTGCCTGATAATTATTAATAACCCTGATGATAAACACAAAACCAACAGCAACTGTTCTGCATTCACCTGCAAACTACTTTCTAAGCTTGAGAAACACATTAGCAGATCAATCTGAATACCAATGTTAGTACTGTAGTAATCCCTAAATCTGCACAATTTCATGCATAAAGCTAAAAGGGATATATTTATGCATAATTCTTATAGAAGGAAAATGAATGGCTAATAATAATAATAATAATAATAACTCTCCGCTTATCTAACTGTGGCCAGAAAAATTCTAATAGCTCCTATAAATGTAATCTTTTCTTCAAGAGACAACATCTTCAAATCAGTACTGGATGTCACATGCATGGAGACGGTTTCTTTTTAACCCTTTTAGTGCTGGAAAGGTATCCAATGCATTGTGGTACAATGCATTGAATACCTCACCAGCCAGGCACGTGCACACATAGAGACCACGTGCACCTGCCATTTTTGTCCAAAGTGCCCTTGTGCCCTTTTAACAAAAAAAAAAAAGTTGCCTCGCCGACCGCACTAACACCCCCACTGCCCAGTCACGTCTGTGCCTCCTTCAGGACAGACCTGTAGATGCTGTGCTCCCTCGTCAGCTCTTTAGTATTACATAATCTCCCAGCGCTCTGCATGAAGAGAAGCTACAGGTCTGTGCCAAAGGAAGCACATACAGACCTCTCCTGCCACTTGACCACCAGGGAAGAGGTAGGAAACGGACACTGGGGGCAATGTGGAAATGATGGGGCAATATGGATCTGATGGGGGGCAAAATGGAGATGATGGCAATGTAGAGATGATGGGGCAATCTATGTGAGGGTAAGTTGGAGCTGATGGCAATATGGAGCTGATGGGGGGCAATATGGAGATGAAGGGGCAATGTGAGGGTAAGTTGGAGCTGATGGGGGCAATATGGAGATGATGGGGGCAATATGGAGCTGACAGGGGACAATGTAAGGGCAATATGGAGATGATGGGGGCAATGTGAGGGCAATATGGAGCTGATGGGGGGCAATGTGGAGATTAGGAGTATTGTGGAGGTGTCCAGTGGAGATGGCTGAAGGGGGGGGCACTTCAGATTTCTGTGCCTACAGGCTCCTGAGATGTAAATTATTTACTTTTTTAAATATATATTTTGAATAAATAATTATGAGAAGTGCCCTTTTTTTCATTTGAGCCCATGCCCCCCAAAATGTCTGTGCACATCCCTTTCACCCGCACTCAAAAGGTTAAACTGAAGCAGGCAAAGGTTGGTAGAAGGAGGGAAAGAGGGCAAGTTGGGATCAATATGGGAGCAGAAATATAATTGAGGTGGGATGGCAGAGGAGGAGAGAGAGATCAAGGGGAACAGAAATCAGCATTTAAAGGGATAGTAATGTTTCACAAAAACAACAGCTCCAATTAATTTTCATAGTATTTGAGCCATAGAGAATGTTATTTCAATACTGCCTGGGTTGTAGTTCAAGAATAATTGAATGATAAAACTATCCCCCTCCCACCCCTTTTACCTAGTGTAAGCCGCCTCCCCTCGGATATGGAATCTGGTCAACTGACCGAACAGCTCTCAGCAAGGGACAATCTTCTTACTGTGAGAACAATGGAAGCCCTACCCCCATTGACAAATTTTTCAGGTTTTTACCTTATGCTAATTGAAGACTGTCCCTCTCTGTGATCCATCTGGATACCACCCTTCTGTTCTGAGATGAATAGTGTTACATCAGTAAAAGGGGCAGGATACTTTATCATTTAACAACTCTTGAACTACAACTCTGACAGTACTGAAATAACACTCTCCATGGCCCAAGTACTATGAGGTTAATTGGAGCTGATTTTATTTTGAAACATTACTTTCCCTTTAATTATTTATGTTTTGTGGGTAGAGAGAGTGAGTGAATGGGGAGATCAGGAGTGTGCATTTATTTACACCTGCATATTATACTCAGGTGCATATTCTACCAAAGAATTTACAGTAATATTTATCACAAACAAATTATTATTAACCCTTTGCGTGCCAGAGGGGCACACAATGCATTGGAAAGCAATGCCTTTCATACCCCTCTGGCACTCAAAGAGTTAATGCCTTGGATGTTAGTGATGTCGGCAGCACTTTGCTTTGCTATGCATTAGAGAGGTTTCTAGCATCTAATGGAAAACCAATAATATTATGAAATTAAATGTTAATACATTTTAATTAATATTTTAGCCACTCATCTAACCCAATATATGGCAAGTTCTAAAGAGCTACATAAGGTCTGTACCACAAGCCTCTTATCACTCCTGCCTCTGGATAAAGCGATCAATTTGATAGTTTCATATTCACAAATCATACTATTCATATATAGTTTAATTTTAAATGGAATGGTAAGAATCGCATAAACCTTAGAAACTCAACAGAATGATTAAAGTGATAGTAATGTTTCACAAAAAAGCAGCTCCGATTAGTCTTCATAGTATTTGGGCCATGGAGAGTTTTATTTCAGTACTATCAGAGTTGAATGATAAAGTATCCCCCTCCATCCCCTTTTACCTAGTGTAAGCAGCCTTTCCTCAATGTGGATTCTGGTCTCTTGACTGGACAGCTCACAGCAAGAAACAATCATCTTACTGTGAATATAATGAAAACCTTGCCCCCTTGACAGGTTCCTCAGATTCTTCCTTATGTTCACTGAAGATTGTTCCTCTCTGTGATCCATCCAGACAGCCTTGCTGTTCTGAGGTGAGCAGTGTTACATCAGTAAAAGGGGTAGGAGGGGGATACTTTATCATTCAATTACTCATGAACTACAACACAGATGGTATTGAAATAACGCTCTCCGTGGAGCAAATACTATGAAGTCCAGAGCTGCTTTTTTGTGAAACATTATATCCATTTCACTTATCACTTGTAATGAGGCACACACACATATGAACTTAAAAAACAAAATTAAAGAGCTTTAGTCCTGTTATAAAAAATATGTTCAAAGTAAAACATTACAAAATCAGGGGCTAAAAGGCAATACAGAAATATCAGGCCCGGCTAGCTCAAAATTCTTGGGTGAAGTGGCACCAGCCATATGGGACTGCTTCTCACTGTCCCTAAGGGGATTGACAATCTACTGCAGCTAGATTCTAATCAAAAGCCAAGGTCCTCATGCAGACAGTAACAATTTTAGAGAAAAACGACTGGACTTTAGTTATAATACAAATCCCCATAGATTTACATGGAACTTTTAACCTATAGGATGTTAGAGGTCTCCAGCACATTGATTTGCAATGCCTTGGAGACCTCTATCATTCAGGGGGATTAAAGCTCATTTAAATAACTGAGAATTAAGGGAAGTTGTATTTGTCCACTATGGTGCAGTTGGCTTACTCCAGCATTGCTACTCTTGCTTTCTGTGTGAGGCACCAAGACCTAGATCGCATTGCAGTTTTATCTAATGGAAATATATGGAGAAAGATGTAGCTAAAGCCCTGATAAAGTTATCAGCTGCAATATAATCCAGGCCCAAGTTTGCTGCAGACCTCAGATCCCCTGAGCCCAATCTGCATATCAGAGGTGTGGAGTATGTTGGCACTCTATAATTAAATACCTAATAATAATACATAGCCCCTTAAAACATTAATAATGAACTTTACAAAACTGAATTGCCAGCCAACAGCTGTAACTTTAGTCCAGGTAGGTGGCCACACCACATCCAAATGTGTTCTTCCAGTTTGCCTTCCAGGAACCATGTCCTGAAAGATACTCTGCTTTAATGAATTACATGATTACACGCTGCTACTTTCTTAGAGACCAGGTCCCTTCCATGCACCCTGTAGGTTCCCCCAACTCCATCCCTATGTATCCCACCTAATCCACTACTAAATAGCTTTCTAATCCTCTCCATGATGCATCCTTACTGGCACTATTGATGTACAACCTAAACTGGTTAGAACTTTGTTCATTGCTTGAACTTTCTTTCCCACACAACCTGTTCTTAGCAGCAGGGATCCAGGACAGATACTGCCTGTAAATTTCAAGTTTGTAGATAGAAAACAGACTGCTCTGACTCGAAAGGACGACAAAGGATTCCAGGTGTATTGGGCGGACTTAATCAGGACGCATATGAAGAGGGCTAAAGTATTAATATTTTTTTCTGTTACATGTATTTATCAATTCACAGTTATTTCAAATTGCTGTTCTGCTTTAATGACCTTGACTCCAGGCTTCCTTAGCCAGTTATTACATTGGTCTATCCTATGCCTAGAACCTACCTATTCTATATTGCTGTGATATGGTCAACAGCACACATGAACCCTCTATTTAAAACCATCCTTGCTCTTAGGGAGGCTGAGTGAGAATGCCAGCTGCTAACTTTTCAATGCATAGAACGAGAAATTATAGAAAATGGATGCTAACTTAAAACTAAATCCCCAGCCAATCAAACTATATCCTCATCCACCTATCATCTTATTTAGCCTTATACTTGACAGTCCATTTGCTGGTAGCCTTGTCATGCAGTTTTTCTGCCTCTGCCTGTCCGAGAACACCCAAAAATGAATTTATAGCACAAAAACAATATAGTCATACTATCTCAGTCTGATATCAAAACAGATTTTGTAACTAACTACAGCAATATTTCATTCATTTTAAGAAATAAATGTATTTATGTGCCCGGTGAGCTTTGTAGGATAGGGAAGTTCTTTTGTAACTTGAGAGACAGGTTAACTAAAATGGCAAAATAAAAATGGCATGCACATCTCTAAGTGCAGAAGTATTTTTTCACTTTCTACCACCAATATGATGACACACCTCTGTAGAATAGAATGGCCTTGAACTAGAAATGTTTATTAAAAGAATAAGACAAAACCCATAAAGAATTTGCCAGAATTTGCAAAATTTGACAATAGGCTGAATATGCCTCAGGATAATGTTAGTACCGTTGCTCTAGAGATTTCTCTTTCCTTCTGCACTTAAAGGTGTGTGTGCCAATCATCTCTTTGTTTGTTTCTACATGTGCATGGGAGATTCTTGGGAAAGACCATAAAGAACCAGGGAGCAGCACAGAAGAGTGAAAAACGGTTCCTTTTCCCATGCTTCTCTTCTTTTGTGCTGTTAATGGGACCATTGTTCAGAGCTCTATCACGTAATATATATATTGTTGTAAGGTACACAGAAGTTATTATTGTTAACAATCTTTTATAAGAATGCTTGGAGGAGTAGGTTTTTAACTGAAATGGCACCTATCTTCCTTTAGAGTGCCAAACAGCGAGGCTTATGGATTAACAAAAGAGGCTCAATCCTAGTGCAAGCCAAGTGTACCATAGGGGAGAAATAAATGATCCCAGTGATCTAAATGGGGCTTTTAACATCTTGAATGAGAGGTCACCACATGTCTCTAGCACTCAAGCCCTAAAGAAATCAATGAGAATTTTGGTCATTTTTATTTGTCCCCTGTGGTGCAGTTAGTAACATAGTACATTTTAGTAAATTTGGTTGAATAAAGACACAAGTCCATCAAGTTCAACCTTCACCTCATACCCCAGTAACTGAGAATTTTATAGATTTCCTGCTACCAAATAAGTTAGTCTTTATCTGACCTTCCTGATCTGCCTACTAATAAACAGTATAACTCTGTATGTTCCCTTTTGAAAGAAATGTATCTAATCTTCTCTTAAATGTATCCATTTTATCTGCCATAACCACCTACTTGGCCAAGGAATTCCACAATTTAACAGACCTTACTATAAAATAGTTCTTTCACTGGTTTTATCTACCAGATTCCTGTCTGTGGTAATAAAGTTGCAACTATAATGGAATCCAGGCCTAAATTAACTGTAGATCTTAGTTCACCTGAGCCCAGTCTGAAGGCACTCTGTGATCATGCTGGGAGGATGAAACGGACCGCTCCAAGATTGGAGCAGTCAGTTCCAGCCTTTCCTTTGGTGAGCTGGTACATGTGATCACTCACATGTGCCAGTTCAGCGAATGTAATGAATCTGGTCCTAGCGTGTAAAAACACCTGATCCTTAAAGGATTAAATAAGGGATAATAATAATGATGATCTTAATCACTGATAACATCTGCAACTAGCTCTAGGTAAATACATGTGGTAAGGAATGAATAACTTCACCCTAATGTGATTCAGTGATTCTCAGATTCTGACAACAGGAACATTCTCCTAAAGGTGAGATGGCTCAGTTGGTTAATGCACCAGCTATAGAATCTGTTCAATCCACAAGGTTGCAGGTTCTAGTCCTGGCAAGGTCAGCACAGCCTTTCACCCTTCTGAGGCAGATAAAATGAGTCCAGGACATACTTGAAAATGAGAGACAACCTTGTTGTATTAAAGGGGATAGTATTGCTTGAAAATAATTTTCTTTTATATTGTAGCCCTTAAAAAAACATTACAAATGATATAAGTCTTATATCCCAAACATTTATGGTTTGGGAGATATTAGCAAGTAAAATTAAGTAAATTTTCCTTTTCCTGGCTGTTTTAGCCAAGTCTGCCATCTAGTGGACAGATTTGAAATACGGTCCACAGATCAGCGAGCAGCTCTTTAGCAGTGCCGAGATCATGATTTTTAAAAAGAACTACTTCATTGGAAAGGTCTACAAAATGTGCCTGGCTTGCAAGCACACTTTGTAGACCATTCCAATGAAGAAATTATTTTTAAAGATTGTGATCTCGGCACTGCTAAAGAGCCACGGTTGGTCCCAGGACCGGATTCCAAATCTGAAAGCTTGAGCAGTGACATCACTCCAGGGAAAATTTTACTTGCTAATATCTCCCAAACCATAAAGGTTTGGGAGATAAGACTTATATCATTTTTAATGTTTTTGTTTACGGGCTACAATATATAATAAAATTATTTTTAAGAAATACTATCCCTTTAATATCATAAATATATATATATATATATATATATATATATATATATTTTTTTTTTTTTTTTTTTTTTTTTTAAATATTAAGTGTTACTATTCCTTTAATACATTAATTTACTTCAATGTGTGGTATCATATGCTGACAGCTATGTAGACAGTAAATTCAAAATGAATTCATTGTGACAAGATTGATCTCTAGAAAGGAATTACGGTGTTTGACACGGAGTTTAAGGTATGGACAAACAAGGCACAGAAGAACAGAACTCCCTGAAATGTCTGCATTGCCCTCTACTTGCACAAGTGATGCAAAAGGGTGAAATTGCACAGTAGACTGCATAGTACAGAGATGAGAGACAGGCATGTTACAAAACATGTGTTTCCATTCAGCGGTGGATTTCCAATTAGGAAGAGTAGGAAGCTGCCTAGAGTGACACATTTCGAAAGGAGCCTCAGATGAGCTGGATATTAGGCACCCAAATTCTGTACATGTGGTCAGAGAAATCCCAAATGTTCCTGGTTTATAATTAATTATAAATTATTATTAATTAATATTAATTACCAGTTTACATATCCTTTTATTGGTCAGTATTTAACTGCCTAGATGTGATCAAGGTCTCCAATGCATAGCAGCCAAAGAGCCAGAGAGGCACTTGCCAGAGAGGTATGTAATGTATTATGTTAAGTGCTGTCTTTATGCTTGTATGTTATAAACAAAGTGGGTGTTTTCTGTGGGCGGTGGTAGGGGAGTGGGGTTATATGAGGGATGTGCAGGTTGCCTTGATATAGGGTGACCACATGTCCTGGATTGACCAGGACAGTCCTGGATATTAAATGTGTCCCATAGCACAGGCAGCCCCTTCTGGGACAGTACAAAGTCCTGGAATGAAGACTCCAGAGCCCAGAGTTCTAAACACTAGAAGGACAACTGCTCATTGCCTAGTGCCTACTGTGACAGAAAGTGATGTCTCTGCTGGGCTACAAAAATGGTTGAAATACAAGAGAATACATACTAGATTATCCTCATGAGTGACCACAATAATAATAATAATAACAAAAAATATCAGTATCAAAAAAATACATATTTTAATTATACCCAAAAAAGTTGACATGTATATAAAGAAGTAGAGGAGATCCCTAAGCCCACTCACAACAATCTCACTCCCTCCTAACTTCCCAGAATATGGTAAAAACACAACATTGAATTAAAAACAACAAATGTAGCCCCCCAACTAGATGCCGGCATCTATGCCCCAGATAATCAAAAGTAAAAATTCTCTAAAGCATAGAAAAGGGAATAAGGCAACAATCGGATGCTCCAATCAGTCCTAAAGTAAACTGTTCTTTCTAAGTGTAACTTCTTTTGATATCCAGATATGAGTGATATTATTCCATCACATTAGAACATGAGAGGTGATATATGTTGATGTTTCTTTACATATTTGGCATAGCTCCAATTGAAAGGCAAGTTAATATACCCCATATATATTTGAAAGTTATCTCACAGTCTTAACTTGAAGAGCATATCCATGCCACAGTACTTTCACACTGGGATCTATCAGGTGTACAGAGATTCATTTTCAAAAACGGAATGATCTCACCGCTTGCTGATACACCATGCTACTCCATCATCACAGTGATCCTCCATTAACACGTGTGATCAGTATGCTCTGTTCATCATGATTTCCATTCGTGGCTCCTGGATACATCGTTACAAACTGCTCCTCAATCTTGATTAATAGATACAGGGTTACAAAGCAATTTCCTCTTAAAAGAGGTGCGTCTTTTGAGTCTTGCCTCAGCTATTCACTCATTCTCCGATAGCTCATGTATTCATAACACGCATGTCCATTATAGCATCTAAACCCAGCACTGGAACAAACCGTAGATCAGTTAAACTTTTAGTATCCGTCTCCTTCACCTAATCCAACAGGTATTTGGCAGGAACAAAGCACCAACATGTTTCATCCCAAGTAATAGGACTTTTTCAAGATAAATTTGCACAAGCCATTTTCCCCTTTAAATTACCTCTCACTGGGAAATGTTTTACTTTACATCAATCAATTCAAATCTTTACCTAACCTATCAGTGCATCATCACCTATTTAACCCCTCAGTCCTAAGACATCGAATCACTTAGATAAACTAAATAAATCTACTCCGCAGCACCTCTATGCAAAGTTTGGCATTTAAAATAGTCAATAACTATTCAACCATTTTATCAAAACATATATATAGAAGCCTATTCAATATATGTATACACTTTCTTTAAAAAATAAAACAAAATAAGTTTAGGAATCCCACATATTCTCTATAGTATCTTCTCCAACATTTTAAAATATCCCCATATTCGATTAAATCTTCACGTACATTTAATATCAATCTTCACCAAATAGAGATATAAAAATGGGATTCACAAAAACATATTCAGTTTTATTTCCTCATTTAACCCCTGGGGTTCCAAAGCTCCCACATTATAAATCCAGCGGGATTCTTTCTGAAGCAATAACTTGTCTCTATCTCTTCTACGTAGATCTTTCTTTAAAGGGATAGTAATACTTAATTATTACTAATCCCTATATTAAAGACATATTAAAAAGAAATGTATTGCCCCCAGTGTAATCTCTCAAACCTTTATGGTTTGAGAGATAATCGCTCCTAAAGTTGCCCTCTCCCTCCCCCTTCCCCCGAAGTCAGCGTTGTAGCTGACTGAAGGGAAATCCGGTCTTATGATCATCAGGTGGCTCTGCAGCAGAGCCGCGATCACGTTAATAAAAAAAATATTTCACTAAAATGGTCTTCTACGTGTGCTTGGTTTGCAAGCACACGTAGAAGAACATTTCAGTGAAAGATTTCTTTTTTATTAACGAGATCTTGGCTGTGCTGCAGAGCCGTCTGACAGTCGTACGACTGGCTTCCCTGCAGTCAGCTAGAACACTGACTATGGGGAAGAGGGAGGGAGAGGGCAACTTTAGGAGCAATTATCTCTCAAACCATAAAGGTTTGAGAGATTACACTGGGGGCAATACATTTCTTTTTAATATGTCTTTAATATGGGGATTAGTAATAATTAAGTATTACTATCCCTTTAAAGAGGAGATTTGTTGTTTTTAATACAACGTTGTGCTTTTACCATATTCTGGGAAGTTAGGAGGGAGGGATCTCCTCTACTTCTTTATATATGTGTCAACTTTTTTGGGTATAATTAAAATATATATTTTTTGATACTGATATTTTTTGTTGTTATTATTGTGGTCACTGATGAGGAGTTGAGTGCTTGTAGAGAATCTATATATATAAAAGAAGACTTCTGTGTGCCTGGCAAACACACCCAGGGGTGGTATTAAGGAGGAGTTACTGTTCCTATTGGGTGATTCAATCATGCAGGGAGTTGGCCCGCCCCCACTATGCAGCCCGCCCACCACTATCAAAGTCAGAAAAAAACAATATGGCCGCCACTTGCTCCTACACCACAGACAAACACACATGCCCCACTCACACAGCACCAAACAAACACACACAGACCACCACACACACACATGCCCCCACTCACACACACAGCACCACATACACACACAAAGCCAGAAATAAATATGGCTGACACACACACACAGTCACTCACCCTGACTCCCAGTGGCCTCAGCAGGACCTGTAGTGCAGCACCAGGGGAACAAAATGGCACTCAAAGGGTTAAGGTAGGCCCTCTGCTGAATTATTTCTTCACTGTCATCATTTGCCATGCAAGACACAGGACAGACAGCCATCAGGTACACACTTAACCCACTGACTGCCACAGGGTTGTGTATCAAGTTTTACCCCTCAGGGAGTGTGTTCAACCCCCTCACACTGTAAACTTGCATTTCCCTCCCACTTCTCCTCCTTCCCCAGCCTATTACTAACACTTTTCCACATTTCTCTTAAGCCCCACCCCCTACTCACGATTAAGCCCCACCCACTTTAAACCAAAATTGCCCCATTGCTCTCTCCACATCAGCACCACATGAGGGACTCCACAAGTAACAGTTCCCAGGTATAACACACATGCCCCACTCACACAGCACCAAACACCCATACACACACACACAAAGCCAGAAAGAAATATGGCTGACACACAGTCACTCACCCTGACTCCCAGTGGCCTCAGCAGGACCTGTACTACAGCCACTGAGGAACAAAATGGCACTCAAAGGGTTAAGGTAGGTCCTCATTGCTCACTTACTTCTTCACTGTCATCATTTGCCATGCAAGACACAGGACAGACAGCCATCAGATTCACACTTAACCAACTGACTGCCACAGGGTTGTGTATCAAGTTTTACCCCTCAGGGAGTGTGTTCAAACCCCTCACACTGTAAACTTGCATTTTCCTCCCACTTCTCCAGCCTATTACTAACACTTTTCCACATTTTGTTAAGCCCCGCCCCTACTCGCGATTAAGCCCTACCCACTTTTAACCCAGATTGCCCCATTTGTCTCTCCACATCAGCACTATATCAGTCCCCTCTAGGGACTCCACAAGTCAATGTTCCCAGGTATGAACACACTTCCCACTGCTATTTATCTCTAACATGCCTCTCTATACCTTAACCATTTGAGTGCCAGAGGGGTACACAACTCATGCACGCATGTGTTTCTGCTCATATATGTTGTGTGTGTACATCTCTGTTACACATGTGTGTCCATCTCCAGTGTGTCTGTGTGTGTGCGTGTCTTTTGCATGTCTCTGCCGCTCACTGTGTGTATGTGCATACCTCCCAACATTTCACATGGCCAAAGAGGGACACATTAGTTTTAGGTGATATTGTTGGGGCGTGGCTGGTGGGCGGGGCATTCGTAAGAATTTTTAGGTTATTTCATGACCTATTACTGGCTATTTATGTAACTGAATAAATGATTTAGTTCAAGACCAAAGTATTTTATTTGCACAGACTAATGTATAAACACATATACTGACGTTTATTGCTTTATTGCTGTAGAGCAAAGTAATACACACCACACAGTCAGGGCTGGTGCAAGGATTTTTGAACACCCTAGGCAAAACCTACTTTTGCCACCCATTTCGCTCCGCCCCTTGTGTCCCACCCCTTTATACCCTGCCTACTTATACCCCACCTCTTTTCATGATTGTCCTCTCTCTGTCCCCTGGGCCAGTCTGCCCCTGGTCTAGAGATGCCTGTAAGAGATGCCCCCCACCAGCTCCAACTTGCCCCTTATCAGCTCCACTTTGGCCCTATCAGCTGCACTTTGCCCCCCATCAACTCCAACTTGCCCCCATCAGCTCCACTTTGCCCCCATCAACTCCAACTTACCCCCATCAGCTCCACTTTGCCCCCCACCAGCTCCACTATGCCCCCCATCCGCTCCACTATGCCCCCAGCAGCTCCAACTTGCCACCATCAGCTCCACTTTGCCCACCATCCGCTCCAGCTTGCCCCATCACCTCCACTTTGCTCCCCATCCGCTCTAACTTGCCCCCACCAGCTCCACTTTTGCCCCCCCCTTCAGTTCCACTATGCCCCTATCAGCTCCAACTTGCCCCTATCAGCTCCAACTTACCCCCATCGGCTCCACTTTGCCCCCCAGCAGCTCCAACTTGCCACCAACAGCTCCACTTTGCCCCCCATCCGCTCCAACTTGCCCCCATCCGCTCCAACTTGACCCCACCAGCTCCACTTTGCCCCCCTTCAGCTCCACTTTGACCCCCATCCACTCCAACTTGCCCCCATCAGCTCCACTTTGACCTCCATCAGCTCCAACTTGCCCCCAGCAGCTCCACTATGCCCCCAGCAGCTCCACTATGCCCCCAGCAGCTCCACTTTGAGCTCCATCCGCTCCAACTTACCCCCATCAGCTCCAACTTGCCCCCAGCAGCTCCACTATGCCCCCTCAGCTCCAACTTGCCCCCATCATCTCCACTTTGCCCCCCCATCCGCTCCAACTCGGCCCCAGCAGCTCCAGTATGCCCCCTCAGCTCCAACTTGCCCCCCATCACATACCTGTAGCTCCCGCACAGTCTTCTCTTCAGTAATGCAGAGCGCGGCGGGAGATCATGACTCCCAGCGAGCTCTGCATTACTAAAGATCCGACCCAATGAGGGAGCGCTGTAGCAACACAGACCTGATTGTGTTGTGGTTCCCGGTGTGGTGTGTGCAGGCGCAGCTCTTCTCCGCTGCATGCCCGTGCCCCCAGTACGTGTGCGCCCTAGGCCGGCGCTTACCTCGCCTATAGGTGGAGCCGGCCCTGCACACAGTCTGACCTCCTAAAAAGAGGGACAACAGGGTGGGAAAGAGGGACAGAGGGATTTGGCCCTCAAAGTGGGACTGTCCCTCCTAAAGAGGGACACTTGGGATGTATGGTATGTGTCTGCCTGTGTGTTGCATATGAATGTGTTTATCAGTGTGTCTGCATTTCACACACGTGCGTCCAACGGTCATAACATGACGGGCAACGCCGTCCCACATTGCTAGTCTACTATACAACAAAAAAGACAAAATGAGAGAAAAAAGCACCAGTAGTGCGTTATCTTAATAAACCAGTTATTAGTTTACAATATATGGATCCGCTCACATTAGCAATAAGTTGATCCAAAGACTTCTGTCAGTGACCAACAATAAACACTTGCAGGGTACTTTACCTGTCCCTGCTTGGGTTTCACAATCTCAAATTCCGAAATCCAGATGAAGATGATGTATCTTCAATCAACACCATATACAAAATAACAATCTGGTAGCCATAATCTTCCAATATAAAAATATTTATTTAAAAACAAATAAATGCTGAATGGCGAAAAAGGCTCTAGGGAACGCGTTTCGCAGCACCCACGGTTGCTTTATCAACTAATCTGGCCTTAGTCAATCTATTATATATTCTCTTGTATTTCTATGATATTTCTGGATTTAATGGTACGCTGTATTAGATGAATACGGTTATCTCCCCGAGTTAAAACTAGTGTGCTTTACTCTCTTAATAATATTTGCTGTCTACAAAAATGGTTTCCAGACAGAGCTCTAAACACTAGAGACATATGTAGCCTTAAGTCTGACATCAAACAGGGGTTGCAGTACCATTTTGTTGCAGTGTAATGCTAGTCTAAGGATTTGGGTGTAATGTACATTATCTTGTAGCCCACAACATGCATTGCTGTCACAGGAGTCAATAAACAGTTCTCCCTCTAGTGTTTGCATCTTTGTGGTGTTCTCTCTCATCTCCCCAGTGTCCTGAATGGCAGAATTGAAATGTGGTCACCCTACCTTGATGCCTTTACCTAGGTGCACCTAAGATGTAAATCCAGCCCTGATACCAATGCTTTCTTTAGAGTGGAATCTTATAAGCACATCCAACCCAAATCTCTCTTTCACCTTATTTATATTTGTCTATATGATGATATGTCTGTATGTTTATCTACATACATTTTTAATATTCTGTGTATGAAAATGACTTTTGCTTTTAATGTGTGACACATTGAGTCGTCCCGACCGTACGCTCATATCTATACACCATGTTGTATTTCAGCTCTGCAGAAGTGCACTCATTAATGTTTCAGCAGAATAATCAATAGCATGAGTACAGTGTTCTGCCCTGTCAACCATAGACAGAATAAATAATGTAACAACTGGATTCCTTAAAAGAACAGAGACTGGTTTTACTGTTATATTCCTTATTTCTCAAATAAACATCTCTATTACAAACACCTAGAATGCGAACAACTTGTCAGAGCATTTTGTGGAACCATCTGCACCAGAGGGGAGAAATAAACATTCCAAATATTCACATATACTTAAATGGGGATTTTAACACCTTGACTGCTAGAGAGGTCCCCAACTCATTGTAAAGCAAGGCATGGAGACTTTTCTAGCAGTCAAGTTGTTAAAAAATAAACAGTTTAAAATCAATGGCAACTTTTAGGTTTTCCCTAAAGTGCAGTTGGTTTGCTCCATAATTTCTCTACTTTTCTTTTGAATATAAAGCCTTGTGTGTGCTAGATAGGTGCACAATGCATCGAGAAGCAATGCAATGGATACCCCCGGCACACAAAGGATTGAGCGCTTTGGAAAATAGGCTCCATAGAGTAAATTTAATTGGAACTAGAGCTATCAGTGCTTATGCACTAAGGTGTGATAAAGAGGTGATAAAGTGGAGATGACGTCTCCATTATATCACTTCTCCAGTTCCTATGTTAGTCTACACCTTTGCTCTCAGATCTTCAAAGTTGGAGAAACCTTAGTACATTGGCTCCATAGAATAACATAGGACTTAGAGAAGTGATATCACTGGAGAGGTCATCTCTACTTTATCACCTCATTATCACGACTTAGTGCATCTATCCCCTTGAATCTAGTAAAACTAAATTAATTCTAGAGCAAATCAACCTCACCATAGGGATTTATAAAAATCCCCCAAATTCCCATGGATTTGTATGGTTATTTAACTATTGAATGCACTGGAGACCTCTCTAGCATTCAAGGGGCTACAAGTTCCCATTAAATCAGATGGCAATTTATATTTATCGCCTGTGGTGCAGTTGGTTTTCACCAAAATTGCTGTAGCTCATAATAAAATCAGCCTTTTTGTCTGGCCTCAGTGCATCTCTATATTGGCGTTTCAATGATATCTGTCTCTGAGTCTGAACCCAATGAAATAATAGAGAGTTTTTCAGGGAATGCTTTGAAACAGAAATCCCCCCCACACCAGAAACCAAGTACTGCTGCTGTCACTATGCCCCTCGTCTACTCCCCGCTAAGGACACATAACAACTAGCAGACAGTTCAACAGTAATGATGAACCCTCACTGGCACCAGCTTAGCATATTCTGTGAGATGGATTATCCTCAGATGCCACTTTATGCTCTGGTTGCAATTATCCTCCACCACACTGCCATGTGTGGTCAGTACACCACAAAGTGTGCAATGGTTGGACACAAGCTTCCACATCCTGACTTCTACTGAATGGCTATCAACCGGTGGGGGGAGGTAAAGATGAACAAGGTGGATTGCCAGAAGATATAGTTACCCTAGAGCAAGAAGGTGATGGCTAGCCAGGTGTTTCGCTAGTCATTGACCTTTAAACCTCTGGCTGGGTTTCTCTATTCTTCCTCATCTTTGATCGCCACCTCATCCCTTGTTGCCTTTGGGGAAAGTCAGGGGGTACAAAAACAGCAGTGCCTGATTTCTTTGGTGGGTGTTTGGCTTTAACATGTTTTACATAAATGTCATGGTGTCTGTGTTTAAGTGTGTTATCAGGGCGGTTGTGCCAAGGCACAATCCCTCCTTTCCCCTTTTCACTGACTTGTCACAAATTGTGCAGTTCCATCATTGATGACTGCACTGCAACTGACCCAAAAGAAAAATTGCTGCTGCTCTATTAAAGACATCTTACCAGTTGGAGGAGGTGATGAGAAATGTGACAGAGGGTTCCCTAATGCCACACTTGCCATTTCTTGTTGACCTGAAGAAGGCAGGCTAGGAGCACTAGCAGCAGACACAGGCAGCTGATCTGTGCTCCTGGTGGTGATAGTATGTTGTGGGCTCCCTTGAACGCTAGCCTGAACATTCTGCATTACTTCCCCTACCACTACACTAACGCTAGTCCTACCAGCTGCTTCACCATCACTGTTACTACTACTAACACCATCCACATCAATTTCAGTCCCTGAGTCTTCATCCTCACTAGTAATATGATCAGCCCCACCTTCACTCCTATGACTCTGTACAAGCTGCTGGACCTTCTTAGTAGTAGTACTAGCACGGGACTGAATGGGGATGTCAAGTGTGACTTAGGGTCCCCTGCTTTCACACTTGGTATCATCTCCTCCTCCCCCCACCTAAGAATTACAAGATACACACTGGCATCAGATTCAGCGCTGACAGCTGGTGGATCACTGGCAGCATTGGCAACAGGCACAGCACTGGCAGCAGATTAACCTGTCCTGCTCACTCTATTAACCTCTTATTCCTCTGCCCTTGACAAAAATTCCCCCAAGATCCCTAGGGGTGATGTAGGAGGACTGGCCAGCATTGGGTCTGGGGAACCAGGGCATCCAGACTCTCTCATGTGGGTGGTAGTGGTCACTTCCGGCTCCTCAGACTCACTGGATGCAGATCGGTCTTTCCAGGCCTTTCTTTTATTGTTATGAAACTTGCTCATAGAGAGAACAGTCACTATGAGCCTCTCCTGTCTCAATGTTGCCATTAATTCATAGCACAACAGCCTAGTACCACTCTCTCACACTGTAGCTGCTTGTATTTTCTTTCACTTCCTCAAAAACTGCAAGTTTTTATAAAAAAAATTTGAAAAACATGTGAAAAAGGGGTGAAAACTTTTTAGCCATTGAAAAAATAGAGAACATTTTTTGCCAATGGGCAAAAACGGAAAAGATTTTAATTACATGTTTTTTTATTGCAGATTTTTTTGCAGGAACATGGCGGCATCTTTCGTCCACCCCTAAACCAAAGGAGTGTCATTAAATGGTTAAACCTTTGTGAGTGCAACACACCACAGAGCAATGCCTCACACATGACTCTGGTACTGAAAATGTTAAAAGCAGATTCAGTTGATTAAAGGAAGCCGCATTTTATTTATTTTTTATTTATTTAAAAAAATGTTTTACAGTGAGATTTCTTTCATTTTCAAGTATGCCCTGGAGTGTTTACAGCAAAGAGTTGTGTATTTACACAGACAGAGAAACATTATATACATATTATATATATATATTATACACACACAAACAAACATACATAGTAAAAATGTATATATACTGTTACATATTGGACATATTTTAGACTGGGAGAAGATCTGATTTTCTCAGGTAGGTTATTCCAGACTGTCGGTGCTCTGAAGGAGCTTCTTTCTTGTAGTGTGGTATACTCAGTGAGTTGTTAGTAGTGGAGCAGAGGTTATAGCTAGTATGGAGAGTTGGAGTTAGCATATTGCTCAGGTTGTCTGGTAGCTTTCCAGAGAGGTGGTTATAAACCAGGCAAGAAAGGTGAAGGATACATCTAGATCTGAGTGGTAGCCAATTTAGCGCTTCATACAGATCACAATGATGGGTTGTGCAATTACTTTGGAGCATAAAGCGGCATAAGGAGTTGTGCAGGGTGTCAAGTTTAGCGAGATGGATTTGTGGCACTGGAGCAAATACTATGGCCCCATAGTCTATGACTGGCATTAACATCTGTTGTACAATATGTTTTCTACCATTATGAAATGAAAGAACACTACAGTTAATATTAATTCTTCAATTCATACTTTAATGTTCTGAATTTTCAGTTTTTACATTTTGAAATGTCAGTTATTACAATACATTTTTATATGTCTTCTCCTTTTTGTGTCAATGCATTTGTCTGCAATAGAGACGTTAGTTTACCCCCAGAATTTCACCTCTTAGTACATCAGTCTCAAAGCACTGGAGACATCTCCAGCATCAAAACAAGGGCTTAAATCAGACCTTCCCATATAAAATGTGCTTTAATGCTATGTATAGCCTAACCCTATATAGCTTTCCATTTTTAGCATAACTTTGCTTTCATTGGTAAGTTTGATTGCATCAGCAGCTGTTAGTGGGACCATGCTTCATTGTGGGAGGGCTTGGGAGATGGGAGGGAAGACACCAGGGAGCTCAGTGTTTGGCCCCACTCCTCAGATGATGTCACACACCATGTTCATACTAAGTGAATGGTTTACAGGAAAAGAAATATCAGGATAGACTTAAGGACCTGAATATGTATAGCTTGGAGGGGAGAAGGGGGGGGCATAATAGAAACATTCAAATACATGAAGGGATTCAAGAAATTGCAAGAGGGAAGTACATTTCAAAGGATTAAAACGTGTTAGGAAAAGAGGCCATAGTCTAAGATTAGAGGGCCAGAGGCTTAGATATACTATAAGAGTTCTACTTCTCTGAGAGGGTAGTAGATAAGTGGAATAACCTACCAGCAGAAGTGATAGAAGTTAATACAGTGATAGAATTTAAGCATGCATGGTATGGACATAAGGCTGTCCTTAACATAAGACAAGACCAAGGACCAAATATTGTTTTTACACTATGGGCAGACTAGATGGGCCGAATGGTTCTTAACTGCCGTCAAAAAAATCACATTTAATGTGATGGTGCAAAAGCAATAAGAAATTGTAATGCATTCTTGCAGTAGTGTGAAGCTGAGACAAACTGCCTCAGTCTCACACTACTGACGAAATGCATTAAAATGTCTGATTTCTTCTGCACCCTCCACACATGGTGTGTGTTGTCATCCAGGAGGTGTGGCAGCCTTCAGAACATATACCAGCGGGGGTATATATTGGTGTTGAAGCCCAGCACAAAGGGAAATTAAGCTTCCCCCATCTCTAGGAAGTAGCACAACATAAAGTATTAGAAAGATTCAAAAAGGCAGCACTGCTGGCTGTCAGACAGACATACTATTAAAGCTCCCTGGGTGCTTTAATATTATCTCATGTTGTGAAAGTGTCCCTGTAAAGAAATGGAACATTACAATATCATTTTTAGTGTATAAAATGATTATGAAAAGTGAAAAGTGACATGGGACTTCTCTGGAGCAGAGGTAGATGACACTGGTCCTTAGGAGCTACCAGTGTATGATACCATTATTATTATTAATATTTTTATTTCTTCAGATCCATTCTATTCCTCAGTGATGTACCTTCACTGAAACAAGGGTCATAGACAGCCCTGAAATTGTAAGAGTCAGGATCTCGCTGCTTGAGTACAGGTAGATCAATAAAAGCAACAGAGCCATTGATTAATTCATTTGTACTGAAAACACGGAGATCCTGAGAACATGCACTGTTGGTAGCTCTTTGAGGGCCATGATTGGCTACCCCTGATATAGACCAGAGTCTCTCAACCACAGTCTTTAAGTACCCCTATTTGTGCTAGATGTAAGGCTATCCCTGTCTGTCCACAGAAGATCTGGTCAGAACGATTCACTAATTATATACCTGTACTCATGGCAGGAAAATTCAGAAATCCTGCACCGTTTCAGCTCTAAAATGAGTATTTATCAAATGCCAATCATTTTTAATTCTTTCTATGATCAAAAGAAAAGTGGAGGTCTTCTGGTGCAAACCATCTGCACCAGAGGGGAGAAATAAACATTCCAAATATTCACATATACTTAAATGGGGATTTTAACACCTTGACCACTAGAGAGGTCCCCAACTCATTGTAAAGCAAGGCAGGAGACTTTTCTAGCAGTCAAGTTGTTAAAAAAAACTGTTTAAAATCAATGGCAACTTTTAGGTTTTCCCTAAAGTGCAGTTGGTTTGCGCCATAATTTCTCTATTTTTCTTTTGAATATAAAGCCTTGTGTGTGCTAGATGGGTGCACAATGCATCGAGAAGCAATGCAATGGATACCCCCGGCACACAAAGGATTGAGCTCCATAGAGTAAATTTAATTGGAACTAGAGCTATCAGTGCTTATGCACTAAGGTGTGATAAAGAGGTGATAAAGTGGAGATGACGTCTCCATTATATCACTTCTCCAGTTCCTATGTTATTCTATACCTTTGCACTCAGATCTTCAAATTTGGAGAAACCTTAGTACATTGGCTCCATAGAATAACATAGGACTTGGAGAAGTGATATCACTGGGGAGGTCATCTCTACTTTATCACCTCATTATCACGACTTAGGGCTCGATTTAAAGGCAACCGTTAGCCAAAAAACTCACAAACGGGTGCGTTAAGTGCCATGTTGCAATTCAAAGATCCGTCTGAACAACAGCTAACGGCAGTTGCACAATCCTAACGGCCGATACACCTACGTGCATTCAGACGCATGGAACAACATACCCCAGAGCTATTCAAAGGCTTGCGGTACTGATAACGGCTGAAAAAAAGACACACCTAACGGCTAAAAGTTAAGACCCACTTCTCACACACGTTAGACACTTAACGGCCAAAACTAAACACCCGTTACAGAGGAAAACACACCAAATGCTTACCGCACAACCATGTAAATGGGAAAATTAACCCGTGCAATGCCAAAACAACACAAAAACATGCACACACAACACAAATCACTACACAAACAACAACAACCAACACCACAGGGACAACAACACACAAAAACAACAACACAACATGGCACGGAACAATGGGGGTCATCACACAAAGCGGACACCTGCAAATACAAGCTCACCTGGGCAACATCAACACGCCACCTGCACCCCACAACTGCACGTCCGCAAATGGCACACACAGAACAAGCACAACACACCACATCTTATAACACACACACACCTGCTAACACTTACCTGGACAAAAACAACTCACCATTGGTCAGCACTCACCTCATCAACACACCTACACAACGCCCTAGCAAGTACTTAAAGGGACAACTCAACACACTCACTTGTGGCTTGTTTTCCACTCAGGGAGGGAGAGAGAGAGAGAGAGATAGATAGAGATAGAGAGAGAGAGAGAGAGACAGATAGAGACAGATAGAGAGAGCAAACAGTATGTTGGGTTACATATTGTTGCAAAGGCTGCGGAGAAGGCGTGCAAGGGAGAGAGCTGGGGAACATCAGCAACCTCCAAGCACGCCTCATCAACAGCCTCCACCTGTTGCAAGTGAGGAGGCTCTGGCTCAGCAGCCACACAGGAGCCCATCCCCACCCGGAGGACACCTGCCTGCAGATGCACAGCTGCAGCAACAGGATGCTCCCCAGCTGCCACAGGGACCCCTGCAGCAGCCCAGGATGCATAGACGACCACCAAGGCCCAGGGTATACCGTCCAAGGGTCACTCTCTTTGGAATGACCGATGACGAGGTTATTGATCGCTACAGGTTGAGTCCACACAGCATCATAGCCCTGTATGAGGTCATCAAGGAGCAGGTGGATCCCATATGCACCCATAACCATGCTCTAACTGGCCTTCAAAAACTCCTGTGTGCCATACACTTCATGGCAAGTGGCGCCTTTCAGTCGACAGAGGGTTACGCATCTGGCATGTCCCAGGCCACATTCTCCAGGGTGCTGGCCCAGGTCTTGCCAGCCCTCAAAGCCAAGGCCAGTACCTACATACGTTTCCCCATCACCGATATGGAGTGGACACATCTGAAGCAGGGCTTCTATGCAAGGGGAGGCACGCCCAGGGTCATGGGTGCAATAGATTGCACCCATGTCCGTATCAAAGCACCAGCACGTCAGGGACATATGTTCCTGAACTGCAAAAACTTCCACTCCATGAATGTGCAGATGGTGTGTGACAGCAACCTGGCCATAATGAATGTCTGTGCGAAATTTCCCGGGAGCTGTCACGATTCACATATACTCAGAAATTCATCTGTGCAGAGGGATTTCGAAAATGGGACCTATACAGGCGGATGGCTACTGGGTGAGTTAACAGCACCAAATGACACCACATACACATGTGCTAGTATGTTCACCACAATATGTGCTCCTTGTCACACCATGTCACTCACTTTCCACAGGTGATGCTGGCTATGGATGCAAGCCATGGCTCCTCACCCCGGTCGCCAATCCCCAAAACGATGCCCAGGAACGATATAACCAGGCTCATGCCAGAACACGGAATGCCATTGAGCGGACCTTCGGCCTCCTCAAGTCCTGATTCCGATGTCTGGACCACTCGGGGGGAGCATTGCAGTATGCACCAGGCAAGGTCTGCGACATCATCGTGGCATGTGCCATCCTACATAATATCGCGGTGGACACCAGACTCATCGACGATGTCCATCCCCCACCCAGACCTGAAGACCCTGTGGATATCGTTGAGTGTGAGGAAACCCCAACAGGGATGCAGACAAGGGACAGATTGATCAGGGATCACTTCTGCTGTGAGTATAATACATGTATGCACACAATCCATGCATACACACCCACCACAACACACATGTTCTGTTTCACCCCACAGGATCAGTGACACAGCCCTGTCACTGGCTGCAGTATGGACCACCAGCATCAACTATTCCGTGGACCAGTCAGATTGGGCCTAGAGATTCCGAATACACCTGACAACCTGTCGTCCATGTTGATACTGCTACCTCAAGGATATCATGCATGCCCCCCCTGGAAACCAAGGTACAACACTTTAACCTTGTTCAGCATATCCCACAGCTCCCTAGGCACCAACTAAAGTGTTCTGCTAGGATCAGACCCATAGCAACCATGGTACCCCTGTAGCAAGGGAGTCTCATCCAAGCCAATGCATCGGATAGAACTCTGTCATATAAGGGGTTCAGAAGGCATTCGTGGGGACATGGGACCAGTAGCTTGCTACAGTTGAAGAAAGCAGCAGAGGGGTGGATCGACAGTAATAGTGTGTTACACAACATGGAGCTCATGAAATGTGGATCACATCTCCATGGACACCATGCTGCCCTGTGTGTGTGTGTGTGTGCAGTGATATGTGCCCCAGAAAGAAATACACACATTAACAAATATGTCCTACTAGCTCCATGAACCAAACATATTTGGCCTGTCTCTGACAGTGGCAGCCCAAATATATTGTTGTCAGGAAGCTATTAGGACATATTTGTTGATGTGTGTAACCATGTCAGGGGCAAATATCCCTAAGGATGGTTAACATCCCCTTAGTTCCCCCCATGATGGTTCATAGACCAGTACACAACACATTACAAAGCAGTGGTTTGTGTAGACTTATGTAACGGGAAAGATTAAGAGGATCATGATGTTGTAGCTGTTGCATGACGATCACTTCGAGGGTGATGTTACAAATCCTGTCCTCTTGTCCCACAGGCATCCATAGCACGATCCATCCTTGAACAGAGGAGTTTCCATATGACTGGACTGAAGTCTGGACAACACTTCCATGAAGCTCACCCCTTGGCGTTCCAAGTGATTGTGTTGGTGATGCAATGTTTGACCTGATGTTCACAGCAACCTCTACTGGAACATTCACATATGGACACAAATTTATGTGTGTACTAACATCCAGGTATCAGACCTGTACAGTAAGACTGCTCATACACAGATGCCAAACGATGTAGACAACACATGAGCAGTTCACTAGCATTTCAAATGTATTCCTATTTAGTTCAGATGTACCTTTTTGTGCTCATACAAGTGTTTAATGCATATTGGCTACATACACAAGAAACATCACTACTCAATCCGTGTCTGTATGAATGAATGTTGGATCAAACACCTGTCAATGTGGAACCGTACCCAAGGCTAGAGTATCCCTCATACAAAGGAAGGCATGATTTACATCACAGGAGTCCACTAGTTGCCTGACCATGAGTGGACTTTGTGATGTATACATGCAATGACATGATGGCAGTGATACACTGATGTGTGTTGTGAGTGATTAGCTGGTGATACAGGGGACACACTTCCACTGTGATGTGATGTCCATGGTTTGTGTGTTGCTCAATATAATCAATGTCCTGAGATTGCTGTAGGTTGTCATATCTCAGTACATGGGCTACATCAACAAAAACAACCATGTGGACAAGTGTTATTACTGGTGAAGTGTGTTATAACCTTAGTTAAACAACAACACAACTTAAAGGGATAGTAAACCCTGAAAATAAGTTTATTTCACATTGTAGCCCTTTAAAAACCATGAAAAATGATATCAGTCTTATCTACCAAACATATATGATTTGGGATATAAGACTTATATCATTTTACATGTTTTTTTAAGGGCTACAATATAGAATGAACTTATTTCAAGGTTTACTATCCCTTTAATACATAAGCCAATGCTCAGCCTAAGGTTCCAATGTGCGTGCTACACAATGAAATCTTAGGAAGATTTTTGGGTTATGCAGTAAGTTAGGCTGTGATTCAAACTCCTGTTGTGCAACTGACTTGCTGGAGAACACAATGCTCACCCTAGGATCACAATGTGTAACACACACATTGAGATCCTAGGGTGTACATTGTGTTCCCCAGTATGTCAGCTGCACAATAGAATTTTGATTTAAAGACCATATTGATACATGTTCTGTCCTGCTTGTTATTTCCCTGCTAAGTCGCATAGTTGTTAGTTTGGTTTTCCCCTCAAACACAACAATTGATGCAGACGAATGTTCAGTGTTGCACCAGTTGTTGTGCTAAGGGGTATGTTCTGATCAAATCTGACACACATCATGGCCATGTAACACTGTTGTGTTATATGGCTACAGGGATGGGTTGCCAGGTGAATTTGGACAACGGTGTGGGTGTGTGTGAACCCATGTTGTAACATCACACAAACATTTCCCCCAGGCAGGAGTTGAGTTCACTGCATTGTTTGGCAATGCATTGGAGACAACCCTGCCACCCAATCTATAAGTGATTACACAGCAGATCAGACAGGATTCAAAAGCACAATTTTCACTTATTGAGGGGGCAGATGACAGGTTGGGCCTTTCATTTCTTTTTTTTTTGGGGGGGGGCCTTAGACTTGGTGCCAGAGGTGGATGCCCTGGCTGATTGCCTTGTCACCCTCTGTCCCCTAGGTGTGGCTTCTGGGGTAACACTGGAAGGGGTGGTGGGTGCAGTGGATCCCTCTGTGGAACGCAGGTTCTCCCTCTCCATCCTCAGGTTCTCCCTGCGGTTAATCTCTCGCAACTCCACGAGCACCTGTGCAAACATGTCCATCATCCCCGTATGTATCTGGTGGAGTTGTGTGTTCCCCCTGGCAACCTCTGACTCCAGAGCTTGGATTCTGGTCTCCAACCTGTTCGTGTTCCTCCGGGATTCCCTCCGGTTCCTCGTGAGGTTGTCGTTGGTGGCGTGGGTTGCCCGGAGCTGTCCTCTTTGAAGGGCCATGCACTCAGCCTCCAGATCTGGGGTGCGTTGACTGCTGGAGATGGGAGTGGCCGGTGACACATGTGCTGTTTCCCCAGCTTCAGCTGTCTCCTCAGCCTCTGTTTCCCCAGCTTCAGCTGTCTCCTCAGCCTCTGTTTCCCCAGGTTCAGCTGTCTCCTCAGCCTCTGCTTCAACAGGTTCAGCTGTCTCCTCAGCCTCTGCTTCAACAGGTTCAGCTGTCTCCTCAGCCTCTATCTCCCCAGCCTCTGCTGTCTCCTCTGCTGGTACTGGGTGTGCTGTGGCTGCTACTGCTGTTTGTGTTGGTGGAGTGGCTTGCACAGACGGTGTGTGGGTGCCCACCACATCAAGGGACCCACTGCTGCCCACTGATGTCTGTGCTGGTTGAGGTGGTGGGGTGAACAAGTCCCTTGGCTGAGGGCGCTGGGGCTCCCCAATCAGGCCCAGGTGTTGGTAGTCAAGTGGCCAAGGGTCATACCTTGGCCAGTGGTAGGTGCTTGGCCCCCACCTGGGATCATACCTGGGGCCATGCTGGGGAGCCATCCAGGAGGGTAGATCCATCTCGGTGGAATATGGCCCATATTGGCTGGTGGCCACATTCCCGGGCAGCCATTGCCTCCCTGGTGGTGGTGGTGCTGCTGCTGGAGGGTAATAGCTCCCGGTGCTAGTGGGATGCATCCATCTCTCCCCCTGAATCCAGCCGCTGTACATTTGTCGAGCATCCTGTGGTGGGGCAGGCAGTTGAGAGGCAGGCAGTTGAGAGGCAGGCAGTTGAGAGGCAGGCAGTGGTGATGCAGCCAGTTGAGAGGCAGGCAGTGGTGATGCAGCCAGTTGGGGAGGAGGTGTGGTGGTTGTAGACGCTTCCCAGTGGCTAGTCCCCTCCTCTGTATCCTCCTCACTGGGTGGTGTGGTCGGCTCCTCCACGGGCTCCTGCTGCGATGGAGGCCCATAAGCTGTGTGGAGAATTGAGATTGTGTGATTAGTAAACGTAGCCATGATGGGATTAATGGGATACTAATACATGAAATGCAGAAAGGGAAATATATGTTTTGTGGTTTATCACCCTGAGTGAAACAAGGGTACTCCCACTGCTGGAGGAGGTTTTTGTTCAAAAAGTCTCCCAGCTCAGAGTAGAATTGCTTTGGTGCTATATCCCAGTGGCCTGAAGTTGTACATTGGCACTGTTGCTACATTATCCTATGAGAATTTATTGCGTCTGGACGTAAGCTGTCCATAGGATGGTCTAGCAACATCGCCATTTTAGAGTTCCAGGCCACTGTGATATTGCCGCTTTTCACATGTTCGGTATTACTATCCCTTTAACGGAATAGCAATGGTTAATTTCACCATGATGTAATATTGTAGGCATTGTAAGAGATAGATGTGGATCGATGTTAGTCCTATCCCTCCAACCCACATGGTTAGACAGATATTGCTCTATTTGACAGTCATTTTGACATGTTTGACAGTCATTTCACCACACGGAGGCTCTTCAGCAGAGCCTAAATTGCCCCATTCAGAGATGTAAACCTCATTGGAATGGTGAACAGAGTGTGCTTGCAAACCTGGCACACTTTGTTGACCATCTCAAAGATGTCTCCATCTCTGAATGGGGCAATTTAGGCTCTGCTGAAGAGCCTCCGTGTGTTCTAATGACTGGAATCTCCAGCTGTCAAATAGAGCGATATCTGTCTAACCATGAGGGTTGGCGGGATAGGACTAACATGGATCCACATGTTGGTGAAATTAACAATTGCTATGCCATTACAGTTACATACAAGGAGAAATGGTCATATATGCATGTGGATGTGTACCTTTCATATGGATATGAATATATCCTTTCCAGATATGAAGCCAGAGATCATTTCAGTAGGTGTGATTGCCTTACTGGCTATATATGTGCACCCATCAAAATATACATTGGATTGATATGATGGATATGAGCATACCTCGTATATCCCATCTACGTAGAGTGGGATATACTAGGTATGTGTATTTGGATGGTATCAATGTAAGTTAGTTTCTGATGGATGCACATATCTGGCCAGTAGGGCAATCACAGGCAGTGAGATGATCTCTGGGTTCACATCGTGTTGGGACATATTTTGAGCCATTTGAAAGGTACATATCTGACCATTTTCCTTTGTGTGCATATCTTTGTTTGAACAGATGTGCAGTGGGAATCAAGTGTTATTCAACCCTATCTTCTTAGCTGATCCCGTCCAATTCACAATTTTTCATTACTTGACAGGTGACTCTCTGGTTGTCAGGATCATATCCTATGCATTTCATTGTAGGGCATGGGATACCACCCTGGCAATCAGATTGATGAACTGGACAGGATCCTGTCCATGTCGTGTGTTCCAGTTGAATCCTGAAGGGCAACAATCACGCCAGTAGTGAGGGATATCTCTGATTGAGGCCTGTTTTTCTTTGAGTATGAGCCCATCCATCCTTCTGAGTGAGGCAACCGTACTCAATCCGAGATATCTATCATTCATGGCCTGTTGGTGACCAAGGTACAATGGATGATATTTGGTTCCCATGTGTATCCTGCAAACAGTGTCTGGTGTACCATCCATCCATGGCATCAGCACCCCTGAGGATCCATGTGGGAATCAGATGTGAGATATGTCATTTGAAGTTAGGGTAAATGATTGCAGACACAACACCAAGGCCTACTTTTTCCCCCTTTAATTCTGGGGTATTGTTTGAGGCCTGTGTGTTGCACATACAAGCAGTTATTCTCAGTGCCACTGTGATGTGTGACCTGCTCCATCCTTTTTGTGATTCAGTAAGCGGTGTTGTTGACATGATGGAGTGTACATAATGCTGACTTCTCCAGTGATCTCATTTCCCCATTTCCAGTGTTTTCTATGGAGTGTATACGATGGGACCTTAGCAACTTGATTCATGTTATTGCATATTCTCCATAGGCTAACACTGGTATTGGTGAAATGAGGATGTGTGAGGGTGAATTTCTCTCCACCATGTGTTTGTCACCGCTTAGTGAATGTCCCCTGTGTAGCATGTGATCGTTGGCCTATTGACTTGATTGTTGTCTGGTTAACCCTTTGAGTCCCAGAGGGGTTGCCAAAGCATTGTTGATCGATGCATTGATGATCCCTCTAGCACTCGAGGGGTTAAGTGCTGACATCCCAGCGGGGACATGGGTGACATTGTGTGTGAACAGTGATGACAGTCGACATTTGGAACTGCATGGTTTGTGTATTGTGTGTGATGAGCACAGCGACAGGAGGGTTGAAGTAGGACTTGGACAGGTTTGTTCCAAGTTGGACCTTGATATTTGTCCTTGTGTTGTGTCCTGTTTTTAACCCTCAGGGTGCTGTGTTGGTGCAGTTGTGTGCATGAATGATGGACATGTGTTGAGGTGTGAGTGTGTGTGCAGCTGGTGTTGGTTGCTGTAGTGTGTTGTTCTGTAGTGTTGCACTTACCGGTAGTGTGGAGGGTCCTCTCATCCCCAGTGTCAGCTCCTCCAACAACCCCCTCGATCAGGGTTGGGGACATATTCTGGCGCACCATCTCCTCCCAGCCGCAGAAGGTGATAGGGACAGGTGGGCCACCTCCAGTGCCTCGGGCGTGCTTGGCGAGTTCGGAGAGCTTGTTCTTGACCACCCTCCGGCAGTTGCCCCATCGCTTCTTGATGGACTCCACGTCCCGTCTGCATGGAGCCACCGCGTTGACCCGGCTGCAGATCTAGTTCCAGGCTGCTTTCCTCCTCGCTGACAGGCCAGGGACCTTCGCTGTCGGGTGGAGAACACTCTGCCTCTCCAGGACAGCTTCCACAAGAGCCGTGTTCTCCTCCTCTGTATACTTTGGGTCTCTGATCCTGGCCTCATCAGCTCCGGCATGGGATGACTCAGAGCCGGAGTGCCCTGCCTGGTCTGACCCTGACTGTGTGGGGTGCTCCCCAGCAACTACCCCTCGTCCCACTGCAGGTTCTGTCCCTGTCCTGTGTGTTCCTGCTCTTGTGGGCCGGGTCCCCCTCCGCCCTGCGGATCTCCCTCTCCCACCCCTGCTCTGCTGAGGGATCCCCTCCTGATCTTCCTCCTCCTCCACTACTCTCCCCATCCCTCTCTCCTGTCCTCCTCTCCTCGCCATCATTCACCCAGTCACACCCAGGCACTCCCACAGGCCCTCACAGACACACTCGATCCAGTCACTCTCTGTCACACACTTTCACTCACAGATTCACACTGTCAAAAATAAAAGTAAAATGTGTGAGGTGTTATAAAATAAAAGGACTATGTGTATGTAGGTGTATGTGTTTGTATGTGTGTATGTAATATGTGCAAAGGTGTGCTATGTGTCGTATTCTGTGCAATGCTCTCCTCTCTCCAAACTCCAAAACTCCTCTACCTCCAATGAACGCTCCTGTCTCCCTCTCTCTGATCACTATCCTCCGCTCCTGGGTCCTGATATCTGGCTCTGAAGAACTCGATAACAGACAGTGTGTGGCGGTTATTTTTGGGTATATATAGGTGTATTTGAAGTTATTTGATACATTGGGGCTTTGGGATTGGATGTGTGTTTGAATTTGTTTTGGCATCAATCATGGTTGCTTGACATCGGCAGCCATTATGTTACATGTTGTTTGGAGCTCAGTTATCGTGTGATTTGTCCGCCCGTTGTGCATTAACATGAGCGACAACGGGTTTTGTGTTACGTGTTTTTTGTGTGCCTACGCTCGATAGCTATTCTCGTAATTATTGAATCTGCCGTAACTCCTGTATTATTTGCGAGCGATGTGCCTTTTTCACTTAGCGGCTGGTTTAACGGTTGCCTTTAAATCTAGGCCTTAGTGCATCTATCCCCTTGAATCTAGTAAAACTAAATTAATTCTAGAGCAAACCAACTTCACCATAGGGATTTATAAAAATCCCCCAAATTCCCATGGATTTGTATGGATATTTAACTATTGAATGCACTGGAGACCTCTCTAGCATTCAAGGGGTTACAAGTTCCCTTTAAATCGGATGGCATTTGAGCAATTTATATTTATCGCCTGTGGTGCAGTTGGTTTTCACCAAAATTGCTGTAGCTCGTAATAAAATCAGCCTCTTTGTCTGGCCTCAGTGCATCTCTATATTGGCGTTTCAATGATATCTGTCTCTGAGTCTGAACCCAATGAAATAATAGAGAGTTTTTCAGGGAATGCTTTGCAGTTGTAAATTAATAGGGTGAGAGGTTAGGTGGAGGTCACCATACAAAACCACAATAGATGAGTGTGTATGAACACTGGCTAGATAACAGAGGAGCATTCATGGATATGAGAACATGTAAATTGGATCAAAGGTTATTGCTAATTAAGCACTATTAATTAACAGAAACTAGTTATTTATGATGTTACTTGATATAAACAAGACATATAAGGCTATATTCAACATGATAAAGAGGAGCAATTTTGCAGCAAACTAACCACTCTAAAAGGGACAAATACATTCTCCAGTGACTTTATGAGCCAATTAACCACCAGCTTTGAGTGGCTGTGCTTTAAACTGATTGGCTGGGAGATGTGTAAACATATCCCAGTCAATGGGTGTGGGAGAATTAGAAGTAAGGCTGCCCTGACCGAAGCGGGCATCGCCCCGTGGAGAAGAAGGAGGGGGGGTTGTCGCACAGTAATCTTGCGTACCCCTCTGGCACTCAAGGGGTTAAAGTATTTATGCTTTTAACTTAAACCTTTGTGTTTTTTTCACAGCAAGAAGACAGAAGATACAAGAGAAGAAAGAAGATAGAAGAAAGAATCAAGACAGAAGGAGACAGACAGTGATTAACAGGTAAGTGTAACATGGATCAGTTAACGATCGGTGCTTGGCAGTATGCCAGGCACTGATAGGTAATTGTTTTTTACTGTTAAGTTCCCAATATTGCTGCTCTTAGCAGCATTTTGGGTACTTAACTCACAAAACGGACGCTCAGCCATGGCTTAACGTCCTTTGTGATTTTAGCTGGTGGGGCCTTTGAATACCGTGTTAGACATGTTAGTTTAACAGCCAGTATTCACTTTTGCCCTACCGGCTGGTTTAGTGCCTGCCTTTAAATCTACCCCAAGTGTATACTTCCCAACGCTCTCATAAAAATGGCAATACTACATGCTTTGAGGGTAACTTTCCATGATTATTTCAAGCTATGTCAGCCATGAATAACATGGGAACAATGTGCCTTATTCATCAAGGGAAAGATGTGCAATACGGTCTTCAAATTCTCATTGGTTTCAATGGGACTTTTAATCCAGTGATCTCTACAGAGGTCTCTAATGCATTGGAAAGCAATGTGCTGGAGATAACTCTGATACTGAAGGAGTTAAAAGTGCCATTTAAATCACATTACATTGTTGCTTCGCCCAAATGGTGCAGTTGGTTTGTTCCAGAATAGCACCTCTTTAGATCGTTTACTACAGCTCAATAATCCAATTGCACCAGTGGAACTAGGATGTAATAGAGTAGACAGTGTATGTGGGGATGTGATATCACCAGTAGGACCAAACTGAAGTGTGGCTCAGAGTATGTGATGATCTGTGACTACCAGTAGAACAGACTGGTTGTCAGATAATGTGTTTGGGGACTGTGACTACCATTGGAACCAGGTTTGGTGATCAGCCAGTGTATTTAGGAATAAGTGACTATGAGTGGAACCAGACTGGGGGGCAGACAATGTATGTTGAGACTGGCACGACCAGTGTAAACAGGCTGGGGTCAGACAGTGTATCTGGGGACTGTGACTTCCAGTTCAACAAAGCTGGGGTCACACAATGTACATGGGGAACTAATATTGCCAGTGGAAACAAGCTAAGGGGCAGACAGGGTATGTGGGGATCTGTGGCTACCAGTGGAACCAGGCTTGGGGGACGACAGTGTATGTGTGGACTGTGACTACTATTAGAACCAACCTGGATGGTCAGACAGTGTATGTGAAGATTGTGACTTCCAGTGGAACCAGACTGGGCAGTCAGACAGTATTTTTGGGGACTGTGAATATCAGTGGAACCAAGCTAGGACACAGACAGTGTATATGGTGAGCTGTGACTACTAGTAGATTCAGTCTGGGGCAGACAATGTATGTGGGGATGGTGACTACCAGTGGATCCAGGCTGGTGGGGGCAATGTATGCAGGGATTTAGGACTTCCAATGGAACCAGGCTGGGGTGGGTCAGAAAGTGT
This sequence comes from Rhinophrynus dorsalis, assembly GCA_037306005.1. Classification (NCBI taxonomy): domain Eukaryota; kingdom Metazoa; phylum Chordata; class Amphibia; order Anura; family Rhinophrynidae; genus Rhinophrynus; species Rhinophrynus dorsalis. The sequence goes on along the minus strand of CM074722.1, from coordinate 237,102,402 downwards.
ACGTGGGGACCTGTGACTACCAGTGGAATCAGTTTCTGGGGCAGACAATGTATGTGGGTATCTGTGTGCTCCAGTGGAACCAGACTACGGGGTCAAACAGTACATTTGGTGATCTGTGACTAATAGTGGACCCAAGCTGGGTAGCAGATAACTATGTGGTTACAGGGGGAAAATGGAACAAGTCTGGTGTGTCAAAGTGTATCTGTGGTGGATTACCAGTAGAACAAAGCTAGGGGCAGACTATGTATGTAGGAATATGGGATGAGTGGAACCAGACTGGAAGGTCAGACAATGTATATGGGAAATCTGTGGCTATGAAACCAGGCCAGGGGCAGACATCTTATTTGGGGACTGTGGCTACCAGTGAAAATAAGAAGGGTTAGAAAATGTACATTGGGATCTGTAGCTATCAGTGGAACCAGGCTGGAGAACAGACAATGCATGTGAGGTACGGATACTGCCAGTGGAACCAGGCTGGGGGGTTTACAGTATATGTAGGGATCTGTTACTACCAGTGGAACTAGACTAGGGGCAGACAATGTGTTTTGGGATTGTGACTACCAGCGGAACAAGGTGGGGGTCAGACTGTATATGAGGACTGTGACTACCAGTGGAACCAAGCTGGGGTCAGACATGGGGCACTGGTACTACCAGTGGAACCAGGCTGGGGGGAAGACAATGAATGGGAGGATCTGTGGCTACTGGTGGAACCAAGCTGGGGGTTCAGACAGTGTATGTGAGGATTGTAACCACCAGTGGAACCAGGCTGTGCAGTCAGATAGTGTATTTGGGGACTGTGATTACCAGTTAAACCAAGTTGGGAAGCAGACAGTGTATGTGGTGATCGTGACTATGAGTAGAATCAGGCTGGAGGACAGACAATGTATATGGAGATGGCAATTACTACTGGAACAAGGCGGGGGATGTGCAATGTATTTGGGGGTCTTTGTCTTCCAGTGGAACCAGGTTGGGTGGGTTATACAATGTATATGGGGATGGTGACTACCAGTGGAACCTGGCTGGGTGGCAGACAATGCATGCGGAGATCTGTGCCTACCAGTGTGCAAAGGCTAAAGTGCCAGACAGTGTTGGTAGGGACAGTAACAATAAGTGTAATCAGGCTGAGGGATAGATAATGTATGTGGGTATCGGTATCTGTGCCTACCAGTGTACATAAGCAGGGGGTTCAGACAGTGTATGTGGGGATCTGTGACTTCCAGTGAAACCAGACGAGGGTCAGACATTGTATGTGGGGACTATGACAGTGTGGTTCTAGGACTACAAATAGAAAAAAATTAGGAGGCAGACTGTATATATATATATATATATATATATATATATATATATATATATATATATATATATATATATATATATATATATATATATATAGGAATCTGTGACTGAGTGGAACTAGACAATATATCTGAGGAATCTGTGACTATCAATGGAACCAGGCTGGGGAAGGGGGGTTTCAGACAATGCATATGGGGACTGCGACTACCAGTGGAACCAGGCTGGGATCAGACAAGGGATCTTTGGCCACCAGTAGACCCAGGCTTGGGGGGGAGGCAGACAGTGTATGTAGGGTACTTATATGACCGGTGGAAGCAGGCTGGGGGGGTGTACAGTGTATGCAGGGTTCTTAACTACCAATGAAACCAGACTGGAGGAATGCTATGAATGTGGGGATTTGTGGCTACCAGTGGAACCAAGCCAGGGGTCCAGACAGTGTATGTGAGGACTGTGGCTACCAGTGGAACCAGGTTGAGCAGATGGTGTATTTGGGGACTGTCAGTAACAATGGAACCAATCTTGGAGACAGACAATGTCTGTGGGGGTCTTTGACTATGAGTAGAACCAGGTTGGGGGGCAGACAATGCATGTGGGGACTCTGACTACCAGTGGAACCAGGCTGGACAGATAGTGTACATGGAGATCTTTAGCCACCAGTAGAACCAGGTGGGGGGCAGACAGTGTATGTAGGATACTTATATGACCAGTGGAACCAGGCTGGAGGATATACAGTGAATGTAGGGGTCTGTGACTACCAATAGAACCAGTCTGGAGGAAGACTATGAATGTGGGGATTTGTGACTACCACTGGAACCAAGCCAGGGGTCGAGACAGTGTATGTGAGGACTGTGGCTACCACAGTCAATGCATGTGGGGATTTGTCACTACCAGTCGAACCAGGCTGGGAGGAAATGATGAATGCAGGTATCCATGACTTCCAGTTGAACCAGGCTCAGATGGGTTTGATAGTGTATATGGGGATCTGTGACTACCAGTGGAAACAGGCTTGAGGGCAAATGACGTATGTGTGTGTATCTGTGCGCTCCAGTAAAACCAGGCTGCGGGATAGGACAGTGTATATGGGGATGTGTGACTGCCAGTGAAACCAGGATGGATGGCAGATCTGTATCAGACAATGTTTGAGGGTACTGTGACTACCTGTTGGCCCAAACTGGGGGTTCAAACAGTATACAAGAGGATCTTCAACTTCCATTGCAACCAGTCTTGGCAAGGTCAGACAGTGTATATGGGGACTGGACTAATATTGGAACTAGGCTGAGGGTTAGATAATGCATATGGGCATCTGTGACTACCAGTGGGACCAAACTGGGGGTTCAGGCAGCATATATGGGGATCTCTTACTTCCAGTAGAAAAATAATTAGGGGTCAGACAGTGTATGTGGCGGCTGTGAGTAATAGTGTAACTAGGGTGGAGAGAAGACAATATATGTGGAGATCTGTTATAAACAGTGGTACCAGGCTGAGGGAGGGCCAGACAGTGTATGTCTGGTTAAATGTCTGCCAGTGGACAGTGGCACAAGTTTGGGATATTAGACAGTGTATATGTGGCTCTGTGACTACCAGTGGAACAATGCTTGGTGTCAGCCAATGTAATTATGATTTTGTGACTACCAATGGGAAGTGGAACAAGGCTGGAGTGCCAAACAGTGTATATGTAGGCCAGTGGTTCCAATGGGACAGTGGAAAAGGTTGGGTGTCAGACAATTGTATGCATGGTTCCCTGACTCTCAGTGACAGTGGGACAAGGCTGGGATGACAGTGTATCTGTGATTCTGTCATTATCATTAGACTGACTACCAAAAGAAGTGCAACAAAGCTGGGGAGCAGACAGTGCATATGTGATTCTGCAACCAACAGTTGGCCATTTATGTCCCGGCATTACACTGGGTGAGAGGTGTAGGGTCCCCTTAACCCTTTGAGTGCCAGAAGGGCACGCAACGCATTACAAGGCTATGCATTGCGAACCCTTCTGGCACTCAAACGATTAACGTTTGCAGTGGGGCCCCAGCATTGTTTGTTATACCTCTGTCCAGACAGTTTTTGTTTGCCACTCACAACAATATTGCAGCGTGGTATCTGAAAGTGCTGAGGAATTGCTTTACCACCACCCAAGCACTGGAAACCAGATCCGTGGCTATAGAAGTCATGGCTGATAGACTCAGATCTTATCGACTTAATACTCTGCCTGCAGTCCACATTTTAAAAGTGTTAAGAAGTGGCTTCCATGCTGTCCATCTTCGCTCACTGAGTCCCTGCCCCACAGACATATGCTTCCTATGCACAAATACCCACACTGAGCACTGACAGGTGAGTGGAGTAGGGTTACCACCCATTCAGTTTTGACCAGAACAGTCCAGTTTTTGGCTCCCCTGTGCTTTTTGCCAGTCCTGTCAGGATTTCAGAGGTTCTGAAACCTTCTACTCCAATTGGTTAGAGCACACCACATTCATCAGAGCACTAAATCTAACTGGCTAGTCCTGCAGCTACTTGCTAATTTAAATAGGGCTTTAACCCTTTAATACTAGAGCTACCCCAATATATTTTTTGGGGGGTAAAACAGGTTTGCAATCCATAACTTAAGTTGACCAGCAAAAATGTCACTCATCAAGCTGTGTTTAACATAGAAGAAATATCCCTGCATATAGATCTGTGGAAACCAAAATATACTATTTAACCCTTTTGAATGCTAGAGACTCCTCCAATGCATTTCCCTCTCTTTTTTTTAACAGCTTTATAATGCAAAACCAAAAGCAATCCAAAGTACAAGCATTACATGTTCACCGTGATTACACTGAATATTTATTAAATACAGTGGCTAAAAGCAGTTCACTACATTAAGCAGGAAAACCAAGGATAGGCAACAAGAGGCCCTCCAGCTGTAGAGGACTACAATTCCCATCATCCCCAGATGGTTTACTGGGGATGATGAGGATTGTGGTCCTCCACTGCTGGAGGGCCTCAGGGTTGCCCAGACCTGCATTTAACACTTACATCTGAACTTTGGTTTAAACACAGTGCATTATTCATTTTTATATACTGATATGTCTTTGCAATGCCCTATCCAAGAATGAAAAAATAAATAGCATATAAAACAATGCCAGCTACAAAACAAAACAAAAACACAAAATGACAAGGGAAAAACATAAGAGCAACATGTATTTTAGTACAAATGTTCCTTTATCCTTAACACTTCTATAAGGGGTTTTGCAATGGTTTTTTAATCTCTTAGGCATGCAGTGGGTTAATGAGCTAAAACACATCTACAGCTAATAAACTTGTTCTAATACTTCTTTTAATATCTCGTAGTTAATCAAGCCAATAACAGTACCTTGGTTACATGGCAACAAGCAGCCCAGATTGCATCGGACGATTGCTCATAGTGGTCAGGCTGAGGTTCCCATATTTGGATGGACTCTTCTGCCCTGTCTACCACAGCTCCACACTGGTCTACCAAAGCCGCACGCACACTTGCTGTTCCCACATCTATCCCCACATAGTAAGAGGCTTCTTCCCTTTTTTCACTCTGCATTCTCTATGCACCTAAAAAACAACATAGTATTAGAAATAGTTGCCTATTGAGGGAAACAAATCTGTATATTAACCCCTTGATGGCTAGAGATGCCTCCAACAGCATTCAAGTGGTTAAACTACTTCAAGGCAGAGGTCTGGACACTTGGCTTTCAATAATAAACCAGATATGTTGGATATTGTTGATAAAATGTGCTCTAGCAGCTTCTCAGACAACCATAATTTAATTCTAAAATTATTGGTGAAGGAAAACATTATCACTAATTCTTATTTGAAGTGCTTTATGCTCCTGAACAAATTAAAGGGGAACATTCACATACTAAAAACTTCTGGTCATGGGCTGTAATCCTTAAAACTAGACTAGCGCTGTTTTTTTGTTTTTTTAATCTACTTACTTACTTTTAGAGATATGAATACTTAAAATACCACACTTCCGCATTGTGCAGCACCCTCTGTATGTGGCACCACTTCTCCCAGCTGCCCCCAAAAGGGCGCGTTCACGCTTCCCTTCATAGAGGTAGTAATGTGGGCTATCGTTATACCAAGCTCCGTTTACCATGCTACTGTGCTGCGCTCCCTGGGGCAGCTGGGGCTCCCTGCTGCATGCAGAGGGTGCTGCACAATGCGGAAGTGCTGTATTTTAAGTCTTCATATCTCTAAAAGTAAGCAAAATACAGCTCTACTCTAGTTTTAAGGATTACAGCCAATTGCCAAAAGTTTTTAGCATGTGAATGTTCCCTTTGAACTTTGACTTTGGAAGTACTCAGCCATCCCTGACCTTTTGGTTTGTTCTTCTTTCTTCTCTTGGATCATGATTTGGATTTGACATTTCTGGAAGTTGCTTCTGCTACTCATCAGCACATGAGTGCGCTCATCCTGATCTGATCCCTGCTGAACTGGGGCAGATATTCAGTCTTATGGTTGACACATTTACCCAGACTCTGCCCACAACAAGGACACATTTGTGCCTGACAGTAGTCTCCAGTATTTCTCTCAAGGTTCATATGTTAGCTTCTTTAACAGGGCCTTCCTAGTCTAACCATCTACTTCTAGTTAAAAGACATACCAAGATTTACATCAGCAGCTACCTCTCTCTTGAGGGACATAATTGTCAATCCAGCCTGCAATGCAAATCATTTTTCTGATAGCCCGTAAAAACTGGGTATGTTACACAAATAAACTACCTTTCCTGATGTCCAGCTTTAAGTTACATTTTTACAGCTCTGTTTGTGCGGTTGGTCAACTGAATTGAATGGAATTTCAATTTGAGCTTTGACATGAGGTAGCTGGACACTGCTGATAATGCCTGGCCATTGTCAGAATCATGTTGGTCTTTCATAGAAGGGCTATTGGTCAGTCTGCAACATGAGAAGGTATGAAGGGTTACCACAAACCAGTCTACTTTGTCTGTCTTGCAACCCTTTGTATCCAAAGGTTACTCTTTTAATATAACTGGTCACCATCACCAGATTATATTTAAGCTTATTAGGTAACTAAAACTTAACTCACCCTCTATCTATGTAATAAACTCCCAAATGTAATAAAAGTTATTATCACAGAGGTATCACTCGCTTCAATAGATAAAAGATTCATAAACAGCACAGACAGAATCGATTAAGTTATTGAATTATTGCTTTAAACTGGGGGTGTGAGAAGGGAGCAAAGTAAATTTACCCAAATACTCCAAAGTCTTGTTTGGCTGATTGGGAAGACACAGGCAGCTGTGATCCAAGTTCCTTCAGATCTGATCCTTCGGATCTGTGCTAGAGGAGTATGGGGGGGGTGCAAAGGGAGAAAAGGAGATTTACCCTAGATGCCCCAACATTATGTGTAACTGACTGGGAAGACACAGGTAGCTGTGATCCAAGTTTCATCCTGATCTGGATGTTATTTCTGTGCTATGGGAGTCTGGAGATATGAGAAGGGAAAAAAAAAGAGATTTAGCCAAAATACCCCTAAATCCTTTGTGACTGATTGGAAAGACACATACATCTATGAACCAAATTCTTTCCTGATCTGGATGTTATTATCTCTGTGTTAGAGGGGTCTGAGGGTTTGAGAAAGGAGTAAAGGAGAATAATCCCAAATAACCCCAAATTTCATGTGACTGTCTGGTAACACACAGACAGAGGTGATCCAATTTTCTTCCTGATTCAAATGTTATCTCTGTGTTTGTAGACAGTGATAGGGATTGGCGGGGGCATAGTTAATTATAAATAAACAAATATAAATTGATAGATGACAAAGGCAGGGACCCTGGCTTGAGCTGTGAATGATACTAGGTAAGATAGAGTATTTTGTAGAAAGCAAAGACAAGACATCATACACAATGAGTTATATGGTGTACTTTACAGTAAAAGCACACACAGTAGTTGATTAATAACCACCAAATGCACAAGGGGTAGGATGCAGGGGAAAGTAGAAGGGGCAATGCAGGAACAGGTGAGTAAAGTGGTAGTCCAAAAACTGACTGCAATCATAGTTGCTGCTGCATGTGCAATAAATGATTGTGAGCCCTCTCCTCCCAGAGAGGATGCAGTTTGTCAAAGACCCACCAAAAGTTCCACCACCAGTACTATTAATAAATCATCTAAAAACATTGAAGAAGACAATGAGTTGCATTTTAGTGTTGATGGTTTAGTGGAAGAAGTAGCAGCTAAACCAACTGCATTATCTAACAGTAAGACAAACAAACATAAAAACACCTGCCCTGAAAGTTGCAGCATACATTATGAACTTCCTTCAAATGGGAAAAGTAAAAAAAAATTGTTCGAGACCTCAAAGTCCAGAGGAATTTAAAAGTAATGGGGAAGAAGCAGAGTGCAATGCTGAGGATGACATAATGACTGATGATGATTATGATGATGATGATAATGTAGTTCAAGAATATATCCTCTAACATCCTCCTGTTCTTCAGAAACAGATGAAGTTGAGAGTACGAGATGACATGGCCAGAAAGTTAGCTGAATAGCAAAGGTTCAATCTTCCACCACTGAAAAGAAGTACTGACAACAGATATGTTCACAAGTGGGAAGAGTACATGTTGCTGGACAATTTTACAGTGATTTATATAGCGAAATAAGGGCAGCAGAGGCTCAGACTGTTGGCTAACAGTATAAGCAGCCATCTTAAATAAAAAAGAGGAGCTGGAAATAATGTAATGCATTCAGTGAATAGGAGGAGGGGGAGGTGACCACCACCAGCGTAGAATGGTTTGGAGCCCTGATTCCCTAAACTCAATGATACCCAGTCCCCCTACATCATCCCTTGGGATCTGGGTAAAATTTATGTAATTGTCAACAAAGGCACATGAAAAAGTGGGTAGTAGTGTAAACAGGACAGGTCAGCTACTTGTGCCTGCTGCTAGTGTGACATCTGATATTCAGGAAGATGAGGAGATGATAGCAAGTGTGGTAGTAACCATTGTAGAACCTCCTGTGGAGGTGGAAGGGGAAGTGAACGTTATGATGCCTAGATTAGACTAGAGGTCAAGGGAGCCCACAACATTATTACATGATTACCCTTCCCCTGGCATTGTGCCTCTAGGACATGATGCTGATGAAGGCAGAACTGGCTAGCACTATTAGCCTCTGCACAGATCAGCTAACTGTGCTTGATGCTAGTGCTGTCAGTCTGCTTTCTTCATTTCAAGAGATGGAAAGTGTAGCAGTAGGGGACCCTCTGTCACATTTGTCATCATTGCAAACCAGTCCAACTCTCATAGAGCATCAGCAGCTGATGAGGGTGATGGTGGAGCAGCTGGGTTGGAAGAAACATTAATGGCCTTTTTAGCTGAAAGTGAAAAGGAGTGGGAGACCAATATGCAGATGGGTGTGGTGTGATGTGGTGTTTGCTGCTGTTGTAATTCCTGCTGCTACTGAGCTGCAAGGGCAGCAGACTGATGATGAGCAGGCTAGTGTGCCAAAGTCCACCATGGCCACAGTGGGAATGGGGTCCAGCAGTAGTGATGTGGGACTAGGACAGAGGATATGGCAGTTTGTGTCCACCCATTGCACACTGTGTGGTGTGCTAACCACATATGGTAATATGGTGAAGTAGAATTTCAGCACAGAATCAAGCAGCATCCCAGGTGATTCCATCCCCCAGAATACACTAAGCTGGTGGCAGACTGGATTAATAATTATTATTAAGACTGCAAGGTGTTGTATGTCCTTAGTGGAGTGTACAGGTGGCATAGTGACAGCAGCAGTGCATGGTTTCAAGGGGTATAATTGATTTAACATTGTGAACCTATGCATCAACGTATTTGCTTTCATTTGTGCCAGTTGTTTGATATGTGCAGATGTGTTCATTGTTCCCAGTCTTTCCCCTATTTCCTACACACACTGTGCAAATTACATGTGCTAATGAAAGACACAGTTCCTTCCTGCTATAATGTTGAGAGAACAATTAGTATTCCAACACACCCATGATTTTGGAGGAAATGCAAGAAGAGAAGCATTATTGGCCAACTTCTTTTCTCCACACAGACCTGAAGTGGTAGGGGCTAGTTGTGGTGCTGCTACTGCCTCAGGCACATCACTGGAGCTAGTGGCAAGTGTAAACATGATCATCATCACCCATATCACTGCTTTTGTTGTTGATCCCATTCCTTTGGCGTTGCCTAGTCATACTGCTGTTTAACTTCAGCAGCAGCAGCAAGAACCACAGTCACAAATGCCAAATTGACACAGTGGCATTTGCCAATGGCCAGTGGCCACCATAACATGACTTGTTGGCACTAGCCTAGTAGGGCATTTTTTTTTTCAGGGCTTGTTCTTTTTAATATACCACAGAGGCTTATAAAAACAATTTATAGGGCTTGTTTCTAACAAGCCTAAGTCCTAAATATCACTGTTTCCTCAGGGTTTGTGCCTCTAACAAACCTGAGTCCAAAAAATCATCACAGATTCCTCAGGGCTTGTGCCTCTAAGAAGCCTGAGTCCAAAAAGTCATGACTGATTCCTCTGGGCTTGTGCCTCTGACAATCCTGAGTCTCAAAAAATAATCACCGATTCCTTAGTGCTTGTGCCTCTAACAAACCTGAGTCCAACAAATCACTGATTCCTCAGGGTGTGTGCCTCTCACAACCCATATCCCTACAACTCAATGTTTCCTCAGGGCTTGGGCCTCTAACAACAAGTTTAATCCTACAAATCAATGTTTCCTCAGGGTTTGTACCTAACAAGTCTAAATCCTGCAAATTGTTCTTCAAGGCCTGGGTCTCTAACAAGTCCAAGTCCTACAAGTCATCATCTACAAAATACTCTATCCCATCAAGTATCAGTCTGCCCCAGTCACAGCTTACATTAGGTTTATTCATTTATTAACTGTCCCCTCAACCCACCCAAAAATACCCTATTCAGTTGATTCTTTCCCAAGGATCCACCAACACAAGAACCCTCAGACCCCTTTTATACAAGGCCTGTGGAAATAAAATAACATTTGCTATGTGTGGTGTATAAATTCAGTCTTCCCATTTATTTCAATGCAATGAGCCGAGTGAAAAAAATTGGAAAAACTGCACTTTTCTTGTGACATTTCCAGCTAGGCAAATGCCAGTTTTCATCTATTTCAGTGTTGTTTTGCCCATCCCTTACGATGAGACCATCCTATTTGGTGATACAACAGAGGGTAGATTGGGGCAAAAGTATATTTTATGTGTCAGAAATTATTCTTCAGCTCTGGCCTGCAAACCCCCAATATAGCATGGAAGTGACAATGGCCAATGCATATAAGAATACATTAGGCTGTGACATTATACACATATTGCATTTTATATGTATAACTCATGGATTATATCTTTAGTGAAAGGATTGCTATAGCTCTTTACTTTATTTCCTATATTTACTGCAGGAGGAGCTGTCCTGCCAATGGGGTAATTAATCATAATAGCTGCCACATAATTACATTTACATTGGTCTGCATAAAGGTTAACATCAACTACTATGTAAGACTAGTACTTGTACTTGCACTCCATCCGCTGAATATTGGCAGGTGATTTGAATGTCTTCACAATAGCATGCTTGGTCATAATGAAAAGTTGACAAAAAAATCTTTAATTGCTATTTGAATAATAGTTTGTCAGTTACACTCAGTTCTACATAGACAGAAACAGAGGTCCATGGTTTCAAATAAGTTTGAATAATTTTTTTTTTTTAAAAAGTAGGTTTGTTTAGTAATACAGTTTCAGTGAAATGTACAGGAATTGTGTAACATTTTCCATTAAAATAATATTTTACCACCGCTTTAACCCTTTGACTGTCACAGAGGTGTCAACATGTTAATATGGTGACCATTCCCCCTGGGGCCAAAGTATTCAATAGTCGTTTTTCCTTTCTGTTTCAGTGCAACAGTCCCTATGATGCCTAACATGGTAAGTTTGCAACAGACTTCATATACTTTGTGGTTAATAGCAGAACCTTTATACCCGAGTGTTTCACCCTTTAAGTGCCAGAGCGGTATCCGATGCATTGGACACCCCCCCATTTGGCACTCCTAGAGGTTAACATACTTGCCTGCAAAGCTCAGATTTATTTTTGGTACTTCCTATTAAGTGAAGCTGTTTTACATTTACAGTCATTATCTATCACAGTAATATGTTGTGAACATTACACAATTGTCTGATTTTTTTTCAGACATAGCAAAAACAAACCAGACAGCAAGTTCTCCAGATCTCTATTTCTCTTGAGGAACTTCTAAATGTGTTACTGCAACAAACAAAGCTTTAATGGTAGGAAACAGCTACAGTGTTTCTACTGAGACACAACAAGGAAATTTACTAGTTCATGTTTTCCCAGTGATTATTTATAGCCCTAATTTACTTATTTCAACATTGCAAAATATTCTTCTTAAAATACAGAAAGAAAGTGAAGGGCAAGGTGCAACTTTGTCACTGCTATTATGTGGCATGGGCAGATAATGAAGATTTCATTTTCCCATATTGTGTAGTGCATATAGAGTACAGACACAGTCTGCTATAGCTTTCCAGAAACACCAGAAACATGAAGGGGGAGATTCACTAAGGCATGATAAAGCCGAGATAACTTCTCCAGTGATATCACTTCTCCAGTTCCTGTGTTATTCTATAGAGCTTATGCACTAAGATCTCCAAAGTTGGAGAAATCTTAGTGCATTGGCTCCATAGAATAAAATAAGACTTGGATAAGTGATATCCCTGGAAAAGACATCTCAACTTTATCACCACTTTATCACGCTTTAGTGCATCTCCCCCAAAAAATAACAGATACGGAAGCTTTGCATAAACTTTAATAACAGTCACGCAAGTCATATGGAAATGCATTTTGTCACTTATTTTACTTAGTTTCATGCAATGACAGGCACCAGTTTGGCCACTGACAACATGGAACAGTGACTGCTCCCAACAACTTGGTTCCCACTTTTCTACATTAAACAGAAGAGACAGACAATAGTAAAGATACATTTATGTTATATTGGCACAGCTGTTTATTATTTTCCTCCGGCTGGTGTCAATTTCCACATATAATAGAGATCAGTTCATTACTGTTTATATCTAAAGGTCTGGAGTATAGACATCTCTGCTGTTAAAAAGTAACTTTTATTTCATTCTGAGTGAATATGTGTCTTATTAAATTTATGCAGCACACATTTGTCAAATTAAAAAATACATTCTATATGTCCATCAGAGTATGACTGATTAAAAACACTGACACCGGAATAGTCCAGGGTTTCACCCCTATACTCCTTTACATATAAACTGTATAGTATATGCGAACATGTGTGAACATTTGGGAAACAGTTATCATAACATGGTTATATTTGAAAAAAGTTTTATGAACCAAAACCATATAGGCTCATCCCAGACTCTTAGGCAAGGATTCATCAAATTGCGGGAAAAGCAGCGTATCAAATGCTCTGCTCTTTGCCAGCACTTCACTGAGATCATTGATGGATACCTTTGGGTATTCATCAATAATTTGTCGTGTTTCCCTTTGCGTATGCAAAGTAGGGAAAATTGTGTTAAAGGGATAATAATGTTTCAAAATAAAAGCAGCTCCAATTAATCTTCATAGTATTTGGGCCATGGTGAGTGTTATTTCAGTACTGTCAGAGTTGCAGTTCAAGAGTAATTGAATTATAAATTATCCCTCTCCCACCCCTTTTACCTAGTGTAAGCCACCTCCCCTCACATGTGGAATCTGGTCTTAAGACCAGACAGCTCACAGCAAGGGACAATCTTCTTACTACGATAACAATGAAAATCCTGCCCCCTTGACAGGTTTATCAGATTTTTCCCTTATGCTACTTGAAGATCTCCCCTCTCTGCAAGCCATCTGGACACCACCTTTCTGTTCTGAGGTGAGCAGTGTTACATCAGTAAAAGGGGCAGGAGGGGAATACTTTATCATTCAATTACTCTTGAACAACAACTCTGACAGTATTGAAATAATGCTGTCCATGGCCCAATACTATTAAGATTAATTGGAGCTGCTTTTATTTTGAAACATTACTATCCCCTTAATAGATCACACATGTGCATGCGTGTGTTCGTCCCATACATTGTAATAGAATCTGCCATCTTGAAGCTGGCGGATCAAATTGGCGGATCTATCTGGCCATCGTTTACTGAATAAAAAGCAATGTCCAGATACAATCAGGTAGTTGTTGAATGGAATAATGGTTAATGTGCAAAAAAATCCTCCATTTTTTTTACGCAGTAAGTCATTCGTTCCTTGATGAATCCCAGCCTTCATTTTAAAAAGGTAACTTCAAAATGTTAACAGCATCAATGCAACACATAGACTTGGATACATTATTTAAAAGGAAAAACACAGAGGGAAAACAGTCAGAATATATATTCAGGTTGAAGAAATATATTTAACAGTCTACACCAGTGGGGAGCACATGCAAAAGAAGTAGATCACAACCAATGTGGTTAAATGCAAATATAAAGAAAGAAATGGCAAGGGATAGTCTAATATGTACACGGACATTTCTCCTTTGTAATGGCACTAGAGAGCTAAAACGTAATGCTTCTGAGCGGTGACTAGCCGAAGAACAGGCCATTGTGCTGTTTGTTCATCCTCAGAAGTCTCTCACTTTTTGTATACGTATAAAACGTATAAATATAAATTAGGCTTTTAAAGTTTGAAGGAACAGAAAATGATTTCATGAAATATAGAGAGTGCAACAAAGATTGCAAAAAGGCAATTAGGTTAGCAAAAATTGATAATGAAACTCGAATTGCAAGGGAGAGCAAGACTAATCCAAAAACTTTATTCAAGTACATGAATAGCAAAAAACGTAAGAGGGAGTGCATTGGACCTTTCAAAAATGAGATCAGTGAGTTGATTTAAGGAGGATAAGGAAAAGGCTGATGTTCTGAACAGATTTTCATCAGTATATACCAGGGAACAAGAAATAGTAGACGAGCCTCAACAAGTAACAAATAAAACCATACCATTATCATTTATTGGGTTAAAACAAGAAGAGGTCAAGGGAACACTGGACAAAATTAAGACTGACAAAGCACATGGTCCTAATGGTATACCTCCAAGGGTTCTTCAGGAACTCAGTGCAGTGTTAGAAAGACCACTCTTTTTTCTCTTTAAAGACTACCACCACAGGCCCAGTGCCACAAGACTAATGTAAAGCCAATGCAGTGCCTTCATTTAAGACAAGCCGGGGATACACGGAGTGAGATAGAAGCCGGAGTACAGACAAACCGGGGACTACACAGAGTGAGTCAGCCAGAGCCACAGGTCAAAACCGATGTGGGTAGTCAGACAAGCCGGGGTTAACAAGGAGGGAGTTAGTCAGCCAGAGCCACAGGTCAGAACTGATGTGGGTAGTCAGACAAGCCAGGGTCATATACAGAGCAAGTAAGTCAGCCAGAGCCACAGATCAGAACCGATGTGGGTAGTCAGACAAGCCAAGGTCATACACGGAGCGGATTCTCAGATTAGCACAGGTCACAACAGAGCAGAAGAGTAACTAACAATAACACCATGTAAGGGCAATGACTCCTAGCCCCAAGGAGGATTATAAAGGTGTAGAAGGAGGTGGGACCCAATTAGGCCACCTAGAATAGGCCCATAAGCAGGTGTCCATGCTAGTGCCTGTTACCCGATGTCAGAATGAGGAAGTGGCCTGCGGCCATACAGAGGTAGGAAGCACAGGAGTGAGCGCTAGGCTGGATAGAGAATTGATTAATTGATGACGCTAAGCTGCATAAGGAATGCATCGAGAGCGTTTTTTTTTGTCTGTAGAAAGATTTGGATTTGAACTGAGTGAATTGGTGGAAAAGTGGCAGATGAGGTTTCATACAGATAAATGTAAACTATTTCATTTGGACTGTAGAAACAAAACATGTTACATGTACACTAATTGGGACATCCTCATTAGAGAAAGATTTAGGCATACTGATAAGACAATAGATCTCACAGCAGTGTACAGTGTCACTCAGCTGCTGCAAGAGCAAATGGGGTACTATCCTGTATTAAAAGGGTATAGATGCATGGGAGGGGAATATAATTTTACCTCTATACAAATGCTTGGTAAGGGCTCATCTAAATTAAGGTGTACAGTTTTAGGTACCAGTTCTTAAAATAAGATTTAATGAGGAATCTGGTGAAAACAGTGTTCATGGTTAGGAGAATATCTGTCTGGGCTTCTGTCTGAGTTCAAATTTATGGACATAGGCTTTCTTATTTAGGCAGCATTTGGGCTAATAACTATTTTGAATGTGGCATAATGATGTGCTATGGATATTATTTATGTGTAAAACAAATGTTCAATAAAATAAGCTGTGGCCTTACATCCCCCATATTCCTGTGTTGTGTATTTATTTGCCAAGTTGATTTTTAGGGAGAGGAAGGGAGTGGGGTATACAGGGTTAAGGTTCCCATGTAAATTCAAGCAACTAGAAGCCTGGAACAAAACGGTCATATTGATAAATTGTTGTTACAAATTACATCAAAATCATATTTTTCTGGAATGTGATTTTGTCCAAGCAACACTTTGAAATTCTGCTACAGCTCTATCTGCATATTTGCTTCTGTGCACCATTCTTAAAGCTCTGTGTAAATGAGGCTCTGTTATGCAGCAACAAATCCTTCACATATACTAGCCCACAATTTTATCCATAGTTTGTACTGCATGCAGAACTACTGTAGGTTAAGGTAACTGGCAGAGTAGGCTACAGCATAGAACATTAGCAATGCATGAATAGGTATGTTAATGCGCAGCCTCACTGCGATTGGAGACTGTGACATGTATTGTAAAGATCCAATCATTTTTGTGACTATTTGCATTGTTGGCCCATTTCCAGTTGCTGGAAGGACACAAAATACTTTGTCATGGCCAAGCATTGGCTGACACATTCTCCTGTGTTGACAGTGCCATATGGGAGTAATTCACCCTATTTTGGGGAATCTGTCTGTGGCAAAGTCACCCATGTAAACACTCCCTTAGAGTGAGAATACTTTTAAAAGCACCCTACTGAGAACAGTTTTATTTGTGAACAGAATAATTGCCATGCAAATACGACAGGAGGTGGACCTGCAGGGCAAAGGAAGGTTACTAGATAGGAAGACATTAACACACCAGTCAGGAACAATAAGATGAGTACATGGAAGCAATGAAACAAAGTTACTTACTGACTTACAGAGGGGCATGGGATGCTGGTGAGCCACAGGTTGGCAGACAAAATTAACTCTCAAGGCTGCTGCTGAAGAGGTGCTTGAGCGTGAAGCTAGCGTGTGAAGCTCACACAAAACCCCCAAATAAATAAAATATGTGAATCCACAGCACCCCACAGTCCGATGTGATAAAACATATTCAACAGCATCTCATAGCCCTATAATAAAATAGATCTTCAGCCCACATAGTCCCTTGTAGGGAGGAATTAATTGGAACTACTGATGGTTGAAGAAGCTGGGGAGGGCTGAATGGATAGAGGCCCTAGGAAGGGCCAAATTGGGAAAGGCCCAGAGCAGGGCTGAATGGGAACAAGAACATATATGGGGACAATGAGGCATATAGGAGCAGATGAGCGAGGGAGAAGATGGGATGAAATAAAAAATGGTGGGTGGAAGAACACGTGGAATGGAACAACTGTTTAACCCCCCAGCACATACCTCCACAGCCTTTTTACCCTCATCAATGGAAGCCACAGATTCCACAAATACACAGATCTTCAGCCTTGTTCCCCTGCTCACTGGAAGACCACAGATTACCCAAATACACATTGTATTCCCCTCAGCCTTGTTCCCCAACCCACTGGTAGCCACAGATCTCCGAATACACTGCCTGACCCCCCCAGGCTTGTTCTGCTGTACACTGATAGCCACAAGCAAGGTCAGGATTCACAAACCGAGGTCATACACTGAAGAAAGGAATCAATACACTGGAACACTAGCCAGAAAAACAAAATATGCACAATATACACATGCACTGACGTGTCTTTGAAGCTGCTTGATATAGGCCACAGGGGTGTGTCCTGGAAAGCAGGCAGGAAGACAGTAGTGAAGCTGGAGTAAGTGGAGAAGCTGTGTCAAGAAAAAACAGGCAGAACTGAATATAATAGTAGAATAGGACTTTCTGGACTGTGTTCTTACAATAATGCTTTCAGGCACATTTTAGTGTTTGCTAAAATCATCTAAGAATTAAACCAAGACAAGACAGTAAAAGGAAGAATCAGAAGATTTTTTTTATGTACAATGTACAGTATATTCTCTCGTCTAATACTGTGTGCTGCTGTAAGAGTGAAAATCTAGGGTCCAGGGCCTTAAGCAGGAAACTAAAGAGGCGCAGTTATGGAACATGCCAACTGTACCATATAGGGAAACAAATATCTCTAGAAAAGTCTCCAGTTCATTGCAAAGCAATTCATGTGAGTAAAATGCTCCATTTAAATCAATGGGACATTTAGGAAATGTTATTTTCAACCTGCGTGACCTTACACCTTATATATAAGGAATCTTCACGCTGACATACTCTAAATCTGTAAACTGTCCCTAGAATTTGTTTCCCTTTTATTGGGTAGTAGATACAATGTTAAACAAAAATTTGACATACCAGTCAAGCCGTAAGACTTGCTTTTCCCACAGAAATCTCACATTTGCAGTGTTTGTTACTACTGCAAGGGATTCTGGGTAGGATTATGGAAATAAGTTTAAGAAGGAATCAACTTTTTGCCTCAGATTCCACTTTATACATGGAAAGTTTCCTTTTTATTAACGCCTTGGAATCTAAATGCATCTCTAATCTGGCATCCAAGGATTTAGTACCCAAAATGCATTGGAGGTAAAATATACTACGTTAATATAATACAGCATTAGCACTGAGTGCTCTGAAAAAAATACAAAAAAAAAAAACCCACTATGATCCAAAAGCATTCATCACCCAGAGAATACATTTGAAAATTGGCACACGGAAGATGTCTGGTTCCATTTTTCTCTACTCCAGTTACTGGGCAATGAGAGCAATTTATAAAAAAAAAAAAAAAAAAAATCAATTTCTAAATGTACACTAACTTTTGTCTCCAGCTTGATTGAAAGCCAGAAGAAAACGGCAAGTCAGGGACTCCAAAACAAGCCGAGCTGACCTCCATTTAGAGACTCACTCGCTCTCTGTATAATGAATCTTAATTAAGATTGAGCTGTCAGCCTTCCATAGCTGCAAGTTTTAAATGTTACATTGAAATAAACTGGAAGTGAATATTAATCATTTTTTCTTCTGCTTCTGCCTGCATGTTAAGTGCATTTTGGGCCACAGAGGTTGTTTAAAGGACAACAAGAATGGAATGTGATCTTGTCTGCATGCAAAACACAGTCTGATACCATGGAGATTTAGTCAATAAGGATCACTTCTCCATTAGAGCCACTGGGCCTTGTTCATTAACCCCTTGAGTGCCAGAAAGGTATCCATATCTAATGCATTGCAATGCAATGTGCTGGATACCTATCTGACACTCAATGGGTTAAATTAAAGAGGCGCTAAACAGGGAGGTATTTAACCCTTTGAGTGCCAGAGTGGTACAGAACACATTGCAAATTCCATACCACTCTGGCACTCAGCGGGTTAAATTCCCATTGATTCTAGAGGTATTACAATTTACAGAATTTTAATTTAATCCCTACAGTTCAATTGATTTGCTCTAGAGCTACACCTGATGAATCAGGCACCTTGTGTTACCCTTTTATTTAGGAGTGACATCAGAATATACAAAGAGTTACATAAAGGGTACCGAGTACATGGAATATTTTCCCAGAAGGCTTGGTGGGGACAGTGTTTGGGGAAAAAATACAGACCCTCAAAGTCCTGGAAAATATTTGCTCCAAGTCCAGTTTGAATAAGACTTCTGATAAAATACCAGCTAGGTGACATCCCCTAATGGGGAATACACATGGGATGAATCTAAGGCTTTCCTGGGAATGAAAGGGGTCAGGTATTAAAGGTATGAAAAAGGCAGATTAGATGTGCCATTGGATTGTTCTCTTCCATCAAAGTCTATGTTTCACCTTTGAACAAATTAATAACAGTTGTGTTCGTGATTGGCAGCAATGTTTGAGACAAAAATACAGTGTTGGTAAAGACCAATTTATTTATTTATTTTTTTAAATGATTAATGTCTGTAACTCAACACACATTTTCTACACATGAAACAAAATAAGAACAAGGATTACCACACATTTGCAATCATGGTGGATTCTTGTGGCTTGATGTGACACTGGGGTAATGCTGGTAAAGTTCCATAGGTTATAAAAGATATTTTAAATTCCACTTAGATTTCTAGGTTTTTGACATCAGTCAATCAATGTTTTCATAATGTGGAGCACAAGAATCTAAAGTGATATTCAAGGTTACAAGTTGCTGTAACAGGACTAAGAAACAGACTCCCCAAGGTCAAGTCGAGGTAATTGGAACCACTAAAATATTTCCATTTTTATTATTCATGATGGGGGTTTTCAATTCAGTGTTGAAATAACCTTAAAGGGATAGGAATACTTAAAATGTAAAAAAATATATGTTGTAGGGTTTAGAACAAGGGTACTCCCACTACTGAGATATTTTATTAAAAAAATTATAAGAGCTCAAACTTGAAGAGCATTAGTGTTGAGCGAGCGTGCTCGGCCGATGCTCGGATCGGCTCGAGCATCGCTCTGCTCGGCACATGGCGGTACTCGTGGAGTGCCGCCATGTGCTCACCCGCCATGTTCGGGTGGCGGGGATCTGTGCCGGAAGAGGCACAGATCCGAAGACGCTCCGCTGGACCACCAGGGACTGGAGGTACGGGGGCATTGCGGAGATGAAGGGGGCATTGCGGAGATGAAGGGGGACATTGTGGAAGAGGGGCATAGACTCTATGCCCCTCTTCCACAATGTCCCCCTTCATCTCCGCTATGCCCGTCTTCCACAATGTCCCCCTTCATCTCCGCTATGCCCCTCTTCCACAATGTGCCCCTTCATCTCCGCTATGCCCCTCTTCCACAATGTCCCCCTTCATCTCCTCTATGCCATAGAGGAGATGAAGGGGGACATTGTGGAAGAGGGGCATAGCGGAGATGAAGGGGCACATTGTGGAAGAGGGGCATAGCGGAGATGAAGGGGGACATTGTGGAAGACGGGCATAGCGGAGATGAAGGGGGCATAGCGGAGATGAAGGGGGACATTGCGGAGATGAAGGGGGCATTTGGAGATGAAGGGGGCATAGCGGAGATGAAGGGGGGCATTGACCAGGCACCCTCCCCTCATCAGAGCAGGGGGTGCCTGGTGTAATGCTCGTGTCGCCCCATTATATGCAATGGGGCTCGGGTGCTCGGCCGAGCACTCGAGCCTCAGGGGGTGCTCGGTCAGAGCACCCGAGCACCCGAGCATCGGGGTGCTCGCTCAACACTAAAGAGCATCAAACATAAGCTCAAAAGGTACAATTTTGAAAAAGTACATAATACAACAAA
Source organism: Rhinophrynus dorsalis (assembly GCA_037306005.1). Taxonomy (NCBI): domain Eukaryota; kingdom Metazoa; phylum Chordata; class Amphibia; order Anura; family Rhinophrynidae; genus Rhinophrynus; species Rhinophrynus dorsalis. The sequence goes on along the minus strand of CM074722.1, from coordinate 237,081,616 downwards.
AAGTTTTTATTTTCTTTACCTTAAATTCAACTAAATTTATCTTAAAGGTAAGAGGTTCACTGTAATTCTGCAAGATATGTATTTCTTAAAGGAATAGTAATGTTTCACAAAAACAGCAGCTCCAATTAATCTTCATATCATTTGAGCCATAGAGAGTGTTATTTCATTACTGTGAGAGTTGTAGTTCAAGAGTAATTGAATGATAAAGTTTACCCCTCCCTCCCCTTTTACCTAGTGTAAGCCCCCACTCCTCAGATGTGGAATCCAGTCCATAGACCAGACAGCTCACATCAAGGGTCAATATTCTTAGTCTGAGAACAATGAAATCCCTGCCCCCTTTACAGGGTTTTCAGGTATTTCCCTTAATTGAAGATTGTCCCTCTCTGCAATCTACCTGGACACTTCCTGCTGCTCTAAGCTGAGCAGTGTTACATCAGTAAAAGGGGTGGGAGGAGGATACTTTATCATTCAATTACTCCTGGACTACAACTCTGACAGAATTGAAATAACACTCTCCAAGGTCCAAATAATATGATGATTAATTAGAGCTGCTTTTATTATGAAACATTACTATCCCTTTAAGCCCTAGAAAGCAAAATATGTCTCCAGTGCATTTCTTTGCAATGTCTTCACGACATCTCTGGCATCCAAGCGTTAAAATTGATATGGTTCAGCTGTTTTTGCGCTAGTTCCATAGAATGGAGAATTTAAATGCTTAACCCTTTGAGTGCCAGAGGGGTAAGCAACGCATTGCAAAGCAATGCGTTGCATACCCCTCTGGCACTGAAAGGGTTAAAGGACCAAAGGGGTATGCAACACATTGGGAAGCAATGACTTACACACCTCTCTGTTCCATAAAGTGTTAACCCTTTGAGTGCCAGAGTGGCAAAGCAATGCGTTGTGTACCGCTCTGGCACTCAAAGGGTTAATATACCCCCTCCCCCAGAATAAAACAATTTCTGGCTTTCTTTTAAATTAAGACCTTTAAATATGGCATTGACTGTTTTACTGCCACAGGCTGCCTGACATAAATACTCTGAATTGTTATGTCTGCAAAGACATTCCACAAGGGTTAAAATACCCTGACCTAGACCACTGTCTTCTCGAGAAACCAAAACGGATAAAACATTAGCACTCAGAATGATTAAATCCAGGGTCACAATCTCTCCCAGTGTCTAGGACATTATTTGAGGCAATAATAGGGGAGTCCTATCCACCATGGAGACATACCGACATCTCAGCCGCTCCACTGTCTCTGTGTCACTATGTTATTATAACAACTACCATCTTAATTATTTTAATAGGTGGATAAAAGCATTGGTTCCTGGTCATGCTACCATCTAATGTCTAATATCCTTTCTTATTAGTATTCTGTTTGTGCAGCACCAGTGTCTGCAGAAATTAAGTCCAGAAGCTCTTTAATCTTTTTTTTCTGACCGAGGAGAATGCAATCAATTTCAGAGAAGTGCATTGGCTCTCATTGTGGAAGTTTGTTGGTTAAACAATCACTTATTCCTTTCTGGAGATGTTGTATCTCATACCAGTTCATAGAAGTCCATATGATCGAGTTAGGAGGAGTAACATTACTAAAGACAGTGAGCCATATTCACAAAGCTAAAGTGGTGAAATCTGGGTTGCCATCTGTTGGTGAGAAAAATGACAACCCTAGGTGTAATTCTGGATCAAATTAATTGAGCTATAGGGGATAAATACAATTTCCCAATTATTTGAATGGGATTTTAACCCCCTGAATGCTAGAGAGCTCTTCAATACAACATGAAACAATGCATTGGAGATCTCACTAACATTTAATGGATTAACCCTTTTAGTTAATACCAGGTTACCTCTGGTCTCTCCGGGGTTTTCCTAGGCCCAATCAGTGTTGCAAACCTATATTTCAAAATGAGCCGAGCTGCCACTTTGTATAAAACTTCACTTTTATTAAACATTGCTTAAAAATCTGATCTATGTTACTGTTGGGACCATCAACTTACAGGGCATCAATGTATCCATTATTTAAATATTTTGTTGTTGAGCTTGGAGCCAAAACAGAACATCTGACGCTATCATAGCGACCCCTAGCCCTGGCTCAGCGTCCTCTCAATCAACCCTTGAACATTAACATATGATGCGGTGCAAGTAATATTTTCTCTAACAATAGACAATATTGGTAGGGAATCAAGACTCTCAAAGCGAGAGATGTATTGGGTGTACACTTTACAAACCCTTTCCCCACTGGGACTAAATGAACACTTTAGCTTAATTAATTACATTTGAGTACAAGTTATTGAAGTGTTCCGTATACAGATAAGAAGAGATTCATAATATTTGTTAACGTTCAAAGGTTGATTGAGAGGACCCAAAGCCAGCGCTAGGGGTCTCTATGATAGTGGCAGATGCGCTGTTTCTGCGCCAAGCTCATCAACAAACTATTTAAACAATAGATACATCGATGCCCTGTAAGTTGATGGCCCCTGATGAAAGTCCCAATGCAGACTGAAACGTCGTACCAAGAGCAAATATGAATCAACAGTAACATAGATCACTGATTTCTAAGTAATGTTTTAATTTAGTTAAACAAAGTGGCAGCTTGGCCCGTTTTGAAATATTCGTTAACCCTTTGAGTGCAAGAGAGGTATCCAACTCGTTGGATACCTCTCTGGCACTCAAAGGGTTAAACCCCATTTAACTAATATATATATATTTTTATTTGTCCCCTGTGGTGCTGTTGGTTTGCTCCAGAATTTCTCATTTAAATCTTAAATACTTCTCAGTGGGAGGGATGAGTGAAACTGGGGTGAAGTACATAATATGCACCCACAATAAAACTTGCTAAATGAGTGTCTGTGCCAAGAATACATATCAGTGCACAATGCTTCCAGAGCATGCCATGTAGGTACACAATGCTCTTATGCCAACCCTGAAGCTGAAAAAAGGAAATTGATGGTTTGTGTCCTAGTTTCTCTGGGCCCAGTTTTTTTTATAGCTTGCTCCTGGTCACAGACAAATGACACACCCAGAAATGGCCACTCACACACTCCCATACAGCAACAGGTACAAAGTGGCATTTAACTGTGCTACTAGCTTTGCACATGTGTTAATTAGGCACAAGACACACTTAGAGCTTAGCAATGGCTCCAAAATAGACACAGTGCCACATTGATACATCCAATCAAGTGGTTCCAGTTCTTGCTGGAACATCTAGAGCAGTGACTTCTGACTTGTGACAGAGAAGGGTAGCCATAAAACAGGGCTGGTAAGACTTAAGCTCTTCAGTAGTTGTTGGACCACAATCCTCGTTATACTCAACCACCCTCATCTGCAGTTTTTCATGAAAAAAGTATAAGATAATTTGAATAGGGTCTCCTTACAAAAATGAGGGTAGAAAAAAACACTGTCAAACTGTGCTGTAAAAAAAAATGTGTGGAGGACAAGCACAAAAAAGAGGATTTTAGTCTTACCTGTTAAATCCTTTTCTCTTAGTCCATACAGGTTACCGGTAACTTTGGGTAGGTGACCCGCCCCTTTAATTGTAGGCAGGAACAATTCTAGAATTGCATGCAGGTGGTGGAGCCTACCTCCCCTCCTTGGCTGCAGCTAGCCAACCAGCTCCAGATAGAGTTGAGACACTAACTACTGACTAGATAGTGGAAGGGAAAGATGACTCCTGTGAGCATGACCCAAAGGACCCCCACGGTCTGCCACAGAAGAGCCAAGAATGGTCCCTTGACAGGGCGGGAGACCAGTAACCTGTACGGACTAAGAAAAAAGGATTTAACAGGTAAGACTAAAATCTCTGTTTTCCAATATAGGTTACCGGTAACTTTGGGATGTCCAACCACTGAGTTTCCCAGAGGCAGGAAGTAAGGCAAGGACCAGGAGCAAGGCCCCCAAAGTCACCAGAGCAGATATGAACCATCAGATCAGAGATAGCCCAATCAAAATGAAGAAAGTATCAATAGACACTGAACAGGGGTAAGAACACCCCAACTGTTACACAGCACACTGAATTAGAGCCAACGGGGCTCAAAGTGAAGGAAGCACCAAGAACCGAAGAAAATCCTAGACAAGAAGACTGCCTCCGGGATTTTCCTCCCAAAGCTGGCATCAGCCAGTGTCAGCACATCAACATGGTAGTAATTCCAAAAGGTGTGCACAGACGACCAAGTGGCAGCCTTGCACAACTGATCAGCGGAGGCCTGATTCTTGTAAGCCCAAGAAGCCCCAAAAGATCTTGTAAAATGAGCCGTGAGCAAAAAGGGGACAGCTTCTTCCTCAGCTCGTAAGCCTTACAAATAGTGGACTTGATCCAAGAAGCAATAGTCACTTTGGATGCAGGTCTTCCTGCCCTGGGACCCTCAGGAATGACGAACAGTACGTCAGATTGCCTGATAAAAAAAGCCAAGACCGTAGGCAGGTCAAATTCCTGAGACAGGTCCTGGTCAGCACACCAAGAAAGAAAGGTAGACCAGACACGATGGTAGAGCTTAGAAGAAACAGGTTTGAGGGCACTGAGCATAGTAGCCACCACCCCAGAAGAAAAACCTTTTCTTCTTCAATATTGAGAATTCAATTTCCAAGCCGTCAAAGAGAGTCGATGAACATCCTCTTTCTTCAGGTAACACTGTACAAGAAGATCCAGATGGCAAGGGAGCCAGAATGGCTCCGCCACTGACAGATCCAGAAGCTCTGGGAACCAAGCTTGGCGAGGCCAGTACGGAGCAATCAGAATGACTGGACAGTGTTCCAGTCGCAATTTCCGTAACACCCTGTGCAACATTGGGAGGGGAGGAAAGATGTAGACCAGAGGAAATAACCAAGGAATGGACATTGCATCCACCGCCAGGGCTAGAGGTTCCCTCCACCGAGAGCAGAACCTCGGAACCTTCCTGTTGTGTCTTGTCGCCATCAGATTGATGTAAGGAAAGGAAGACCCCACTTCTGAACAATGAGGGTGAATACCTCTGGGTGCAGCTCCCACTCTACGCTGTCCACTGTGTGTCGACTGAGGAAGTCCGCCATGACGTTGTTTACACCAGGAATGTGCACTGCGGATATTGCAGGAACGTGTTCTTCTGCCCAGGACAAAATAGCCTTGACCTCTAACCAAGCGGCAAGACTTCTTGTTCTGCCCTGCTTGTTGATGTAAGCCACGGCCCTGGCATTGTCAGATTGTACCCGGACTGGACAGTCTTCCAGCTGAGATGTCCAATGATGAAGGCCACAAAATATTGCTTGAAGCTCCAACACGTTGATGGGAAGGAGAGAGTCCTCCAGAGACCACCGACCTTGAACACTCAGGCGACCCAGGACCGCTCCCCAGCCAGAGAGGCTTGCATCCGTCATCACCGTGGTCCAGAACGATACCAGGAAGGACTTGCCTTTCAGCAGATTGGAGAGGTTGAGCCACCATGACAAACTCAGTTCCACATGAGGAGGGAGGGACACTGACATCTTCAGACGGTCCGGCTGACCCCTGTACACCTGGAAAACTTGAGGAGCTGTAGTCAGACCAAATAGAAGAGCTGAAAACTGAAAATGCCCTCGATCGCAAGCAAATCTGAAATACTGCCGACTGTCTGGATGAATGGCGATGTGTAAATACAAGTCCTGAAGATCCAGAGAAGCAAGGAATTCCCCCGGGGACATAGCAGCAATCACCATCTGTAAAGACTCCTGGTGATAATGAGTCTAAATCACAAAGGAACTGAGATCCTTCCAATCCAAAATGGGGCGACAACCACTGTCCTTTTTGGAGACCACAAAGAGGTTTGAGTAAAAACCCATACCTTCGTCCTGAACTGGAACCAGCTCTAGAACATCCTAGTCCAGAAGAGCCTGAATAGTGCAGTTGAACAGCCTGTGTTTCTCCATGCCCTGAGGCGCATGAGAAGGAAAGAAATGAAAGGGAGGAAGAGAGACAAAAGGGATCCTGTACCCTTCCATCACCACCTGTAAAACGCACGGCTCCGCCACTGAATCCTCACAGATGCTGTGGTAGTGATGCAGACTACCACCCACAGCAGAGTGGGGACCTGGGTTCGGTGAGTCATGATGAAGAAGGATTGGAAGCCTTGGGCTTCCATTGCTGTTTGGGCTTGGAGGAGGCACGCGGAGCTGAGGAAACCGCCTGGTTAGCCGGACGTGTCTCAGTCTGAAAGGAACGAAAATACTGATTACGCTTAAGCGGCGCTTTCTTCCTGGGATCAAAGGTAGAAGGGTACTCTTACCCCCTGTGGCCTCACTGATCAGATCTTTAAGATCTGGCCCAAACAAAGAAGTACCTTGAAAAGGTAAGGAGAGCAATGCTTTCTTGGAAGCAGTGTCAGCAGACCAGATCTTGAGCCAAAGAGCCCATCTGGCAACCACAGACGTGGTGGAAACCATAGCCACCAAATTGATGACATCAAATACAGCAGCAGAAACATAGTGCTGTGCCTCAGAAATGTTGGCAAGAATGCACAACATATCTGAAGTAGGAGCACCCTGACGGACAGCCAGGGTGAGCTGTTCAGTCCAGACTGCAATGGTCCATTCACCCACGCTGCAGCAAATGCTGGACGCATGGCAGAACCAGCAGTGGCAAAAATGGACTTGAGGGAGACCTCAAGTTTCTTGTCATTCCGTCCTTCAGAGCGAACACATCAGAAACTGGCAAGGCAGTAGACTTAGGTAGCCTGAGATAGAAGCATCCACTTTGGGAGGATGAACCCACGGCGCAAGCTCTGCCTCAGAGAAGGGATGAAGCTTGGCAAATTTCTTGACACAGAAGGTTTCCTGTCTGGAGATTTCCACTCTTCAGACACAAGGTAGTCAAGTGTGGGGTTAGGTGGAAAACAAGTAAGGGGCTTTTTAGGCTTCTGAAACACATCAGATGGATCAGAAGGAACCTCCTGAACTAAGGGAATGTTAAGGGAATTCAAAACAGCCCCGATCAGGCCCTCAGCCGAGGGCTCAGGATCAGCCTCAAAAGGATCCAAAAAAAACTGAGAGGAGCCCAGAGCAGAACATTCCTCAACATCTGAATCTACCAGCAGTTCATCCTCAGAGGAATCTGATATGTCAGGTACTCCCTGAGGTTTTGACAGGGAAGATGTGATGGAGGAGGGGGGTCTACCAAGAATGGAAGACCCTCTGTAACTGGGATGGAAAGAGTTGCAATGTAGACCTAAGGTCCCTACTAGCAGCCTTGAACTCTTGCACCCAAACTGGCTCTAATGCATAGCTGGAGGTCCCTGGGAGACTCTCAGGGTCATCAGAACATGCTGGGCATAAATGAGAATTCTCTAGATAACCCTGAATGACAGGAAGAGCAATGTGCAATAGGGGATAGAGAGACCCCAGCATCCTTAGTCTTAGGTCTGGCCCCAAGCTCCAACGGTATAGACATTCTCACAGTGTCAAATAACCTTATTGTATCAAGTTTCACCCCAAAAATCGCTAAAATAGACTTATCTGGCAGGCGATGGGTTAATCAGCAGTGGAGAGAAGAAGAGTCCAAGCCCTATATAGGATACTCATTCTGGAAATGGCACAAAATGGCTGCTGTGGCAGGAGCCAATCAGAAAAGAGTGCGCAAAGTAAGCGCTCACGGGAAATGTAGTTTTCCCCAGAAAAAGTACCCAAACAGTGCCCGAAGCCCCCTGAGCCCCCCAACACACTAGAAACATGAACCAGATGATAGAGCAATGGCATACAAGAAAAATTAGCCACATCTTAAGTTGCTAGGTTAAGCGGTTGAAGAGATAGGTCCCAAACTGTACAGTCCCATATGAGTAAATGGAGCAATGGCGCCTATGCATGAAACATCACTAGAACATGTTAGGATACCCAAAAACACTGAACCAGTAGGAAAAGTGTCAGAAAACCCACCAAAAGATGCAAAACCAGCAGCTAAAAGGTTAAAGTACCACATAAACCTGCTCCAAAATACCCAACAGACATACAGATAGACCCAATGAGTACAGGAGTGTGCAATAGAAACTCCAAACCCCTGTGCGGAGGGGCACTGTGGGACAAGTGGACCTGCAGCACTCAAAGGGTTGCTCACCTATCTTGCAGATCTTCTGTCTTCAGACTACCATGTATTAAGAAGAAGCCTTGGTGGGCAACTCCTGAAGAAAGAACTTGTGGCCAAGATTTTCCCCCACGGCTTAAGGTCCACAAAAGGCATCTGGTTACTGAGCTAGCCATATCTAAGCACATTGTCAGTTATGGTAATCCGCCTAATGGTGGTATTCCATTTCTAACAGAAAAATAAAAAACTTCTAAAGCTATAACAGAACTGTTCTCTTGCCTGCGTCTTCACCAAGGAACAAATCTTTCTGGAGTTGGTTGGCTAGTTGCAGCCAAGGAGGGAAGGTAGGCTCCACCCCCTGCATACCATTCTAGAATTGTTCCTGCCTACAATTAAAGGGGCGGGTCACCTACCCAAAGTTACCAGTAACCTGTATTGGACAACAGTTAAATAAGCCTATAGAATGGAGAGTTTGGCAATATCTCAAAAACTAAAATCATATGCAGACTGAATGACCTAGTATTAACTCTAGTAGTGTTGAAATGAGGAAGCCTCTTTTTACAGTTCAGTATGCAAAGGAGTTATGAATTTGGCAGACAACAGTGACAGTTCAGACTGTCTTAAGCCTAGTTCACATAGCCAGCTTTTGTTTCAGCAACCTTACTGGAAGATGTTGTAGCAACAAAAGGCTACCACTGAAAATAATTGCAGCTGTAAAAGTCATCATTTCTCTGAAACTTACAATAAGACTGCCCATGTGAACAAGTCTTAAAAATCCTTGTTCCTTCCACAAGGACCATGGGTACAAGGACCATAAAATACAAACCAATGTGCATATTTTACGGAGGTCATAATATTCTTCTCTGTGTGTGCCTCATCTTTTCAGCTCCAAACACAATGCTGATGAGCAGTTTTGAAAAGCTCAGTAATTGTTTCATTTGACTATAAGGCCTAGTTCACAATGAATCACTGTGTTGCAACAAGTTTAATAAATTAGATAATTGGTTTCTGTGGGGTAGTTCACGTGTGTGGGGGGGGCTTTTACAGCTACATTCATTTTGAATTGCAACTTTGTATTGCAGCAACATCTTTCAGCAAAGTTCAGCAAGGTGGTGTGCCAGATTTGGAATCTTGAAGAACATCAGAAAGAAAAATCAGGAGATAAGATGTGTTTGTCATTAAAAAACAAAATGGCTACATTTCTCCTTCATGAAATTATTTTAGACGTCATCATATCTGAGTGGAACAGGGGGAGATAGAAGATGTAAAAGTTCTGCTAGACATGCAAAGAATGTGTCCTTTCTCTGAGGAGGTTTGCAAATTGTGGGGTGTTCCACCAAAAGTTGATGTGGAAGTGGTGAGGTTATCTAGAAAAACCATGCTGCCCTTGGATGACACAGCTTCATTTATAGATCCTTTGGATAAGTGGATGGAGACAGATTTAAAAAGACTTTTTGTGACTATGTGATTGGCTTCAGTTTGTATGCTAGCAGTAACCCTCAAGGGCCATTGTACTTGGTCAAAGAGGATTGACCATTGTAGATTCCATGACAGAAATGTAAATTGTAGATAGAAGTGGAACTCATCATAGATTGCTTAATATGTCTACAATCAAGAGTCTTGTGTCTGTCAGTTGTGGCAAGAAGAGCTCACTTGAATGGGGAAAATATATATCAATAGTTGCTCTCTTCCGTTTTCTGTACAGATGTTGTTTGGGGGGGTGGGGGAGCTGGATGAAATCATCAATAAAGCTTCAGGGGGCAACAATATGTTAATTTTACAGGACCAAAAGAAGATCAAAAAGAGTTTCTAGCCTATAAATCAGAGAAAGATTAGGCTGGACATTAACCCTGGACAGTGAGTTTTTTTTTCAAAACTACAGGCAAAACCCTTCTAATATGCCAAAATCCTCAGACAGATTCTGATGATGTCCAGGCCCAATCCCACTGCAGCAGGAGGAAAACTATAATTATGGAGAAGCCAAGGAAGAATACATTCTATTCCATTAGATCCTCAGACATGGTTACTGCTAGAGGACTGTCTAATAAAACTTGGCAAGGAAAAGGCTACTATAGATGTTGTGAAATGGGAGAGATTCAAGGGGATGTGTACCCATCTTTTCTTTGTAAAAAAAAGGCTTTTGAAGATGTCAGGTACCTGGGTCTTGCCAAGCTCCTTTGTGGCAGTGTCCAGCTTCCTCACTAGCCAATGTGAGTGTTTCCAGACATCTTTGTCTGCACGTGCAATGTAGCGAATCGTCCATTAGGCGCACTACATTGAGTAGCGTAAATCGAAGATAACCGTGCAATTGCTTCCTGTGGAGCAATACACATACACCTACGGTAATTACCAGTGGGAGGGGTTTAGCAACCAAGTTGGGGGTGTGGTTAGTCAACCAGTTCCTGTTTCTCCTATTAAAAACCTTAGCAACTTTTAGGCAGTGCTCAGTTGTTCTGCAGCTCAGGGAGGGACTACTCCATTACCTTGGTTCTTACTGTGGTTCCCTATTCTTTTCCTCTGTGTTTGGTTCTGATTCCTGACCCTTGCCTCTGTCCCTAGTATTCGCTGTTTTGCTGCCTGCTCGACTTCTGGCGTATCTTCTCGTGTATGATCCTGTGCTTCCAGCACCTGACTTTTTGAACTGTCTGACTTTACTTCTGCCTTGCCTTCTGGATTTGATGCCAGCCTTCGTACCTACTTCTCTACCTGTGTTGGGGTTTCTTCCTATACTTACATGGATCAGTGGGGTCTGTAAGAGTGATCCTCCCTGCCATCGGGTTATAAAGATTCCAGGTACGATATGTTCTGATAGAAGACCTGCGCCCATTGTTATAACTAAAGATTCTGAACTCTTCTCTGAGGGTGAGGATATTGAGAATGAAATAACAATTATATATGATGTGCAACACAAGGACTGAATGATTGAAATGTATTTGCAGGATGCAGTTTTGCACATTTTGGTTCTACAAGGCCATCAGAAGTTTCACAGGTGTGCAATAGAACACCATCACTTCCAGTTTGTCTTTGGCCTCACACCTGAAGAATGTGCTCAAAGGTTCTTTTTCTGCTCATAGCAGAATTGAGGAGGGGGGTCAAATTTGATAATTATCTGGATGATATTCTCATCCTGGTCCTAAGCAGACAGACTCTCTTATCACAACTGGACTGGATAATGCATTTCTTGTCCCCATTAGGATGGCTCAAAAATCATGAAAAGAGCAAATTGTCCCATCAAGGTCATTAACTTTTCTGGGAGCTGCCTTCAGGACATATGAAGCGATGGTGTACCTTCTGCAAGAGAATGCTCGGGATTTGGCTGCACAAGTGTCTTCATTCATATCCATCAAAAAACATACAGAGGAAGATTGCATGAAGATTCTGTCTGGTAAGGTGGTCCAAATGGCACATGAGGCCACTTCAACAGCTTTATTTGCCCAGTGGGACAGTCAAATCACTCCTTTGAAACACCAGGTGGAAATTTCCAGGCCATGCTGAATTAATTACTATGGTGGGAGAACACCCACAGTCTTCTCAAAGGTATTCCTCAAGAGGACTCCCAGCGGCCCATTCTAACTACAGATGCCAGAGGTTTAAGATGGGGAGCAACATTTCAATGAAAGGCACCTCAAGGTGCATGGCCCTTTCCTTCATCTAGGGTGCTGTCAAACATTTTAGAAATAAGGGCAGTGTCAAAAGGTATGCTTCATTTCACAGGCAAATTAAAAGGAAAAGCCAAGAACCAAATAGACAATAAGACTACAGCTGCTTATATAAGGAACCAATGGGAACAAGGAGCAGTGAACTGCTGAGGGAGGTCTGTCCAATTATATCCTGGGCAATCAGAAATTTGAGGGCTCTTAGTACAGTCCACATTTCGGAGGAGCCAGAATGGCCAAGTGGAGCGGTGTTTTATTAAAAGGTATTAAAATTCAAACTTTATTTTTTTTAGGTGTAGTAGCTGTTGCTATACCATATTATAGTATAGCAAAAGTGCTACTCTATAGTTTCATGCCATTGAGATACAGCACCTAAAATCAAAGGTTAAAATATAAATGTATAAAATAAGGAAATTGGGGCTAGAAGATAACCTTTGCAATTGGATATAAAACTGGCTGAAGGATAGGGAACAGTGTGTGGTTGTAAATGGAAAATTCTCGAGTACAGTTAAAGTGGAGAGTGGAGTACCTCAGGGTTCAGTATTAGGTCCACTGGAAATAGATATATAAAGCAAAATATCAATATTTGCAGATGATACTAAATTATGCAAAGTCATTAATTCAGAACAGGATATTTTCTCTCTACAGAGGGACTTACATGCAATGTCAGATTGGGCAAACATGTGGAATATGAAGTTTAATGTGGGGAAGTGTAAAGTGATGCATTTGGGAGGAAACAATCCCAAGGCTACTTATAAACTTAATGGAATAATTTTAGGTGACTCGTTGCTAGAAAAAGACCTGGGTATCCTTGTCAACTACAAACTTGGAAACAGTGACCAGTGTCAAACAGCAGTAGCAAAGGCAAACAAAGTCCTGTCTTGCATAAAAAGAGGCATTGAAGCAAGAGTGGATAACATTATTTTGCCATTATAAAAATTATTGGTAAGACCTCACCTTGAGTATGCAGTGCAATTTTGGGCACCGGTTCTGAAAAAGGATATACTGGAACTAGAGAGGGTACAGCGGAGAGCAGCAAAATTAATTAAGGGATTGGAGGACTTGACATATGAGGAACGACTAAACAAACTTGGTTTATTTACTCTAGAGAAAAGACGACCTTATCACATTGTACAAGTATATGAGAGGTCAATACAAGGATCTCTGCGGTGAGCTATTTATTCCAAGGCCTGATCAGGTGACCAGGGGACACCCCTTGAGATTAGAGGAAAGGAGGTTTAAACTTCAGCAGAGAAAGGGTATTTTTTATGGTAAGGTCTGTCAAATTGTGAAATTCATTGCCCAGGGAGGTAGTTATGGCAGATACAATGGATACATTTAAAGGGATAGTAATACTTAAAATGTAAAAAAAAATATATGTTGTAGGGTTTATCCCCCTGAGTAAAACAAGAGTAATCCCACTGCTGAAAGGTGTTTCATTCAAAAGTTATTAATTTTCAAATCTGAATTTTTTTAGGTGCAATATCACAGTGGCCTGAAATTGTACAGTGGCGCTGTTGCTACATGATCCTATGGACAGCTTTGGTCCCGGGACCATAAATCTCCATAGGATGTTGTAGCAACAGCGCCACTGTACAATTTCAGGCCACTGTGATATTGCACCTAAAAAATTCAACTTTGAAAATTAATAACTTTTGAATGAAACACCTTTCAGCAGTGGGAGTGCTCTTGTTTTACTCAGGGGGATAAACCCTACAACATATTTTTTTTTACATTTTAAGTATTACTATCCCTTTAAGAGAAGATTAGATACATTTCTTTCAAAAGGGAACATACAGAGTTATACTGTTTATCAGTAGGCTGATCAGGAAGGTCTGATAAAGACTAATTTAATTGGTAGCAGGAAAGCTATAAAATTCTCAGTTACTGAGGTATGAGGCGAAGGTTGAACTTGATGGACTTGTGTCTTTTTTCAACCTAATTTACTATGTTACTATGTTAAGCTGTAAAAACTTTTGCATAAAACACCTCTCAGCAGTGGACCCACTCTTGTTTTACTCAAAAGGATTAACTCTACAATGCATATATATGCTATATTTATATATTTTTTAAGTGTTAATATCCATTTAAAATGTGGAGTTAGTTTTTGATATTTTCCCCATACATTAATTTCTCAGCAGACACTGAATTCAGTTGATTTCCTTTTTCTTCTATCCGTTTCTTCCTTAAAGCATCCCCACTGATAATCAAAAGTGAATCCTACTGCAGGTAATTTGAAGGAAAAGAATCAACAGAAAGCTGGAGGGGAATTTGAGCAACTGTCATCACTATAGAAAAAAGAAATTGAGAGCAAAGACTCCTTCTCTTGCTGTACAGACATGGGAAGCTTGTTAAACGGTTTTAAATATTTTGGTGAATAAGAAATGTTAGGAAAATATAAAAATGTGAATGATTACGATTAAACTAGTATGAAAGCCCGTACACACAAGCTAAAGTGCACCCAGCTCCCCCGGAGCCGGGAGCAGAGACAGGACGTGAGCCGTCCGGAGCAGGGCAGTGCATTCGGCGAGTCTCTACTGCGAGAGACTAGCCGAATGCGCTGATCCTTAGTGGAGAGCTCCAGACGGTTCACAGCGAAGCTCCCTGTGTGTGAAACCATACATGCACAGTACAGACTCTCTACTGCGCATGTGCAGTTACGGCTCACAGTGAGCAACGCATTCTACCACTTTATGTAATAGGATAAACAGTACACTACTGATTTTAACTTCTTTTAAGAATTATTTCTTAGGCATTAACTTTCATGACTATAGCCATCTCTAGTAATGAAATTCTGTGGAACCTAATTATAAGTTTCTAAAAAAACACTATGTTAGCTATCTGGGCTCCATAGAATAACACATGAACATGACAATTAGGGAGCTTTTCTATATAATTCTACAATGTCCCCAGCCAAAAATAATACACATTCCAGCTTCCACCTAGATGCACAATTACCATTTGTGTGTAATTTTATACTGTTGTCAGTGTAGAAGCAATTATATTTTTGACAGTTTGCATTTTCTCAGGAAGTTTTAAAATCCATCAACACTCTGTCACTATATACAATGTAATTCCTTGGAAACCACTCTTTCCATGAGGATATCCATCAAAGATAAACATACATTATATAAAGATATATATGTATATATACACACTTATCAGACTATACTGTGGTTGTTAAGACAATACAGTTTATTTCTAAGGCCAGTGAGAGGACATTTGGAACCCTAGGTGAACTTTCTCATTTATTTTGGCCCCTGGACAAAATAAAAAAGGAGCATTGTAGAGATGTAGCATCCATAGAGTATATAATATATACATATTTCCTCCTCTTGCTGAAAACAAATATTCAATCTTATAGTATCCTCTCAGATTCAAGAACTACATAACATGATGGGAGAGATGTATTTAGGTAAGATAAAGAGGTGATAAAGCGGTGATGACTTCTACACTGATATCACTTCTCCAGCTTCTATGTTATTCTAAGGAGCCAATGCACTAAGATGTTTCAAACCTTAGGCACCTTAGTGCATAGGCTCTACAGAATAACATAGGACTTGGATAAGTGACATCACTGGAAAAGTTGTTTCTGCTTTATCATTGCTTCATCACACATTAGTGTTTAGCCCCCACTGAGTTCTACATGCACTTACATCTAAAGTGGCTTGACAAAATACTAAGGCTGATGTACTAAGAAAACCAGCGTAATTCCAGTGTATAACAGCAGCAGCATGTGGGAAAATAAAAACTACCATTGACTTAAATGGAACTTTCAACCCCTTGAATGCTAGAAAGGTTTCCAGCACATTGCTTTGCAATGCATCCAAGACCACTCTAGCATTCAAGGGGTTAAAATCCCTATTTAAATCAGTGGAAATTTGGAGAATTTTTATTTGTCCACTAGAGTGCAGTTGAAATTACACCAGGGAGGAGATGCACTCAGAAAGATCTAAATACATAGGCTCCACAGAATAACAGACATTGGAGAAGTTCTCTCACTGGAGAAGTAATCTTCAGTACACCTTATTGTGTGCCCCCCCACCCCGTTTTTCTTACTATATCTGCCTCACTGAGTTTTTGAACAACACAGAGTTATCATACCTGCATACTAAGGATAAGTGAAATTATTCTTTATGTACAACTTGTTGAACAGCCCCTTACACAAGCCACAGTGCCACTGGCACCCGGTCACGGGGCAGTCAGCCGCAGTGGAGACTGCCCGCGCAGTGGCTGATACAAGCTGGACGCTCCTTCGGAGCGCCCAGCTCTGTATCAGCCGCGGCGCGGGCAGTCTCCACTGCGCATGACTGCAGCACGTGCAGCAGTGTGTACTGCGCATGTCGCAGCGTTACACATGATTTAGCAAATTATTATATAGGATGTTTGTATACATGAGGCTGGCTGAGGTTGATGGGATTTGTAGTTTTACAGCTGGAGAGATGGAGATGCAGGTTGCCCTCCCCTGGCTTACATATATACATAACAGGAGCCAACTTTACTGATTACTTGGATGCTAAAGATTTGTGTCTTCTAGTAAGACAGGAGCAATAGAGAGCAAAGGCAGGGACTCTGAGTATCTGGAAAGCTATTGGTTTACTCTTGAAAGCTATAACATTTGTCCATAGAAAATGTTCAAATTTCTCAACATCCCTAAAAAGTCAACTTTTTTATTCCTTGGGATACAAAGGTTCTCTTGAAACATGTGAAGTCAAACTATTGTAATGAATAGTAAATATTGACTTTCCCATTTTAAGAACCAGTTTGAATAAATATTAAATATGTACATGCCTAAAGAGGCAAAAATCCAAGTTACAATAAACAAAGAAGGTTCAACGTAGGCTCCATGTTAACCGTTTCCATGCCAAAGAGGTGTGAAACACATCACAAAGCAAGAACTATAATATCTATAGTTAAATATATATAATAACTCTATATATCATGAGCTACAGAAACAATTGCTAGATAAGGGGGGTTATGCACTAAGGCATGATAAAGAGGTGATAAAAGTGGAGATGATTTCTCCAGTGATATGACTTCTCCAGATCCTATGTTATTCTATACAGTGTATGCACTAAGATCTCCAGGGTATCTACCCTGATTAGCCCCATGGAAGTATTATGTATAGGTAACTTGTTGTACATTGCAAATCTGTGAATGTTGCGTCAGTGCTCCACTCCGCAGTTTCATAGTAACTGACGTGCCAGGTGAGGAATCCACACCAGGAGTTCTATCACTCCCTACTTTCACTCACCTGCATCTGGTAATTAATGCAGCTAGCAGTCAAATACTTCCCCCTGCACCGAGACATGCTGTCTTTTGTTTGAGTTCCCAGAAAGAAAGGAATAAAGAAATTAAAGGGATAGTAATGTTTAAATTTAACTTTATTTAATATTGCAGGCATTTAAAAAATATATTAATCTGTGTAAGTCTTATCTCTCAAACCTTTATGGTTTGAGAGATATAACACGCTTCACAAAGCTGCTTCACAAAAGTCTGCCATCTAGCTGACAGCAGGAGATTTCAGTCCTGGGATCAGCCTGCGGCTCTTCAGTAGAGCCGAAATCACGATTTTTCAAAATAAATAATTCATTGGAACGGTCTACAAAGTGTTCTTGCAAACCAGGCACACTTTGTAGACTGTTCCAATTAAGTATTTATTTCGAAAATAGCGTGATTTCGGCTCTGCTGAAGAGCTGCCAGCCGGTCAAATGACCAGAATCTGCTGCTGTCCCATAGCCGCTGAAGCAGCCTGGAGTGGGGAACTTTAGCGAGTTATATATCTCAAACCATAAAGGTTTGAGAGATAAGACTTACACAGACGTACTTATTTTTTAATGCCTGCAATATTAAATAAAGTTAAATTTATACATTACTATCCCTTTAACCCCTGCAACTTGTGAAGTTAACTTGTGCCTGCTGGACTGTGTTGCTGTATGTTTATTTCTCAGGCCGGTAAACTGACTAGTAGTCCAAATACAATCAGCTGATGTGTTTAGTTAGTGCTCAGTAGAGCAAGGATTTTGTTTTGTTTGTGATGCTGTTGTCTCACCACTTGGATACAAATAAACAGACAAAGACTTGAAATATACTTCTGTGTATGAAGTGCCTCTGCAACCTAGAAGGCTGATCCCAGGATAGAAGGTACAACATATTAAAATGTACTTTTTTTTTCCTCTCTCTCTCTCTCTATATATATATATATATATATATATATATATATATATAATATTATTATGTCTTGTTTTTGTTCATAGTCAGCGAAAATTCACTTTTGTGAAAATTCATTTATGGCTAGTATTGATCATGACAACTATATTGATAATGACAAGTAAATCTGGCCAAAGTGTGTGTGGGGGGGAGGGCCATCTGAGCACTTAACTTATTAATTGATTTTCTTACATGAAACTCAGTAAGGGGAGATTACTGTTCTGTCAGGTCTGAAGGTTGTGAGTAGTCCGATTTAATAATGCACACTCTGTATGGATACTGAGCTAGTAAAAAGAGGGGAATTTTAGGGATCTGAAGTGTCTGAGTACTAAACTGATAATGGGGTAAGAGTTTGTACATCTGTTTAAGTCTTATCTCTCAAACCTTTATGGTTTGAGAGATATATCTCGCTAAAGTTCCCCCGTCCAGGCTGCTTCAAAGTCTATGGAACAGCAGCAGATTCTGGTCATTTGACCAGCCGGCAGCTCTTCAGCAGAGACGAAATCACACTGTTTCGAAATAAAGGGGCATCTGCATGTGTGTGTAATGCTAATTTAGGTTGTATAACAGTCTTGACTGCCAAATACATTATAAACAGCCTTCAGTGAAAAGGTCACCCTGAGACTCTCTTCTTCAGAGCTGGAAGTTCCCCCACCACCATCTGCAGAGCCAATAGAAATGATGATGCTACTGGCAGCTTTCACTCATACAGGAGATGTGACAAGAAGCCCTAGGAGAAACCTAATACATTAGGGCTGTATGTTTATAACGCAGCTTCTCCTAGAAGGGGACTAAGGATAATTAAATTGTAACAACATTTCTTTATGCTACTTGCCCTTTAAATCTTGAACAGTTCCTGGACCTCAAAGAGAGATCTGCTCATCCTTATAGTAGGCATTGTAAGAGAGCTTTTACATATGAGGAACTTATTGAAATCTCAAGGTGGTAATAGAGCGTGTGATTGGATATTGTGATAGGTAAGGAAGGGAGAGTTCTGCTTAGTAAATAGGGTCTAGAAGAATAAGGATTAAAAACACATTTTTTGTTATACAAAATAATTATCTTTACTTATAAAAATAGTAATTCCTACAATCCTCACCCAGCTGTTAATCGACTGAGGATAATGGGGATTGTAACTACTAGCAGCTGGAGGGCCACAGAAAGCACACCCCTCAATTACACACTCCATTGTAATCAGTAAGGCAATTATTAGGTATACGCAAACAACATGCGTGTGGTATAAAATTTGGAAATAAAAGCTCAATCAAACTTTCTTGGAAATATGTATAATACAAAATGGAACAATTCTGGGGCAAAACAACTGCAAGATAGAGAGCAAATTCAAATTGCACCTGTCTTGAATGAAGAGTCAACCCTTTGAGTGCCAGGAAGCTAGCCAATGTCTGACATTCAAAGGGTTAAAACCATTGAATGCTAGGGAGATTCTCATTGCAATGCTATGCTACGCGTTAAAGATCTCTTGAACATTCAAGGGTTAAAGGCTTGATTTAAATAAATGGGAAATTGTGTTTGTTCACTATGGTGTAGTTGGTTTGCTCCAGGACTGCACTTTTGACTTTGTACATATGACTAAAGTGTTGTCCAGTTTAGTGTTTCACAATACCTTGACTAGCTCTCTAGTAGTTAACAGGCTAAACATTGTTAAAATGACAGTAAATAAATAGCAGGAAAGGAGTCCAGTAATTATTACAGATATGTAATATAAATTTGTTCAATAATTGGCTTACTGACACTTACTTGCTAGTACTGAAAAATTACTCTAGTTAGGAGAGACCACGAAGAAAGCAGAATGTGACAAGGTTTCCCTCTCTGTGTAATAACCCGTTTGTTCTGAGAATCTGCAGTTTTTGTTTTGTGTTTTTTTTTTTGTTAGATTGTTCCTGATTGGTCAACTTTACACAATCAACTATTGGTTCAGATTGCCTAGCCCACAGTCAGACTCTGATCACACACAAGTTATAATGTAACCTCATTCTCTTCCATTGCTACAAATGCATGTTGTGATAAAAACACCCTGTAGCAAATGATTCACTGGTATAAAATTACACAAAATGAATACATTTATTTTACCACGTATTGTTTTGATAATTTTCCTTTAAACTAAAACTTTTAACGTGATTACTTGTGCTTATTCAGAATTTCCTGAATAAGGCTACACTCATATGGGTGACATTTTTAACACTGAAACAGTATGGGAAAAATAAATACATTTCAGCTGTGCTTCTTGCAATTTAAATGTGAAATGAAGATCTGAAATAGCAGTTACCTAGGTCATTTCTGCTAGCCTGTTCATCTAGACTTCTAGGGGGGGGGTGACTTCTCACTGTGTCCCCTCTTTTCAAAATCACTGACGAGATCTGCCAGCTTTACATGACTGCCAAAAGGTTACGAGAGTTAGAGAAAAAAAGACAGTGTGTGGATGTTAGTTTATTATTCACAGAGTGGCAGTTCAGATGACACATTTAAGGAGAACAGGAAGGATAGGTAGGCAGGAAATGTACATATGGTTACTTTGGTTCCTGGTTTTAACTGTGTAGCATGGAGAGGAAGGGAGGATAAGAGGGGATCCAGCCGTATTAGGGATGATATCACCAGCTGCTATAAGCTAAAGTAAGAAATGGTCAATGGTGAACCCTCCTGGTCTCATATCCTCCAGCCGTCTGGTATAAGCCCCCTTTCCACGCTCCTGCATCCAGCTGACTACAGCCACGACTAAGGAATGACCAGCAAACCCCCTACAGTGGATATTAATTCATCCCTGTTTGATTCCCAACAGCTCTGTGTTGTTCACCCAATCCTTCCCCATTCCCTCTTGTTGCAAACCACACACTGACCTCAGCTTGTCCTCAAATTCCCCAACCTTTCTATGTCTGGCTCAGCATTAACCAGGCACCTCTTCCCCTCACTCCTTGAAACCGATTGGGTTCAATTGTACCAGTGCCAGGCTCCCTTACAGTGTAACCCTCCCCTGAATTCCTTGTCACCTCTCCAGCTTGCATAGTTGCAGGAAGCAGTGCACAAGGAAGAATGCCTTTCCTATACTGTGGTCTGATGTGGTGGATGAAGATAGTACTTCCAGCGATGCTCCATCCAATACCAGGAAGTCTCACGAGGGGATTACATCCTCAAGCAAGGTTTCACTCACCATTAAAAAAAAAAAAAATTTTCGGTGCTAAAATTGCTAACCCTAACCAGGATAATGCAAGGGATCAACACAAAATTGGGATCAGCAGCCTGGGCCTTCAAATAATGGGTTTATGCATATGTAGGATCAAGCAGTTCCCCCTTGCAAAAGAGCGTGCAAGCACATAACACATTAACTATGTTGCAAGGATTAAAATCATGACATGAGACTCTTATGCTGCATGACAGCGCAAGATTCTCAGGTTGTCTACTGAAAGGGCGCATCCCGGTGTTGCTGGCCGGCTCTGTCTGTCATTGATTCATCAATCCATCTCTCTTTTGGTGCAGTGACAGCATTGTCATCATTGGTCATATGTTAGTGTTCTGTGCCATGTTCTGGCATTCAAAGGGTTGACTAATCCATCTGCCGTTCTATCTCCCCTTATATGCTATTTTAATGTAAATCACCTGTTTACCACTCAATAGTTCAGCTCTGGCTCATATGTGTGCTGCAGAGTGCCTTTAATCTGTGTGGAAAATAGCAGAGAAGGGGAGATAGAGCCGGGACAATGCACAGCACAGCGCACCGGGGTTTTTTTACACAGGGATTAAAGGCACTCTTCAGCACACACATTTGAAAATTGAGACTTTGGAGGCCAAAGAGGAGGGTATCATGGAAGACTAGGATAAGGAATAGAGATAGCCCAGATCCCTAGTGGAGTGGTTGAAGGATTTTCTTGTACTTACTTAAATACATGGCCCTTATGGTCAACATGTACTCCTGTGAGGGCTCCTTATGATTATGAAAGGGTATTCAGCAAGAAGCTAGCAGGGAACAGGATCCTGAACTTTGGGTGCAGGGACTTGGACACATGGTCCAGGTTGGTGGCACATGATGGCACATGAGAGGAGACCAATATTGATGACCTCTAGCACTAAGTTGCAGCCACTAAATAGGAAACAGTTATGCCATGCTTGTGATGATTATGTGTGCATGAGAGGCCTTGCTTGCATGTACATGCACCCATCTGGCAGCTGCACGTGAAAAAGTGAGAGAAATACACAAATTAAAGGTTCATTTCACGATGCTGCAGCAAAAAAGCCCCCTCCCCAATACAGTGAGACAGTTTAAAGGGATAGTAATGTTTCACAAAAAAAGCAGCTCAGATTAATCTTCATAGTATTGGGGTAGTGAAGAGGGTTATTTCATACTGTGTGAGTTGTAGTTCAAGAGAAACAAAAAGTGATAAAGTATCCCCCTCCTGCAGAAGTGTAGGAACCCCCACAAATCTGGGGGGATAGAATTTTTACCCCAGCTTCCGTGTGTGTCACTTTGTGCCCCCCTGTGTGTCTCTTTACCCCCCCAGCCCCCCTGTGTGTCACTTTGCCCCCCCAGCCCCTTTGTACCTTCTCTGTAGCATGGCCGAGCAGACTCTTCTACCGAACTTCTGATCCTCTACCCAGTCTGACAGGAAGCTGGTCGTTGTGCTCGGCGAGCAGTTTCCTGTCAGACCAGGGTAGAGCATACAGAAGATCCTCTACCTGCGGTCCGCTCTGCTCTGCCATGCTTCAAGGAGGTGACCGGCAGGAGGGAGTGCTGTGCAGTGCAGTCCCCTCCTGCCGGTCACCCAGAGCATGTGCCCCACTGGCTGGGGCGCCTAGTGTCTGGGGGGAATTTCTTCATTATATGTCCTCCGCATGGTTTCCTGGGGGGATGCATCCCCCACCATCCCACCTGGGTTCCTATTGCTCTGCCTTCCCTCCCCTTTTACTGATGTATCACTGCTCCCCTCAGAACAGCAAGACTGTCTGGATGGATCGCAGCAAGGGACAGTCTTCAGTGTGCATAAGGTAAAACCTGAAAAACCTATCAAGGGGAGCAGGGTTTTTCTTATGCTCACAGTAAGAAGATTGTCCCTTGCTGAAACCTGTCCGGTCAAGAGACTAGATTCCACATCTGAGGGGTGGTGGCTTAAACTAGGTATAAGGGGCAGATGTTCAATTACTCTGGAACTACAACTCTGACAGTACTGAAATAACACTCTCCATGGCCCAAATACAGTGAAGATTAATTGTAGCTGCTTTTTTGTGAGAGTGTGGCAGCTGCACTTTAATGTTGATAACTGTAAAATAATGAAATGGTGACATAAAAAAGGCAGAATATACTACTAAGGGTACTTTGCTCTCGACAACAACAAAGGAAATGGACATTTATGATGACTTAAAGGCAGACAATGTAACAAAGCAGAGGGGAATGCAAGTAGGGTGCTGGGCTGTATAGCTAGGGACATTAGTACTAGACAGTAAGTGGTCATGCCACTCTACAGATCTCTGGTTAGACCTCACCTATAGTATTGTGTACATTAAAGAAAATACCATCTCCAGAAGGATATAGATATTCTGGAGAGAGTTCAGAGAAGGGCTACGAAAATGGTGAATGGTTTACAAGATAAAAATCAGGCTAGCTTAAAGGATAACATGTATAGCTTGCAGGAGAGAACAAAGAAAGGGGATATGATAGAAACATTCAAATACATAAATGGATTCAACAAAGCACAGGAGAGAAGCACATTTCAAAGGAGTAGAAATGGTCAGGCAAAAGGTCATAGTCTAAAACTAGAGGGGCAATGGCTTAGATGTAATGTAAGAACATTTTACTTCACTGAGATGGTGGTAGAAAAGTGGAATAGCCTACCAGCAGAAGTTGTAGAGGTTATTACAGTGACAGAATTTAAGCATGCATGGGATAGGCATAAGGCTATTCTGAATATAAGACAAACCAAGGACCAAAAACAGTTTGCAGTTTTTACAGTAGGAAAAATGGGCAGACTAGATGGGCAGAATAGTTCTTATCTGCCATCAAAGTCTGTTTCTATGTAAATCCAAATTCTCCATTTCACATTAATGTTACTCCTTGGGGGTTATGCACTAAGGCATGATAAAGCAGTGGTAAAGAGGAGATAACTTCTCCAGTGATATAATTTCTCCAGTTCCTATGTTATTCTATGGACCAATTGCACTAAGATCTCTAAAGTTGCAGAAATCTTAGTGCATTGACTCTATAGAATAACAAAGGAGTGGAGAAGTGATATCACTGGAGAAGTCATCTCTGCTTTATCACCTCTTTATCATGTCTTAGTGCATCTTCCCCATTGAATGCTAGAGAGGTCTCATGAATTCAATAGGTTAAAAACCTAATTTAAATCAACTGTCACCTTTAATGCAACTGGTTTGCTCCAGAATTACTCCAGCGCCCAATGAGAAATAATATATTGTAGTCAGACTGTTATCCATTAAGGTAACTATGACAAGCAAATAGGCCTAGATAATGTTTAGCTGCTTGGTTAAGGACATATTGATTTTCTCTCTCTCCTTAACAAAATAGCACTTTATCACACTAAAATATACAGTGATTGTAATAAATTGCTGAAGGAAATAAAATGAATACAACAGTTATCAGGAACCTGCAGATTACTTTACACCCTTAACCCTTTGAGTGCCAGAGTGGTACGGAATGCATTGCAAAGCAATGAGAATTAAAATATTGCAGTCAGACTGTTATCCAACAAAGTAACTATGACAAGCAAATAGACCTAGATAATGTTTAGCTGCTTGGTTAAGGACATATAGATTTCTCTTTCCCCTTAACAAAACAGCACTTTATCACACTAAAATATATAGTGATTGTAATAAATTGCTGAAGGAAATAAAATGAATACAACAGTTATCAAGAACCTGCAGATTACTTTACCCCCTTAACCCTCTGAGTGCCAGAGTGGCACGGAATGCATTGCAAAGCAATGCATTCTGTACTACTCTGGCACTCAAAGGATTAAGGACCGGCAGTGGTGCACGTGGCGGGCACTTAAGGACCACGGACTTTTTTTTTGCGATCCCAGTTCAGGGCTCCCCGAACGGTGTGTATATGTGCGGGGAGCCCTGAAATCCATGACGGTCCTGGTACGTCATGGGCCCTTATGTCTCACCAACCCATGACGGACCAGACCCTTCATGGGTCTTTAAGAGGTTAAAGCAGAATAAAGTTGCCCTGCAATACTTAGGCAGCTGGCAACTAGCTTAATAATCATTATTTTACTGCTTAAAAGTGCCCACGAATAAAATTATCAGTAATATTCCGAGACTGACAGCCAGGTTAGTGCAGCCTGCTCCATCAGTCTCTTCCAGAGCCGTTTGGGCCAGTGCAATTCCTCTGAAGGGTTACGGGGACTGAAAGCACAGGCGCGCAATCAAGATGTCTGCGCTGATGCCTGACATCAGGTATCGGAAGCTTAAGGATTACTTTACTCGGGGGCACTTCTGAGAGGTAAAATAATGATTACTAAGCTAGTCGCCACCTGCCTAAGTATTGCAGGGCGACTTTAGTGGAGGTGGTAGTTCTGCTTTAACATACTGGATGCTTGAAAAGGTCTCTAACACATTATGATGAAATGGATACATCTCTAGCACCCAAGGGGTTAAGATAATCTTATATTGGTGGCATGACATATGAAGGTAAAGGGTAAAGAAATAAAAATAATAAACAAATTCCACAATTTTTGAAAGAATATATGTGCAAAAAATTGGGGCCATATTCAGGAGGTGATGTCTATATCATAGTGACTAACAAAATGGTGGAGACATCTCTAACACACAGAAGGATAAGTGTATGCTTTCCTAGCTGTTCACTCTTTGTGCAGTTCTGCTCTTTTGCTTACTGTAGTAAGGATATCCAGTACTTATACTTTATATATTATGCACTTGACCGAATATGTAAAGTCAAGATAAATTGTCCTTTTAACCCTTTGAGTGCCAGAAGGGTACACAACACAATGTGTTGCGTAACCACCTGGCACTCAAAGGGTTAAAAACTAAGGCAAACCCAAGGAAAAGTGAGTCAGATTTAAATTTTCATTACAAATTTAGTTAAAATGAAATAGCTGAGTCATAGTCCTTAAATATTAATGAGAATATGAAAGCACCAATAAAATTAAGGTGATGTGATGATCATGAAACAGGACATAAAGAGTATAGCATATCCGATGAGGGGATAGTTTCTGAAGGGTTCTAATCTATCTATACCTTATGGTAATCAAACTAGTGAGGAGTTCAGTGCATTGCAGCTCACTGAATTGTACACTGAGGTGACATTGATATACAAAGCAGAACAGGAGCAATTCCTGGACAAACTGCAACAAAGGAGATGGTAGATGTTGGCACCCTTTGAATCCGCAGGAGTTACTTTCTATGTGGATAACGGGCAGAGATGAAATGTGAGTCTCCTGTCTTACACCATACCACTCTTTCTCCTGCATGTGAAATTTCCTCAACCAATGTAGTAAAGCAGGTAGTGGTAGTGAGGAGGTTAAAGGGACAGTAATTTTTCAAAATAAAAGCTGCTCCAATTAATCTTCATAGTATTTGGGCCATGGAGAGTGTTATTTCAATACTGTCAGAGTTGTAGTTCAAGAGTACTTGAATGATAAAGTATCCCTCTCCTGCCCCTTTTACCTAGTGTAAGCCACTTCCCATCAGCTGTGGAATTTGGTCTTGAAGTGATAGTAATGTTTCACAAAAACAGCATCCCCAATTAATCTTCATAGTATTTGAGCCATAGAGAGTGTTATTTAATTGTCCCTCTCTGCAATCTACCTGAATACTCCCTGCTGCTCTAAGCTTAACAGTATTATATCAGTAAAACGGGCGGGAGGGGAATACTTTATCATTCAATTACTCTTGAACTACAACTCTGACAGTATTGAAATAACACTCTCTATGGCTCAAATACTATGAAGATTAATTGGAGCTTCTTTTATTTTGAAACATTACTATCACTTTAAGACCAGACAGCTCACAGCAAGGGACAGACTTCTTACTGTGAGAACAATGAAAACACTGCCCCCCTTGACAAGTTTTTCAGGTTTTTTCCCCTTTTGCTAAGTGAACACCGTCCCTCTCTACAAGCCATCTGGACATCACCTTTCTGTTCTGAGGTGAGCAGTGTTACATCAGCAAAAGGGGCGGGAGGGGGATAATTTATTATTCAATTACTCTTGAACTACATCTCTGACAGTATTGAAATAACACTGTCCATAGACCAAATACTATTAATTGGAACTGCTTTCATTTTGAAACATCACTGTTCCTTTAAATGCTCTTAGCGTCCAATCTGCTGAAAATGGGAATGTAAAATAAAATGGAGGGCTAATAAAATAACCAGCCTCTGTTCCAACTGTTTATCCAACGCGTTTCATGTCTGCAGAGACACTTCTCCAGGGATTGCAGGTAAAATAAGTCTCACTGGCTCCCAAGAGGTTAATGAATGAGGCATATTTGCTGTTTCCTTTGCACTCTTCAGCTATGTGAGGAACCCTGGGCAACACTATAAGAGGATATTCTTAAACAGTTAGGGGCGAAAGGTGTATATGAGAAAATTGACTAATGATTGTGAGCTGTGACATCATAAACATTTAAACTCTTGGATGCTAGAGAAGTCTCGAATGCATTGCTTCCTCTCTGTCTTCTAAGACAGAATTTATCATTAGCCATTGAAAGGGTTAAAATGGGGTTTTATATATCAATAAAGTTGAAGACTTGCTGATTCACATATGCTGTGTGTAGCTTAGCAGACTCCCTGGGTTCAATAGAGCACTGCCTGGACAGATTCAACACTAACCTTTCAGCTGTCCTCAAGTACTCCTAACAGGGCAGATTAACTCTTTGAGTGCTAGAGGGGTATCCAACACATTGCTTTGCAATGCTTTAGATAGATACCCCTCTGGCAATCAAAGGGTTATAGAATGTCCATACATGTGCACAGGTGAACTAATCACAATGAAAGATCCGCTAATTACACACCAACTCAAGAAAAGAAATCCGCAAAACCTGCACTGTTAGCTATACTTGAAAACTACTGTTTAGGAACCATGATCTAGGAGTTAATTAGCATTGCTTCCAAAAATAGTGCATTTTCTGTAAAATAAATTTAATTGCATATAATATTACCTATATTTCTATTTGGGAATTTTTGGATGCAATGCAGATTTTTAGACATGAGATGCATGAATTACTTTATTCAATTCATAATTAAATTAAAATGTATAAATACTATTGCTTATTTTTGCCATGTTTAAAAAAATACTTTTATTATATTTAACCATAAAAGGTATACATTTAAAACTGATATCATTCACTGGGAATGTCATTGACTTGTCCAATCAGACTATCATGGTGAAGGTTGTAATATATTAACTCGCATAGAGATTTTCTTTATGTCTGAGTTATGAATGGCTATATTGTAGTCGCTGTATGAATTTCTTTGATTAAAAGGAATATAGGCTGATCTTAAATATTTGTCCAGACTGCTCTAAAATGCATGTCGTCTAAGACTTGCAGATAATTTGAGGTCTGTAAAAAGTATATCTTGCACCTAGTATTTGCAATACACTTGTATGCTAAACATTACATTATGGAAGACTTTCATCCTTCCAGACATATAATCTTAGTCCTAAATGACCCTATAGATGCAGAGTTACAAATTCTAGGTAGGCTATTAAAGCATGCTTTACATTTCAGGGCAAAACATTTTACTAGTTTCAACAATTCATTATACTGAAGGCTGTGAAAATGTGTTTTCTTCATTAGAAATAGTTTTCTTGAACCTGCTATTGTACTTCCCATGATTTTTATTAACTAAGAAGAAATATAAGCCAAAAAAATTTAAAATAGTTGCACATGTTTGAGGCTTACCTGTACAGACAATTTAAAGAGATAGTAACATTTCACAATAAAAGCAGCTCCAATTAATCTTCATAGTATTTGGGCCATGGAGAATGTTTTTTCAATACTGTCAGAATTATAGAGAGTAAGAATAATTGAATGATAAAGTATCCCCCTCCTGCCCCTTTTACTGATGTAACACTGCTCACCTCAGAGCAGCAAGACTGTCCGAATCATTGAATTACTCTAATACTGGAACTCTGACAGTATTGAAATAACACTCTCCATTGCCCAAATACTATAAAGATTAATTGGGGCTGCTGTTTTTGTGATACATTACTATCCCGTTGAACATTTTGCATTTAAAGGAACACTAATACCTAAGAATGTAGTTGATTATTGTAATTTCAACCCCTTGTGGACCACAGATGTGTTCATTGCATTGCAAAGCAATGCATTGCACACCCCTCTGTCCTTAAGGGGTAAAATATCACGTGCTTACAACTAACATTAATTATTCATGTATTGGATCACTAAAATGTCATCCAAAATTTGCATTTTGTTGCACTTTTTTTGTGCCGGCGCCTGATAATGGAGCGGGGAGCTCCAAATTTAATCCATAGTCCTTTCTGCACACCTTTCTGCTCAGTACAGACTGCTGCATGTGCTGCAGTCATGCACAGTACAGACTGCCCACTCCGCAGCTGATAACAGAGCGGGGCGCTCTGAATTCAGACCGTAGTTCTCTCTGCGCACCTTCGTGTGCAGAGATGACTACGGTCTGCATTCGGAGCGCCCTGCTTGGTTATCAGCCGCGGAGCGGGCAGTCTATACTGCGCAAGACTGCAGTTCTTGCAGCCGTCTGTACTGAGCATGACAGCTTCTGACAAACATACATTAGCGAATTATTATATAGGATTATGGCCTTGATTCGGTAGTACCCGTTCAAAACAAAACAGAACAGCTAACTGTAGTTTTTCAAGCACAGTAAGCCATTCAATGACCTGTGCTGTGAAAAACTAACATATGAAAAAAAGCACGTTGGGTGCTAAATTTTTTACCCATTGAAAGTAATTGAAAAAGAGATTGAATTTCCAATTTAATTACGTGAGTTGTGCAGTAACATGAGTTAAGGGACCCCATTTTATCTCCAAAAATCTGCACTTACTCTTTCTTGGCAGCATCTGAATTTTCTTTCAACATGGGAATAGCTTTTTGCTTTTTTCCAACACAGATATTGCTTATTTATTTTATAAGGACTGCCTGGATATTATTTGTAAAGGAGAGGCAACACTGCCGGAGGGGTACCCTTCCTTCCTTTAAAGGGTTAAGTATTGCATATCTTGGGGGCATTTTGTTTTTTAAATATTACATTGGCGTATCATTTCATTTTATAGGAAAGAAGACAAAGAAGATAAGAATAAAGAAGATTAGAGAAAACAGAAGGAAGATCGAAGGAAAAAACAGACAGTGGATGACAGGTAAGTGTTACACAGATCTGGCTGTTATGCTAGTGTTAGGGGAAGTATTGTTGTACTTCACTGTTAGGGGTAGTGTGGCGTTAGTGCTTGGGAAGGTGACTGTGTGTTTGAGCTAACGATCTGTGCTTGAGAGTGTGTCAGGCATTGATTGTTGGCTCTTTTCCTTTGATGTTCCCATTATTCACGCTTCTTAGTGTGCGTTTTGGGAACTTAACACACAAAACAGATGTTTCTGTGGCCTAATGACTGTTTTGATTTCAGCTGGTAGGGAATTTGAATTGCTCTGCTAGTACTTTTTTGCTAATGGGCTCTTAGCCAATATTCCCCTACCGACTGTTTTACCGGCCTCAATTGAATTGAGGCCTTCATCTGATCCATCCTCAATCTCCTGAACCTGCTCCAACATAGAATACCTCTACCATTTCTCATCAGACATCATTTGCCTCTGAACTGCTTGGGATCTATATTATCACTGAACTGAGTGGACTTCTATACAGAGATGTATTGGTGTACCAAACCCATCAACTGTCCTGGAGGCCAGAACCTTTAACCAGAGTGAGCCGCAGCAAGGGTCATCAATAACTGCTAATGCACTCCAGATATGCTCCCCAGTCTAATGTATTACTCAGGTTTAGTGAATCTCCTGCTCAATACACAATATTGACAAAACTGGACAAGGAAGCACAAAACCAGACTATCCTGTTCAAAACTGTACAGGTGGCAACCCTACTCCCTTGTTCTGTCAGTGCATAGTGTGGAAATCTGTGCATAGGAAGCAGATGTCTGCTTGGGGTGGGGGGACTTAGTGAGTGAAGAGAAGCAGCTTAGGAGCCACTTCTCAACACTGTAAGTATGGGATGTAGGCAGAGAACTGTGCAAATAAGGTATGTGTCTAAAGCTGTGAGCTGTATAATCCCAGACCTTGTTTGCTGCATGTGGGTGACTGTAAGGCAATTCTTCAACACTCACAGACACCGTACTGTAATATTAATTGTTGTGCCAATGCAAATGAAGATGGGTAGAGGCATAACAAACAATTCTGTGGCTCCCCTGCAAACTTTGTTTAGGAGGACCCATACAACTGATCCTGTGTTACATTGGGGCATAAATGGCCCACTGGTAGTCACAGAAAAAACATACACATGGTCTGACCCCAACTTTGTTATACAGGTTATCACAAAACCAAAGATACAGTGTCTGACACCCCAGGCTTGTTCCACTGTCCTCTGTTAGTCACAGAACCATATTGTCTGACACCCAGCCTTTTCCTACTGTTCCATAGTCACAGGCCCACTAATATATTATCAGATACCCCAACCTTGTTCCACTGTTCACTGGTAGTCACAGAATCCCACATATATTGTCAGATACCCAGCCTTGATCCACTAGTAGTCACAAAACCATACATACATTCTCTAACACACCAGTCTTGCTCCACTGTCCAGTGGTAGCCATAGAACCACACATATACTATCTGACCCTCCCCCAACCTGGTTCAACTGGTAATCACAGATCTCCACATATTTTGTCTGCTCCCAGTCTGGTTCCAGTATTAGTATCAGTTCCCCACATATATTGTCTGCCCCCAGCCTGGTTTCACTGGTAGTCACAGTTCCACACATACATTATCTGACCCCAGCCTGGTTCCAATGGTAGTCACAGATCCCCACATACATTGTCTCCCCACTAAGCAGGTTCCACTGGTAGTCACAGATTTCCACTTATATTGCCTGCCCCCCCCCGACCTGGTTACACTGGTATTACAGATTCCCACAATATATTGTACAACCTCCCCCCAACCTGGATCCAATGGTAGTCACAGATCCCCACATACACATTTCTTCCTCCAACCTGGTTCCACTGGTAGTCACAGATTCCCACTTATATTGTTTCCCCCCACACCACCAGGTGCCACAAATTCCCAAAATAAATTGTATGACCTTCCCTCAGCCTGGATCCACTGGTAGTCACAGATCTCAACATGCATTGTCTGAACTGCATTCTAGTTCTACTGGTAGCCACAGAACCCCACATACATTTTCTGCCCCCCAGATTGATTCCACTGGTAGTTACAGATCCGCATATACATTATCTGACCCCAGCCTTGTTCCACTGGTAATCACAGATACCCACATACATTGTCTACCCCCTGCCCCAGAAGGGATGGGTAAAAAAGTCAGAACAATTTCCTGCAGGAATTTATGTAAAAAAACAAAGTTTTCCTGTTTTTTTACACGAAAATTCTTGCCCATAGAAAATAACATTTTCTACTTTTAGCCATTGCCAATACATTTTCTGCAAGAACTTTGCCATTTTTTGCCTATGTTTTCTATGACATCAAGATTTCCCACTGCAATATTTCTTCTTCTGTGGGCTGAAATGGAGAAAGAAATAGCTTAAGTAACATTGGCACAACCATCCTTGAAAAATAACTGCGGCTTGGGACATTCCAGCAGGGTGCAATCCATGACATCCATTCTTTAAAGCCTCTCTTTTCTACAAAAAATGGGGCAGCCTGTCAGCCGTCTACATTTTGGCAAGTTTACTATTCCACATGCTTTTGCATTATTTCTGTGCAGGTTTTGACTTCTTTCTAAGAACTTAGTAAGAACTTAGGGAACTTGGGGACGGCAGTACATAAGAACTGTGTACCTTTATTGCTTTAACGCCATCACTTGTGAAGGCGGTGGGGGTGGAGGCGGTATGTGTGGGCACTCTATGAATCTTTTCATTCTCAAAAACAAGCTCATTCTCCTCTTCAGCAGGAGCAGAAAATCTTTGCACACTAATTGACACATCAACAGCACTTCTATTATGTACCCCAGAACCCCAGGAATGTTTAGGAGTACTTCTGCTTCTGGTTGTGGCAACTCTGACCTGTTGATGGTGTATCTCACAGTCAGATCTGTGGTTTTCCCTCAGGTGGGATTTCATTGAGGGGGTGCATAGGTGTGAACCTGCTTTCCCCCTGCTTACATGCTTTTTTACACAAACAACAGATAGCAACATGCTTTGCTTTTGGATCATTAGTAAAGTATCTCCATACCGTGAACCTCATACACTGTGAGGTTCCTAAGAGGCTACTACTACTACTACTACTGGGGCTAGATATTTTACTGAAATTGTACTACTACTAGGTGTCATAGGTGTTGCACCTTCCAATAGCAGCAGGGGCACTCATCATAGCTAAGGCTGTGGATGTTGATAACCTGTATTGTTGTTGGTTACTCAACACTATTAGTGTGTGTGTGTGTGTGTGTGTGTGTGGCTGAGTGGGACTTAGACTTGGAAGTGGTGATGATGCTGATGATGACTGATAGGATGTGTGACGGAATGGTTGTCACCCAGAGAAAGAAATGTGTCTGTTTTCAGTGATTGCCATTGTCTTAACGTGTTCCCATTCTTGAAACCTTAATGTCCCCTGTGTGTGTGCATGCATTAGAGAGGGTTGTCCAGTTACCAGCAGTGAATGGGTTAGTTAGTGTGTAGGATGGACAGAGGAATGGTGCCATTCAGTCTAGCTAAACCCAGAGATTGTGTTATGAGATAGCCAGTGTTTGTCAGATAGAGAGGGGGGGGGGAAGAGGAATGTGTGCATCTCCCCCCCTCACATCAGGCCAAGCAGAACAGACCTGGTACATGGTACCTGTGGCATCACATCCTGTAGGGGGTGGGTAGAGAAAACCTGGAGAGAGAGGGGAGTGAGAGAGAGAGTTGCAGAATGTAGGAGCAGGAGAGAGCCTCTCCCCAGCATGGAGGGGGGTAGCCTGGGGCCAGTCTGGAGTTGGACTGGTCCAGGTGCTTTCTATAGGCGTACTGGAGAAACTGGGACTGGTGAGTGCCCTCACCGGAAGAGTTACAGTGAGCGGGCACTGTAGGGCCAGGTCCCCTTTTCAGTTGTGGGCTGTAAGTCAAGGCGGCTTCAGACACAGAGAGAGTACCCTGATGTTCCTACCACAAGGATCTTAGGATGTCTTCCCCAACTCCTCTGCCAGGACTAAAAGATACAAGGAACCTTCATGTGATCCAGCAGCATGTGTAGTGGGCAGGATGCCTACTCTTGCCTCTAGTGGGACTATGAATAAGCTCCAGCATTAAGCTAAAATGGACTGTGAGTATTATTTGTAACCCCTGGCAAGTTATGCAACTAAGAAGAGAACAGCAGAAGTGTTTAGTTTTTATGTTTTACCCCTGTTTGTTTGCCTGTAATTGTTGTCCTATGTTTTGTGCCGTGACCTCTGTAATAAATGCAACTTATTATCTTTTTGTCTGGCTGGATAAATCTCTTAACCCTCGGCCTACCAATAAGTAACCCCTGTACCCCCCGTCACAGGATGATTGTGTATTTTTTGTTGTCTTTGTTTGTCCTGGGTCAGCTTTCCAATTACTTTCTCAAGATATATATTGAGACAGGGTAGACTTTAACTTATTTTCAATGAAATGTGAACCACCGCATATCTATAATTATTATAATAAATAAATGAAAAAGAAAAAAGCAATAGAGAGCCTGGTACCTTGGATTCGTTTAGTTTTTCATATCCCCTTTCTCAAACAGTTTATAGAGAGACTAGGTACTCTTTTTCAGTGGTGAAAGATTGAGCCTTTGCCATTCAGATAACTTTCTTGCCATGTCATCTCTCTCACACTCAACTTCTTCTGTATATAAATAAGAGGAGGATGCTGGAGGGATATATCCTAGATCGACATCATCATCATCATTATCAGTCATAATTAGGTCATCCTTAGCATCGCCCACCGCTTCTTGCCCACCAGCTTTATATTCCTCTAAGCGTTTAGAGTTCTCAAACAATTTCTTTTTACTTTTAATTTCACACAGTTGTTTTGATGCTTGTTTGCCTATCAGATACAGCAGTTGGTTGAGCTTCTACACTTTGTTCCATTATGCCTTCATCTACAATAGGATGTGACTTGTTGTCGTCTTCAGTGCTCTTACATTTTTTATAGTACTAGTGCTGGTGGTGGGACTTTGTCTGACAAACTGCTTCCTCCTCGGGAGGAGAGGGATCACCATCATTTATTGCACACACTGCAGCAACAATGGCTGCAGTTAGTTTTTCAACCACCACTTTACTCACATGTCCCTGCAGTCCTCCTACTCCTTTCTTTACCTCTTCCCTGCCCCTTGTGTTTTTACTGGACATTAGTCAACTACTGTGTGAGTTCTACTGTAAAGTACACAACAGAACTGATGGAGTGTGTGTCTTGCCTTAGCCCTCTACAAAATACTCAATCTTGCCTCAGTCTGCCTCAGTCACATAGCTCACATCAGATTCCCTGTCACCTATCATTTTTTTTAAATGTTTTCCCACCTATCCCTATGACTGTTAACAAAAAACAAATAAAAAAAAAACCTGTTCAACTACTTCTTTCCCCAGACTCCCCCCATCAAAGAGATTGTAATAGCCAGATCAGGAAGGGACTTGTATCACAGCTGCCCGCTTTCCAATCAGTCAGACAGAATGGTAGGGTATTTGTGGGTAAACCTCCTTTTCTCCCTTTTCACACCTATCACGGTGCCCATGATATACGGGCGACATTTTAACATCTTTGCTTCCTGAGATCTTTTAATTGGCTGTGCTGTCTTTGCTCCTCCCAGTAACAGCCTTTAAATACCTTGGGCTGTCACTTGTGCGCTGCCCTTTCGTGGTGTATCCATTGCTTGCGCTTGTTCCGTTACTCTCATATGATACCAGTGTATGACCCGGACTGTATGACTACTCTGCCTGTTTACCGTTCCTGATCCGTGTACCGACCCGGATTGGCTGACGTTCCTGCTCTGTGTACCGACCCGGATTGGCTGACAATCCTGCTTCTGGTATTGACCCGGCCTGGCTGACGTTCCTGCTCCGTGTACCGACCCGGCTTGACTGGCGATCCTGCTCCGTGTACTGACCAGGGATGGATAACTTCCTGATCCGTGACCGACCCGCCTGGATTGAAGTTCCTGTTCCTGTACTGGTCCTGCTTGCTAGTCTTCTTGCTCCTGCTGTGTGGCCTGAGTTGCTCACGCTTCTGTGGCCTTTCCAGACCTCCGGTTGCCTCGGTTCTATACAGTAGTCCAGTCCGTGATCAGCTCGCTCATAGTGCCTGAGCTACGTCCCGGTAGATTCTGGTTGCACCACGTTCGCTTGGTCTATTTCTGCTGTCCCTGAGGTTGGGTTCAGTTGGGCACCTCAGGCTATTTTCCCATCTGCAGACCGGAGCGTTCGTTAACCCCTTGCGGGGCGGTGCTGGGCATTCGTATCAGTATTGGTAGTCTCAGTTTGGCGTATGTTATTCCTTATGGCACTAAGCAGTGGCTCACGTTATCCTTGCAGTCTCTGGTGGGCGTTCACATTGGCAGCCTTCCTCCTATGGTGCCGTAGCCAGTTCTACTCTGGCTTCACCCGTTCCTTGTGAGTCCAGTCGCTGTTGTTACTCTCTGCGTAGAGAGCTCCATTGGGCCTTCCACTATTAGGGCCAACTGCTGTCCTTGGCCTAATAAGTATCACTCTGTCATTTTTACACTGTATCATATGAGATTTACCTGACCTGTGTCAGTACTGTATATTGTATCTACATACTGGACCCGTGTGGGTTAATCATATCATTGTAACCTGTCCTGTGTCAGTTTACCATTTATCTGTATGCTGGACCCGCGAGGGTTACTGTTATTCCTTGTGTGAAAATAAAACTGTGTTTTAACAAAACCTTCCGTTTCTGAGTGTACTAAACCATAACAACACCCCTCGGTGCATCTAATACAAAGGTAATAACAGACACATCAGGAAGGATATTGGATCACAACTACTAAACCTCCTTTGCTCCCTTTTCACGCACACCCCCAGGCACGTTTAACACAGAGATAATAACAGCAAGATCAGGAAGGAACTTGGACCACAGCTGCCTTTGTCTTTCCAATCAGTCAGACAGAATGTTGTGGTATTTGGGTTAAACCGCCTTTGCTCCCTTCTCACACCCCCATACTCCGCTAGCACAGAGATAATAAGAGCTAGATCAGGAAGGAACTTGGATCACAGCTGCCTGTGTCTTGTCAGTCAGTAACGCTGAATGTTAGGGTCAGCCTCCTTTCTACCTTCCCAACCCCCAGAGTAGCCCCAGACTCCCTTAATACAGAGAACAAATGTTCTGCCTAAAAAGACTCCCTAAACTAAGCATCAACTCCTTTTTATTAGCTTGTCTTCACCAACTCAAAAATGTGCTGCTTTCTCTTCTCACAAACACAGAATGGCATGCTGTGGGAGCGTAACACCCCGTTATCTATGCCTGCAGGAAAATAAGGTAAACTTGCCAAGTGGTGGGGAGAAATTCAGTCTTCCCATTGTTTTCAATGCAAGGAGTGGAAAAACTGCACTTATCTCAAAAAAATTGCCTCTCTGCAAAAACTGCCATTTTTCTCATATTTCACTTTCGAGGCAAATTATTTCACCCCTCCCTGTCCCGCAGCCTTGTCCCATCAGTACTCACAGATTGATACATATATTGTCTGAACCCCAAGCCTTTATCCACTGCCAGCCACTTATTGTCGCATACACTGTCTGATTTTTAGTCTGGTTCCACTGGTATTCCCAGATCCCCATATGCACCATCACATTGGTACCACTGGTAGTCACATTCCTCACATGAATTTTCTGACCCCCCCAGCTTGATTTCACTGGTAGTCACAGTTCCCACATACATTGTTTGACTATCAGTTTGGTTCCACTGGTATTCACAGATCCTCACACACTGTCTAACCACCCCCAGCTTGATTACACTGCTAGTCACAGTCCTCACTTAATCTGTCCACCCAGTTTGGTTCAACTGATATTCACAGTCCCCCTATATATTGTTTGACCCCCATATTGGTTACCCACATACACTGTCTTCCCCCATCCTGATTCCACTGGTTGTCACAGTCCCAGCATGCATTGTCTGCCCCTCAGCCTGGTTCCACTGGTAGTCATAGTCCCCACAAACATCTTCTGACCCACAGTCTGGTTCCACTGGGTTTCATGCTTCCTCACACATACTGTCTGAGCCAGCCCACCTTGGTTTCACTGGAAGTCACAGTCCTTGCATACATGTTCTGCTTCCCTCCAAAGCTTGGTTCCACTGATACTCATAGTCCCCACATACATTGTTTGACCCCAAGCCTGGCTCCATTAGGAGTCACAGTCCCCACACTCGATGTATTGTTGAAGAGGGAGGAGGCCATGGAAATGTTCTACTATGATGTTGCATGAAATGGGGCAGAGGACAACATGGCTGTGGTTTGCTCAATTTCTCCGCTCCCTACTGTAAACAAAAAAGTGGATGTTACTTTGTCCAAGGTTTCTTTGAAACCCATGCAAAGGAAAAAGACCCAGACAGAGACCCTGAAAACCAGACTGGTTCAAATTCGGACAGGTGCATGTGGTGTAAATTTGTCTACTAACTGGACAATCCCTAACATCTCACACTTACTAAACTCTGGAAAAACATTCACTGGTTGTCACAGTCCCAGCATGCATTGTCTGCCCCTCAGCCTGGTTCCACTGGTAGTCATAGTCCCCACAAACATCTTCTGACCCACAGTCTGGTTCCACTGGGTTTCATGCTTCCTCACACATACTGTCTGAGCCAGCCCACCTTGGTTTCACTGGAAGTCACAGTCCTTGCATACACGTTCTGCTTCCTCCAAAGCTTGGTTCCACTGATACTCATAGTCCCCACATACATTGTTTGACCCCAAGCCTGGCTCCATTAGGAGTCACAGTCCCCACACTCGATGTATTGTTTAAGAGGGAGGAGGCCACGGAAATGCTCTACTATGATGTTGCATGAAATGGGGCAGAGGACAACATGGCTGTGGTTTGCGCAATTTCTCCGCTCCCTACTGTAAACAAAAAAGTGGATGTTACTTTGTCCAAGGTTTCTTTGAAACCCATGCAAAGGACAGAGACCCTGAAAATTCGGCATGTGGTGTAAATTTGTCTACTAACTGGACAATCCCTAACATCTCACACTTACTAAACTCTGGAAAAACATTCATAACCTGTTGACAAGATTTTCAGATGACAGAAATACACCTGTATAATTGGAATAAGCAATATGTTTTGAATAGCCAGTAGTCCTCATTTCCACATCATGTCCTATTTCAGAATCATTCTGAATAAATTGTAGGAAAGGGTTGATTGAGAAAATATATACTAAAGCACTTAAAGGACACCCCTGAAGAATTATGAATGATTTTTGAAAGGATTCTCTTTCCAGCCATTCACTAATGGTATACCTGCTGTGTTAGACTACATCAGATATAACCATAATATACATTTTACAGGATTCCCTTTTTTTGTTAGGAAAATAAGAGATAGCTGTGACTAATTTTGTCAAAAGCATTTTCTAAGTCATGATTCAGAACGTAACCATTAAAATCCCCATTTTCTGCTCCCTGGAATATTTCTCTGACTCCTGCAGGAAATTCAATATATTCCTGTATGAAATACTACAGTACTGGTGGGGGCTAATCACTTTCCCTATAACGTTTCCAAGTCTTTTACTCAGAACTTTAGCCAAGATTTTATAGTTTAGATTTAGGAGTGCTATGGGCCATCAGTTCTTAATATCAGTACTGTCTCCTTTTTATGTAAAGCAAAATTAATAGGGGTTCATACTGTGAAGAGGAAAGACCTTTACCTTCTAAAGGCTCATTATATGCTTTGCACAAAATTGGGCTCTGGGCATTAGGCATCACCTTGTAAAATTCTGTTGTCAAACCAGAAGAACCTGGAGATTTGTTTCAAACCAGAAGGACCTGGAGATTTGTTTCAGAAAGTGTGATTGGACTAACTAGTGACTCATGTTCTTCCAGATATATTATGGTTAAAGTATGTTTTTTAAGATAATGTTCTATAAAGTCATGGCCCTGGTCTTAACTACCAGAATATTTACCTAAAAAAGGTGATATATTCCCAAATTTTGGTTGAATCTTTTATCAACTTATTATCCTTCTTAAGTTCAGTAATCCATATTTTTGCCTCTTTTCTTTGCAAAATTCATAGGGAGCAGGGTTATAAATACCCACACTACAATCCTGCTCATTCTCCAAAGATCTAAGGTGATTTTTTTGTCAATTCATCTTTAACAGATGAAATTCATTTGAGAGGAATATCATATCTTCCTGTACCTCATAAAACAAACTCTGCAGCTTATTTCCACAGGATAAATATTGCTTATGTTACAAGCTGTTTTCACTGTTGTTTTTTGAGAAATATTTAACTGCAGCTTTTTGATTTTCACAGTCACCCTGGCTACTTTCTCTTTATCCGTTATTAAAAAATTCAGTTTTGTCAGTGTCTGTTCCCTTTTCAACATAGTAACATAGTAACATAGTAGATAAGGTTGAAAAAAGACATGCGTCCATTAAGTCCAGCCCACGCCAAAAACACCCCCGCTGATCCAGAGGAAGGCAAAAAAAACCCCTCTGGAGCCACTTCCAATCTAGTCCCAAGTGTGTGTGTGTGTGTGTGTGGGGGGGGAATTATTCCTTCCTGACTCCAATTGACAGTCAAATAGTTCCCCGGATCAACATCCTATTTGCTTTGAAGCCATCTGTCATAATTGTCAATATTGTTCTGTGCTAGATAGGCATCCATTGCTTTTTTTTAATGCAGTTGCATCATCTGCAAGCACAGCATTCCGAGGCAAAGAATTCCATAGCCTTACTGCCCTTCCTGTAAAGAATCCCTGCCTTTGTTTTAGTTGAAAGCGCCTTTCCTCTAGTCTTAATGGATGACCTCTTGATCTTAGCTCAGCTCTTTGAATAAATATGAATTTGATTTCCAGTGTCCAGGATTAGAATATATAGAAATTCTTCAATGCTCAGCGTAACCCCTACTACAGAATGATCTGAAAAAAACCTGTACACTAATTGACATCACAGGAGCAAATGGTAGACAGAATGTAAATTAGATAAAATTGTCTACATTGTAGACCATGACTGTATGTGTAGCCTCTGTCAGGAAAATAGGTATTATATATATATCTTTAAGGCCAACCTTTGTACAGATGTGATTAAAAAAGTTAGAATTTAACTTTTATTTATCACATTGCTTGATATCCTTACTTAATGTAGTGCAGTTATAATCCCCTGCAAAGATTGCTATACTGGAGGTATATAGGGTTAATAATCGAGAAAAGCTCTTTTCTTCCTAGCTGTGATATAGATATTGGCCAAACAATACTCTGCATCATTAGCACTTACATCCAACAGCAGACATATCCCTGTCATTACATCTACTACCTTATGGCATACAACATTGTATCCTTTAAACAATATGGCTACGCCTTCACATATTAATTCTCCAATGGACCAAAATGATGGCCCCCAAAGCTATGCTCTTCTACAAAAAAGAGTGCACTTGCTATTATTTAGTCAGGTTTCCTGCAGAAATATTACATCCCCTTGTATGTCTTTAAGGTAAGCAAAGGCCTCCCTTCTGGCTAAAAAGGACATAATGCTGTTCACATTTATTGTAAGGAGGGATTAAAAAGGAATCACCAATGGCCTACACATCATGGAAGTTGTCTGTGTTACTTCTTGCTCTTTACCTCCTTCCATTTTGCAGGTGGAGGGCCTCTCTCTCTCTCTTTTTTTTTAAGTGGCCGGAACATGGCCAGATTTACTTTTATTTTCATCTTTTCTGATTGTTTGTTCAACGACTTCCATCTCTTGCCTTTCCACTTCTGCATCTGCAGGTGGGTTATCTTGAACTTCTGTGTTGTCTTGTTTTGATGCTGTTGCATACTGTGATATAGCTGGCATAAGAGGTAATGAAACCTATTTTGAAACCTTCTCCATTTTTAAAGATTAATGGAGTACCAGGTTTTGGAGGGGCATAGATGAATCACTTCCTATTCTTCCACTTTCACTGCCCAGGATTTCTGTTATGCCTAAAACATGTTACAGTTTCAACTTATCTATCACTGCTTTTAAATAGTTCCCTTTTTCTGTTGCACACTTTATGCTTAGTAATTAGGGTGTTTGTAATTCACTGTGCCTTGCACTTGCTGTGTAGTATATCCTGTGTTTGGTTCCTTATGTATTTTGCAGTGAATTTTTGCTTGTTTCTGGTTTACTGGATATTTCATCCTCATCTCTGGACCTGATTTTGTTGGGGCTCAGAACATCTAATATATCAATGCCTGGGCTTAGAACATAAATTATACAAAGGATTGTGTTGTTGCAAATGCTACATT
The DNA here is from genome assembly GCA_037306005.1 of Rhinophrynus dorsalis. Lineage (NCBI taxonomy): Eukaryota > Metazoa > Chordata > Amphibia > Anura > Rhinophrynidae > Rhinophrynus > Rhinophrynus dorsalis. The sequence goes on along the minus strand of CM074722.1, from coordinate 237,039,152 downwards.
AATGTCCATATTCCTTACAAAAACTGCATCTTACCGTAACATATGTCAATGAAAAATATCACATGGAACCCCATTTAAAACAACACTTAGGTTGCCCACAATAATCACACCATGCTTTTATAATTCCAGTATAAAGGAAGTTTGGCAGATGGGTTACAAAATTGTTCTGAGTTGCAAGTTTAACATCAACAATATAGACTTGATTCCAGAATTCACAATTAAACATTTCTGGGACCTTTTAAAAACTCACATTGGTGTTTTAGCCAAAACAATATGTCCTCCACTGGAATTGATTCATGGCCAAACAAAAACTCACAGATTTTGAAATGACTACAACCTCAAATGTCTTCCACTCTGGAGTGTTTTTCCACAGCACTATATTTTTTCAAGCAAACCTCCAGTTAAGTGATTGTCTTGAACTGACTGGCAGGGCTCTCCCAAGTCAGGGCTTCCTAAGTCTGCTGTAGAGTTTTTCCTGAGTTAAAATAGATTATACTGTAATTTTTAATTCTATCTGTTATAGAGATATCTGTTATAGACTTATCTTGCAGTTTATACTAGACTTTTTGGCTCCTTATTTCTGTGTATTGGAACTATATGGATGTCTCCTGACCCCTCCTATCCTGTCTCTTCACAGGAAATCCTTATCAATAATTATTTACAACACATGACTCTGTTTTTGAAGTGCAATTAGCTCTGATTGGGTCCAGTTGGCTAGTATTCATGACTCTGCCTGTATAAAAATCCACTTCTCAAGCAGGGCTCTCCCAAGTCTGAGATTGCACTGAGGACACACCTGACTACATCTGACACAGGAAGATTTCAGTTTTCAACAGAACCACAGCCTGGAAATCTTGTCTGAAGATAAAGAACTAACTATGGCGTTTTAGGATCACTGTTTCTAAGCACTTCATTTCATCTGCTTGGGATTTCAGCTGATCTACAACCACAAACACAGGACAAAGTGGGAAGATTTAACTTACCATTCATCCACTCCAGGATTTTAACTCTTTCATTGACATCTTATCAGTTTTGTCCTCACCTTTTAATCAATCATGGCTGCAACTGAATCTACGGATCGTCTGGTCTGGTCTGGAAGGAAATCTGTACTACATTTCATCTAGACAGCTGAAGCTATATGCCTGCAAGTCACTGATCCCCCGCATCCCCAACCTCTCACCCATTTGAACTTATATTGTCACTAAACAATGCATCTATTAATTTTCTTATTGTTTCTGACACCTCAACTGTGTAAAATATCAAAAGCATTCAGCCCTGCCAGCTGCTTATCAATCTCTATATTTCCATCCCTCAAACTCTCCAATGATTTGTTCTCATGAGCTTTTCTGTCACTGAAGGGTACAGGGATAATGTGTGTAAGAATTATGTTCGGCACCTATAGGGTTAAAAGTTACATTTGACTGATTCTGCAGAAATCTATGTACTAGGGAGGAAACCACCAGACTGGTCTGTTCTAGTTCCTCAAGGCCGTTATGATAGAATGTGCAGAATATCCAAACCCCCACGGGGGAGGAGATGGGTTACTGAAGAAACTGTTATCTATACTCCCTCCCCTCCCCCCCTTCCTGTGAACAAGTTTTGTCTTTCTGTTTTTTTATAACTTCTGTTTTCTGCTGAAACGAAACTGTGCACCTCGCCCCTCCCTGTAGGGGAGGGGGCTGTATAGGGCTATAAATGCTATGTATGATAAGAATAAAGAGAGAGCTTGTATTGTATACGCTGTTGTGTGTGTTTCTTTTGCAAACTTTACAGCCTCCCAGTATACTGGTAATTGACAAAGATTTCATAGACAGGCTGATCATAAGAGGGTGAAAGGTATCTCTTCAGGCAGCGATCCAGGTAATTGCCCCAACAGTCACCTCAGCTCTTTTTATCCATCCACCAAGAGACAGCCCACACCTTCTCACACATGCAAATCATCCTCTCACCTGCTTTTCCTGACTGCAACTCTTCTCATGGCTTCAGGCGACATCTCTCCCAACCCTGGCCCCACCTACATTCCCACCTGTGTCCGTCCTAGATTGCGGCCTACCCGCACCTCTTGTGGGGCAGACCCTAGAAATCTGCTAGCTGTTCCCTGCCTCCCCCCATCCCTTCCACCCTTCTCCTGTGCATTATGGAATGCTCGCTCTCTACTAAGCAAACTCCACACAACCCACGACCTATTCCTCTCTAACTCGCTAAACCTATTCGCTATCACTGAAACCTGTCTCTCACATTCTGACTCATGTGCCGAAGCTGCTCTCTCCTTTGGTGGCTTATCTTTCTCTCACACTCCTCATCCTGATGGCAAGGGTGGGGGTGTGGGACTTCTTCTCTCTCAGCACTGCCGCTCCAGGCCTCTGTCCCTTCACCTCTTTTGAAGTGCACACAGTCCAGCTCTTCTCCCCTGTCCCTCTCCTGGTAGCTGTGATTTACAGGCCTCCAAGCAACCCTTCCTCCTTTCTCTCTGAATTTGAAACTTGGCTCTCTGTCTTTCTGTCCTCAGACACTCCCACATTACTCCTTGGAGACTTCAACCTACACACTGATGATACATCCTCATCTAGTGCCTCCTGATTTCTCTCTCTGACCTTGTCCTTTGGCCTTCAACAGTGGACTGCTGCCAGCACTCACAGGGATGGTCACTGGCTAGATCTAGTTCTCACCAGAAACTGCTCAGTCTCTGACTTCACAATTTCCCCATTTCCACTCTCTGACCATCTTCTTATCTCCTTCACACTATCTCACACACCTTCCCCTGCCCTCCGTAAATCACCCTTCCTAACCAGGAACCTACACTCGGTCAAACTCCCAGACCTGACATCAACTGTGCAGACTTCCCTCTCTTCTCTCTGAGCTACTGCTACTACTACTAACATAAACACTATGGTCCACGAATATAACACCTCATTAATGTCCTCCTTGGACCTGCATGCTCCCCTTCAACGTTGACACTCCCGCCCCAGAAATCCCAGACCCTGGCTAAATTCAACAATCCGCATGCTACGCACCTGCTGCCGAACGTCTCTGGCGAAAGTCTCATTCTTTTGCCGACCATTACAAATTCATGCTATCCTGTTTTAACACAGCTCTCACCCAGTCTAAACAGAAATACTTCTCTAACATCATCACTACCCACAAATCTAACCCCTGTGACCTCTTTAAAATCTTTGATTCTCTTCTCAAACCCCCAACCTTGAACTGATCCTCTTTCTCCAACACTGCACAGGACTTTGCTGACTTTTCAAAAATAAGGTACAGTCCATCCAACAAACGATACCCTCTACATTCCTCTGATTCCTAGTCCACCCCGAGCAACCCTCAGCTCATTCTCCCCTACAAAAGAGGAGGAGGTATCTCTTTTACTATCCTCCTCTCCACCCTCGGATCCCATGCCCTCTCACCTTGTTAAGGCTCTTGCAAGTACTCTTGCTCCGAGCCTTACTAATATCTTTAACTCCCCTCTCTCTACCGGAACTTTTCCATCCTCATTCAAACATGCAATAGTCAGACCTATACTCAAAAAGCCCTCACTCGACCCCACCTGCCTTTCAAATTACCGTCCAGTTTCACTCCTCCCCTTTACATCTAAGATCTTGGAACTCCTTGTATTCTCCCGCTTAATCTCTTTTCTCAATACACACTCTCTTCTTGACCCTTTACAGTCAGGTTTCCATTCCAACTATTCAACAGAGACAGCCCTAACAAAAATTACAAATGATCTATACACAGCAAGAGACAAAGGACACTTTAGTATACTAATCCTACTAGATCTATCTGCTGCTTTCGACACTGTTGACCATGTACTCCTACTGGACACACTGTATACCCTTGGCATCCATGACACACCTCTAGAATGGATTTCCTCCTATCTCTCTAAACGTACTTTCAGTGTTTCTTTTTCTAACACTTTCTCATCTCCGCTCGACCTCTCAGTAGGTGTACCTCAGGGATCAGTCCTGGGACCACTTCTTTTTTCACTCTACACCCTCTCACTTGGTGACTTCCTCTCATCTCTTGGATTTAATTACCATCTGTATGCAGATGACACACTAATCTGTCTCTCTGTCCCTGTCCTCACTCCAGCTGTGCAGGCTCAAGTCACTCAATGTCTCTCAGCCATTTCATCATGGATGGCCCACCACCACCTTAAAGTTAATATGGCTAAGACAGAGCTGGTGGTGTTCCCTCCTAAAACACATCCACCATCCCCCTTCTCCATCACAATAGAAAACTGTTCTATACACTCAGTATCCAAAGCACGCTGTCTTGGGGTCATACTTGATTCTAAATCAACATTCTTGCCCCATATCCAAGCTGTCACTAGAACATGTCACTTGTTCTCTCCAGACTTGACTACTGCAACATTCTACTCTCTTCCTGCTTCTCATCTCTCTCCACTTAAATCTGTTATCAATTCAGCCGCAAGAATCACCACATTTGCTCCCAGATACCTTCCATCTCATCTCCCCCTGAAATTCCTCAATTGGCTACCTATAAAGTATCGTATTTCTTACAAGATTCTCCTCCTCTTGTGTAAGTCACTCTGTTCTTCAACACCCTCTTACATTTCTGCCCTTATCTCCCGCTACACCCCTTCCCGTCCCCTACGGTCTTCTCAAGGGTTCTTCCTGTCCTCTCCCTACACAACTCGAGCCATCTCTCGACTACAAGCTTTCTCACTGGCTGCTCCTTGACTCTGGAATGCCCTCCCCATCACCATTCGCCAATCATCCACAATCATCACTTTCAAGCGTCTCCTCAAAAGCCACCTGCTCAGGGAGGCATCTCAATAGCAATGTCCTCCTTCTGCACACTGACAGTCACAGCAGAATCACTCTGTACTTATTTCACCAGACCTTGTACCTGCACTTATAATCCTCATCCCACTGTCTCTGTCATTATGAATTCAGCTTAGATTGTAAGCTCCTTGGGGCAGGGTCCCTTTCCTAGTGTATGATTCCCTTGCTGCACTTTCCCTCACAAATAATGTAATGATTGTACTTAACCTTAATGCTCTTAACCCAGTTCTGTCGTTTTGTATTATATTATTTCAACTTCTGTTAAGCACTGAGTACATGTATGGCGCTATATAAATAAAGATACATACATACATACATGTCATAATTTACTGAATATGGAGCATGTAATAAGGCACAGGTGACTGTTATGATCATCAAATCCTAGAGATTTAATGCACCAGCTGTAGAATATGTGCTGAATTTTGGGGTATTTGGGGTTATATTCCTTTGCTCCCTTCTCATACACCCAGACACAGAGATAACAGCAAGAACAGGAAGAAACTTAGATCAAAGCTGCCTGTGTATTCCCAGTAATTCTCCTTTGCTCCCTTCTCACCCCCCCCCCCCCCGACTCCCCTAACACAGAGATAACAGCAAGATCAGGAAGGATCCTGGATCACAGCTGCCTTTCTCTACTTCATCATACAAAATTTTGGGGTATTTGGGATAAACCTCATTTGCTCCCTTCCCACACACCCCAGACTCCCCTAGAATAGAAATAACAGCCAGATCAGGAAGAAACTTAGATCACAGCTGCATATGTGTTCCCAGTCAGTAACAAAGAATTTTGGTGTATTTGGGGTAATTCTCCTTTGCTCCCTTCTCACCCCCAGACTATCTTAACACAGAGATAACAGCAAGATCAGGAATAAACTTGGGTCACAGCTGCCTGTGTTTACTTAGGCACATAAAATTTTGGGGTAATTAGGGGAAATCTCCTTTACTTCTTTCTTACACCCCCAGACTACTTTAGCACATATATAACAGTCAGATTAGGAAGAGACTTGGATTACCTCTACCTGTGTGTTCCCAGTCAGATACACCAAATTTTGGGGTATTTGGGGTCAACCTCTTCTCAGCTTTCCTGTTCCCCATAGTCCCCCAGAGTCCCCTAATACAGAGAACAGATTTCCTACCTCCAAGACTCCCTAAACTAAGCTTTAACTCCACCTTATTACCCTGTCTTCTCTAGTTCAAAAATGTGCTGCTTTCTCTTCCTGTCAAAAACATGGAATGGCATGCTACAGCAACCTTTACACCCCTTTTATACTATTCCTGTCGGAAAATAAGGGTCGCTTGCCATGATGGGGAGACATTTGGTCTTCCCGTTGAGTTCAATGCAATGAGTTAGAAGGAAAAAGCAAAAAAAAATTTACGTTTCATGAAAAAGTTTCCACTTGAGTGAAAGTACCATTTTTCTCTTGATTTTCTTTTGAGGTGAAAACTTTCACCCATCCCTATCTTTTTGTGAATATATATTACTCCATATTGTTCTTTGTAATTCTATTTCTATACCCATATCAAATATTCACATTCATAGGTTTTTACCTTCTCTCCAGTGGCCAGGCCAGATCCCTGTTCTAAAAAAAGACATTACTGAACTGGAAAAGGTGCAGAGACGTGCAACAAAACTGATAAAGGGATTGGAGGATCTGAGTTACAAAGAGAGACTAACCAAACTGGGTTTGTTTACATTAGAGAAGAGATATCTAAGGGGTGATATGATTACCATTTACAAATACATTCATGGTCAATACAAAGTACTATCCAATGAATTATTTATGCAAAGAGCTGAGCTAAGAACAAGAGGTCATCCATTAAGACTTGAGGAAAGGCGCTTTCGACTAAAACACAGGCAGGGATTCTTTACAGTAAGGGCGGTAAGGCTATGGAATTCTTTGCCTCGGGATGTTGTGCTTGCAGATAATGTAACTGCATTCAAAAAGGCAATGGATGCCTATCTAGCACAGAACAATATTGACAGTTATGACAGATGGCTTCAAAGCAAATAGGATATTGAGCCGGGGAACTATTTGACACACACACACACACACACACACACACCTACACTTGAAATTGCTCCAGAGGGCTTTTTTGTTGCCTTCCTCTGGATCAATAGGGGTGTTATTGGCATGGGCTGGACTTGATGGACGCATGTCTTTTTTCAACCTTATCTACTATGTTACTATGTTACTATCCCAGACTATTTATGCATTGCCAGCCAAGATTCCTCCCACTCCTTCTAGGTCAGCAGCCATGCTAAGCTCCAGTGGAAGCTCAGAAAACAACAATCTTCCCCCTACAGTCTGACTTCAGAAATGTGGAGAAATGCATTTCAGACCTTTCTAGCATTCAAAGAGATAACTGCCCTATTTAAATCTATTAAATGTTAGGGACTTTACTTGTGCTCTATGGAACATTTGGTTTCAAAATGTCTCCAGTTCTCGCTTTCACTCTTTAATAAATAACAATCAATATTATGATTTAGTTTTATCATTCCTGTCTTTAAAACTCTATAATGTTAACATGAAGGTTTGGTAATTTATTTCATTGTACATAGAAATGCATAATCCTGCAAGGACCTACTCATGAGTGAAAAACAAATGGTCTGGAACTGATCTGGCCATTGTTATGATTTATAATAAAATTATTTAATCATATGATCACTTCAACTTATGGCAAATATTTAGAATAAAGAACCACTTACAAGAAAATTTCACATAAGTATATTTTTTCTTTGGTATACTATGCTAATGATAATTTGATTTTGCAGTTTAACACTTTGAATGCTTGAGGTCTTCGCACATTTCAAAACACTGAATTTAGCTTTGCAGGGGTGAACCCATGATTTCCATATATATTTGTTTTTGAAAAATAAGATCAGTGCTGTATGCAATAACAATACCTAGAATATGTTTAATTTAATTATGTATCTTAAGGACAATTACAGCGCTGCAAACAGTCAGAAAATGTACTGACAATTAGTAAAAATATCCTAAAATTGGGAGATATCTGTAATAAAATCATGGTTTCATCAACCCTTTGAGTGCCAGAGGTGTATGCAACGCATTGCTTTGAAATGCGTTGCGTACCCCTATGGCACTCAAAGGGTTAAAATGACAGGTCAAAGAAAGGTGTCGGTTAAAAAAATTGGTTGTGTCCAATGTTTTCTAATAATGACATTTCAGGGCTTGATAACCCCGCATAAACCCAGGTTTGGTCAACTAGAAATTCCCATCTAGCTGTTATTAGACTACAATTCTCATCATCCTCAGCCGGCCCTTTACTGGCCTAGGATTATTGAAGCTGTAGCACTGCAACAGCTGGAGGAAAGCTGAAGGCTTCCCAGTCTTGACATAGACATATACAGAACAGCAGCAAGCATTTCCCATTATTGGGGTGCCAGAGACAAATGGAACCCCCCTCTTCATGTGTCCTTCAGTCGAAGAGGTTAATAACTATCTCCTCATTATGAGGCTATAATGTAGCAATTGAATCTAACATAATAATACTTGCAATATATCTCCCTACATAGGTGTTCATTTTTTCTCCTTGAAATGTCCTTTTTGAGTGGTCAAGTTACATATTACATCAGCAAAGGAATGACTGCATTGGAACAGAATTAATCATCAATTAGATTTGAACTAGCACATCATTTATCACACTTCTGACAGAGCTGCAAACAGTTCATTATTGGGACATATCCATTTAAAGAACAATAAAAAAATTTGATTTGTTTGACCCGGGTGCTCTAAGATTGGGTGAGGCAGATCTTGATTGCTTTTTTTGCTTTGCCAGACAGCTTTTTATCCAATAGTTCAGACATTGATGACCTGCTGTAAGCAGGTGTATATACCACTGTAAGCAAAGAAGCCCTAACAATTATGTTAGTCTCACTCACTTAATCTTGTTGGATAATGTTTACTGCAATATCCCACTATCATCAGCTGAAAGCCTCACCATTCTGTCAGATAACATTATTTTCATGAAATAGATTTCAAATGAAATTAGACAAATGACAGATGTACAGGGCCATTTTATGGGTCCTGGGTAAAGTATGTAGTAATGGGCCTCTTGGATGCTAGGGGGTCTTCAATGCATGTTTTACAAAGTGTTGGAGAAGTCTCTAGCAGCTAAGGGAGTAATCAAGCTTATAGCAGTTCTACCGAAGCTATATAGAATGTTGTGAGCTCACACGTAGGTTCACACAAGGGTAACAAACAGCTAATACCTATAGTAACTTTGCAAAATACATATCTTTCACCCCCCAAAAAATAAATGCACAAACTGTTTAAGCCTTAATGGGATCCAGAGTAATAGATATTTAGATTAGAACTATAGAGGGAAGGTATTAACAAAAAATAAGTTAGGCTTAATAAAAATCTCACAATCAGATTTTTATTTGGAATTTTCCATAAAATAAGGAATAGTGTCAGAATTCAAATATATCTCTGTCAGTTTAATGTAAAGGGATGGTGCCACTTAGATGAAAAAACATTTGGGAATTTATCTGTAGTAGACCAGAGGCTTGATTCTATTCCCTCCGGTAAAACAGCCGGTAAAGAGGAAAAAAACAATGAGCGAGAAAAACCCACTTGTGTACCGCAGCTATTTTATAGCTGGACTGGTACATGGACAGTCATTGTTGACCAAAAGCCACTTTGTGGCCAAACGCTCATTGTAGATTTTTGTTCCCACAAGTTACGCTAACTAGCATGATTTGTGGAAACATCAAAGGAAAAAGCCAACTCTCATTCTCTGACACAGTGTGACAGTGACACAGACACGCTCCCCCCACGTCCCATACACTATCCCTAACATGATGCTTAAACAATACTACCCCTAACACTATCCTAACACCTGTCATACACTGGCCACCTTCTTCTTTAACACTTTGAGTGCCAGAGAGGTATGCAATGCATGGCACTCAAAGGGTTAATCTTCTGTATCCTTTCTTCTCTTCTTTCGTCTTTAAAATCTGTTTAATTAAAAAAGCTATCCAATGAAAGTCGTATTAAAAAAGTGCTCCCAAGATATGCCAGAGTTAGCCCTCTGAGTACTGGAGGGGTACCCCTCCGGTGCTCAGAGGGTTAAATGCAGAGTGGCATATGTCTCAAAAATAATATTCTGCCATTCCGTTTGAAAAACAACTGTAAGTCATTTCTTTTTCCAGAAATAAAAGGTCTTCCAGTGTTAAAAATATGTCCGCTTCCACCGTCTCCGCTGGCAGAGGTGGGCATGCATATTGAAACAGGCCCCCCTCCCCCGCTCCACAGAGACTGACTGTTTTATGCCAGTCTCTGTTCAAAATGGCTGGGATTTGTGCTTATGCATCCCCCAGCCAATCAGCTTCTGGGAGAAGATGACAAAACCTGTAAGAAGCTGATTGTCTGGGAGGTGCGTAAGCACACATCTCAGATAATTGTAGGCTGGCATCCATTTTTAACTGAGACTGGCATATAAAAAGCACTCATCTCAGCCAATTGTAGGCTGGCATCCATTTTGAACAGAGACCGGCATATTAAAAACCAGCCTCTGTTCAAAATTCCTTCATTCGGATGCGTCCAATGGGTGAACATTTTGTTTATAATAGAATACCAAATTGCGCTGTCAAAGCCACCATTGCAAGTTTTGAAATTAATGTGAGCAATTTCTCATTATTTCACTGATCCTGATAAATTTGGTTAGTCTCTCCTTGCCCTTACCTCTTTGTTCCCTTAATTTCAGCACCTAACATCATCAGAGGTATTCAGAGCTGGGGCCTTACAAAGCTTCTTTGGTTGCTATGACAATAGGGTTATTGTGTGTACAAAATAAAAACGTCTGTTTTCTCAACTCCCATTACCATGCTGTTTCTTATTTGTTTTGTGCCCACTGCATTTCCTTACAGTGGACATCATGCACGTAAATACTGTATATAAGTATCAACAAAACTGAAAGTTTTATCCCTTTAAGGACTAAACGGGTGCATAACTCATTGGAAGCAATGCTTTGCACACCCCTGGGGTCCTTAAAACATTAATCTACTTTCTTGGATGTTTTGTACTCTTTTCGGTTAGTGCTGATTCTCTCTCTGTAACATAACCCATTAGTGAAGTTAGTCATCTATTCAACACAGATAGTATGACTACTATTGACTACTACTGAAAGTCACTTGAGTTTCTATTTATTGTTAAATATATTTAAACAAAGATAAAAGGGAACTCAGATCTTAAGTCGAGAAGCCACAACATTTGGCAGCTTAATACAACTTTACCTTTATTAGCAGCAGTACAAGTAATGAGTCACTCACATTGCCTTACATGTTTCACTGGTCAATAATTAGGTATGCTTACAAAGGAAATGCGTAATGTCGTGTACCACAAAGTCCCCCAATTGTTTGTTTGCTTTTACTGTTGTTAATGAAAGTGCTGAGTTTTGTGTGTGATGGTGGTGGGGGGTCACTTTAAAGCTGTATTCCCTTCAGTCTATGCCTGCTGCTCCTTAACTCCTAGAGGACCACTTGGGCATGCAGCATCTTGGTTGTTGGGGGTTAAGATAGGAACCATTTCAGGATCTACTTCCTAACCTTTTAGACCAGTTGGGTGCCTTGTTAATGTCACTGTGGATATATGTACCTGCCAGCAGGAAGCCTTTGTTTGTTTTATGCCTAGAGCTGCCTCTTACCTTCTTGTTTAACAATCTTTGAGCATCCTTTAACCCCTTAATGACCCTTGACGGTCATAGTACGTCAAGGGTCGATTTGACTTAACGACCAATGACGTACTATGACCGTCATCGAGTTCCGGGCTCACCCCGCGGCTGCAAGCCATTCGGGGAGTCCGTAACGCAATGGAGCAATAAAAAAAATTGCTCCGTGGTCGTTCAGTTGTGTCCGCGTCCGGATTCCCCGGTCGTTAAGGGGTTAATTCAAATCCAACATTTGTAAACAATTTATTTGTGACAAGACATCTAAGAACTTGTCTTGTGCTAGGCCCGAATTTGACATGTGTCTCAGAGGGGATAGCGCAGTGATGTGTATAAGAGCATTTTTAATAGAAGAGGGGTGATTAAGACTTTAAATACATTAAGGCTGTTTGTGCACACTCACACCGAGTAACATGCTCTACAGCAGTTAATTGATCTTCTGCTGTGTTATAATGATTATTGTTATCATTATTCTTTATTTATAAAGAGACAGCTTATTCTGCAGCGCTGTTCAGCAGGGAATGGATAAGCTAAGATTTAGGATAATACAAAGAGAATATTCAACACAAAGAGCTTAGAAAGTTTACAGTATAGAGGGAGGTAAGGAGGGGAACAGAAGATGTAAGTACTACAACGTGTGTGAGTGCATCCAGCCACATGAACTACTACAGGACAGTGGATGGTGGATACAAGCACTTTGCATTGTGATGACCTAGGCATGTAGCTGTTCTGTGAGGGGAAGGAAAGGTGCTGTGAATGTAAGTGAGGACCAGATCGGGTATTGGATGGTAGAGGGGTGTGCAAACGGTACAAGCGTGAATAGACAGTGGACAGGTTGTTGAAGGTGAGAATGGGAGATGTAAGGAAAGATGAAGAGAGAGGATGATCATGTACAGAGTAAAGATCACAGTGGCAGGTTGCTCATGGCTGGACAATTGCAGGCATGAAGATATCCCTGCTACTAAGTGGCTTGAATGTGCTGCTAGAGAAAAGCTAGAGATCGTAGTCAGTTGTGATCATATTATTGCTGTCCCTCATCGCCTGGTGTTAAAGGTGTTGACTTCGAGGTTGAATTTCTGACCCCAGCTGAGCATAGGTAGACTAGGAGAATACACCCGCAAGACAAGTGGTAGCAAAGAAGTCTGTAACACTAAACTGAAGAAGAGTCAAAGTCAAATTGAAATCCAAGAGGCAAAGTCATGTCCAGGTTAAGGGGGTCAAGGCAGGCTAAGTACATATGTAACCAGAAGACGGGCCAAAGGTTGGGGCAGGCAGAGTACAAGCAATGTCAGAGTAACAAGCCAAAGTCAGGAAACCTGTGAGCAAGAATAACAGGACCAAGTTCTCAACAGTGAAACTTAATAACTAAGTACTAGGAAATGGTGAAATGTGCCTAAATACTCGTAGGACTGGTAATAGCCTAATTTGAGCATTTGCGCAAGTGCAGTTGCCCAACCTACACATCCATCACTTCATATACACTTGTATGCACAGTACAGAATAAAGAGGAGGAATTGTGCACATGGTTGTGGAAAAGGTGCGGATGCTGTATGCATGATGATGCTGAGGCCCAGACAAGTCACAACAAGATGGTGTGCAAGGTGTTTTTGGAAAGATGAGAGCTATTATGAGATGAGTTTGTTTGCTTACCTGAAGAGGTGAATTTTCTGGGAGTGTCTGAAGATGTGAAGGCTAGTGCTTACACCGATGGGATGAGGAAGGGAATTCCATAGCTTAGGTACAATGTGGGAGATATCTTGCAGGTGGGAATGGTAGGATGTTATGAGGAATCAAGAGAGAAGAAGATCCTATTAAGATAAAAGATTGTGAAAGGGGTATATTTGGAAAGATGTGATATAGTAAAGGCTCAGAAAGTTAGAATTAATATTTTGAATGTAATTCTAAAGCATATGGTACACCAGTGTAAGGATTAGCAGAGAGGGGCAGCATTAGCAGAGTTCATTAAGGACTGTGGTGGAGGTAGTTGGGAAGAGGGAGGCCAATTAGGAGGGTGTTTCAGTAGTCAAAGTAGGACATAATGAGTGTTTGAATTAACATTTTGGTGGTTTATTGTCTGATAAAAGATCACATTTTGCATATGATGCATGTAAGAGGCAGCAAGATTTGTTGTTGTACTTGATGTAGGGAATAGTGTTGAGCGAGCACCCCGATGCTCGGGTGCTCGGGTGCTCTGACCGAGCACCCCCTGAGGCTCGAGTGCTCGGCCGAGCACCCGAGCCCCATTGAAATGAATGGGGCGACACCAGGCACCCCCTGCTCTGATGAGGGGAGGGTGCCTGGTCAATGCCCCCTTCATCTCCGCTATGCCCCCTTCATCTCCGAATGCCCCCTTCATCTCCGCAATGTCCCCCTTCATCTCCGAATTGCCCGTCTTCCACAATGTGCCCCTTCATCTCCGCTATGCCCCTCTTCCACAATGTGCCCCTTCATCTCCGCTATGCCCCTCTTCCACAATGTCCCCCTTCATCTCCTCTATGCCATAGAGGAGATGAAGGGGGACATTGTGGAAGAGGGGCATAGCGGAGATGAAGGGGCACATTGTGGAAGAGGGGCATAGCGGAGATGAAGGGGCACATTGTGGAAGACGGGCATAGCGGAGATGAAGGGGGACATTGTGGAAGAGGGGCATAGAGTCTATGCCCCTCTTCCACAATGTCCCCCTTCATCTCCGCAATGCCCCCTTCATCTCCGCAATGCCCCCGTACCTCCAGTCCCTGGTGGTCCAGCGGAGCTTCTTCGGATCTGTGCCTCTTCCGGCACAGATCCCCGCCACCCGAACATGGCGGGAGAGCACATGGCGGTACTCGACGAGTACCGCCATGTGCCGAGCAGAGCGATGCTCGAGCCGATCCGAGCATCGGCCGAGCACGCTCGCTCATCACTAGTAGGGAATGAAGATTAAGATAGCATCAAAGTGGAGAATGAAGACTAACGAAGTGTCAATGTAACTCACAGGCAGAGTCCTTTGGAGGCTGGGATAATTGTGGTGCTGCTGTCAGTGAGGGAATTATCAGGGGAAGTCTGGTTGGAGAGTGTGGGGATATTTCTAGTTCAGAATTAGATAAGATGAGTTTTAGCAGATGAGAGCACATCCAAAAAGACACTGCAGAAATATAGTTAGATACACAATTAAGGAGAGAAGGAGAGTAGTCTAAGGAGAAAATTTCTATTTGGGTGTCATAAACACAGAGATGAAACCCAAAGTAGTTGGAACAGATTGAAAAGAGAAGGGTCCACGAAAGAGCCTTGCAGTCCTCCAGCAGACAGTGATAGTGGTGAAGAAGTGGGGCCAGAGATGCAAACACTATAGGATCAGTTGAAAAGGTAAGATGATAACCCAAAGAAGGAAGTGCCACAGAGGCCAAGGGAGTAGAGGGTGTGTAGTGGCCTTGAATGAAGATCAGATGATGCACAGCATTGAAAGCAGCTTAGAACTCAAGGAGGATGAGCATGAAGTATGGGCCTTCTGACTTGGCAGAGAACAAGTCATTGACCATTTTAGTGAGCGTTGTCTCAGTATAGTGATGAGGGTAGAATCCAGATTACAGTGCGTCTAATACAGAGTGAGAGTGCAGGAATATTGTTACATTGGTTGTAATCAGTATATTACAGAAGTTTGCAGGCAAAGCAGACTAAAGAAATAGGCCTGTATTTGGAGAGTGTGTTGGGTTGTAGAGGCTTTATTTAACTCTTTCAGTGCCTGAGGGGTTGCTTTGCAATGTGTTGCATACACCACTGCCACTGAAAAAGTTAAGATGGTTATATTTTATATATATACAAGTTGAAGAGCCCGTTACACGGGCCACAGTGCTACTGCCAGCCGGTCGCGGGGCAGTCATGCTCAGTAGAGACTGCCCGTGCCGAAGGAGCGTCCAGGTCTGTATCAACCGTGGCGCGGGCAGTCTCTACTGAGCATGACTGCAGCACGCACAGAAGTCTCTATTGCACATGACTGTGTTGTTACACACATTTTAGCGAATTATTATATAGGATATTTGAAAATAGGTGAGTGCTTGCGCTGGAATTAACTAAATGGTTTAAAAACCTTGAGGATATAAACTATTCAATACAAAAGCATTTGATACAAAAAAAATTGTGATGCAAAGTGCACAATACAATTAAATAGTGCTTGTGACAAATTGTAATGGATTTACTCACAATCAGATGAAACAAGTGTACATTTAATGAGAGCTTCATGTTATTCATTCTCAAAGGTGAGGACTCAAATTATACCCCAAAATAGAATACAAAACCAGTATATAGCGTAAACTGTTTCTATAATGCACAATCCGAATATTCAGATATAAAAGTTCCAAATCGATGTGTTATTTAAAGCATTTTGATAGGTACACAGCTTGATGGTAATATACAGCTTGTGGAAACTCAATCTACAAATACAATGGTCTTGATGGAAAGAAGAATCTCATATGTAGTAGAGATGGCTTAGCTGACAAGTCAGACAAGCCTGGATCAGCTGTGGGGTTATTTTCTGAGCTGCCCGCACTCAGCGACACCAAGCAGAATAATATATTAAAGGAATACCAATACCTTCTATTAGTAACCCCCATTTTCGTTATATTTGGAAGAAAATTCTAACAGCCCATATGAATCAATTCTAAGTAGACTGGTTCCCCCAAGTTAATATTTTATTAGTACTGGACATCATGATCATTGAGGCAGCCACGATTCTTTGTTGTAGAACTCCAAGAACCTTAACTCGTTTTCTTCCTACTCAAGAACACATTAGTGGGAGGAGATTGAGGTTCTGGAGTCCTGCAACAAAAAATCTTCTGTCTCCATAGACATAATCTTCAGTACTAATTAAAGATTCATTTTTGGAACCAATTCAGCACAGAATTGATTCATATGACCAGTGCATTTTATGCCCAGATTAATTGGAGGGTTGTTATAAAGCAGTATTCGTGTTACTGTAAAAGTACATTTTCTTTATTCTTTTTCTTTTTTTTGCAGGTGTTTGTTTGCTACTAGATCATTGAGTCTCAATTTTAGTCTTCAAGACACACCAAAAGTTCATGTGTTTAATATATTCCTGCTTGATCACATGTAGGTTATTAGTGGCTCAGTCATTGTGATTGAATTACCTGTGCTTAATCATGATATCTAGTGTTGAGCGAGCACCCTGATGCTCGGGTGTTCGGGTGCTCTGACCGAGCACCCCCTGAGGCTCGAGTGCTCGGCCGAGCACCCGAACCCCATTGCATTAAATGGGAGGACTCGAGCATTACACCAGGCACCCCCTGCTCTGATGAGGGGAGGGTGCCTGGTCAATGCCCCCCTTCATCTCCACAATGCCCCTCTTCCACAATGTCCCCCTTCCACAATGTCCCCCTTCCACAATGTCCCCCTTCATCTCCGCAATGTCCCCCTTCATCTCCGCAATGCCCCTTTCATCTCCGCAATGCCCCCTTCATCTCCGCAATGCCCCCCTTCCACAATGTCCCCCTTCCACAATGTCCCCCTTCCACAATGTCCCCCTTCATCTCCGCAATGCCCCCTTCATCTCCGCAATGCCCCCTTCATCTCCGCAATGCCCCCCTTCCACAATGTCCCCCTTCATCTCCGCAATGTCCCCCTTCATCTCCGCAATGCCCCCTTCATCTCCGCAATGCCCCCTACCTCCAGTCCCTGGTGGTCCAGCGGAGCGTCTGCAAGATCTGTGCCTCCTCCGGCACAGATCCCTGCCACCCGAACATGGCGGGCGAGCACATGGCGGTACTCGTACGAGTACCGCCATGTGCCGAGCAGAGCGATGCTCGAGCCGATCCGAGCCTCGGCCGAGCATGCTCGCTCAACACTAATGATATCCTAAAAATCCAACCTGCTGGTGTGTCCTGAAGACTGGAATTAAGAAACACTGTACTAGACAGAACAGATATCAGCAGATTTTAAGTGCATGCCTCTTCCTGTGTTCAGTTCACAGGGGGAAGGCAGTTCACAGGACAAAACCTGAGGCATTGTTTCCAAACTGGTTTCACCTTTCTGAACAAGGTTTTAAAAGAAAAATAGACTAAGTTCAAAAGTAAGCAATATAATTCAATGGCAAACCAACTTCACCATAGGGAAGAAATATAAAATTCTAATTGAATAGGGAGGTCTTAACCTCTGGAATATTAGAGACGTCTCCATCGCATTGCTGAGTTAAAAGCCCAGTTTAAGTCAATGGGAACTTGGGGAATTTTTACTTTTGTAAAGTGAATTATCACTGAGTTGAGACTCCCTCCTTTTAGTTCACTCCCCATGCTGCATCCATGATGGATTTTATAGGGAAAGGCATCCATTTCCAAAGAAAATACAGAAAATTGCAGTTCCACAGAACAAAAACAAAGTACATTTTATTAAGGTTTTATTAAGTTAATTCAGCATGACTTATTTATTTGGGTGCAGTTGTCTGTTGAAGGCTGAAAGGAAAAACAGAACAAGGTTCAGCAGGGAGTTGCTTATGGGTTGGGTTGATTTATTTTTGCATGGATATAGGTCTTAATTGCTAAGATAAAATATATTGTTTTGTACAAAGTTGCAGGAACAAAGATTATATATCAAACCAAATTCCATGTACCAGAAAAATAAATATATGAGTAACCAACACAGTAAGCTTCTGACTAAAGTTCATAAGTCTCAACTGGTAAAAATGCCACCTTATTAGATTTATTTTATTTTGACTTTAATACTGGTGAAATTGTCTTTATTGTAAAAATTACATTTACATAAAGTATTTACAAATTGACCTTTGTTGGATATTATTATTTATTTAAAAAAGTGCCTACAAATTCTTCAGTGCTATAAATGACAAAATGTACATACAATTGGGGGACAAGGCATATGAGGGTGCCAACAATCGACATTAACAAAAACATTGAAATAGGAGTATATGAAAGGATGTTAAAAAGTACGTATTTCCATGATTTCCATCATCAAACCAAACTTGCATTTTTTCTTTGAAACATATTCTATGGAGAATATTAATCTTAAGAATGATGGGGTTAGAGTAAGGATTGAGGAAGGAGGTATGGAGAAAAGTGAGAAACAAGGAGAAGGAAAAGATAAGACGATGGAAGGGATATGACAGTCTGTGAGAAAATGGTTAAGAATAAAAAGAAAAAGAAAATGGACAATAAGAAATTGGAAAAGGAAAAAGTGATGGAGAGTGGAATTGAAAAATTTCAAATTCCGATAATTGGTGAAAGTGGGACTTCAGTCACCACTACATCTGTCCCTTTTTTTAAAGTTGGGCAATCAATCCCCAATCCGCAAATGGATAAAAAGTCATCTAAAGGATAGAGGGTGGGGGATCGGAAGAGGTGAGAATCATGAGGGGAAAAAGAAATCTAGACGAGGAAGAAGAGGAAATAAAAGAAATACCGCTAAACAAGCGGATGTACAGCGAGGTGGTGAGAAGTTAGAAGGTGTAGGAATCTTCCGTGAACAATTAGAACATTTAGGTATTTTTAATCTGTTGGATAGATTATTAAGTGTCTGGGATGTGAATTTATTAAAGAAAGGTTTGAGTTTCCTAATAGATTTGAACTGTTTATTGACCTTAAAGGGATAGTAATACTTCATTTTAACTTTATTTTATTTTGTAGGCATTAAAAAAACATGAAGAATGATATAAGTCTTATCTCTGAAACCTTTATGGTTTAAGAGATATTCACAAACAAAGTATCCCCCCCCCTGTTCAACCAGATCAAAAGGGAGATGCCCAGGTAGACTGCAGAGAGGGACAATCTTCAATTAAGATAATGGAAAAAGCTGAAAAACGTGTCAAGGGGGGAAGGGCTTTCATTGTTTTCATACAAAGAAAATTGTCCCCTTCTGTTATCTGTACTGTCATACAACCAGACTCACATCTGAGAAGAGATGGCTTACACTAGGTAAAAGGGGCGGGGAGGGGAAACTTTGCTTGTGAATATCTCATAAACCATAAAGGTTTGAGAGATACGACTTATATCATTCTTCATGTTTTTTTAATGCCTACAAAATAAAATAAAGTTAAAATGAAGTATTACTATCCCTTTAATAAGTATATTAGGAATTTAACATTAAAAAGGCATTTTATTAAAAAAGATTTGGATATAGGTAATAGGGTCAAGAATGATGTTTTAATGGAAAATTTTCAATATACTAACTTTAAAATAAAGTCTACTTTCTATCCCGTGAAATCTAAAGGTAGTTATTTAGAAACATTTTATCAATTGGTATTAGATTATTTTAATAGGCTATGTGAAAGGAAATGTAGATATCCTGGCAATCTCTCACCCAATGAGATTAAATGTTTAAAGGCTTTGACCAATTTTTCGTTCAGCTGATAAAGAGGGTGGAATTGTTAAAAAAGAATAGAGAGGATTATCTTAAAGAGGCACAGAATATAGTAAGTAATGGTGTATTTTATAAGAAATTAGATAAGGACTCTACTATTAAAATTAATCAATCACTTTTAAGAATATTGAATGAGGCGTTAATAAAGGGAATTATTAATAAAGGTGAAAGAGATTTTTTTGTACAATAAATACCCTGTGGTTCCAATAATATATCATCTTCCAAAGATACATAAACTATTCAGAATCCTCCGGGACACTATCACGGTGCCCATGCTCCCCTTGCTATTTTCTGTCAGTCTACACTGTGCCTTGATCCCATTGGCTATCCTGTGTTTGTCCCGCCCAGTATGGCCTTTATATACTGGGCTCTGGCACCCCTCCAGTGCCCTTTCGTGGTGTTCCTGTACCAGTGCTTGTTTCTGCTCAGTGATTCCCAGTGTACCGACTTGGCCTGCCTGACTACTCTGCATCTCGTCTCCTGCCTGTGCACCTGCGTACCGACCCGGCTTGGCTGACGTTCCTGCTCCTGTGTACCGACCTGGCTTGGCTGATGTTCCTGCTCCTGTGTACCAACCTGGCTTGGCTGATGTTCCTGCTCCGTGATTCGACCCGGCTTGGTTGACGTTCCTGCTCTGGCTGCCTCTGTGTCGTCTTGGCGACACTCCTATCCATCAGACAATTGTGTCTCCGTTACTGCTCCTGCAGAGTGCAAGTGGCCTAGTCTCTGTTACTGCTACGGCAGTGTGCCTTTGGCCTTGTCTCCGTTACTGCTCCTGCAGAGTGCAAGTGGCCTAGTCTTCGTTACTGCTACGGCAGTGTGCCGTAGGCCTTGTCTCCGTTACTGCTCCTGCAGAGTGCAAGTGTCTGCCTCCGTTACTGCTACGGCAGTGTGCCATTGGCCTTGTCTCCGTTACTGCTCCGGCAGAGTGCCATTGGTCTGGTCTCCGTTACTGCTACGGCAGTGTCATAAGTTGCTCAATTCCTGATATTACTCTGGCAGTTCACGTTTGTTCTGCTAACCTATTTCTGGGTGTTACGTATCCTTAAGCTCTCTATATGGAGTGAGCTCCATCACAGACCTCTCTTCACATGGGACTGTTTACACTCATTGACGACCATTAACCCATACAGTACCTTTCTCCTGGGAATTCAACGTATTCTGCCTGACCTGTGTCAGAATATGCTGTTGTAGACTTTATGTTTATACTGGATCTGTGTAGGCATATGTATATGTAATCTGTTGTGTGTCTGTATTATTCTGCTTAAATACTAGAGGACCTGTGAGGGTTATTATATTACTGTGATTTCAATAAAACTGTGTTTTATCTTAAACCTCGGTGTCTGTGTGTCAAACAAACCGTTACAGACGCCCCATAGTAGCAGGGATTGATTCTATAACTGCTAATCTCTCTCAGTATGTTGACTATTTTTTAAAGCTTAAATCTTATATTAGGGATTCTATAGATGTTCTAGGGAAAATAGGTGACATTAAATGGCATTCTAACTATTTTTGGGTTAGCTGTGATGTGACTGCACATTACTCTAATATTAAACATCATTTGGGTCTTTTAGCTATAGAATATTTTCTCACTAAAGATAGTAATTTAAAAGAAGAACAGATTAATTTTATTTTATTATGTTTTGATTTTATTTTAAATAATAATTATTTTTTATTTGATAAGGATTTTTATTTACAAATATGTGGGACGGCCATGGGGACAAGGTTCGCGCCCAGTTACGCAAATTTATTTATGGGACATTGGGAAGAACAAAATATTTGGTGCTCAACCCAATGGGGCACGAACCTTGTCTACTATGGCCGACATATTGATGATCTTTTAATGATATGTGGAGGCACGGAGGAAGAGTTGATTACATTTTTATTATTTATTAATAATAATGATATTAGTATACATTTTACATACAATTATGATAGGAGGAGGACTGAGTTTTTAGATTTGGAGTTTATTATTGATGAGAATGATATTATATGATATTATAAGAAAGTAGATATACATTCTTATCTTGATCCTACTAGTGCCCATTTGAAGTGCTGGGTAGAGAATATCCCTTATGGACAATTTCTTAGGCTGAAGCGTAATTGTAGTCGCCCCCATAGATTTCAGTGTACAATCAAAGGAAATAAAAAGACGGTTTTTGGATAAAGGTTATAATTTGGAGGTAGTGGATAAGGCTCAGAAGAAAGCATTGGGATACAACAGGGGTGATCTAATTACTAAAACAAATAAAAGAAGGAAAATGAAAGGGAATAACAATAGGGGTGTAAGATATAATGATTGGATTACTTCAGATTTGGATAAAGTAACTGTACCGTTTGTAACGAAATATAATGTTGCATCAAAGAATATTGGAAACATTTTGATAGATACTGGGGTATTTTAAAGTGTGACCCGATTTTAGGGACTAAGTAACCTAAGAAACCAAAAATGTTTTTTAGGAAATCAAAAAAATCTTAAGAATATTTTAGCCCCGAGTCTAATAAGGGATAGTAAAACGGGAATTGGGAATAATGGGTTGGTGTATGATAATAATAAAAAAGTGGACAACAACAAACCAGCGCTTCTCTATGTATAGAATAAATATGTGCCCTGTGTTTAGCATATATAATAATATTTCTAAATAAATAAAATAAGTGAGATATTAGTTTTCACAAATTGGCCAAGTTGCGGGTAAGCTTGCCACCTCGCCAAGGTTTCTCACTGTACGGCAAGTCCTACT
Organism: Rhinophrynus dorsalis; assembly: GCA_037306005.1. Lineage (NCBI taxonomy): Eukaryota > Metazoa > Chordata > Amphibia > Anura > Rhinophrynidae > Rhinophrynus > Rhinophrynus dorsalis. The sequence continues at coordinate 237,016,561 of CM074722.1, read as the reverse complement.
CTATACATCTGTAATGCCCTATCTAAAAATTTAAATAAAACTTGAAATTCCCTGAAGAGATGTTGTTATAAACACGTTGGAGAGCAAGGGACCCTTTAAATGTGCTCTTTTTATTGCTTCTGGGTCCCAGTGTGGTGCAATTAAAAACAGGAGACCTACATTATAATGGAAAGATGTACATAGTGGACTTACCTAATACAAAAAGACCCCAATGTATCTGCATTGTGAGAATATAAGGGAGCTGTGGATCCAACAGCTCACTATATAATAATATGACCTTTATATCAGCCCCCACAGTTCATGTGAGGAATAGCTGACACCAAACTAGGAGCATTTAAGCTAGAGAAGGCCTAAGGCCTGCTCTTAAAGGCAATGTGTGAAAAACAGAAATAAAGTTACAGTGTTACTAATTGTGCAAATATAATTGTGCTATATATAAATAATTAAGTTGGATAGGTGAGGAGGCTGCTTGACCTCAGGCCATCCAGTTAGAATAGCAAGTTTGATTTTTTTCCAGTGTAGCATCTTTTTCTGTCTCAGATCATCTTCATCTTTGCATCAGAGACAGGCATAGCTGAGGTAATCATATCTACTTAAGCCTGAATTTCCTCAGCTACCTTGTCATTTGGAACAGCTGTTTGATCCATTGCTCTGGATAATGTATCATACATAAGTTTTCCTAGTGTGTATGTCACCTTTATTATATAGTGTTTCAATTTGACCATCATTCTCTGAATCCTCAGAGGACAATCATTAAGAGACTTTGCGAATAATGCTATCAATGGCTTGTGATCAGTTTCAACATTTAAAAGTTGTCCTGAAACAAATTGATAAAGTCTCTCACATGCAAACGTGGTACTGAAAAGTTCTTTCTCTATCTGAGCATATCTTGTCTCAACACTACAGTCTCAACAGTTAGTTTGCGGTCTCTGCATGTTTTCAATTGCAGATCTTTGTTACAGTGACTATAGAATATTGTTGTATCAGACACAGCAATGTCTTAATTTTTTAAAATTTTGTCTTATACAAAGCATAAATTATATATTTTTTCATACTGCCATGCAATTTCTCCTTTTGGTGACAACGTACCGAGTGAAGTGATCATGGATGTGAAGTTTTGCAGCAGCTCCAAATTCTATGTCATTTTATTGAAACTGAATATTTAAAATTAAGTAATCTATTTCTCAGATGAACACACACTGCCTTAACTATATTCTTAACATTTTCAGTGTTGTACAATAAGATAAAATATTCTCCATTTCTTTGCCAAAATTCTGATGGTACATTCCACTATGTGCATAGCATTCAGTCTGTAACTGATTGTACTCTTAGGTCAATCCAAAAGAGTAATTTGCTACAACCATATATGGCATTGACTGCAAAGTGCCTGGTAAAGGCAAATCTCCATATATAATTAGCTGATCAGACATTCTCAGTTTTTTATATTCTTATCAGGCCTGAGTATGCATGATACGAATATGATCTGGTCACTACGGAAAATAGAGTGAACACTGGTGACAGAAGAATAATTGGGACTGGTCACAGTATCAGAAAGAAAGGTGTATTCACAGATACAGTGCTAGAAACTAGTGCTGGGGATCACAGTCTGATAACAACAATTAGGTGATGGCAAGGTGAAGGCAGACAGTCGAAGGAAATTTGAAGCAGAGGAAGAATGATAACAGAACGCACATGGTAAATGACTAAATGCAGTAACAAAAATGAAAGCCAGTGTACTTAGCTGAGACTCTAGAGCAGAGGTAGATGAGAGGCGTGGAAGAAATCTTGTATGGTCAGCAGAGCTGTTCTGTGGGTTCTTGTCCTGGATACTCTGGATCAGGCATGAAACAGGAACAAATTGCTACCACTTGCTGGTAGACTGGTAGAGCTAGTGAATTTAGCAGCAAAACCCAGGGTGGGGTTCCCATAAGCCACATGACACTAGACTGGGGGAAGCAAGTGAATTTGCTTTTGCAGTGGCTGGGATTAGAATCCCCAGCCAAATTAAGGGTTGGAACAGTACTGACACATTGGAGCCCCAGGAGACCAATCAGAGGCAGCACTTTAGTCTCCAATGAGAGTCCCCCTTTCCTATCCAGGAAAATGTCCTTGAAAAAGAACTGGTGTCTCATGAGGGTCAATTAGTATTTCATTTTTTTTTTTTTTGCTCTTTTTGTGTTCAAATGCTTTATTGAAAGATAAAGTAGTTATACAGGATATAGAATCGTCTTATACATAGAAACAGTCAAAAATAAGTAATGCTTATAACAGTACAAAAAAAAAGAAGATAACATGAGAAACTCACAGACATGTTACATATCTGTAGTAAGGCTGAACAATGTTAGGGCAATAAAATGAGAGTAAAGGAAAATTTAGTTGACTTACTAGTAGTCAACACAACAAGATGTGTAACCTAAATAAAAGTGCTACCTCCTGCCCAGTAATAATATCTTAGTAGCTTACTTCGAATGGGCTCATGACAGAAATATAAAACCAATCCTTGAGGCTTTGTAAGAATTATGTGAAGCGGAGTGCAACAGAAGACAATGAGTGAAAGGAGAAAAAGGAAAGCGAAGAAAAGAGGAAAGGCTTAGATAACGCAACAGACATAGAGCCATGAGAAGAGCAGTAGATGAGACAGAAATGGAAGAGGGAAAGCTGTAAAGGATTAATACTTGGACAGAGTGTCAGGGTAAAAAACCCCAACACCCTGCCTGGGCACCACACGTGGACCTCAAGAGGTCCTGGGGGGGAAACTCTGATTAGAGGCTAGAATTAAAACAGAGGGCCAAGATCCAGACATGGTCTAAATAAAATATACATAAGCATGTACAAATAGTGAGAGAGACGTGAAAACAAACATGCAAAAGGCAACCTGAACCAAACCCCAGTAAGTAAATATATATATGGAGGATCTGACAACAGAACAAATTTCTCGACTGATAAGCAAGTCAGTCATAGTGGGGAATACCTCTCCGATATCCAGGGGACAACCCAATAACAAAGATACATATGCACAATAAGGAAATAACAGCTGCGGGACATCGGATACATGCTAGCTCTAAATACCCTGGTAGATTAACAACAGTCACATTCGTAGATAGATAATAAAAGCGATAACTGGTACATTGTCACTAGAGTGCCGGAACACAGAGGTGCAATACAAACAGTACCCCAATTAAGCAGAACTACCCCCCAAACATGCAGATCTCCCGCCCCCCCAAGGTAGGCTTCCATAATACAGAGGATAATAGTAGAACAGAGCTGATCCCCCCGGGCCCTAGGGTGACTGCCCATGCCATCTCGGAAAGGTTGGTCAGTCCAGGTGAGCATCAAACACTCACATGATCGGGTACACCAGCTTCAGGTCCCTACATAGAAATGTTCAAGATCAGCTGAACTCGGTGCAGATAAGAACAAGGGGAGTTCACATTACTTCCATATCCACCTCCTAGGTCTTCCAGCTAGGCTGAAAATTAGACAACAGCAGCCAATAAACCAACTAGAATGATAATATTAATGAGCAACATGTTCCAGGGGATCCAGTCATAGTTGTGTCAGGGATACCCAGATCCTATGGAGAGGCATCCAATCTATACGCCGTGCCTCTCAAAACGAAATGAAAAGGTCGCAATCCTCCTGTACTCCCACAACAACAGGAAACCGCATTTCAAGCTCGGTCTTCAGATCCCTCCTAGTAAGTGATCCGGAGAGGTCAAGCACATATAGGTTACCTCTCCCATTCTAAGCAACAAACGGCTTGTGGCAAACCATAGGGAGGGCATCCATTTTGCCAGGCCTGGACAGAAGCATAGGCAGACACCCGTGTTGTAAGGTTGAGGCCTCCTCAGTGTGCTCCAGCATCATCACACAAAGACCCATCCGTCTGATATCGGTGCTCATGCTAACGATTTCCTCTTGGACTGCATTCAGAATCTCTCCCAGTAGGGTCCCAAACTCCGTCTTAAACGGTAGATGCATTATGTCTCCTGTAGTGAGATATGGAGGAGAGAGAATAGGCAGTGTACAACAGAGAGACAGCTCCGGAATCACACCGACAGGGTCGCTGTCAGGGTCTGACAAGAATGTAGGGCTAACCCTCACCCTCATAGTGAAAGTTCTGGCTGCTATGTAGCTCAGCTATGGTGTCTGGTCCAGGTGGCACAAAGGGAGGAATACTCAACAGTTGTAGCCTCCTTCCAGAAGAAATCAGGTCCGAATCCACACTTAAGTCAGCCGAGAGAGATCAAATCAATACCACCACAGCTTAGAGAGCAAAATAATAAAAGTATAGACAGTAGATATAGGATCATAGCCACAGAGCCATGTAAAACACGTCCATCTTCATAGGCGGCTTGCCCCGCCCCCTATAGTATTTCATTGTTGTCACTCCAAAAGTCTACCTGTCCCAAGCCCTACAAATAACTGAGAGTTTTAGGCTTAGAATTCTATGTACACAGCAAAAATGATGAACAGAAGCACATGACACATGGAAACATAATTATAACACAGGGGACACTTAACACAGAGGGCATAGTAATAGTGTTGGGCTTAACCTTTATTTACTGGGCACTCTAGTTCCCCACTGCCAATAGAATATTCACCAGATTGAGCTGTGTATGAAATGTTACAGTCCTAAATTGGGCAGTGGATACTAACTATTCAGGAGTCACTTGGCAGGTAGCAGATAGAGCAGTGGCCAGTAACTTTGCAGGGATCTTTGCAGGACTGGTCAGTAACTTTGCAGGTGTAACTCTGACAGGCAGCAAGCAGATTAGTGGTCAGCATCTTTTAAGGGTTTATTTGGCAGGCAGCAGACAGAGTGGTGGTCAGTAACTTTGATGGAGTCTTTTGGCAAGAGGTAGACAGAATAGTGGTCAATAAAAAAGGAACAACACTGGACAAGATAAAACTCTACACTACACTATAAATGAGCACTGATGAGTTTTAGTTGTGGGTTTAAATAGTGCTGGGAGATGTGTCTAGATAAGCCTGCAGGAATTCTCCTAATTGAAAAAACAGAGTAATATGACAAAATTCTTACACTGTTGAAGGTTTTGGAATTACCTGTACTTCCAAACACACAATTTAAACAATAATGAGGAAATACTTACTGTCAACCAGTCTCATAAAGACCACAGAGAAGTAGGACTTGTAATTCACATATTTTAATCCACCTCTTGAGAATATCTGCATACAAATTTGCTTTTAATACTATGTCCCACCTTGACTTACCTTATATTTATTTATTCTCCTAAATAACCCAGATGGTCTCATTCAACTTCCTACTTGACTCTTTTTCAGTTTTATTTCTGAGCCCTCCACTGCACAGAAGCTACACTAACTGAGGTAGCTAATGACTTGCCTATAGCCATATCTAAAGGTTACTTTTACTGCTGCGTCTTCTTCTCCTAGATCTTCCTGATGCATTCAACACTGTTGATAACCCTCTCCTGTAGATTCTTTATCTATTGGTCTCTGGGATATTGCCCTCTCGTTGATTTCCTCATATCTATCTAATTGCTCACTCAGTGTTTCGTTTTATGGTTCCTCCTCCCCCTCCCACTCCCAATCACATACTACAAAGGTCTGTCCAAGGACCTCTTATCTCTTTCTATGCCTTTTCACTAGGTAATATTATTCATTAATTTGACTTTCAATATCACATCAGCTATATGAAAGGACCTATCACAAAGTCCCATCATTGCTAGAATTTGGCCTTTCATCACAAAAGACACTGCTAAAATTGTCATCCACTCACTCATCATCTACAGGATTTACTGCTGCAAATTCCTCCTGCTGGAATTCCCCTTAACCTTCTACCTTCTCCGCTCTCCAGTCTACCTCAATTGTGCTGCCATGCTCATCTCTAGATGGTCTTGTTCAGCTTGCTTCCGGTCAACCCCTCTACGCCTTCAACCTGACAACATTTTTAGTGCAGAGTTTCAACACATTACAGAGCATTGTTTTGGCCATCCCTGTGGCAATAAAAGTTTTAAGGGACCCCCCCTTTCTCTCTCTCTACCTCTTTTTGCCCCTCTGTCTGCCCAATTCCTCCATTGCTGTAGAAACAGTTTTCTTGCTTCTCTTTCTGCCTTCATCCCCGATACCTTTATAAACATTTTGTTTGTCCATTTTTCTAGCCACCCCCTACACCTTTAGAAGCCTCCCACTGTTTACTTATGCTCTCTACCCAGTGATACTGTGTGCAAGTTGGATGTAGAGTCTAATAGGCTTCACCACTGGACAAACTTCCAGAGACTTTCTGACCATTTCACATGCAGCATCACCAGTCAGGGAGTATAAGAGCCAGAGGGAAGCTTCTAAAGGTACCAGGGAAAGGAGGCAGAGTGAGGGGGTAAATAAAATGGCATAGAGAGGGACAAAATCTAAGGTTTCTAAAGGTACGGTGGAACAGTGGAACAAGGCTGGAGAGACAAACAGTGTATGTGTTCTTCTGTGACTACCAGTAGACAATGGAACAAGACTGTTGTGTATGTGTGTGTATGTGTATGTGTGTATATGTGTGCATGTTTATGAGTGTGTGTGTGTATGTATGAATGTGTGTGCATGTGTGTGTGTGTAAAAAAATATATATATATATTTCATGTAATACTTTGCTTTAAATCTGTTATGCTATATTTACTAATTATTTAATTACGTGTTAAATTAAATAACATTTTCAGTTTAAAAAAGTGTGTGTATGTTAGTTTATGTGTGTGCATGTGTGAGTGAATTGACTCTCACCACACTCCACCTAAAAGTGAAGTAACTGATAATAACTTAAAAAAATGTATAACATTTGAATGCTGAAGAGGCCTGCATTGCAGTGCTTCACAATACAGTGAAGATCTCTGTAGCGTCCATTAAGTAAACTCTTTGCATGCCAGAGGTGGTGCAACACATTACTTCTTAATGCACTCTGGTACTCAAAGGGTTAGTACCCATATAAATGAATAGGTTTGCAATTTGTTACATGCAATGTGTTTTTCTGGATCAGGAATTGCACCACGTTGACTTCATACATATGTCCCATCCAACAACAATATATTTAAAGTACAGGTATAATATGAATTGGTTTAAAAAAAAAACAACTATCTGGATATATCCCCAGGTGGTCAAATCACTTTAAATGGTATATACCATGCTGAAAAGATGAATTTCACTCAGGGATGCTGCACAGAGTGTTAACCTTTTGAGTGCCAGATATGTATTCAACTCATTGCAAGACAATGCATTGGATACCTCTCTGACATTCAAGGATTAAAGGTTTATTTCACCAGGTCAACATTCCAGCTCCCATGCAGGCCTATACATGAATATTGTAAGTTTGTGCTGAAATACATTTAAATGAAGAATGTTTCAGTAGTAGCAGTGCTATTTTTTATACCTAGCAGTATTTTTCCTAATAATGGTTTACTTTCCCTTTAAGAAAGATCAGCTCTATATATAAAGTTATGATAGAAATGGTTAATACACAGCATTTTCATTGCACATTGCACCCCTTGGATGTTAAAGAGGTATACTCTTGGATGTTAGAGAGGTATCCAGTGCTTTGAAGATGTCACTTGCATCCAAGGGTATAAGGAATCCTAATTTACTGTGTCAGGAACTTTCTTTAGTATGGTACAGCCTAAGGGCAGTGTTACTTGGCAAAGGCTCTTGAACATGGTCCCAGAACATATTTATATAATAAGGTCTCTTGGCATCTTTGTGCAGCTAGAAAAGGGATGTTACATTTGCCCTGTTTAATAAGAACAGCACTAGCCTTAAGACATAGAGGGTGTGGAGTGTTAGGTTTGTGTCACTTGTCAGATTGTCAGTTATAATTCAATTTGGTGATAGAAATCCTTCAACATTTCACACCCATGCATTTGATAATATCTTAGATTTTTTTTTTTAGTTCTGGATAATGGAACTGATGCAAAAACAATAACTTTTCCCTGAAGGAGTGATGAGCTTATCGAAAGGACACCCTAGATCTTAGGTGCTCAAACCTGTTTTTAAGCAGCCCCCATCTACCTGTTTGTTATTATTCAAATGGTGCTATCCATTCTTGCTTCAATAACCTTTTTAAGCAAGGCAGGACTATGTTTACTTTTTCTACTGTTGTTTGATATTTTTTACTATTTCCAAGTTTGTACCTTACAAGGACTCCCAGATCTTTCTCTAGCAGCAAGACTTCTAAACTGATTCCATTAAATTCATAAGTAGTACCGGGATTTGTTCTTCCCACAATTTACACTCCCACTTTAAACTTCATATTCTATTTGTTTGCCTAATCTGTAATTTTATGTAAATCCCTCCGTAGAGAACAAGCATAATGCTCTGATTTTTGTTACCTTGCATAATTTATTGTCATCTGTAAATTTTGTTTTCTATACCTATTTCCAGATTATTTATAAATGTCAAAAAGCAGTGGACCAAGTACCAAACCCTGCAGAACTATACTCTCAACTTTTACTGTACTGGAGAATTTTCCATTTACAACACACTGCTCCCTATCCTTTAACCAGTTTTCTATACAGTTGCAAAGGTTATCCTCTAGCCCCAATTCTATATTTTATACATCAGCCTCCTGTGTGGCACTTTATCAAATGCGTTGTAAAATCTAGATTTGTTACATCTACTTCTTTACAATTGTCTAGGTTGCTACTTATTTCTTCATAGAAGCAAAAAGGATTAGTTTGGCAACATCTGTTCTTCATAAAACAACATTGATTCCTGCTAATAAGCTTATTTTCCACAGCGTAATTCTGAATGTAATCCCTTATTTTCCCTTCAAGCAGTTTTCACAGTAAAGAGGCCAAACTCACAGGTTTATAATTCCCAGGTTCTGTTTTAGTTCCCTTCTTAAATAAAGGCATTACATTAGTTTTACTCCAGTCTTGTGGCAATGAGCCTCTGGTGAAAGAGTATTTAAAGGGATAGTAATGTTTCATAATAAAAGCAGCTCTAATTAATCATCGTAGTATCTGGACTTTGGAGAGTGTTATTTTAATTCTGTCAGAGTTGTAGTTCAAGAGTAATTCAATGACAAAGTATCCCCCTCCCGCCCCTTTTACTGATGTAACACTGTTCAGCCAGATCAGAAGGGAAGTGCCCAGGTAGACTGCAGAGAGGGACAATCTTCAATTGAGATAAAGGAAAAACCTGAAAGACTTGTCAAGGGGGGGCAGGGCCTTCATTGTTCTCATTGGAAGAAGATTGTCCCCTTCTGTTATCTGTCTGGTCTATGGACTGCATTCCACATCTGAGAAGAGATAAAAGGGGCGGGAGGGGGAAACTTTGCTTGTGAATATCTCTCAAACCATAAAGGCTTGAGAGATAAGACATATCATTCTTCATGTTTTTTTAATGCCTACAAAATAAAATAAAGATAAAATTAAGTATTACTATGCCTTTAAAGATTAAAGAGAGTAGTCTTTTTATTACACTGCACTGAGTTCCTAGTTCAACAACAATATCCCCAGAATGGACAGTGTTTTCTACAGATGTTGTTGCAACAGTTTGCAACAAAGCTATGTGTGAACTAGTCCTTAGTTATAATGAGGTCGAACTGAGAGGGGATTTACAGTTTTTTTAATGTAGTGTGCCCAAATAAAATCTCCATAGTGGCATCTATAGTCATGATATTGAATGCATTAACTGCGCAAACATGAAACACCCTGTCCCCAATGCAGTCATTCACATGGACAATCTTCAGAATGTGACAATTTTTGAATGTGTCCTGCAATGAGAAAATCCAATTTGCAGCATGCCTGATCAAATGAGCATAATTGGAGTCTGCAATATATATCATCACAACCTCCAAAATCTGAGTGTCAGCCAACAATATACTTGTAAGCTGGCCATCCATCACACCCCTGCCACACGTCCCATGCATGGGAGTTGCTGGAGGGAACACAGGATATCTGAGGTAAGTAAGCACTGATGCCTTGGTAGCCCTTTAAACTCTTTGAATACTGGAGAGGTCTCCAATACACTGGAAACATATCTAACATAAAAAGGGTTAAAAAGCCCCATTTAGATCAGCAGGAATTTTTATTTATGCTAATTTTGAAATTGGTATGCTCCAGTTTGTATTAATACAACAGCCTTGATAAAAATAAAAGACATCACAGCTAGAAAATTAGACTCATGTATAGTTTGGAAAGAGGTGAATGTTGGAACAGACTTAATTGATGAGATCATTTTACAACAGGGAGAATGGATTGGAAAATGTACATAGCCTAAATAAGAGCCTGAAGGTGAATAAAAATCTATAATATATGCTGATCATGATGTAATAAATATGATGATGATAAATTAATGATATGGCTTGGGTAAGATGTCAGAGGAAAGTACAGCATGTGGCAAGGTAAAAAGTAATGTGCAGATAGTAGTGTCAAAACAAAAGCATTTTTCACCCAGACCAACCGTAGTTCAGACAATGTACACTAGTGTTGAGCGAGCATGCTCGGCCGATGCTCGGATCGGCTCGAGCATCGCTCTGCTCGGCACATGGCGGTACTCGTACGAGTACCGCATGTGCTCGCCCGCCATGTTCGGGTCTCCTCCCCGCACGTTTCGCGGCTGCTGCGCAGCCAATAAACGTGCAGGGAGGCTCTGACATCAGTGTAATGCCAGCAGCCATGTTGGCTGCTGGCATTACACTGATTGGCTGGCCAGAACCCGTGGTCGGGTGCTGTATAGCACCTGACCAGCGAGTTCGGCTCAGTCTTAGCCAGGGAGAGATGAGGATAGGAAGGGAAAGTCAGTGTAGGGAGAAGACAAGCAAATTTGTTAAAAAAAAGACCCAAAAGTCCTTTTTAGGACTACTGTGTGTGGGGGCAGCAGTTTATTTTGTGTGGGGGGAAAAAAAACAAACAAAAAAAAAAATTCATATATTCTGTTTAGTGTGCAAAGTTGCAGATTAGAGCACATTCTGTTTAGTGTGCAAAGTTGCAGATTAGAGCACATTCTGTTTAGTGTGTAAAGTTGCAGATTAGAGCACATTCTGTTTAGTGTGCAAAGTTGCAGATTAGAGCACATTCTGTTTAGTGTGCAAAGTTGCAGATTAGAGCACATTCTGTTAAGTGTTCAAACTGTAAAATATCAAAGTCACATATTCCATTCAGTGTGCGTCGCCGCAGTTTAGCAGCACATTCTGTGTACTGTGCACAGTTGCAGAATAGGAAGAAATACTGTTAAGTCTTCAAACTGTAAAATATCAAAGTCACATATTCCATTCAGTGTGCGTCACCGCAGTTTAGCAGCACATTCTGTGTACTGTGCACAGTTGCAGAATAGGAAGAAATACTGTTAAGTCTTCAAACTGTAAAATATCAAAGTCACATATTCCATTCAGTGTGCGTCACCGCAGTCTAGCAGCACATTCTGTGTACTGTGCACAGTTGCAGAATAGGAAGAAATACTGTTAAGTCTTCAAACTGTAAAATATCAAAGTCACATATTCCATTCAGTGTGCGTCACCGCAGTTTAGCAGCACATTCTGTGTACTGTGCACAGTTGCAGAATAGGAAGAAATACTGTTAAGTCTTCAAACTGTAAAATATCAAAGTCACATATTCCATTCAGTGTGCGTCGCCGCAGTCTAGCAGCACATTCTGTGTACTGTGCACAGTTGCAGAATAGGAAGAAATACTGTTAAGTCTTCAAACTGTAAAATATCAAAGTCACATATTCCATTCAGTGTGCGTCACCGCAGTCTAGCAGCACATTCTGTGTACTGTGCACAGTTGCAGAATAGGAAGAAATACTGTTAAGTCTTCAAACTGTAAAATATCAAAGTCACATATTCCATTCAGTGTGCGTCGCCGCAGTTTAGCAGCACATTCTGTGTACTGTGCACAGTTGCAGAATAGGAAGAAATACTGTTAAGTCTTCAAACTGTAAAATATCAAAGTCACATATTCCATTCAGTGTGCGTCGCCGCAGTCTAGCAGCACATTCTGTGTACTGTGCACAGTTGCAGAATAGGAAGAAATACTGTTAAGTCTTCAAACTGTAAAATATCAAAGTCACATATTCCATTCAGTGTGCGTCATCGCAGTTTAGCAGCACATTCTGTGTATTGTGCACAGTTGCAGAATAGGAAGAAATACTGTTAAGTCTTCAAACTGTAAAATATCAAAGTCACATATTCCATTCAGTGTGCGTCACCGCAGTCTAGCAGCACATTCTGTGTACTGTGCACAGTTGCAGAATAGGAAGAAATACTGTTAAGTCTTCAAACTGTAAAATATCAAAGTCACATATTCCATTTAGTGTGCGTCACCGCAGTTTAGCAGCACATTCTGTGTACTGTGCACAGTTGCAGATTTGCAGCACATATTCCGTGTAATATGAAGAAGGCGGGTAAAAAGGGACGGGGAAGTGGACGTGATCCTGATAGTTCAGGGCGCGGGTCAGGACGCGTAGAAACTGTGCCTGGTGCCAGAGCACAAGAAAGAAAGACATCCACCATACTTAGCTTCATGTCTCAGTTTACAGGGCGTCGCAGGACATCACTCTCGAGGTCCGACCACTGCGAACAGGTGGTCGGTTGGATGTCAGCTGATACTGCTTCCAGTCGGTTAACACCACCCTGTCTTCCACCAAGTCCACTCTCAGTAGCCAAGAGTCTGGTCAACATAATCCTCACTCTGATCATCCTTCCTCCCACCATAGACGGTCTGGTCAAAGAAGTGATCCCACACTGGGATATAGTGAGGAGCTCGTCTCATCACCAATCCTTCATTTGACCCTCTCTCCAAGCACGCTTGCAGAGGAACATGACATCTTGTGCCCTGATTCACAACCTCTAGAGGGTACCCAATCACAAGAAGATGACAGATGTGAACGGCATTTAAGGTCAAAGGAAGTAGTGGATGATGGTGATGATGAGACACAGTTGCCATTAAATCAACCACTATTACTGTCTCAAGACCTTGTTGAGGAGGATGATATACAGTTGTCAATGACTGAGTATGTGGTGGGATCAAGACATGAGGAGGATGATCAGAGTGAGGAAGTGGAGGAGGACTTGGTGGACGATGAGGTGACTGACCCCACCTGGGAAGGTGTAGAGCCGAGCGATGACAGCAGTCCTGAGGGTGAGCCATCTGCAGCACCGCAACAGGCTGGAAGAGGCAGTGGTGTGGCTACAGAAAGAAGGCGGACCGCACCAAACCGGCCCGCAAATGTTCCACGGAGCACCCCCTTGCGTAAATCTACCTTGCCAAGGGGTAGGTGTTCTGCGGTATGGCGTTTTTTTAAGGAAAGTGCGGACGACAAAAGAATTGTAGTTTGCAACCTGTGCCACACCAGAATGAGCCGAGGCATGAACACTAGAAACCTCACCACCACCAGCATGATCCGACACATGGCATCCAAGCACCGTAATAAGTGGGAGGAACGCCTGGATCGCCCATCTGTGTCTGCAGGCCACACCACTGCCTCCTCTTCCCCTGTTTTCGGTGCCGGCCAATCGCCTGTCGAAGGCGCAGGCCCGCATACCTCCCGCCCTGCACCTGTACCATCTGAAGCACCATCAGCGACCACATCCACTTCCCTGTCCCAGCGCAGCGTCCAAATGTCGTTACCCCAGGCATTTGAGCGCAAGCGAAAATACCCAGCCACCCACCCACAGGCCATAGCACTAACCTCACACCTTTCCAAATTACTGGCCATCGAAATGCTGCCATTTAGGCTTGTGGAGACTGAGTCCTTCTGCAGCCTGATGGCAGCAGCTGTCCCTCGGTACGCGGTCCCCAGCCGCCACTACTTTTCCCGGTGTGCCATCCCCGCATTACACCACCATGTGTCCCGTAACATCACCCGTGCCCTGACCAACGCAGTTACTGGGAAGGTTCACTTAACGACTGACACATGGACAAGTGCTTGTGGCCAGGGACGCTACATTTCCCTGACGGCACACTGGGTGAATGTCGTGGAGGCTGGGAGCGACTCGGACCCTGGGATGGCACGGGTGCTACCCACGCCGAGGATTGCGGGCCCTACCTCCATCAGGGTTTCCGCCAGCACCTACGTTATTGGCTCCTCCTCCTCCGTTTCCACCTCCGAATTCTCTGCGCGCAGCGCCACTCACCCATCAGCCGGTAGCTGGAAGCAGTGTAGCACTGCAGTGGGGAAGCGTCAACAGGCCGTGCTGAAGCTGATCTGCCTTGGGGACAAACAGCACACGGCCTCAGAGCTGTTGCAGGGGATTAGTCACCAGACCGAGCAGTGGCTCTCGCCACTCAACCTGCAACCAGGCATGGTTGTGTGTGATAATGGGCGTAACTTGGTGGCGGCTTTGGAGCTCGGCAAGCTCACACACGTACCATGCCTAGCGCATGTATTTAATTTAGTGGTTCAGCGATTTCTAAAAACCTACCCCAATGTGCATGATCTCTTGACCAAGGTGCGCCGCGTGTGTGCACATTTCCGTAAGTCATCTACAGCTTCAGCCGGCCTGTTGAAGCTGCAGCAGCGCTTACAATTGCCAGCTCACCGGCTGCTGTGTGACGTGAGCACGCGCTGGAACTCCACCTTCCACATGTTGGCCCGGCTTTGTGAGCAGCAGAGGGCAGTAGTGGAGTACCAGCTGTTACACGGTCGTCGCCTCTCCGTTCAACTTCCTGTAATCAGAAGTGAGGAGTGGGAATGGATGTCAGACCTCTGTGAGGTTTTACGCAATTTTGAGGAATCGACACAGATGGTGAGCGGCGATAACGCTATTATCAGTGTAACCATCCCACTTCTGTGTCTACTGAAACGCTCGCTGCTCACAATTAAAACCGACGCTTTGCACGTGGAAGAGGTGGAAATGGGGGAGGAAGAGCTTACACAAGGTGATAGCCAGAGCACCCTCACTTCGTCTTCTCAGCGACAATTGGAGGAGGCGGAGGAGGAGGAGGAGGAGGAGGAAGACACGGTTGCCTCCGCTACAGAGGGTAGCCATGGAACTTTAGTTCCATCTCTTCAGCGTGGGTGGGCAGAAGAGGAGGAAGAGGATGAGGAGATTGAGAGTCATCCTCCTGGTGAGGACAGCGAAATCTTGCCTGTTGGTACTCTGGCACACATGGCTGACTTTATGTTAGGCTGCCTTTCCCGTGACCCACGCGTTATACGCATTTTAGACAACACGGATTACTGGGTGTTCACCCTTCTGGACCCCCGCTACAAAGAGAATTTCTCATCTCTCATTCCTCCGGTGGAGAGGACAAGCAAAATGGTGCAATACCAGAAGGTTCTTGTCGAAAAATTGCTCCAAAATTTTCCATCTGACAACGCTGGCGGCAGAGTACGTGCTACCTTGGCCAACAGAGAAGGGGAGAAAAGGGGAGCACACAGCAGTTCCGACAAAGGCAGGGCAACACTCTCCAAGGCGTGGGACACCTTCATGACACCCCGCCAGCACCCTCACCCTGATGCGCAGCCTAGTGTCACAAGGAGGGAAAAGTTTTGGAAGATGGTGAAGGAGTACGTAGCAGACCGTGTCAGCGTCCTCAATGATCCCTCTGTGCCTTACAACTACTGAGTGTCCAAGCTGGACACGTGGTATGAACTGGCACTCTACGCCTTGGAGGTGCTGGCCTGCCCTGCCGCCAGCGTTCTGTCTGAGCGGGTATTTAGTGCTGCTGGTGGCATCATAACAGATAAGCGTATCCGCCTTTCCACCGACAATGCTGATAGGTTGACACTTATAAAAATGAACAAGGCCTGGATTTCCCCTGACTTCTCCACTCCACTGGAGGAAAGCCCCGGGGGAACATAAACTCACTTTATATATGTTATTTACAATGATGGGAATACTCTGTATTCCCATTCACCCCTTCCACCCAAAAAACGGGTATATGGTTGACTCTTAATCTTCTCATCCTCCTCCTCCTCTTCCATATGCCCTGTGATATAATTTTCATATAGGGCCAGCTCACCAGCGGGCCCTGTGATATAATTTTTATATAGGGCCAGCTCACCAGCGGGCCCTGTTTGACAATTTTTGTATAGGTCAGCTCACCAGCGGGCCTTCTCATATAATGTTTTATTGGGTCAGCTCTCTAGCGGGCCCTCTCATATAATGTTTTATAGCGTCAGCTCACTAGCGGGCCTTCGCATATAATGTTTAGGATGGTCAGCTCCGCAGCAGACCCTCACCCATAATGTTTTAGATGGTCGGCTCAGCGCACGTTTCCCTCTTAATCATGGCCCCAGTTCAGAAAAATCGAGGAAATTTTTGGGAGAATTTGCCTCTGCGCACGTTTCCCTCTTAATCATGGCCTCAGTTCAGAAAAATCGAGGAAATTTTTGGGAGAATTTGCCTCTGCGCACGTTTCCCTCTTAATCATGGCCTCAGTTCAGAAAAATCGAGGAAATTTTTGGGAGAATTTGCCTCTTCGCACGTTTCCCACTTAATCATGGCCTCACTTCAGAAAAATCGAGGAAATTTTTGGGAGAATTTGCAGATGATATACAAGTAAATATACAGCAAATACTGTTTGGTAACAATTTTTCGCCTAAAGTCGTTTTTATTTTCCTTTTTGTGTGTTTTACGGTCAGTCTGTAAAAATGGCGTACTACGGGCGAAAGATCGTTCCCAGCAGCGATGTTGGAGTCCAAGATGCATCCAGACATCCTCCCTATGCTGTCCCTGAACCATTTCTGTGGTGTTTCCATCATTTTCTGACCTTTTCCTATGGACCAGGCACCCTCCCCTCATCAGAGCAGGGGGTGCCTGGTGTAATGCTCGAGTCCTCCCATTGACTTCAATGGGGCTCGGGTGCTCGGCCGAGCACTCGAGCCTCCGGGGGTGCTCGGTCAGAGCACCCGAACACCCGAGCATTGGGGTGCTCGCTCATCACTAATGTACACCAATCAGGAAAAAAAAAAAAAGCTTTCCAAAAAAGAAAAAAAAGGAAAGTCAAAGAACACTGGGACATATGCACAAAGACAAAAGTGTGTATATATACACAAAGTAAAATGGAACAATAAAAAAGATATGCATCTATCAAGTACAACCCATGGCATATCAGCCCTGCTGACCCAGAGGAAGGCAAACAAACAAAAAAAAAAAACATTGAAGCAATTTCCAATTAAATGGTTCAGAAATTCCTTCCTGATTCCAAATGGCAGTCAGATATTTCCCTGGATCAACATCCTATCTGCTTTGAAATAAACTGTCATAATTCTCAATATTGTTCTGCGCTAGAAAGGTTTTACTTTTTTGAAAGCATCTACAGTATCTGAAATTCAGCAACCCAAGGCAAAGAATTCCATAACTTTACTGCCCTTATTGTTAACAAATCCCTGCCTTTGTTTTTAGTGTAAAGATTCTTTCCTCTAGTCTTATTGCATTATTTCTAGTTTTTTGCTCAGCTCTTTGAGTAAATAGTTCCTTAGTGAGTTCTTTGTATTGACCTAAATATTTGTGAAAATGGTAATCATATCACTCTTTAGACATCTCTGCTCTAATGTAAACAAACCCAGTTTGTCTAGTCTGTCTTTATAACTTAGATCATTCAATCCCTTTATCAGTTTTGTTGCTAGTCTCTGAACTTTTTCCAGTTAAATAATGTATTTTTTTAGAGCTGGTGCCCAAAACTGTACTCCATATTCTAGATGAGGTCTTATCAAGGATTTATTTAGAGGAAGAATTATATTCCCATCCTGTGCATCTATACACCTTTTTATACATGATAATACCCTACTGTTTAATAGGGAAGTAATAAATATCCCCATTTATACTTTTTCATACAAGGGGTTAACTTTTTGAGTGTCAAATGGTCATGTAATGCAATCAAAGGGTTAAAATCCATATGCAAATCAATGGGAATTTGTATATATTC
This sequence comes from Rhinophrynus dorsalis, assembly GCA_037306005.1. Taxonomy (NCBI): domain Eukaryota; kingdom Metazoa; phylum Chordata; class Amphibia; order Anura; family Rhinophrynidae; genus Rhinophrynus; species Rhinophrynus dorsalis. Next base: position 236,998,730 of record CM074722.1, on the reverse strand, counting down.
CATATGGTACAGCTGGTCTGCTTCAAAATTGCTCCACTTTTCACTCTGTGCTTCTGTCTCACATAATGTCCAGAATGATACTGTATATGAGAGGAATGTCCAGAAGTAATACTAGAATGGATTCTGCTTTGATCAACAAGGTAATGAACAAGGGCATACCTACAGTTGGTGTAGAAGATGCGGTTGTACCAGGGACAAGCATCCAAGGGGACCTGTCTGCCCCAGGCTACAATAGGTTGTAGCTATGCCTTTGTGAAAATATTTTTTATAGGGTCCCAGAACAAGATGCTTACACTGGGGTCCTCCATTGACTAGTTGCATCACTTGTGCTGAAAAATGTGCAAAGAACTGCTATAAATTGATTAAATTGTATGAATGTGATTTTATTCTTCTGGCTATAGGGAAGGCGATATGGCAAGTTCATGTTAAAGGCTTCCACTAGCCGAAGCAAGAGTGAGTGCAGATGAGTAATTTTCAAGCTCACATATAATAAGTGCAGTAAATGGGCTGGTGGATTCATACATGCCTTAGTATGTTCATGTGCTCATTTTTTTTTTTAAACAGAATGGGATGAATGACTGAATCCCCATTGGGGCTACCGACTCATGCTCCTGCAATTCTGGGTATGCACTAGATAATTAATGCATACAGCACACACACTAAATCATAACATTGGTCGGAAAAAGAAGTTATATGACTCATGTTTAATGCTATGTACTAACAAAGTGAAGCGGAAAGTAGTAAAAATAGGAATCACTTAAACTTAAAAAATAATAAACACATTAAAATAATAATAAAGTATAATCACCATATAGCTCTACCTGTTTAAAATAAGGATACTGGCTTTGAGGAGTACATGCAGTGTCCACAGTGAGTTTCATGTCAGCTGAGTGGGGGAAGTTTAGATGCCCCTATCTGTAGGACTGACCACTGAAATAGTGGTTTGGAAAACAGTGAGATGAACAATGACTGGTAGAAGTTTCTGGACACCATACATATACTAGGAGTGACCCTCCTGTTTGTCTTCTAAAAAACATGTGAGCAGGGGGAGGCATCCTCATTGAGATCGGAGCGTTCCATCAACTTGTGGCCACTCAGGGTGTCTAGCGATGAGAAGCGGAGAAAATAGAAGCAAGTGGCACACTGTCTATTACTTCCGAAGAACAAGGTGGTTTCTCTCCAGGTTAACCCCCATATCAAGGCTGATTTTATAGTGACATCTGGTAAGTGGGGTTCTTTTGGAGTGGGCATACCCAATTCACCTACAATATTACCCTTAGAGGCCTCTGTGGACTGGTGCATGTGTTTTATATTTTCAAGTGACATGCAAGACCAGTTGGAAATCTGAGTAGGTTGGGGAAAACCTGGAAACCACAATCCTTGGAAATTACAGTATCTGATCATGTGGGAACACTCTGATTGAATATTCGGACTGATATTGATGTGCCTTATTATATCTGCCATTGAGTGAGTATAAGCACATTAGATTGGAGCTATGTATGTTCTATAACAGATGCTACTCTTAAAGGGAGTTTGCACTCCTTTTTTGCTTTTTCTCATTGAGATCCCACCTGATGCGCCACCACAGGTCCACTTGAGAGACACACTAGCAGCACATCAGTGGTGCCATGACTAGCAACTGTAGAAGCACTCCTTAAAGAGAACAGGACCAATCGAAATTAAATTATCTAATGTTCAATTAAGCTAAGTAAAGTTTTACATATATGTCTATGTATTAAAAGTATCTCCTTATAATATTTCTTTCTACCTTCTACGAAAAAAAAATGTTTTCATAACATAGTACATTTATCTGTGCACAATCTATTTTGATTTGCTAATGTTATGTCTAAAAATCTTGTGGAAAAGTAAATCTCGCAGTTAGGAAAAAAATTTAACAAAACGCCTATATTGAGATTCCAGGCTTAATACTTGCTTTGACACTAAAGAGCTATTTATTGAAGTAGACTGTGGAAGAGCAGGTTAAATCAGTTCACAGTACACAATTCCAGTACCTGGTTTCTCTCTGATAGAGCTGCCAGTAACTTCACTGCTTTATTTGTGTTAAACAGGTGTAGACGTAATAGTCTCTTCAAACGGAGCAGGCAATGTAAAACATACTTTGTTTAACCTCTTGGACGCTAGAGACATCGCCAACCTATTGAGAAGCAATGCACCAGAAATATCTTTAGCATCCAAGGGGTTAAAGCAGAACTATCACCACAAATAAAGTCCCTCCCCAATAATTATTCATATAGTGATAAGCTTAGCGTTATTAAGAAATCCTACTTCTTCTGAGAATGACGGCCAGGCTTCTTGTTTTAGAGGCATCTGTGCGCCTGCGTCATCAGTCCCTTCCTGTTACCTTAAGGTACAATGTATCTCCTCCTAGAGAAGACCAGGATGGACAGCGCAGGAACACAGATGTCTCTAAGCCAAGTTGTCTGTGCTGATGCCTGGCCATCAGTCTCAAAAGAAGTAGGCTTTCTTAATAACGCTGTACTTATGATGGATAATAGTACTATTTCTAAGCTTAGCGCTATATAACTAATTATTGGTGGGGGGACTTTATTTGGGGTGATAGTTCCGCTTTAATCCCTTGGATGCTAGAGATATCTTGAACTCATTACTCCACAACGTGAAGGAGACACCTCTGTGGGTTTGAAATCAGTGTTCCCGATATTATATTTTTGTATTTGCATATTTTGGCTTCATTACACTACTGATTAGGAATAGTAATTTTATATGAGGAAAATACATATATGGATATTTGCTGCTGATTAAAAAAAAGAGTAATCATACTGCTGGGAGAAGTTATATTCAAATTGTCTCACAGCTCAAACTTGATCCTTTTATTTTTTTTTTAAATTGTATTAATATTCCAAAAATAGTACAAAGACACAAAAAGTAGTACATAAAATATTACAATAATGGACATACAAAAGGTAGATACACATTGAGAGAGACTGTAGCTAAAGCATGTTAGCAAGCCTATCATCCATATCATTTGGATTAAAATGAAACAATAATATGTATCCATGTGTTCCCCAAATGGTCAATTAAACAGTGGGAATCGAAAAGGGACGGAATGCCTATACATAAGTATTAGTCTGGTGTAACCAACGTTGAGGGACATGATGCATAAAATCCTTGAATTAGTGTAGTTTAGAGATGGCGTTAAGGACCTAGGAATAATTATCTCCACTGGACTTATATTATCATATAAGAAGAAAAGTACAAGTTTCTCAGGTGAGTGCGATAAAAATTTGTAATGAAATTTAAATGTTCTTTAAGAAGTTTGCATAGAGTGACACGGTAGAGTGATAAAGGCATACAGTCTCGGAAGAAGGAAGAAGATGAAGATAAAGAAGAAAGGGGAAAGAGGAAATAGTAGAAAAGTGGGAACAGGTATTAGGATCTCGGTAAGGGCATGGAACCAACTCTTATATAAGTCAAGAAAGATACAATGAAATAAACAACGCTCAACATACGGTATAATGCAGAAAAAAAGAGCACAGTATCCTCTCAGGAGGCTCTTGGAACAGTGAGGCAGGACGTTATCAAATCAAAGAGCAGTGGGTATTGTGAAGAATGACAGCTTGTTAATGATCTTTTGTTAGCCATTCATGCCAGTTTTTCGAAGATCGCTAAAGAGTTAGTGTGGTAAGCATGGCATTTCTCCATAGTTAGCATAGAGTCCACCTTCTGATCCCACAAGTGCATGGGCGGAGTGGAGGTTTGTTTCCAGTGCAGTGGAACAACTGATATGGCTTCATTTAACAGAGCTCGAAGCACTTCGCATGGAGTCAGGATAGGATTTGCTGACAAGTGGTTTGAATAGGAAAAGAGGAAGAGTAGAGGATCAAGAGGGAGTGATAGATCTAGTGAGGAATTTATCCAGGACTGAATAGCCTCCCAATATAAGGCAATCAGTGGGCATAAAACCATTTTATTTAATAAAAATTAACTAGATAGCACTGTTGCTAATTCCTTATATGGAGAAACACAGTACAGTCAGCAAAAGGAAAATGTATTTTATGGTTTGGTATGAGCTGTAATAACTTTTGAACAAATCATTTCCCAGTAGTGGGCATACCCTTTATTGTTTTTAAGGAAAACCATTATGCTATATATATATCATAAAAAAGCATTGCTATTCTTTCAAGCTTCATATTTATCAATAAAAATATATAAAAATATATAATTCATTACAGAATTCTACAAACTGTAACAGAATTCATTACTTAGGAATTTTGATTGTACAATCTCTATGATGTTGGGACCATTTTGTGACTTGCTAGGAAATGCTATGTGAAATTCTTTTGTTCACTAAAATAAAAAAAATCAGTGGCAGACCCAACATAAATGGGTTCTTTATACACAAAACATACCTTTAAAAGGTGGTACGCTGTTAGCCATAGAAGAAACAGGAGACTGGTAGAGTGAAAGTGATACCTTTATTGTCTAAGTGACTGTAGGACACAATCTTTCAAGACAACTTAGGTCTCTTCTTCAGGCATATTAGAAGGAAGGTTTAATACAAAATACATCACAGGTTATATATTCAAATTGTTTTACATTTAAATTCCACTGGACGTGAACTCCTTATCACCACTGCCTTGTGTAAATCATTCCCTAAGCTTCAGTAGAGGCATCTCTTTGTAACTGGCTAAGTGGTACAAGATTTATTTCCCTTTCGCTGCTCCAGTAAATTAATGTGTAGAAATTTTGTGACTGCAGCCAAAGATGGCTGTATATGGAATGTTTTAACCCTTCGAGCTCCAGGGAAGGGTTCAACCCATCGCATGTTCATGCTATGATTGTATTACAATTTTCCCATGCTATAATGGGATTACATGCCTAGCACAGATCACTTTTATGTCCTGAAAAAGGTGCATGAGAGTAACAGGAAATATGTATAAGTATGGAGCGCTCACTAATATATCATGAGTGTAGGCTTAATATGGGATAAGAATCAAAAAATCGTATGAAACAGTACAAAGAGTAACTACAAAATATTAGTCAGATGAGCATGATAACTGTAGAGGTCATAAAATTCTTGCATATGAATTTAGCCAAAAGGAGAAATATATTGAAACAATGAGAATAGTGTGTAGGCGATATAATCTATATCAATATATGATTCACAGTACCTTAATGTTTAAATTGTAACAGACGTCTATTCATAAAAATATGGGCATACACAAACGGAAGAAACGGAGAGGTAGAGATAGTCCGTGAAGGTAAATGATGAATAGTAGGCAGATACTGATGAGGTATGATGGAAGGAGATAGGATGAATGGGTGGAGGGATCACAGGTCCAGATAATTCTTAAATCCTTAGATCTTATTGTGCTACTTGTCAGGGGCTCGGAGTCCACTCGAGTACATATATAAAAACAGAGAAAACAGAGACAGCGCACCAATAGTCTAAGTGTAGTAGTTTTAACTCCTTAACGGAAGAATAGTTAATATATAAAAATAAAATAAAGAGAAATGGAATCTCTGGGACAAAACACTATATCAAATCTTTAATAATTATAGACAGTATAAATAATCATTGCATATAAAATTGGTATACTAAAAAATAATTATAATTGATTCCTATATAACAGAGCATATAATACTCTGTGGATAAGGATAAGACAGAGTCTGCAAGGTGATGTACAAAGGTGTATATATGACTAGTTCTCAGGCTAGGTGTATGTATAACTGGTTCTCAGGCTAGCCTCATGCTGACAATATGATCAATGGTGAGAGGTCATTAGTTCATATGCGATCACCAGAAGCAGGAAATAGTCGAATATATAGCACAGTTACAATTGCTTGCTCACCGGATTTCCCCTGGAAGACTTGCTCATCAAGTATCGTAAGGGCACCCTAGGTCTCCCTGCAGTCCGTCGAATGTTGCCTTTCTCGAAGGTTGTTATTCGAGGGGTCCAGGTTCGACAGTCCGCACCAGGTATCTCTTGGAGAGCTCGAATGTGGGTCTCCTTATAATCTATCGGGGGTGGCCGTTCTCGAAGGTTGCTACTCGAAGAATTCAAATCTGGCAGTCCACGGCAAATCTTCGCTAAGGGACTTGCTTTTCATCCGGTGTAAGAGCACAGTGAATCCCCTTGTAGTCTGTCGAAGGTTATCGTTCTCGAAAGTAATCAATTGAGAGTTTCGTACCTATTCGACTAATGTCATATAGAAAACAATAAAAATAGATATATCCTAATGTGTGTTCATCAACGCGTTTCTGTGCTCTCAGCCCCTTCGTCAGGATAGTTCAGGAATATCGTAAAAAACGCCAAATTGGCGGGACCATGGTATTTAAAATATTATCGTCCAATCATTGATCACGGTTCCAGGTCAAAAGTTCAAAGTTTAACTTGTATGTTCATAGCATCCAAAAAATGTCAGAAAATGTTAAAAATGTGGTCATTTACTAAGTAAATGATACAGATTCATTGAGCCTATATATTAATAGTCAAAAACATTCAATATTCGTTTAACATATGTTACATTTTCTGGGTTATGGTTATAACATCAGACATTTAACAGGTCAATAGCCATTTTCTATGGGAGAGATGAGTGTCTCCATACAATGTAGAAGGCACTGAAAACTCCCAATTTTTCTTCAACCAAAATGTTAGTAATGTCACAAGAATAATTCCAAAGAAAAAGGACACTTATAATAATATCTGATCAAGACACAGCTGTATATTATTTCAACCTATAGTAATCTGTGTGACAGATGGTTCACTGTAGATATAGGGATGTCAAAATTACCCCAATAGAACAAGGAGTAATTAGAGATATGACAGATTATAATTTGATATTCATCTGTTGATGTAAAAGGGGAAAAGATAAATAAACCCTAATGAGGGGTAGTGGAATATGGGATGTGGTTCCTCCAGTGGTTATCGTAATTGTAATTAGAGACACCATAGATCTACTTCCTCATTAAGCCCCTCTGGTTGTAGTGTGTGTAGTTTGAAAATCCAGTAACTTTCTCTCCTAGCCAGTAGTTTGAACCTGTCTCCTCCTCTTTTTGTAGGACCAATGTTCTCTATGCCCATAATCTTAATATCCTCGATATTCTTGAAGTATGGACAGTCGTTGCAATGTTTAGATACTGAATGCTTCCTATTGTTCTTGATAATATTATTTCGGTGTTCCAAAAAGCGTTTTTTTAGAGGTCTAATAGTTCTGCCCACATATTGGATACCGCAGGCGCATTCCAATAGGTAGATTATATAATTGGTATTACAGTTGATGAATTGCTTTACTGGGAATTTATCTCCAGTAACAAATGATGAGAAGGATTTAGTTTTATTCTTAATGAAAGTACATGTGATACATTGTAGATGACCACATTTATAATTTCCTATAGAGCATAAATCTGTTTCCTGAGTGTTCTTATCTTGTTTTTTACGTCCTATAGCTGAGGGTGCCAGTTTGGTTTTTAAATCTGCTGCTTTCCTATATATGAACCTCGTTTTTTTCGGTATTAGGTTCCTCAACGTTTTGTCACCACCTAATATTCTCCAATTCCTTTCAATAATCCTCTCCACTTGACCTGATGCAGAAGAATATCTACTGATGAATGGAATATTGAGTTTTTCACCTTCCACACTTTTGTTTTCCAAGTCTCCAAACTTTTTTCTTTTGTCCTTTTTTTCCAATAGTAAATTGAAAGGGATCCTCCTTGTTTTCTCCAGTGCTGTTTCAGTAGTATTCTTCTTATATCCTTTTTCCAAGAACCTCTGTTCTAGAAATGCTGCTTGCATTTCGAAATCTTTGATGTCAGTACAGTTTCTTTTTACTCTTAGGAACTGGCTATATGGTACGCTCGTAAGCCATTTGGGATGATGTCCACTGCTTGCTTCAATGTATCCATTTACATCCACTGTATTATGATGAGTACGTGTTTGAATACATCCGTCGGTGTCACTTATTAATTCCAAATCCAGAAAGACTACAGAGGTAGTACTTGTGGTGTACGTAAAATGTAGACCCAAATCATTTTGATTAATGGATGTGAGAAAGTCTTTTAGCTTCGATTCTCCACTTTTCCAAATGAATAATAGGTCATCTATATATCGAGCATAGAGTGCAAAATCCTGATGGTGAGCTTTCCAGATATGGTTCTCTTCCCATGCCCCCATAAAAAGATTTGCATATGAGGGGGCAAATCGTGTTCCCATTGCTGTACCGCGTATTTGACGATAGAATGTGTTGTTAAACATGAAATAATTATGTTGGAGTATGAATAATATACTATCAATGATAAATTATATCTGTTCTTGTCTGAGGTTCTGATCATTTCTTAAGATTTTCTCCACCGTTTGGGTGCCAGCTTGGTGGTCTATTATAGTATATAATGAGGTGACATCGCAACTAACCCAGACAAAATCCTTTGATCATGTGAAATTTTCTAATTTTCTTAGTATGTCTGTGGAATCTTGTGTATATGATCTGAGTTGCTGTACATAGGGTTGGAGAAAATGGTCTATATACTGAGAGAGATTACTGGTTAAGGAGTTTATGCCTGAAATAATAGGTCGTCCTGGAGGATTCTTGAGGTTTTTATGGATTTTCGGAAGGTGATAGAATATGGGAATAACTGGATGTTGTATATTGAGAAACTGAAATTCTCCTTTATTCAGAATACCCTCTTGGTAAGCCTTGGTTATAAGTTCTTGATATTCCTCCTGGAATTTGAGTGTTGGATTAGTAGATAGGGTCTCATAAAAGGTATTGTCCTTCAAAATTCTATTCGCCTCTTGTATATAGTCCGTCTTATTTTGTATCACTAGGCCTCCTCCCTTGTCTGCGTCTCTAAAGATGATTTCATCATTTTCCATTAGGATTTTGAGGCTTTTCTTTTCTTTACATGTTAGATTATGATTTATTTTGATTGGCTTCGAGAACATTTTCCTTATATCCTTAGTGACCATATCTATAAAGGCTTTATCGGATTGAATTTGGACGGCGGTTTCAAATCTGTGTGTTTAAATCTTGGTTGGTCATCCTGTATGTTTTCCTCAGTAAGTGAATCTGTATTCTCATCGTAGAGTTCTATTAGGGTTTTTAGGGTGTCCGTGTCTTGGCAGTTATCTACACAACAATTTCTTCCGTTTTCTCTTTTCTTCTCTTCCTTGACAAAATATTTCTTTAGGGATAGTTTTCTAATGAATTTGTGTAGATCCACAAACAGTTCAAATTAATTGGGGATTGCATTAGGTGCAAATTTGAGGCCTTTACTTAAGAGCGAGATGTCATCGGCTGTCAGGGTATAGGAAGATAGATTGAAGATTCCTCCCATTTGTTCTCCATTTGGTTCTGATTTCTTCTTTTCCTTTCCCTTACTTCCGTGTTTCCCTCTTCTGATTCTTCTGACCTTTTTCTCCTTGGTGTTGTCCTTTTCCATTTGTCCCGGTCCTTGTTCCATTCCTTTCGTAACCAGGTTTCTATTGGAGTTTTCAAAGCCTGGGGAAAAAAAGACTGTGGATTATTAGTGTTCTTATTTTTATTTTTGTTCTTAGGTCTTGCTCCTTGTTTTCTGTAGTCTTCTTCCTCTTTTTTAGTTGCCTCTTCCATAATCCTGTTATCCAATCGTAAAGTATCTATCGTGGTCTTGGTTTGTGTTACTGTTTGGTTGTGTTTAGTAGTTTTCCTTGGATTTGGAACTGGTATTTGGGAATGATTGGAATGGACTTGTTTGGATTCGGTATTAAATGCTGTTTGAATCTTAGTGGAATTTATCCTCAGCAGGCTTCTAGGTTTTGAAACAGGGCATTTTTGAGGTTGTATGGCATCCTGTTTCGGTTCGATCTTAGATTTCATAACAGGGTGTTTGTGATGTCTCGTTGCTTCTTGTTTTTGTCCCGCTCTTGCTCTGGGTACGGGGATCTTAATAGCTTCAGTATTAGGGGGGGTTTGTTGTGTCTTTGGATCAAGTTCTTTTTTATACTGATTTTGTTGGATGCATTCTTTTCCAGGAAACAGATTTATGCTCTATAGGAAATTATAAATGTGGTCATCTACAATGTATCACATGTACTTTCATTAAGAATAAAACTAAATCCTTCTCATCATTTGTTACTGGAGATAAATTCCCAGTAAAGCAATTCATCAACTGTAATACCAATTATATAATCTACCTATTGGAATGCGCCTGCGGTATCCAATATGTGGGCAGAACTATTAGACCTCTAAAAAAACGCTTTTTGGAACACCGAAATAATATTATCAAGAACAATAGGAAGCATTCAGTATCTAAACATTGCAACGACTGTCCATACTTCAAGAATATCGAGGATATTAAGATTATGGGCATAGAGAACATTGGTCCTACAAAAAGAGGAGGAGACAGGTTCAAACTACTGGCTAGGAGAGAAAGTTACTGGATTTTCAAACTACACACACTACAACCAGAGGGGCTTAATGAGGAATTAGATCTATGGTGTCTCTAATTACAATTAAGATAACCACTGGAGGAACCACATCTCATATTCCACTACCCCTCATTAGGGTTTATTTATCTTTTCCCCTTTTACATCAACAGATGAATATCAAATTATAATCTGTCATATCTCTAATTACTCCTTGTTCTATTGGGGTAATTTTGACATCCCTATATCTACAGTGAACCATCTGTCACACAGATTACTATAGGTTGAAATAATATACAGCTGTGTCTTGATCAGATACTATTATAAGTGTCCTTTTTCTTTGGAATTATTCTTGTGACATTACTAACATTTTGGTTGAAGAAAAATAGGGAGTTTTCAGTGCCTTCTACATTGTATGGAGACACTCATCTCTCCCATAGAAAATGGCTATTGACCTGTTAAATGTCTGATGTTATAACCATAACCCAGAAAATGTAACACATGTTAAACGAATATTGAATGTTTTTGACTATTAATATATAGGCTCAATGAATCTGTATCATTTACTTAGTAAATGACCACATTTTTAACATTTTCTGACATTTTTTGGATGCTATGAACATACAAGTTAAACTTTGAACTTTTGACCTGGAACCGTGATCAATGATTGGACGATAATATTTTAAATACCATGGTCCCGCCAATTTGGCGTTTTTTACGATATTCCTGAACTATCCTGACGAAGGGGCTGAGAGCCCAGAAACGCGTTGATGAACACACAATAGGATATATCTATTTTTATTGTTTTCTATATGACATTAGTAGAATAGGTACGAAACTCTCAATTGATTACTTTCGAGAACGATAACCTTCGACAGACTACAAGGGGATTCACTGTGCTCTTACACCGGATGAAAAGCAAGTCCCTTAGCGAAGATTTGCCGTGGATTGCCAGATTTGAATTCTTCGAGTAGCAACCTTCGAGAACGGCCACCCCCGATAGATTATAAGGAGACCCACATTCGAGCTCTCCAAGAGATACCTGGTGCGGACCGTCGAACCTGGACCCCTCGAATAACAACCTTCGAGAAAGGCAACATTCAACGGACTGCAGGGAGACCTAGGGTGCCCTTACGATACTTGATGAGCAAGTCTTCCAGGGGAAATCTGGTGAGCAAGCAATTGTAACTGTGCTATATATTCGACTATTTCCTGCTTCTGGTGATCGCATATGAACTAATGACCTCTCACCATTGATCATATTGTCAGCATGAGGCTAGTCTGAGAACCAGTTATACATACACCTAGCCTGAGAACTAGTCATATATACACCTTTGTACATCACCTTGCAGACTCTGTCTTATCCTTATCCACAGAGTATTATATGTTCTGTTATATAGGAATCAATTATAATTATTTTTTAGTATACCAATTTTTTATGCAATGATTATTTATACTGTCTATAATTATTAAAGATTTGATATAGTGTTTTGTCCCAGAGATTCCATTTCTCTTTATTTTATTTTTATATATTAACTATTCTTCCGTTAAGGAGTTAAAACTACTACACTTAGACTATTGGTGTGCTGTCTCTGTTCTCTCTGCATGAGAGTAACAGAAAACTTAATAATAAGTATTTTACCAGGAAGGATACACTGATATTCTCTCTGTCATTTTCAAATATGTCTTGGGTTATAGAGGTCAGGGCTCAAAATTTCCGCTCACCACTAGCCAATGAAGAGTGAAAATTTAGCCCTGGCGAATAGAAATTCAGCCCTGGTGGGTATGTTTTGGCTTGCAGTGGCGAGTAACTTTTCAGGTCTGGCTAGTAGCAAAGGACTTAAAATTATAAGCCCTGATAGAGGTTATATTACCCAATTTAATGGTGGTCTTTTTTTTATCTCACCAGGCTGAGTTGACCCTGAAGGACTAGAACCTGCGACCCTGAGGTTTCATTAACCAGCTGAGCTACCTCACCAATGAGAAAGTAAACAATACTACTGTTATCACTAAAGATTGCATCAACTTACCTATCAGCACTGATGGATGGCATTGACCACTACCAACTGCAATCAGCAACTATTTGTTATGCCTGTATGGATAGTATGCCAATTTACATTGCATTCAAAATTCTGCATAGTTATAATGGAATTGCACTCCTAGTAGAAATGCAAGCAAAAAATATAAAGAATGATAAAGAAAGAAAGAGAGAGAAAAAAGAGAGAGAAAGCAAAATGTGTCACATTTGGTGCATAAAACCAAACTGCACCAATTCTGAACAAACCAACTGTACCATACAGAAAATATAAAAATTCCTCCAGCACCCACTGATTCAAATAGGGCTTTTAACTCCTTCAAATCTAGAGACATCTCCAACAAATTGCTTAACAATGCTTTGCATACATTTCTAGCATTGAAGGGGTTACGTTTTCCATTTAAATCTATGGGAATGTTTATTTGTCCCATACATTTGGTTTGCCCCAGAATTGGTACTTTGTCTTTATACATAAAGCCCAATGGGACATAATCATAAACAAAAAGTGGAGCTAATACATATTAACATTGATTTCAATGGGCTTTTAACCCATTAAATGCTAGAGAGGTCCCCAATACATTGCTTTACAAGGCATTGCAGATTTCATTTAAAGGGATAGTAATGTTAGCAATAAAGTAGATCGCAGAGCCGTCTTTATAGTAAATGTTGCTATGTTTAGCAACTTACTTTTCTGTAGTTCAAAAGGAATTAAATGTAGAAAGATCCCTCCTCCCACCCCTTCTGGCCTCCTCCACTTGTAGCTGCAATCTGTTCCTGGGAAAGGACAGATGCAGCAAAGGACATACTTCAGTCAGTAAGTATAAGGGAAATCCTGCCCCCTTGATGAAGGAGGGCAGGATTTTCCTTTGCTTACTGAAGTTTGTCCTTCGCTGCAGCCGTCCGGACCAGACAGAGATGCAGCGTGATGTGGCCAAAATGGGCGGGAGAGGGATCTTTCAACTTTTAATATCTTTTGAACTACAGAAAAGTAAGTTCCTAAACATAGTGCAATGTGTTACATTTACTATAAAGAAGACTTGGCGATCTACTTTATTGCTCATATTACTATCCCTTTCAGGGGTACAGTTGGTTTGCCCCAGAATTGATACAGTTTTGTCTTTATACATAACCCTTTGAGTGCCAGAGGGGTACGCAATGCATTGCTCTGCAATGCGTTGCATACCCCTCTAGCACTTAGAAGGTTAAAGCCCACTATTGTCTATCACAAACATTAGCAATGAAAGCCTGAACAGGATATGGTACAATAAAGCAGTTTTGACACAGGAAGTACAAAAAAATGTAACCTCTGCCCAATTGCTTGTGACACACTGGAGAATATTGTATGCTGGAGAAACACATCAAACATGGTTTGTGAAAACAAGTTTTAGTTTGACATTGAGAAGCTTGATCTGTTCTAAGATTAAAATCAGTTGTAAATTACATTTTATCAGATGCACCAAACCTAATCTGTTGACAACTTAGTATATTTTTATTAATAGGAACACTGTCTGTACCAGAGAAAAACACATAATTTATGAGACTGTGATCTCCACCAAATATTAGATTAGATAAACAGGAAAAATGTGGTATTGACACAGTTTTGGCACATAATGTACTTCTTCAGCAAAAAGGCTGTAATTTTCTTATTTAAACAAGGCACAAGCTTTCCAAAACATTGAATGTCTGGAACTGAGCTTAATATATATGTATGTTATATAGACATACTGTCGGGAATTTGTTTCCAGAATATGAACTCTTTAACTACTTAACTTCCAAATGCCTTCAACACATACAAAAGCAAGTTTAAAGAAAACTGTATGCACCATTGAGGTACAAATACAATTACCAAAACGTCCACTGATTTATCTGGTGCTTTAACCTCTTGAATGCTACTGTAGATCTCTCAAGCATTCAAGGGGTTAAAAGCCCCAGTTAGATCAATATGATTTTTTTGATTTTCCTCCTATGGCGTGGTATGTACCAAAGGGGAATAATAATTTGGGAAATTACCACAATTATGGCTTGGCCAAATATATGGCAATTCAAAGAGTTCAAGACTATAAACATCATAAAATATAACTGGAAGCTAACAAGTGCTCTACAACAAAAATGCCCTTACCTTTCTGCTTTATTCTCAATTTCAGATTCAGCGACTTTTAATCTTTTAGAATGTAAACAATTACTCTTCTCCTTCGATTATCACCATATCCAGAGAGAATTTTGATAGCCATTTTAGTTCTGTCTCAAAAGAAAATCACACTACTATTTTGGCAACATGGCAGTAGATTAGAAGAAAATGATGTTGCTAAGTAGTTATCGTGGATATTTCAGTTGTATCTGCCAATGCCATCTATCTGAGTAGTAAATTCCATATTTTACTCCTCTTACAGTAAATAGTCCTTTCCTTTGCAAATGGTGAAATGTCTTTTACTCTAATCTCAGTGGATGTCCTCATGTAGTCTCAGAGTCCCAATAATGAAAAGATACTCAGAAAGTCCTTTGCATTGTCCCCGGTATATATTCCATAAGAGTAACTGTACTGCAGTACACCTTATAATTTTGTTAAAAAAAAAAATCCAGACTAAATAATCCCAGTCTGGAAAAGGTTTCCTTATAATTGAAGATTTCCATTCCATATATTAATTTTGCTTAAAATTTTTAAAATACAGGCTAATATTTTGCTGGCTTTTATAACAGCTGACTGTATTCTTAGAAAGTTCGTTGCCATTAACTAGCCCAGTGTGGGGTTGGATGAGACACGCTCCTGCATATCTCTTAATATTATTCCCTCCAGACTGTCTGGCGATCATACTTTCTCCACCAATCCAGAACTCAGCACTGATAAGCATGAATCTCTATTCCTGCCTCTGGTATCACCATCCTTGTTGAAGAACAGTTCCAACACCAAATTTCCCTTTATGTTATAACAATCATTTTTCTGGAGAAATTAATTTTTATATTCCCGTGGCACATATTGGCACTTAATGCTAATTCCCTGTACTGTATGCTAATTAGTTCTGTTTGAGGCCAAATTTAACACAAACACTATGCTAGTAACCCCTTAAGGACCAGCTGTGCGTCAGGGTAATTAACGCACGTTTTCCCTATGATGTATATACATGTCCTTAGACCTTAAGGTGTTAAAAATGTACCAGTGTTTGGTAATACTACGCAAGCAAGTAAAGTAATTAGCATAAAATTGCACACTGTGCCACCAACAAAAAAAAAAAGTTAATTTCCCCCAAACTTTGTACATTACAAACAAATGGAAGGCATGGCCTATAGGCAGGGTTTTTTTATCTTCTTTTAAATTCACTAACCTGCTTCAGGAGACTGGTCCACTTTAAATACACATATATGGACAACCATCTGAAATAAATGATAGCAGCACGCTCATTAAGGTAACATAATACCTAACTACCATGACTGTGAAATGTGATCTCTGGGCAAAATTCCTAAATCCTTCAAAATTACCGTAAGTTACAGATTGTTAGAATAAAAGGCTAGAGAATGCAGTATGGAAGAAAGAAAAGAAAAAGCAGCTGGTTCACTTATTCAGACTGACAAAGATCTGGCAAGCAGCACTGTTCTTCTATCCCACCCAGAAACCATATGGGTTTTCAAACATCTCTTCTCATTACGTATCGATAACTGTTTATTGTGCTTGGTGTGCAAATGCTGGAATGGCTATCTGGAAGGATAGCATTGTGTGTGACTAGGAAATAAAACACTGGAGTTCAGTGACAGTATATGGAAACACTACAATGAAATAACAAGCCTGGGGATGACTTAAACCCAATGGATGCTACAGAGGTCTCCAAAATATTGCTCTGTGATATGCTGCAGACCTCTCTAGCACCCAAAAGGTTAAACCTAGACTTATTTTGTTGTCTCTTTTCAGAAAATTGCAAATAATTGTCAAAAAATTGCCTGCCTGTTATAGGAGATCTAACACTTCCCAATAATAGCCCCCTATGTTCCTCTCTAGGGCCAGAAAACCCTAATAGCCCCTATGAATTTTGCCTTTGTGGCTTTTTGGGCAAAACATCTTCAGTCAGCCCTGAATGTAATGTCCCGGAAACAGCAGACATGACAGTAGCTTGCAGATTCTTTAACCCCTTATCAGCTGGTGATGTGCCAGGACCTTCATGCCTGTCTGGATGTTAAAGGACTGGTGACGGCCCTGGCACATCATGTAATTCTGGGATTGCAGCCAGCCTGCATGCCATTCTGCAATCCCAGAATGCATTGCGGTAAAAAAGTAACATAGTCCTCTAGAACCCCCCAGATCGCACGGTCGTTAAGGCGTTAACTGAAGCAGGTAGTGTACATTTGTATACCTTAACCATTTATGGACCAGAGGGGCCTTTTAACCCTCTGAGTACCAGAGAGGTATCCAATGCGATGTGTTAGATACCTCTCTGACACTCAAAGGATTAAGAGTTAATATTACCATACACAATGGGTGGAGTTTATGCCCTGTGATCCTGCCAACAACTATAATGTCTGCCTCCGTAGACAGGGCATCCAGGACTGATTGAAGTTATCTCTTAAACAAATGTACAAGGATTAAACTGTTAGGGGTCAGTGGGATTTTCTGTCCATAGTAAGGTAAATGGGAGCTTAGAATTAAGAGGTGTTATTTCTCCTTTAAACACAAGTGAGTGCATGTGTACAGACATTATATACTGGGGACACAAAACTGTAATATGTGTTTTGTAAGACTAACTCAGTAAAGAGCTTGTAGCAACAAGATTTTTATACATGCTGCAAAGATAACAAGACATGTAGACACACCCAGGTTTTATTACGATTGCTTGCTACCACAGCAATAGATTATATAGGCATGCGTTCTTAGTCACAACTGTGGTGGATGTATTAAGAAGAAGTGGAGCAATTCTGGAGCATACCTACCGTACCATAAACTGCGCCAGCTAAAAACTCCCCCACAGTTCCATTGATTTAACCCTTTGAGTGCCTGATTGGTATGCAACGCATTGCAAAGCAACGCATTGCATACCCCTCTGGCACTCAAAGGGTTGAATGGACCTTTTAAACCATTGAATAGGTCTTTTAGCATCTTGAATGCTAGAGAGGATTACAATGCAGATATCCAAGGCTACTCAGGGAAATTAGATCACAAACTGCCAGACCACTATATTTAACTACATATGTCAAGAGGTTATGTCACATTCCAAGTCCTCACCTCAGTGGGAGCATCTGTAATGACAGGATTTGCATAATTATTCATCTCCATTCATTTAGTCCACCCCATTGGTTGAAGTTTATATGTTCTAGCAGACTCAGAAGGAGGGGGAGATGCAGTAAGGTGTAATAAAGTGGTAATAAAGAAGAGATAATTTCTCCAATGTGATAAATTCTCTAGTTCCTATGCTATTCTATAGAGCACGGGTATCCGACGTGCAGCCTATGAACCAAATGTGGCCTGTCTGACCCCAGAGTGCAGACCATCTGAGAATTTTGTATTTATTTTTTTTTACCTAATTAACTATAACATATGAACTAGTGGGCAGGGAAGACCTAGTCCCCTACCTCCCAATACCATAGAGTTCAAAAGTGTATATCTGCTAAAGGGACAGTAATGTTTCAATATTAAAGTATAGTCTTCTTCCTACAAAGTGTAACAGTAATGCCTTAAAAAAACTTTGTCATTTTACATTTATTCTCTAATAAAGTCCCCCCACACCCCTTTTACTTACCTCAAGCAGCATCCCCTCAGCTCTGGAATCTGGTCCCATGACCAGGCAGATTGCAGCAAGGGACAATCTACCCTCTTTCAGAATAAGGAAAAACCTGCCCCCTTGACAAACGATCCCCTAAATACTAAACTACTACACTGATTGAAAACAAAAAGAACACACTTGTACCACATACAACAATCCATAACTCATATTTACTCTTTAATGCATTTGAACCATGCTGTAATCTATGAAGGACATAATGCTACCTTTAGGAGGTTTTCAGACACCATTAGAATCATGGGTAGGGCACTATCTATGGCTAATCTCATATGGACTGGTAAAGTTTATTGTTTTATTCTGTGCAGATGTGGAGAACTAAATACAGATTGTAACCCCATTTAAATCAATGAGAATGTTTAGTTCTCCCCTATAGTTCAAATGGTTTGCCCCAGAACTCCTTCACTTTTCTTTTTAAACATGGGGCCATAACTATTTTGATAAAGGGAAGTTTGCATGTTATGATTTATCCAGACTTGAGCATTATGTAGTTGAGTATGCATCTGAGTGAAAGAAAAGGAAATATTTTATCAAATAGTAACTTAATAATAGAAAATAGGAACATTTAAACAGTACATTTTTGAATAGTAAATAGTTTATTAAATAATACATAAAAAAAATAACAGCTTGGGTACTAATGAGATTTCCTCTGCATTGTGAAGCACTGGAGTGTTAATAAAATACCAAAGCACCTTTGTTTGCAATGACATATCTGTCAATGTTAAAAAAGTGTATGAAAATAATTAGGTATAAAAACACAGCTGGGCATGTCTGAAGATTATTGTGCTTTTCTAAGACAAGGAAAATTGACATCGACCACCCACCATGAACTGAGCCTTCCATCATGGATCATTCCCAGTTTAGTGCTGGTAACCATGAATCTAGATATGCATAGGAGTTGTCCTTGACAAAGATCACTTTGAATTGGGGTAGAAGATACGTTAAAAAACATTACTAGGAACTGTGATAAAGGGAACAGTATATTATTATATTATTATTATTATTATCCCTTTGTGTCTGCTCCTTATATTCAGAAGACTTAAGATGAGTAATTCTGGAGCTAATCAAGTGCTCTGTAAGAAAACAACTATTTTACAAAATCTTCATTGCTTTAACCTCTTGAGACATTGTTTTGGATAACTCCCTAGCATTCAATGAGGTTAAAAGCATGTTTAAATCAATGTGAATGTTTTGTTTGTCCACTATGGATGAGCAAATGATCTACAAATTATAATATTGATACAGATTTATAACCCAAGATATGAAAAACACCAATCTAGATGATTTAGATCAGTTGCTCCCGACAGGTTAGACAACACATTTGTTTCCAAACTTTGAGTCACACTTTCACACACCTGTATATATTAATTGCATTATGTTGTTTTTTACTGCTCATGTGTCACTAAAGGTTAAAAATGTTCAGCTACATTTATCACAATATATAAAACAAAGATGGGCAAAATATGGCTTGGGGGCCAGATACGGCCCTCTGGCCTATTTAATTTGGCCCTTGGGTCAGGCAGAATATACACATACTGAGTGAGAAAATATAAGCTTTGACTATGAATACAAAGCATGTTTGATACATTATATTATTCTATCGGTGCACAGAGAGAGAGTAAAATGATGGTCAAAATTGAGGTAAAATTCATACATAGTCTGTGCAGGTATACAGCTGTCAAAGTGGCGTATTAGCACAAGCACAAGAAACAGTCAGATATAACCCTCTGTCGTTATTACTCAAATCTCAGTCAGGAAGGGGTATTACAAATTGGATGGGGCCAGTGGACCTCAGGCCAAAATAATTGCCCACTTCTGATATAAAAGATGGGGAACCAGTAGTCTGGATCAGGTGCAGTCAATCTTTGAACCTCCAGCTTTTGGGAATGATGAGAATTAGAATGAGAGGTTTCCAAGATTAGAGTTCCAAATCTTATGCCTTTGGTCTAGATGATATGTGTAACACAATGTACAATGTAAAGCATTCACCATAATGGAAGAGCAGCAAGCGTTATAGGAAAAAACACAGGAGAGCACAAAGGGGGCTCCCTAGTGCAATAAATCCACCGCCACAAATGGCCTACCTGTTGTGGGTTCTCACAAAAAATCTGTTCTATTGATTACATACGTAGTAGATAGCAATAAAGGTGGTACTAGTTGTATATATCCTGACCCAGATAACGGGCTTGATAACTCGGGCTGCTCCTCCTCAGCACGTTCTCTCCAAAAGGACAAATATACATATCCCAAAAGACAAATAATGTAAACTAATTATAAAATAGTTATCAAAAGGTATAACAATTGTACTCACATTTAGACGTTGTCAGCAAGTGGCATATTCCAAAGATGACTGTGACTGAATGGTTGTCACCCTGAGAATAAACCCTACCTGTTTCTGTTGGCTTCACCATGTGTTCCAATTCTTGAAAACATTAATGTCCCCTGTGTGTGCTTGTATTAGAGAGTTTTGGCCATTTACCAGCATTGAATGGGTTAGTTGGTATGTATTTTTGATGTACAGAGGGATGGTTCCATCCAGTCTAGCTAACCAAAGAGACTGTGTTTTCAGATAGCCCTCTACTGGTCAGATAGAGGGGGTAGAGCAAATCTGTGAGTGGAATGTGTGTCCCTTTACCCATACATAGAGCTAAGCAAAATATATATATTGTAAATGGTAGCATGTGACATCAGATCCTGTAGGTGGTGGGTAGAAGGAAGCTTAAGAGAGGAACTCAGGGAGATGAGAGGAAAGAGATAGGGATGTCAGAGCAGGCCTCCCTAGAATGGAGGGAGTCCTGGGGTCATTCTGGAGTCTGACTGGCCCATGTGCTTGCTAATGGAGTACTGAGGAAGCTGGAACTGGTGGGTACCTTTACCATAAGAGTTAGGGTGAGTGGGCACTGAAGTAGCCAGGTCCTCCTTACAGTTGTGTGCTGTATGCCAAGCTGTGGCGGCGGCAGCCACAGAAAGTGCCCCGATGTTCCCATAACAAGGTTGGTGGCCGTAAAGCTAAACTTTGGTGGCTACATCCCAAGAATAAGGAAAGTGACTGTGGATTATCTCTTGGGACACCTTAACCTACCCCTCTGCCAGGACTACAAGGTACAAAGAAGTATTATGCAAGTCATCACCTGGTGAATGTGCAGAGGACAGGTGTGCCCCACTCCTGCCTCTAAAATGGACTGTGTGTAAGCTCCATAATAAATCTAAAATGAACTATGAGTATTAAGTGGAACCCCTGACACACTGTACAACTTTGCTGGCATGCCAAGAAGAGAATAGCAGAAGTGCATAGTTTTTATGCTTTACCCCTGTTTGTTTACCTGTATTTGTTGCCCTATGTTTGTGTGTCGTGACCTCTCTAATAAATGCAATTTATTATCTTTTTTTTTATGGCTGGATAATAGCTTAATCCTCGGTCTACCAATCAGAAACCCCTGTACCTGTCATAATGACCATTAAAGTGTGTGGGGAACTCTCATCGTCTACACTAGGTGCTCACTCCAAATTCAGAGGATACTGCACCACTGTGACAAATACAAAGACAACTCCTCCAGAACTCCAAAAAATACCATACGTATTTATTGATGATATAAACTTTTTGGCTTAGAAAAAGCGGGTATGTCCCATGAAACATGTTAGACTATATATATATATTTTATATATTTTTTACATTTGTTGTTCTAATATAGTTTATAGTATCATCAGTAAATACATATGGTATTGATTTTTTGGAGTTCTGAAGGAGTTGTCTTTTTGCTTGTCACAGTGGTGAATTATCCTCTGAATTTGTATTGAGAAACAGGTAGAGATGGTGAGAGTTCCCCACATGTTTTGATGATCAGCTTTGGTATATGCCACTTGCTAACAACATCTAAATGTATATACAATTTTTATACCTGTTGATAACTGTTCAGTAATTGGATTACACTTTTGGGAGCCCCCTCTTTTTGTCTTTTGGGATGTGTACAGCACGCATCATGTAACTTTGGTTTCCCTTCTGCTATATCATTTTTAGAAACTGCCATACTATTTGAGGACATCAGAAGGCTAGGGCAGAGTACAGAATGTTTAAATATACACAGCTGTTTACAAGCTATTTTATTATATGCTTTAAGGTTTTTGTGAAAATATATTGACTTTATAACAAAAGTGTTGGATTTATATTATAACATTTTATTATTATAATATGCGAGACGTCTTTGTGCTTGAAGGTGTCTAACCTTTTCTGTGTCTAATGTATCTGACATTGCTGAATAAGTATTTTTATAAATGTGCTGGCATTTTTAAAGGTATGTTTTATACATTGTTCATGTATTTAAATTGGATTCCCATTGTTTTCATCATATACATGTTTGGCCTGTAATATGTGTGATCGGAATCTGTTTATTCATCATATTCCTAGACAGTCTTATTATCTTTAAGTATTGCATGCTTGAAACCCATGAACTTTCCTAATTGTTTAAGAAAGTTGATTTATGATGGACAAACAAGAGTAACAAAGGCACATATTTTTTAATTATTGTGAAATGATCTTTGGATATTTCTTAGATAAAGTGGCGCTTCTGATGACTCAAAATGCCCAACCTCATAAACCCTGGGTACCTACAACAAACCTCCTACTCCCCTTGAAGGGAAAAACAAAAATGTATATCCATTTAACATAATAGTGGTGTATTCCGGGTTATGTTGGAGGTTTCCATTTACAGGTGTTCCCGTGTTTTGATGCTGCGGGCTGTGGATGGGTGTGGATTGGCTTGCTCTTGCCCACTCGGGACATATGAGGGGTTTTTTGATGTTTGTTTGATTGTAATAAATATATATCTTATCTATAGTGTTGTTGGATTTTCTGTCCGATATTCACCATAGGAGTGCTCAACTAATTTAGTGTTATACATCTTTGGATATTTGTTACAAACAAAAAAAAGTTTAATAAGTATCATGCGTCTATCAAAATGAAAATGGTAATCCCTCCAAAAATTCCATCTTTATAAATGTTTAGCACACTGTAAATGATGAGGGTTTGGAGGCCATGTGCAGGAGATGAGTTAAAATGTTTATTAAGTAGACACATTTCAGCACTGAAATAATTGTAGGATGGCACAGCCTTAGTGACCATGGCACGAACAAGAAATTCCCCTTTGAAAGCACTTTCTTTTAAAATCCAAATGCCTCAGTGCCAAAAATTGGATGAAGCAAATAAGAAATCCAAGGATAACAACATTCACAGGAACCTTTTAGTGGTTAAATCAAGTGAACGTATTTGTCAACACTTCAGCTCCAGTTTAGAGAATTTATCTGAACATGTGTGGAGTATACATGTATGTGTCCTAAATGCCAGAGGTTTGAAAATGGCTATAAAGCCTGGCATTGTGAGAGGAAGAAGAATATGTTACAAAAATGTAGTGTGAAAAGTGTATGCAAGAAAAAATATATACATCGTAAGTATATGTAGCAAAAAGGAAAAAAAGGAAAGAAAATATATACATAAAAAGAGAAAAGTGGTTTCAGGTTCGCTATCCACCCTGTCCTGGGGTGGCATGGAAGAGGAGATGGGTCACATATATCTCTACAAGACTCACCTCTGCAGAGCTCTACCAGGTCCCTGACTTGTACGGTGTGTCCAATCAAACGGGAAATGCTGTGCACCATTCACTAGTATATGTTTACATACAATAATGTTACTACTAAATATCCAGCGTTATTAGACAGTGATCTTGAGACCACCCAGTGATAAGAATGGCAAAGGCAGACATCATCTGTATAATCAGTCATTAACAATAATAAGCAAAGGCAAACAGTCTATTAAGCATCAAAGGGAAAGTATCAGTCATACCAATAATACCCTAGTGTTTAGTGGATCAAATGATAAAATAGTAGATAGGCATAACTATGGTACTGAGATTACCTTTTGTGGTATTCAAGCATATTTTTTCAAGGAAAATAAGGATATGCATCCCTCACATGACATCTGTAGACCCTGAAACATCCAGCATCTTATAAGTACTCCAATTGTCTATTTATAAGGCACTCTCCAAAGTTTATATGCTTTAGAAATAACCAAGCAAACTCTTCTATATTATAAGATTTACACCCAACAACAGGATCAGCTCCTAATGTGAATAATAAAACTGATATCGGTAAAACCCTCTGTAGATGCAAGCTAAAGTTAATTGCTCATGTAATCCCTTTGGTGAAATGGTTCACAGGTTATGTATCCATATTGATGCCAGCTGTGATTTTTGCTAGTTGCTCTCCCCACTCCCAGGTTTTTGTGGAATATGATAAGTGATCATGCATCTCAATGAATCAGCAGTTTGTTTTTAATCCAACCAATGTTTAGGAACAGGTAGGTCAGTTTTGCCTTGGTATGTTATTAAACAGCCACATGTCTATTTGGATAGCATCCACCAAAGTTATTAGGTTCTAGAAAAAAAAAGACTACTATTTAGTATTACAAGCTCTACATGCCACAAAAAAACACAGTTTGTTGATTTGTTTATTTTTACCCTGTGACTCTGACTTATTTCTTACGATTCTCAGCATTTGGGAAAATGGAAGAGCTTTAAGTCTTTACTCAGAGTGAAAGCTATCCTATATAATAATTAAGTAAAACGTGTGTAACGACACAGTCATGCGCAGTAGACACTGCTGCGTGTGCTGCAGTCATGTGCAGTAGAGACTGCCCTTCGCCATGGCTGATACAGAGCTGGGTGCTCCGAAGGAGCGTCCAGCTCTGTATCACCCGCTGCGCGGGCAGTATCTACTGTGCATGACTGCCCCTGGCTGGCAGTGGCAATGTGTCCCATGTAACAGGCTCTTCAACTAGTTTCTATATAAAAGAGAATTTCTTTGGTGTTATTCTCTTCTTAGTGATGTTATGGCCAGATATTGAAGGTGTTGGCACTGTATTTAGCAGTGAGCTTGACTGCAGAGTCACTGGTATTCAGTTTGCAGAAAAAAAAGACAGTCAAGTTCAGCAGAGAACTAGTCCGAATCATAAAGATATAATATATGAAACAAAAGTAGCAAAGTATGAAGTCTTTAAAGGGGTGAGAATGTGGGATACCTCATTCAAACGTTATTACAAAGTGAAACTGAATTTATAAGTGCAGTTCACTCATGATATTTCAATTTTATGGGGCACTCTTCCTATTAATGTCTACAGATGGCTGTAGAAGGACTGGACTGATTGCTAACATGAAATAATGCTAACGTTAATAAATTTAATCAAAATGCTTTGGCGATGTGGTACTGCGTTTTAGGTGCAATATAGTTTGACATCAGATCTATTAGATTATAGATTAACACATACAAGAGTATCATAGATAAATCCTGACTAGGGTGAGAGGAACTATATATGTTATGGGTCAGCTCTAGCCAACTCTACCTTTAAATGTGAATTTAACCTCTTGGATTCTAGAAGGGGTTCTCAATGCATTACACAAAAATAAGGAGCTCAAAGTAAAATAGTTTCACCTAGACTGCTGAAAGAATAAGCAGCGCTGTTTTACCACCTGGGCATACCTGTCATATATCTGGGGCTTCACACGTCTGTATTGTTTGGAGAAAAGTTTAACTTATATGAAGGAGAATGCTATGAAGTGAGCAGTGTGGTGAAATCCCTTGCATCCAAGTGTCTGCCAAGTGTGTGCCACTGCGAAAGTGTGTTAGATTCCATTCCATCTGAATTGATCATCAGAAGCCACATTGCTAAAAAAAATAAAACAAAACAAAAAAATCATTTCAGAGTGCTTTTCTTGGATTCTATCCATCAAATACAGCAAGTTATGCTTGTCAGAGGGATCAGTTGGGGACAATGGAAACTGATAAATTCACACTTAGAACATCACTGGAAACAGCCATTAAAGCAATTATATTCCTGCAGAATTGTCTTTCCAGTGTGTCTTTGCCTCCCTATCAGTCAATTTTTGCTTCAACAGCACAACGCTATGCAAGCAGAAAAATGTGACCAAATGGGAGTCAAAGCCTGGATCCCAAATTGTCTCAAGTGCTCCCAAGCATACTTCCACACAAACACATACACATCCCGTATTTAACACCTGAAAGTGTTAAAGAGGACAATTTATGCAGGGCTGAATTTGAGTAACAGATGCACCATGCTGCTATTCCCAGTTTTACCACATCAGACACTGCCTCCACTGCTTCCCTCTCATATGGTGGCCTACAATTCACCCACATGCCTAGACCTGGTAACAGACAAGGGCTGGGGGTGGAGTAGGTATTTTATTGTCCTCAGACTACACATTTCAGCTAACCCCTGTCCTCAAACATTTCTTTATAACAACCTCTTTGGTCTTTCACAGTGGACAAACTCTCCACAACACTCAGAGTTGGTCACTCCCTGGATCTGATCCTCACAAATCTCTACTCGTTATCTAAGTTTTCTAATGTTCCTTTTTCTCACTCTCTGACCGCCACTTCCTAACCATCAACCTCACCCTAGTCTGCAAATCCAACTCCATTTGCATGATCTGCATATCCTTGATATTAAAAACTCTCTGCATTCCTACAAACTCTCCTTAACACCATATCTACACTTGTCCCAAATAAGCTGCTGCTCTCTACAACAGCACTCACAACCACCCGTGACAAGGCTGCACTTGTAATTCTATGCCACCCCTGCAGAATCCCATTTCAACCTTGGTACATAACACATGTGATACATACAAAGGTGATCATGTATGGCTGAAAGGTACTGGAGAAATGTATCCTCCTCAGCAGACTTTGTACACTACAAATGAATTATCCATTCCTATAACTTCACCCTCTACATGACCAAACAGTAATATTTTTCCTCCCTAATCACTTATCTGTCCTCTAACCCAAAACACCTCTTTCAACTCTATCAGACACAAAATTTCAACACTACCGCAACCACCTTGCCAACTAGCCCTCTCCCTTCTCCTACATACACACTGTACTCCTTTTCACCAGTGGCAGAGGATGAAGTTTCCCTTCATCTCATATGCTCTAACTCAACCATGTGCCCTCTGGACCTAACCTTATCACAGTTCATTCAAGAACTCTCTGTCCTATACCCAAACCACCACTTACTCACTTACCAGCCTCTCTCTTAAATCCAGCACTTTCTGATCCTTTTTCAAGCATGCACTAATCACACACATCTCAAATAAATCCTCTATGTTCTCCAAATTCACTCTCCAACTACTGGCCTGTTTGTTTTCTTCAAGTTCCCTCCAAGCTCCTGGAATGTCTTGTATACAACCATCTCACAAAACTCCTCTGCACTCATTCCCTGTCAAATGACCTGGATCTGTCAGCTGCCTTTGATACAGTGAATCAACTGATTCTCCTCTAAGCAGTCCACTCCCTGTACCCTCTCTTGGTTCTCATGCTACCTCTCCAATAGAGGCGTTTTACCTGCATGTCTTGAAAAAGGAACGACCCGTTGTGAAAAGCGCTGAAGTGTGTAAAATAGACTTGTGTATTGTCACATTTTTATTATTTTAAGAAATTTGTATCAGTTGAGAGACTGTACTCAGAGGCGTAGCGGAGGCCCCCGCAGCCCCCGCGGTGCGGGGGGGCCCCGCTAGATTCAGGGGCCCCCTAGAAAACTTTTCCCATATATTTTACTGAAGACTTAAGGGCCCCAAGAAAGTTCCGCTATTGTATTAAAGGCTCCACCAGGCTCTGAGGCCGCTCGGAAAATGTTACCAATTATACTTTATTGGTGTCCTGGGAGGCCCCAGTGCTGCAGTATGCTGAACTCCGTAAGCCCTTCCCCGTGGTGAGCCCATATGCAGCTCACCTTCTTCCTGCACAACAGAAGATGTCTCACGTGGTAAGACATAAGGAGGCGGGGCCGTGTGTGATAAGGTCTTGGCGGCGGAGGCTGCGGGGGCTCCGGACACAGGGGCACCCAAGAAAATGTGGGCAATTATCAATTAAAGGCCTGCCCGTGTGCCCCCCTCTCCTGTCCGCTTCAGATCTGGATCACAGATAAGACACCCTTAGCCAGAGCCAGCCGGACGAACCAGGTATCCCCACCCCCGCTGTCACGCAGCGGTGGAGTGCATCATAAGTTTGACGAGCTCCCGCTCAATCCTCCTTTTTGGAGTTGGACTCGTTTCGCTGTCATCATCGTTGGTACTTTGGGAGCTGTGCAGTACAAGGTGAACATTTCAGCTGATGGACTACAACTCCCGTTTTCCTCAGATAATGGGAATTGTAGTCAAACAATAACCACAGTTTCAGGTTTCCCACTTCAGGACTATGCTCAGATAGTTGCAATTTTTATTGTGAACAGACTATCTACTTTTATTTTTTGGGAAATTCCTCTTTGGAAATCCTGGTTTACAAACAGTTTAAAAATTGTTATTTAATAGTGATCAGTTCTGGAATTATTTCATTAAGGTGTTAGAAGTTGTAGTGTCTTCTTTGAGGAACTTGAGATAGCTGCAGGAGCATGTTAAGGGGATAAAATAAAACATATCTGTGTTTTATTTTTTCCCTCATATTTCTTATTTGCATAAAACAATCAGTTTACCAAACTTTTTGAGTTGCTACAGCAATGGGGAAAGTAATTCATATCCAATTTTCATATACAGGTGTCATCACCTGCTAAATTTACACCTAGCCATCTCAGTTTAAGTCATGCTACTCCTTCAACATTATGTCAGTAGGATTGGGTTTTATCATAAATTAGTGTAAAAGCCCGTGTACATGGGCCAAGGTCTGGGTAATGTTAAGCAGCTGCTACCTCACTGCTCCACGAGATGCAGTCCTGCGTCGCCTCACTCCCGCGATGCAATCATGCGAAGTAGAGACTGCCCGAACGTGCACAGTCACTACTGCGCATGACTGCATCATGACAAACATCCGATTCCTAGTGAATTATTATATAAGATCGGATATTTCAAGGAAGAAAGGGGCAGATGAAAGGGAACAGACCAGTAAACATTCAGATAATCAAACTGTATATATTAAATGTTTGTGGGGCCATTAGTAGTATCAGTAATAAACTGTGCAGATTATTCACACTGACAACCTGGACTATGTGATGTGCATTGCAGCAACCAATGACTGAGCAAACCCCATGGGCATCAGCCAATAATAAACAGCTGATGGTGATGTAAACTGCCCATCAGCCATGACTTTGACATGCCCCCAGGTACAGCACTGTAAAAATGCACGAAACAGGGGCATTTTATGGAGTCAAATCACTATTATATTGCAGCTAAAATCTACAAGAGTTTGCCACAGATACAGTTTTCCCTATATCCTTTCTGTAGTAAATAATTAAAACAAAATTAATTTATTTTAGACCCACACACACACACACATAATTTACCTTAACCCCTTAAATTATCCTTGTATGCAATGAGAGCTGAATTCCTGGGAGTCCTCTTGTTGTCATGAGAAAAGTGCTCTTTAACCTGGCTGCTAAATGCTACCCCGCATTGGTTGTTCAGTCGATCAAATCTGGGGATACTGGACATGTTCGGTGTCAGGATAAGGTACAAACATGCAGTGACAATGATGTGTATGTTCAGTCTGTGAAATGTTAAGTATACTTTTGGGAAGGTTATCTTTAACCTTTTGAGTGCCAGAGAGATATCAAACGCATTGTGATGCAATGTGTTGGATAACTCTCTGGCACTCAAAGGGTTAATGTCCTTTAACTCCTTGTATGCTAGAGATGTCTCCAACATGTTACTGTGCAATGTGTCGGGAAATTGACTGCAGCATCCAAGGGATTAAAGCTTCAATTTCTCTTAAAGGAAAAGTAATAATTGGTTCATACAAGCTGGAGAGCTCGAAATAGCTTTGCATACAAAGCAAACCTTCATGAGAATGGTCTACTGGCTCAAACCAGGCTCACTTTGTAGACCGTTCTCATGAATTTTTGATTTGTATACACTGCTATTTTGGTTCTCCACATGAGTTATCCGTCCGCCAACCAGAATCCAAGTTTGTCAGCTAGAGCACTGACGTATCTAAAAGGGGCGGGAGGGGGAAACTCTTGATCCAGATTACACTAAAACTATAAAAGTTATAGCAAAAAGACTTAGATGCTGTGCTTTATTTATTTAATAACTACAATATTAAAGCTTGTATAAACCAAGTATTACTATCCCTTTAAAACTGGTCATTATTATTATTATTGATTTTATTTTTTATTTATTTATTTTTTCACTTATTTTAGAAGAACTCGGGGAAACATATAAATTTAAACTAGAAAAGAAAAAATGGTGTCTGAATTGCCAAAGCAAATCCATAATTCTTCAATAGAATAAAGCACATTTATGTCGTGCTTCGTGGCAGTGCATATGGGGTGTGACTCATGCATACACCACCTAGACAGACTGGAGGGAATGTATAAATTAATTGGCAAAACTCATTTACTGTGCTTGGATATGTATGATCAAAGCGTGCACAGGAAAATGGGCCCCTCCATATTTTACTTATGTTCAGTTAGTCTGCCCCAGTATTACTCAACTTTTGTCTTTATTTTAATGGCAGCCTTTGTAGTTAAGTCCTTCTGTTACACACAGTAATTATATAGATACACCTGACTGCTGTATGATGGAATACTACCTAGTCAGTCCTTCTGTTAAACACACAATAATTATATAGATACACCTGACTGCTGTGTGATGGACTCCTACCTAGGTAAGTGCTTCTGTTACACACATTATTATATTAGATACACCTGACTGCTGTGTGATGGACTCCTACCTAGGTAAGTCCTTCTGTTACACACAGTAATGATATAGATACACCTGACTGCTGTATGATGGAATACTACCTAGTCAGTCCTTCTGTTACACACAGTAATTATATTAGATACACCTGACTGCTGTGTGATGGACTCCTACCTAGGTAAGTGCTAGTGTTACACACAGTAATTATATAGATACACCTGACTGCTGTATGATGGACTCCTACCTAGGTAAGTCCTTCTGTTACACACAGTCATTATATAGATACACCTGACTTCTGTATGATGGACTCCTACCTAGGTAAGTCCTTCTGTTACACACAGTAATTATATAGATACACCTGACTGCTGTGTGATGGACTCCTAACCAGGTAAGTGCTTCTGTTACACACAGTAATTATATAGATACACCTGACTGCTGTATGCTGGACTCCTACCTAGGTAAGTGCTTCTGTTACACACAGTAATTATATAGATACACCTAACTGCTGTATGATGGACTCCTACCTAGGTAAGTCCTTCTGTTACACACAGTCATTATATAGATACACCTGGCTACTGTATGCTGGACTCCTACCTAGGTAAGTGCTTCTGTTACACACAGTAATTATATAGATACACCTGACTGCTGTGTGATGGACTCCTACCTAGGTAAGTGCTTCTGTTACACACAGTAATTATATAGATACACCTGACTGCTGTGTGATGGACTCCTACCCAGGTAAGTGCTTCTGTTACACACAGTAATTATATAGATACACCTGACTGCTGTATGCTGGACTCCTACCTAGGTAAGTGCTTCTGTTACACACAGTATTTATATAGATACACGTGACTGCTGTATGCTGGACTCCTACCTAGGTAAGTGCTTCTGTTACACACAGTAATTATATAGATAAACCTGACTGCTGTATGCTGGACTCCTACCTAGGTAAGTGCTTCTGTTACACACAGTAATTATATAGATACACCTGACTGCTGTATGCTGGACTCCTACCTAGGTAAGTGCTTCTGTTACACACAGTAATTATATAGATACACCTGACTGCTGTATGATGGAATGCTACCTAGGTAAGTTTTTCCATTACACAAAGTAATTTTATAGTTGTACTCAGAAGGGTAAACCTTAACCCAGTAGCCCAAGACAATGTTATCCTTTGTCATAATTTAAGTGAGGTTTTCACATATGATTGCCCATCCCTGGTCAGCATTAAACACTGTACAATGGGATTGCTTTTCAAGGAGTTGTGCACCATTAAGATCCTTAAAAGGATAATAATACTTTATTATTACTATCCCTTATATTGTAGGTATTTGCAAAATAAGTTAATAGCCCCCAGGTTCATCTCTCAAACCTTTATGGTTTGAGAGATAACTGAAGCCAAAGTTCCCCTTCCCTCCCCCTTCCCTGAAGTTACCGTTGTGCTGACTGCAGGGGAAGTCTGTTGTATGACAGGCTTACGGCTCTGCAGCTGAGCTGAGATCCCATTAGTGAAGAAGAATTGTTTCAATGAAACGGCCTTCTACATGTGCTTGGTTTGTGCTTGGTTTGCAAGCACATGTACAACACCATTTCAGTGAAATAATTCTTTGTCACTAACGCGATCGCGGCTCTGCTGTAGAGCCGCCTAATGAAAGTCAGACCAGATATCCCTGCAGTCAGCACAACGCTGACTTCAGGGAAGGGGAACTTTGCCTTCGGTTATCTCTCAAACCATAAAGGTTTGAGAGATGAACCTGGGGACTATTAACTTATTTTGCAAATACCTACAATATAAGGGATAGTAATAATAAAGTATTATTATCCTTTTAAGGATCTTAATGGTGCACAACTCCTTGAAAAGCAATCCCATTGTACGGTGTTTAATGCTGACCAGGGATGGGCAATCATATGTGAAAACCTCACTTAAGTACAAATATACTTAAGCAGAGGGCTGAGCAACGTACTGCTCCTAAATGCATTGCTTGCCCCTCTGGCATTCAGTGTTCATGTTTAGATGCTGTTGTCTCTTTAACTCCTTGAGTGCTGCAAATGCCTTCAACTTGTCTGATACACCGGTCTACAGTCAGGAAGGTGTTAATGTGTGAAATGACACTTTTCTGTATCAACTCCTTAAAGGTTAGAGACTTATCTAGCATCCAAACGTTAATGTAGAAAAGTGTAATATGTATTTTGTATCTGGTTAACCTTTTAGGCTGCTATGAAGCTCATTCATTTGTAGCAAGGGAAAGAGAAGGATGGGAAGGCAGTATGGCTGCTGGTCCCTCACAGCATGTGTGTATGACTGGATTTTAGGCCTCAGAAAACAAAAAGAGCCATTTTCTGAGTCTGGCATGGAGTCCAGGAAAATGAAAGCCTTTAAGTGCCAGAGGGCTGAGCAACGCACTGCTGTCCAGTGCATTGCTTGCCCCTCTGGCACTAAGCGTATAGGACCCCATGTTCATGTTTAGATGCTGTTGTTCCTTTAAATCCTTGAGTGCAGCAATTGCCTTCAGCATGTTTGATATACAGGTTCACAGGAATGTGTTCCTGAACACTTTTCTCTATTAACTTCTCAGAGGTTAGAGATGTCTCCTGTAGACAGCTCTAGACTCCAAGGGGTTAATCAAGAGAAGTCCAATAAGTTTGGTATTTGTTTTATTTGTTGAGGACCAATTGACAATCATTTGGAACAGTAGGAAGGGTGGTAATGGCTGCTCCCTCAGAGCATATATAAGACTGGATTCAAAGCCACAGAGAACAAACAAATATAGCATTGCGTTCATGATATTTAAGTGTATATGAACCCAGGTATGCTCATTTTTAGATGTTGTTGTCCCTTTAACTTGAATGCCATAAATCTCTTCATATTGTAAGAGACACTAGTGTAAAAGTAATTAATGTGCAACATTTTAAGTTTGGGGATATCCTCTGGACAAGTTGAACTCTCTAGTAATTGCACTTTGCCAATTTAGAGCTTATGTAAGTTACTGTGTTTTGTAAATCTACATATTTGGTATAGGTGTACTAAAGGATCAGGGGTTCTTTATATTGTTATTTATTGTTATGGGAGGGGAGTTGCATTGGGTCAGGGCATAACTGGGAGGGAGCATAATTGAGGCCAGGGCTCGGGGGCCCCTTATCAGAGTTTGCAGGGGGGGCCCTGCATTTTGTGTTACGCTTCTGACTGTACTGAAGCAGTTTATTTCGTCTATTGAATTGCTGGATCTATGAGGATGCAAGTGGCCCATTGAACACCTAGCAGAGATGGTGGTAAGATATCTGCAAGTCTATATTGCTGTGGCTATGCATACATATATACACAGCATTGAGAAAATGTGAGTGCATTGATTTTACTTATTGATAGATTGTATCTGCAAGTTTGATAAGGCACTATTGGTGGCCCCTTGTTATTTTTTACTGAGTTTCAAGGTTCTGTACTGGGCCTCTTACTCTTTTCAATCTACTTCTCTTCCTTTGGGATACTAATAAACTTATTTGGGTTTCACCACCATCTCTATGCTGATGACACCCAAATCTATCTTTCCCCCCCAGATCTTTCCCATTCTCTACTGGCCCGTGTGTCTAATTGTCTCTCTTCTGCGTTTTCCTGGATGTCCTCCCGACATCTAAAACTTAATCTAATTAAAAATAACTTATACTATTCCCTCCCTCTCCAACCAGCCTTTCTCACTCACTGTAAACAACATCACCACCGTCATACCAACCTATAAAGCACGCTGCCTGTGGGACACCTTTGACTCTGCCATATCCTTAATTCCCCACATTCAGTCTGTCTTCAGCTCATGCCA
Organism: Rhinophrynus dorsalis; assembly: GCA_037306005.1. NCBI lineage: Eukaryota > Metazoa > Chordata > Amphibia > Anura > Rhinophrynidae > Rhinophrynus > Rhinophrynus dorsalis. The sequence goes on along the minus strand of CM074722.1, from coordinate 236,964,056 downwards.
CCTGCATCTGTGTAACATCTCTATAATTTGACTACCAGAATTGTAAAACGCCACTCATCATGTCACTTGTCTGCTACTGCAATTCACTACTGTCCATAATGAACTCTGCTGCAAGACTAATACACTTCTAAGATTGCTCCTCAAATACTGCTCCTCTCTGCCAGTACCTACACTATCTGCCAGTATCATTTAGAATTAAAAACAAAATACTGATGCTAACGTACAGAGTCAATGATAACACCACAGCCTCCTATATTTCATTTCATGTTTCCAATTACACTCCCATTCGCCATCTTCACTCTACACATGATCTTCATATCTCTGCGTCCCTCTGCATCTCTTATTATATACTCCCATTTACACCTACAGGACATCTCCCATTCTGCATCTGAGCTCTGGTATTCCCTCCTCCATACCACCAGACTTCCCCCAGCCATCTGGGTCTGCAGAGCTTTTTCCGTGGATGGGGGGCTGAGCTATAACATACCTCATGGCCAGCCCGCCTATCCCCTGTGTTTATCCAGATGTCCATATCCCCAGACTTCAGATCGTCAGGTGCTCCTGCAAAATTCACCTCTTCAGGGAAGCCTATCAACTACCCCCATAACAATTATGAGTAAGACAACATCAACTGAACAACCTCTACTCATTCTACTCACTCATGTTCCCTTCCTACTTCATTCTCCTCCACAAGCCCATCAGGAGCTCATTGCTCACACAGACCCTCTGAACAAATGTACTGAAAAGCACTTCTTTCTCCCATTCACTGACTAACAGTTTATGTAGCAGAAGGCACTTACACCCTGTTGTACTTACACCTTTCTGTGTCCCTCCTACCTCCCACTACACTGTAAGTAATCACGAGCAGGGTCATCTGATCTTTTTGTTTTCCATGTTCCATTTGTACAGTTTAATATCTCTGTATGTATATTCCCTATTGTACAGTGTTGCTGAATAACTTGGTGCTAGAAATAAAGCATAATAATAACCCTTTTAGTGCTGGGTTGCTTACCTTTGATCACCTTAAATTTCTAAATTGCTGGCAACAGAGGGTTTAGCTAACACTGACATAACTAACAACCCCCAACCATCTCCCACTATCCTACATTAACCCTTCAAATGCTGTATTGGCTTGGAACAGATTGCAATCAGTGTTCTTAAGATTGTATCTTTAACCCCTTAAGGACCATTTACATGTCAGGACCATCAAGGCGGTCCGGCACTTAAGGACCAGTGACGGTCCCAGCACGGCATGGAGTTCAGGGATCCCGGTGCGGCTGCATGCCACTTCGGAAGCTCTGAACCGGAACTTAAAAAAAAAAAATAGTCCACAGGGGAGAATTAAAAATTCTCATTGATTTAAATGAGGCTTTTAAAGTTTTCAGTGCTTTGCAATGTGCTGGATACCTCTTTAGCATCATAGCATTAAAAAGCATCATTAAAAGAATGGGAATTTGGGCAATTTATACTTATCCCCAGTGATGCAGTTGGTTTGCTCCAGAATTGCACTAGTTCTTCACATTGCATTAGCCTCTAAGCTTCTATTAAAGTAGAACTTTCACCTTAATATATATGTAGATTATTTTAAAAAGAGTTAAAAAGTGTCTCTAAGTTGTTTAACTCCTTAAAGACTTGTGACGTGCCAAGAACGTCACCATTTTTTTCCCTGAAGGACCGGTGACAGTCCTGGCATATCACGTACTTTGCTGGAGTGCTGTATGCACAAAAAGGGTCTGAAATTGACCACTCCAAGACTGGAACGGTCTCTCGCAGACCCCCGTTCAGTGAGCCGGTACACATCACCAGTCATGTGTGCTGGTGAGCCAACAATGATCAAAGCGGTCCTTAAGGGAAGGTCACTTCCACGGACCGCTGATCATTAAGGTGTTAAGTCATTTGCATTATAAATCATTTTTGAGAAATTAACCTTTATTGGTTTGTGGCACAGTCTGGCACTTTATGCTAATTCATTTATGTGCAGAGCAATTTTAGTACACACTGTACTATGAATGAAGCTAGAAAGAGCCCACACATTGGGGGCATTTCTAATAGCACAACACGTGATAAGTTTGACCTTGAGCAGAGTTAATTAGCATAGTGTTCAGAAAATTATCATAAAGTGCCAAGCTGTGCCACTAAAACAAAGGTTAATTTCTCAAAAACAGTTTGGTTTTTTAACAGAAAAATGGCTATTTATATATATATATATATATATATATATATATATATATATATATATATATATATATACACACAATTTTTGACTCTGTGTAAAATAAAATAACCATGTCAGAATGACAGGTCCACTTTAACTTAAAGGGATAGTAATACTTTGTGTTATCTTTATTTTATTTTGTAGGCATTAAAAAAAACATGAAGAACGATATAAGTCTTATCTCTCAAACCTTTATCGTTTGAGAGATATTCACAAGCAAAGTTTCCCCTCCCGCCCCTTCTACCTAGTGTAAGCCATCTCTTCTCTGTTGTAAGACCAGACAGATAACATAAGGGGACAATCTTCTTCCTATGAGAACAATGAAAGCCCTGCCCCCCTTGACAAGTCTTTCAGGTTTTTCCCTTATCTCAATTGAAGATTGTCCCTCTCTGCAGTCTACCTGGGCACCTCCCTTCTGATCTGGCTGAACAGTGTTACATCAGTAAAAGGGGCGGGAGGGGGAGACTTTGTCATTGAATTACTCTTGAACTACAACTCTGACAGAATTGAAATAACATTCTCCAAAGTCCAAATACTATGATGATTAATTAGAGCTGCTTTTATTATGAAACATTACTATCCCTTTAATGAGTGCCAGAGAGGGATCCACTCTGGCACTCATGACTCGTTGGATACCTCTCTGGCACTCAAAGGGTTAAACAGTCCCCTACTATAATCAAAGTAGCAATTGTACCGATTCATTATATAATAAGCACAAAAAGGGGGTTTAGTGAAGAAAATGTCAAGAATTAATTGAGTATATAGAAGTGAAAGAAAAAGGTTTTCCATAGCATACGTTTCCTGCATTAAAAAAAAAAGCAAAACAAAAAAAACCTATGTGAAATATATTACCTATATTGTTACCATGTGTTGGACTCTAAAATATCCAATAAAATGTAGGTAATGAAAACATATTGTAAACTTAACACCTGTAATGGCATTTTTAATTTACTTGGTGGGGTAGTCACATATGGAATAGGGCAGAGAGATCATAAATGTGCCTATTCTGTGTATATTGCAGTCCTTATTTGCAAAACACTTTTAACCTCTTGGGTGCATTGGAGACATCGCTATCAGTGGTTAAAATGACTTGTATCTACATAGGAATGAGGGATTCTTTGCATTTTATTTTTGTTCTACTCAATGCATTTCTCCATTTTGGACCAGGAACCTTAGGTTCGAAAGAAAAGATCAGCTAGTTTGGGGAAAAATAATCATGTCCATTCATTTAAAATGGGCTTTTATTCCTCTGAATGTCATAGTAAGACTTTATTGCATTGTTTTGTGATGCATCAGGGGCCGCTCTAGAATTCAAGTAGATAAAGCTTTATTTAACTTAAGGGGAATGTGGATCATTTTTATTTCACACATTCACACCCCTGTATGGTGCAGATGGTTTGCTCCAGAATGACTCCACTTTTCTTTTGAACATAAGGTCCAGTAAATATTTTCTTCCAAATGCAATTAAATCTATATATTTTTCCACAATAAATCTAGATTTCTATGTAGTCTCTAATTTCTCTTTGACTACCTGTGATTGTTAAAAGCAGCACCATGGCGTCGTATGTGGAGCAATTCTGGGGCAAACCAACTTAATCATAGGGGACAAATATACATCCCAAGTCAATTTAATTGAACTTTTAACCCTTTGAATGTAAGAGATCTCTCTAGCATTCAAGGGGTTAAAATGACAGGTTTATATCAGTGGGAATCTGGGGTAATGTTTGTGTCCGCTGTGGTTCAATTGGTTTATCCCAGAATTGCACCACTCCCATGGTTCCCAGTAAAGTTATTTTCCTACATACAAAAACAAAACTGATTTGCGCAAAATACTATTATGTGCTTAAACAGAAGAAATCCACCAATGTGCGTAATAAAATAAACAAATCACTAAAAACAGTACATACAATAAGTAAATGAATAATAGAATCGCCAGAGAGCAGTCCAGTCTAAAATAACTATTACCCTCCTACAAAATTTGTAGGAAAATAGTAATCCAAAAGATATTCACGCAATAAAGAGTCAAATAAATGTTAGAAAAAAATTGTAATTCCAGAAATCCTTGTGGCCCATGTGATCTGTGCAGCTATGTAGCGTTGGTGGTCTTGCCAGCCACCACTTCCAATAGAAATTTTACCAAATTGCTTCAGCACTCAGAGCTCAGAGAACCTCACTCTGAGTATGGCATCCAATATCATATAAAAAGAAAAAGAAACCATCTAAGAGTAGACTATTTAATAAATATAAATAAATAAAATGCACTAATGCTCACTCATAAAACCCGGATGAATAATGGGCATCTCGGGGTACATGCCCCTTGTTAGTCTCAATGCAACACTCTCCAAATCCAAGTCCATTTGGAATTGGCTACTCTCACTCTCTCCTCTGATACATATCCTCCACCTTGAAGCCGACGCTGGTCCGATGTATTAGGAGTCCTCCTCCCAGCCTTCATTGCTTAAAGATATATTGTCCCAAGGGAGTGATTCTCTTACGTAAAGGAGGGTACTTAGCCAACTCACTTAAGGAGCTCTCTAATGGAGAACTTGAGGAAAGGACCAATAGTACATAAAGTGCACATATAATTAAAACAAAACAAAGCAGCCAAACGCATTTTCATCGGCTCCCTGACGACTTCTTCTCAGGCTGACATCCAGCTCTATGAAGCTGCAATTACAAACACATCCCATATTTATCACTTCCGGATTGATGTTAATTGATGTTAATTGATTGATACTAATTAGACTCCTCAAGATATCCAAAATCATTAAGAACAATAAGAATAAAAATCAACCATAAACCAAGATAAATAAAATCCTTTTCATGAGGAGACTGGGGAGTACCAGAACCCAACACCTTAATTCAAAGTGTATATGAGTGTTTCTCATTATATAAACAGCAAACAAAACCGATGAGGAAAAAAAAATCCTATATTCATATATAACACTGTCAATACCACAAAACACTTGCATGTCTCTAAACGCATATGGCTATCTTAATAGGGATCAATTAGCTCATCAATCAAATCCGCCACTATGAGAAACATGCATATACCATCATTTATAACACACTAAAACCACAATGGACTAGCATGAGAATATCAATTAACCAAGAGCATTATGACATAGTTATAATAACCAAAATACCTTTAAAATACTTATCAGAACCATAGATATTCTAACAATCAATAATAAAATAATACATCAGCATCTCTCATTAGTATCCATACCTCTAAGTAGAAAATCTAGAAACAAAACAAAGGGCAATAGTATAACATAAAAGCCCTCAACCTGCAAAAACAGATAACAGTCACAAGAAGGCTGCCAAATCAATGTCTACATTCAGGCCATTGGGAACTAACGTCTTGAGCTCATGTATCCAAAACGTTTCTCTTTGTTGCAATCTAAGGGGCGATCCCCTCCTCTTCTATCCTTATCAATTCCTTCAATAGCCTGAATGTGGATCCCCCCTATATCCCCCTCATGGCAAACCGCTACATGACTCGACAGACTATGGTTCATTAAACCATTCTTCACATTTCACAAGTGTTCACTCGTCCTAATTTTGAGCTTCCTCTTGGTCCTACCCACGTACTGCAAGTTACACTTGCAAGTAATCAGGTAAACCAGAGAACAGCTATCATAATTGAAAAAGCTCTTTATATCATACTTTTTCCAGTTTTAGAACTGTGAAACATTTTCTTATTTTGAGCAGGTAGAAGGGGACAAGTACTACAATTAGTTCTACCACATTTAAAAGTACCTGAAATAGAAACCAACCAGTTCTGTTCCGACTTATTGACCTTACTGATATCACTTTGGGCCAATATATTCTTAATATTTTTGTTCTTCCTGAACACCACTCTTGGTTTGGGTCCTAAAGCTTGAGCCAAAGCTGGATCCTGCATCAAGATACTCCAGTGTTTATTTAATATACAATAAATATTGGAAGAAGACTTATATGTAGCAATAAACACTGGTGTTCTCTCATTCATACTTTTTTGTTTCTCCTTATAATTCAAGAGTGTGTTCCGATCTAAGCCCTTAACTTTAGAGTAGGCTTGTTCAATATTTTCTTCTTCTCTAAACTTGTTTTTTAATATGTCAGCTTCAGTCTCAAAGTTGGATTCTCTAGTACAGTTCCTTCTCACTCTTTTAAATTGTACAAAAGGGATGTTTCGAATCCAACTCCCCAAGGGCTCGATTCTATTACCTGCGCTAAAACTGGCGTTACAAGAAAAACAAGTAGCGCAAATTTTGCAAACGTGTCATGTCGGTATTCTATTGCTGAACCACGGTAAAACAAAACTGGCGTAGACAGCACTTTTCAGAGTAGTAACAAAACTGGCGCTGTCTGCTTTTTTCCAACTACCGCCTACAAAAAACACGCAAAATGTCAAAGTCCAAGGAAATAGGCGTACATCGGACGACGTGTTCAGTGTTAGATGTGTTCTCCACATAACAAAATCTGACAGAGTGCCCCCTTTCGACATATTAACCCTTCCTTTTATAAGTCAACTTGCAGTGCTTTCTTTCACCACATTAATCCGACAAATAATGTTCATAGTCAACAATTAACCCTTCCCCTTCCAAATCCGACTTACAGTGCTTTCTTTCACCATATTAATTTGACGAATATTGTACATCTGACATTTTACCCCCCCTCCCCCTTGAAAAGTCGACTACAGTGCTGCCACGACTTTCTTTCACCGTTTTTGTCCTACATTTTTCTTCTCCTATTATATTCGACATGCCCTCATATTTTGTATTGCAAGATTAACCCTATGAGTACCAGAGAGGTATTGTAATGTGTTTACTACCCCTCTGGTACTCAGAGGGTTAATAGGCAACCTGTATATGTATAAAAAAAGGTGTTTGTTTTTATTATATATATAATTTGTGTCAAAATGTAATTAAATATTTTATGAGTAACAATGATTTTCTTTTTTGAAAGTATATATGTAATTTGTATTAAAAAAGTACTTCAGACCTCAAGAGGTGTATCATGACCCCTCATGACACCCCCCTAACATGGGGACTACCCCCTTTATTAATTAAAGAGCATATAACCCAGAGGTTCTCAGCCCGTTCCCTCAGTGGCCACTAACAGAACAAGACTTAGGAATCTCCCTGCTAGAACACAAGTGTGTTGATCAGAGGCTCAGTCATATTGATTAACTCACCTGTGCTCTTAAAAGGAAATTCTCAAATCCTGACCTGTTAGTAGCCACTGAGGGCACAGGTTGAGAACCACTGATATAACCTATGAGAAAAAGGGACCCGAGTGCATGATGTATGACATACAGAGATGAATGAAGGAAATTTCCACAAATTCCCAAACTGAAAACAAAAACAAACACAATACAAACCCACAGTACGTCATACAGATTGTTTAACCCTTTGAATGCCAGTAGGCTATACAACATATTGCAAAACAATGTACATGCACTCCTCTGGCAGTCAAAGGGTTAAGTGTGAACGTGTGTATAGCATATACTGCTGCCCATAACACCCACGTATTAACTCACTCTTTCGAGTTGAGGTTTTGGTTGCATAGTTTGGCCTAAATATGTTGAATCTTGCCTGCCCCACCAAGGCATCTCAGTTTAGGCAAGTTGTCATTAACCCATTTTACCACATTACATGACTTACAAACTGCTCCATATCAGAAGTTCTAGCTATGCCTTTATAGGCTTGCATTGACCTGCAGTGATTAGGAGGGGACCTCATGTGACTACCGTCTTGTAACACAGACCATATCTGTAGAGGTCTGCGCAACTCTTTTTTTTTTTTTTCATTTTAATTTACTCAAGTGACTTAGAGTGATTGCAGGCTAATTTGGTTGAGGAAAGCTCATTAGACTAATGTAGTGTACTGTGTCTTTAAAACACAGTGACCAACAATTGTGCATATTTAAGATACATTTTGCTGCATTACATTTATACCATCATGATCATTTGTAAGATTTGTAAATATGGTAGAAAAGCAGTTAGAATGAGAATCAGAAAAATTTGTGAAGTAATGGTCAGTCTATATTTTTTATATTTTTATTACTACCATAAAAAGTGTAATCCATTGTAGTTTTAAAAAAAAGTCAGTGGGTCATGTTTATTTATGAAAAATGCACTGTAAATTATTAACCCTATGAGCGCCAGAGGGGTACGCAGTGCATTGCAGAGCAATGCATTGGAGACCTCCCTAGCATTCAAGGAGTTAAAAGCCCAGTTTAATTTAACATGAATTTTTATTTGTTCCCTTTAGTGCAGTTATTTACTCCACAATAACCTCAGTTTGCCTTTATAAATCTGGGCCTTAGTACTTAACCCTTTGTGTGCCTGATAATTATCCAATGAATTGCTTTGCAAAGTGTTGGATATCTCTCTGGCATTCAAAGGGTTCATATGTTTCCCTTCCAGCCACATTCCTTGACACAATCTCCTTCTCCAGAGAAGGGGCAGAATGGTTAATAATAAATACTTAATAATGTATAGGATTTTAAGGGTGACAATGATATCAGTCACAGTCTTTATTACTTTAGGCATTAGAAGAAAGAATAATTTATACCTGCTTAATACATAGAACAAAAAAGTACTTTTTATCAATAAAGAATACCTCTAAAAAATGAGTTATATATGAGTATTGTATATGCAGGTATCAATGTGCAGATTATTTTTGCAGCAGTTTATTAGTCCACTGAATGCTAGAGACATCTTCAACACAATGTTGTGCAATGTACTGAAGACAGCACTAACATCCAGTTGGTTAAACGTGTTATGCTTTTGAAAGAACATTTTAATTTCAGGTCATGTAAGGGTAATTCAGCTGCCAGTTTAGGCCTCGATTCAACAGACGCCTGTAAAACTATTGGTAGGGCAAAAATGGATAATGAGCGGTACACACTGTGTTAACATCAGAATTCAAATGCCCTACCAACAGGAACCAAAATCAACTTTAGGCCACAGACCCTGACTTTTGGCTCAACGTCCAATGTGTGTTTTCTGTTCCCAAAACTCACACTAAATAGCGTGAGAAATGGGAAACTCAAAGGAAAACAGCTAACGCTCGGTGTTTGACACACTGTCAAACACCAAGCATGAGCTAAAACAGTCACCCTCCCAAACACTATCCCTACACTACCCCTAATAAGGTGAATATTAGCCCTAACACCCCTAAACCAGAGCTGTAACACTTACCTGTCATCCACTGTCAGTCTTCTTTAATCCTCTATCTTCTGTCTTCTCTTCTTCATCCTTGTCCCCAAATAATGTCACTGTAAAAAAAAAAAAAAAAAAAAGCGCAAATTATAGATGACCCCCAAGGATATGCCAAAAATATATGTTGGCCTTAACCCTTTGAGTGCCAGAATGTGTTGCATACGCCTCTTACATACCAAGGGTTAAAAGTAGGCAGGAATGCAAAGGAACCCCCCCCCCCCCAAAGTTACCTCTTAAGCCATTGCCCGAGGCATTATGTGCATACCTGGGAACGTCTTGGTTGGGGCTTCCCGGAGGAGAGTCCTGTGGTACCGATGAGGAGGGAGAAATGACTCGATTAGAGTCATAAAAGGGGTGGGGCTTAATTGCGAGTGGGGGGCGGGACTTCCTACATACAAAAAATAACTAGAATAGACTGGGGTAGAAGGAGAAGAGGGCAGGAAGTGTGAGGAACAGGGTGGGATTGAGCACAAGTGAGCAGAGTTTCATTTGAAACTCCCCACATCCAGAGAATCAGCCTCTGCCCCGGAGACCCAGTAATTCAGTGTCAAAACCAGAGTCTCCGGGGAAAGCCGGGGAGGTAACAGGTATGATTACGTGGAAAAATTGGACAGAGACTGGCTTTTATATGGCCAGTCTCTGTTCAAAATGGTTCCCATGATACAATTGGCTGGGATGAGTGCTTACACACCTCCCAGCCAGTCAGCTTCTAGTGGGGGATGACAAAACCAGCTCTGGAATACGTTAAATACCCCTCCAGCACTCAAAGGGCTAAAGCCAGAATATCTTTTTGGCATATCTTTGGGGGGGCTTCTATAATTTGGGCATTTTTTTAAATTACAGTAACATTATTTGGGGACAAAGATGAAAAAGAGAAGACAATATAAGAAGAAAGAAGATGGAAAATAGAAGATTAAAGAAGACTGACAGTAGCTGATCCCGCTGGACAACAGGCTTACCGTCAAGTGTTTATTTTCAGGGGATGTTATTAACTTTAGGGGGATGTACCCTGTGAGTGCAAGTGGGGTATGCAATGCATTGCATACCACACTGGCATTCATAGGGTTCATTTTTCTCACATTACATGCATTTTTTCTGCACTTTGGAAGTATTGATATGGGGCTTAGGTCCTCTTATCAACACATGCACTGGTCACTTTGGTTTTTTCAATTTTTTTCCTCTTCAATTCCAGAGTTAGGGGACTCTACATCAAGAAACATTAGGTGCAGATTTTTGGAGATAAAATGGGGGTCACTTAACCTGCCTAAAGCATGGAATTGAATATTCAAACCCTTTTTATTTTTTTTATTTTATTTTATTGTTTTTTAATGGATGCAGTTTAATTGAGGCTTTAATGTACTGTCCGAAAACACTTCCCTTGGTTAAATCAGCAGCAAAGCTGGGAGCTTTCATATTGTTTCTGATTCTATCTCAGGTGAAATAGATTTGTTTGTAGTTGATGTACTAAGAAGTATTCTAATTTTGAATTAAGCCAACTGCACCATAGTGGACAATTAAAATGGCCATTGATTTAAATGTGACATTTAACCCCTTTAATGCTAGAGTGGTCTCCAATGCCTTATGGCATTCAAATAAGTGGAACTTTATTTGTTTCCCAAGGTGCGGTTGATTTGCTCCAATCAACTGTTTATTGTAGCTTCTGGTCAACACGTGTGTAATATTCAAAACTAGTTGAAGAGCCCGTTAAACAGGCCACAGTCAGCCACATGCAGGGCTGTCATGCACAGTAGAGACTGCCCGCGCCGTGGCTGATACAGTCCCTACTGCGCATGACTGCGTTGTTACACACGTTTTAGCGAATTATTATATAGGATAAGAATAGGAACAATCTGGATCTGCACTGGAGACTCCATTTTTTACAGTTAATTCCCGGGTCTCTCCTGATTCTCTGGTGGTGGTGAGTTTCTTATGAAAGTCTGCCCACTCTGGTATCCTTTTAAAAGGTTGCACGCAAAAGAACATTCAACCTTTCAACACAGTAACCATGTCACCATGAAAATCTTGCGCTGTCATGTCTCTCATGTCGCATAGTCAAATATCGCATAACCGTAACTACAACTCCCATCATGCTCACCTGTGCATCGGATACAACGCCGCGAGATATGTGTGTGCCGTCACCCTTCACATATACATTATTACCCTCACGTTTTCATATTCAATGCCAAAAGAGATCCCTGTAAAGTAATGCTGTAATGACATTAACATTGATTCATGTTAAATATGTTAGCACAATCACAGAGAAAATGGATGACTATAGCATTGCATTTAACTTCTTTAGGTGATCAAAAAAGTCTAAACCTGATGAAAAAATACTTGCCTACAGGGGCTAAATATTATGTGCAGATATATACCCCTTTTCCATGTCATGTTAATATATGTACATCTAAGGCTAATTTTTTTTTAGTATTTGTCTTAACAAAGAATGAGTACTTGATGTTTGTTGTCACATAAACTCATATTAACATTTTAGTCTACTTTCTTTGTGAACTATGAGTGCAATACGCTTTTAATGTTTATGAAGTATCTTTTGTCTCTGGCGTGTGCTATCATTTCAAAGAATCAGTACTATGACACCAACCACAAACGTTAGTGGTGCATTATAGAGCAAGATTACACATGAAACCAAATATCTAGTGGATTCAGGGCAGGTTCTTAAAAGCAGCTTGATGGCATTTTATGGCATATAATCAAGTAAAGTATTGATTACATGTTCTGCCTCTTAATCACTCAGTGTACATGCCTATGAATATTTTACAGGGGAGTCAGAATTTCAGTATTGATGGTCAAGTCATGCTGAACTATGAAATGCACAGGGTTTACTAAATCTGAAGACCTATTTTGCAGTGTTGGCTAGTCAGCCTTCTCCTGTACAATCCAAGCGCTGGCCATCTGCCAAATCCCCTAAATAAGAAGAGATGGTCCCCATTTATTCTCCTCTTTCTTGGGAATAGAACTGCATCCAACTGCAGATTAAACTAATCTAATTACATGTACCTGTTTATTTGATTTTGGACTGAAAGGTTGCATTTGGATAATATTAAAGGGGTAGCTACTTCTGGAGAGCACAGATGCAGTATAATGCCAGATGATATACCCTTTTATGCATAAAGAAGAAGAAAAAACCTTAACCCTTTGAGTGCCAGAGGGGTAAGCAATGCATTGAGTACCCCTCCGGCAGTCAAAGAGTTAAACAGATGCTTGTGAGGCTCATTATTACATCCAAATTGGGGTTTAAACATTGAAAAATGCTAATTCTCTTAGTGCCAGAGGATTATGCAAAGCACTGGCACTCAAAGGGTGTTAAAATGTTAGAGTGGAATCCTCTATACAAACGTACTTTAGTTAATACACACACACAGTGTCATGTGGTTGCGTACACTATGGGTCATGTGTATAAAGACAAAATTGGAGCAGTTCTTAGGGAAACAAAATGTACCATAGTGAACCAATAAAAATTCCCAAGAGCCCATTAATTCAATTAATTTACAACACCCTCTTCAATGCTGGAACAGTCTCCAATGTTCACAATTCATTAGCAACCTCTCTAGCATTTGTAGGGTCAAAAGCATCATTTAAATACACAGGAATTTGGACATTTTTATTTGTTCCTTATGGTACAGTTGTCTTGCCCTAGAATTGCCCCATTGCTTCTTTTTGCATATGTCACTTGTTACCTTGACAGTCATAAGGGGATATGTCTTGGGGCCGTTTGTTCAAAGGGATAACGACAAAAAATGTTATATTAACAGCTAAAATAAGTAATTGTATGCATGAACAATATTTTCTGTATAAGACAAAAAACTAGTAATGTTCATCATGTACGACACAACTCCAGAATTGCCGGGCAAAGGGGCGGGGCAAGGGCGTGGCTAAACTATTCTCCAGTGTTGTATAGAGGAAAAGAAAGTTTGTCGTATACAACAAAAAAAAACGACAGAATTTGTATTTTAAGAAAAAAGTGGAGGGAATGTGAAGTTCTGAATGTGAGAAACCTTTAGTAATTGAAGGAAACACAACACAAGAACATTTGCCATACCGATATACCAAAATTTTTGTCATTAATTGCGACATTTATGTCATTATGTATGTCAATTTTAGTCAGGAATTATACTTCAGTGACAAAACAACATATTTCTGATCACAACCAACACTCTCTTAAAATATTAATGAGCCCAACAACAATGTTCTTTGAAATGTTGTTACAAATTACATAAGTTATTTAGCTATTTCTTTGAACACATGGCCTGTTGAATGTTGATAATAGGGTAGTCATATCACAATTTCAAAAAGTGGATAAGATCTACATTTTGAAAAATGAAATAATTAAATATAATTTTAAATATCATGTACTTACAGCTAGATATTTAAAAAATAATTATTAATGTTACATGCCTAAAATATAATCCCAAACTCTTTTTAAAGTGGAACTTTCACCTGGGAGATTCATGCTTGTTAGTGAAAGAGGATGGTAAATCAAGTCTCAATTGTGTTTTTATTTTTAAATTAAATCGCTGTCCTTCATTAAAATATTGATTACATATTCTGATGGTGAAATCAACATCGAATTGCAGTGTGGCCATCTCTTTTAGCTTCTGATACCCGCCCACCATCCAACAGAGATTGCCATGTTCACTCTGGGTGCGGGCCCAGAGAAAAGGGGCAGGAGCAGACAGAGGTTATGATGGGGGAGTGCTGCTAATCATGCTGCACTTAGTCAAGATGGGGGCGCTTTCCCTCACTGCTGTCACTCTCAGTCGGGCAAAGTATGGGACACAACTGGAAACATCAGAGAACGAGCGTGGAGCTGGGCAATCAGACCCACATTCCATATACCAGAGCACATGGAGGCGGGCAAGTATAAACCTTACCTACAAAAAATAAAGAAAAATGTAGGTATGGGAGTTGATTGGGGGATGGGGATACAGTTGATCATATCTGATAATGGCTGGGGATGATTAGAATACCTCAAGCAACTATCTGTGTAACAATTCCCCTCAGACCCCACTAGTATAGAGTGGGGCCCATTTCAATATATATAGTTTGTATCCATTGGCTCATTTATACCTATGATCTCCCCCATAATTCTTTGGGGGAGATACAAGACACAGAAAGATCATGGAATGCACATTTTCTAAAGCTTATTTTCTTCTTATTATTTATTTTTGAAACACATATTCTAGCATATGATCTAGCATAAAATGTACATTTTAATCTTCCATGAAGGTTAGACACCCTAAACTAACAGAAAGAGATTGGATTCAGTCTCTGGTATTGTTATAAGGAGCCTCGGAACAGATGATTTTCAAATATTGCCTGGACATGACATGCCATTGGGCACTGAAATGGCACTGAGACCCTTCTAGTGTTCAAGGGGTTAAAAGCCTTATTTAAATCAATAGAAAATCTAGGAATGTTTATTTGTCCCCTATGATACAACTGGTTTGCTACAGAAATACTCCAGTTTCTTCGGCCTCCTAGTTCCTATTACAAGTTACACTAAACAGGTAGAACTGAGCTCCATGGGTTACTACAATAATCACTGTGTTGGTATGCACAGTCAGATGACGGTTGTGAGGAATGTAAATATACTCTATGTCCTTTTGCACTGAAGGGCAATCTGGGGCTCTCCAGCTGTACAGGACTTTAATTTCCATCATCCCTAGCCAGCAAACAGGCTGTCCAGTACTGTCTTATTCCACTGAATGGCAGACTGCCACATTAGCTAAATAATTGTTGCAGTTCCATTTGCAATTACATTAAATGGGGTCTGATGAAATTTAGGATAAGAATAAGAGAGCTTCTTATGGCAAAGTTTAATTTGCACTACTAGGATGTTGGGTGATTTTAGGTCAATATGATGTTATGCTCAATAATTCCCTCTATCACCAGCCAAACATGGGACTAGATTACTTTGCAGCTGATACATTTTAGAACTGATTTTATCACACAGACTCTAGTTGAAACCTATGAGGAAATCCAGGCAATTGTGAAGTAAATTCTACCATATACATATTTAACTGACTAAGAGAAACTTGGAAGTGATATCATTGTGAAACTGTATGTTTCAAATTTGATATTTTGTATTAAACATTTCTCAACTATCATTTGTATATTGATAGAATGAGATAATTAATGAGTATAAACATAGCTGGGAGCTTTGGTGGATCAATGACCCTGGAGTTGTCCCCATAATCCATGGGTAGAAATAAACTGAGAAATCAGTGGTCTGTAGGGGCAGTGCTTACGATGGATGGGTAGAAAATAGGTAGATTAAAAAGTAACAGGGTGTGGGAAATGAGAGTTAGGCTAAGTTCACACATGTAGTGGCTATATCAATGTTCCAACCACCCATTTTATCTTCTGATTTGGCTGTGTTCCATCTGAGATCGCAAAACAGCGCAGGGTGTCAGAGGCTTGGATGATGAGTGCCTACATCATCGTCAGCCATATATTACTTAGTGATGCCAATGTGGGTTGGAAATTCATTGGATGTTGCTATGCAAATCACAGTGTCCAGGTCACCAGTGTGAATGATCTTTACCATGATCCATAAGCCACTGTGCAGATCACCACTGCTCAACCTATCTGACCTCAAAGCATGAATGCAGTTGAGTTGCAGCAGGCTGCCTTCACATGGAGAAATTGCCATTGTGAACAGTCTCATATTCGGTAATGCTCCCTATGTTCCTGTGATTCGAGCAGTATTTAAAACTCTGCACTAACTTTTCAAGTGTAAATGAGCCCGAACTATGTAGAGAGAGTATGATCAACTCTTTGTCAGAAATGCAATTAAAATGTAAAAAACAGACTCTCCAGATCATATTGATTAGCAGAATATACAGCATTTTACATTTGTACTGCTATTTTTCCTTTAACAAATTGTCTTACTATTGGCACTGAGTAAAACCCTCTTGCAGTGAAAGGGATCACTTCAGGTGAGAAAGACCTGGCAATACAGTTAGATAAAGAGTAGTTAAATCCTTGCTCTGGTTCTCAGTCATCTCCTTAGAGGCTAAAGCAAGCCCAATGTCTGAGGCAACCACCAAATATTCCATGCATATCTAAAACATTTACATTCATTAATGCATTGGCTACTAGAAAACCATAATGTGGTCAGTTGTCCCCAAGGATACATTTGAAAACTATGTTGCTTTAGGTACTTTGCAGTTCATCACAGCCCTCTCAAGTTGCAAATCAGTTCCAGAATGTTAGAACTAAAGCCACCAGACGTTACATTAATGCAAGATACTTAAGAAAAAAATACGGGTCTGGGTTATTTTAAAATCAGTAAAGTGGAGATTTTGTTGCCTTGATTATAAAAATATGAAAGCAGAAAATTCACTTTAAAATGTGTTTTGCCTAGTAATTTAAAATAAAAAAGTGTAATTTAAATTATGTTTTTATCAGCTGTTCAAGTCCTCTCCTCAGTGGGAGCTTTCATCTTGAAATTATTTGCTTGATTATTCCTTCTTACAAATTCACTCCACCCCTTTGGTGTTTTAGCAGCATAAGATGGTAAAGAGACATGATTTTCTAATAGGAGTAATTAAGTATGCAAACTTTATCTGACCAAGGGCTCGATACTAACCCTACCAGTAAAACAGCTGTTAAAGGAGAAAAAAACACAGTGAGAAACCCACTTTGTACCACAGCTATCCTATAGTTGAACTGGTACAAGGACCAAAAATCCACTTTGTTGCAAAATGCTTGTTTGCGGATTTTTCTCCCCACAGCTTATGCTAAATAGCGTGAGTTGTGGGAAAATCAAAGGTTAATAGCCAACTGTCATTGTTTGACACAGTGTCAAACAACGAGAGTGAGCTCTAAACATTGTCACCCCCACCTCACCTCCCAAACACTAACACTACACTATACCTAATCATGCATGCTGGCATATCATGTCTACATAAGCCAAAATATATTGATGCTGGCATTCTTTCCCCCAAAAGTTAGTCAGGCATTTCTTGTGTTCCAAATATGCAGCCATCCCAAGGGTTAATATGCCTCCGCTGCTGCCGCTTCCACTGCCACCAGGAATGTAGAGTAAAACACCCCCAGCCTTCATACATATTGGGCCATTGGCCAAGTTAAAATGAGTGAATGTTGAACAGAGACTGGATTTTATATTGCCAGTCTCTGTTCAAAATGGCTCCCAGACATCCATTGGCTGGGACATATGCTTACACACCTCCCAGCCAATCAGCTCCCAGTGGGATTCATCAATGGGGAGTCCTGAAACGGACTGCCCAAAAAAATGCTTTGTGGTCCTTGAGTGCCGGCCGTGTGAGCATGCAATTGCTACTTAATGGGTTATAGAAGAAGTTTTCACTTTTAAATGGTCGCACACAAAAGAGCATGCGACCTAATGATACAGTAACTATGTCACCAGGATAAAAATGGTGGTAGGAGAATCTGGCACTGCATGACAGCTCAAGATTCTTATGTCGATATTGAAAGGTAGCATACCTTTAAGCAATAATAATTATAGAGCCAGAGCAGATCTCTTGGCTGAGCAGCTGGGAAGAAAGCACTGAATGAATATCAAATGCATGATTATTATTAGTATACTAATAAGTATTCGGTAGTTGTTTATACTAGAGAGAACATCCTTGTTTCGGCAGACAATGGATTGAAAATTGGCTTTCATTGGGTCAGTTGAAGGAAAGATACGAAGCTACTTTGATATAAAATGCATTTATATAAAATACATTAATAACATACTGTGGGTTAAATACAAGGATGTTCTCCCCAGTATAAACAACCACTGGATACTTATTAGTATACTAATAACAATCACACATTTGAAGTTCATTCAGTGCTTTCTTCCCAGCCGCTCAGCCGAGAGATCAGCTCCCGGCTCTATAATTATTATTGCTTAAAGGTATGTGACCTTTCACTAGTGACATGAGAATCTCACTCTGTCACACAGTGCAAGATTCTCATTTCGCCATTTTTATCCTGGCGACACAGTTACTGTATCATTTGGTCGCACACTCTTTTGTGTGCAACCTTTTAAAAGGATACCATAGAATACGTTGTACAGTAGCTGACCAGGGTGATGCAGACGCCACTGGACAACAGGATTACAGGTAAGTGTTTATTTTCATGGGATGTTGATAACTTTAGGGGGATTAACCCTGTGAGTGCCAGTGGGATATGCAATGCATACCCCACTGGCACTCATAGGGATAATATTATTTTGTTTTTGCTCTCATTTTTAGTTCATTGGATGTATTCATATGGAGCTTAGGGGCCCATATCACTACATCCCCAAGTGACTAGTATAGGGATCACTAGCCATTCATGCGTGTGTGTTGAAGACCACTTTTCTTATACACGTCGGTGGTTTTAAATGCACGTTAGGGACTCAGACCCTGCTTTTTAAAGGGATAGTAATGTTCATAACAAAAACGTCTCTAATTAATCATCATAGTATTTGGACCTTGTTGACTGTTATTTCAATTCTGTCAGAGTTGTAGTTCAAGAGCAATTCAATGACAAAGTATCCCCCCCTTTTACTGATGTAACACTGTTCAGCCAGATCAGAAGGGAGGTGCTCAGGTAAACTGCAGAGAGGGACAATCTTCAATTAAGATAAGGGAAAAACCTGAAAAAATTGTCAAGGGGGGCAGGGCTTTCATTGTTCTCATAGGAAGAAGATTGTCCCCTGCTGTTCTCTGTCTGGTCAATGGACTGCGTTCCACATCTGAGAAGAGATGGCTTACACTAGGTAAAAGGGACGGGAGCGGAAACTTTGCCTGTGAATATCTCTCTTGTCCTTGCCCATAAAGGTTTGACAGAAAAAACTTTTATCGTTCTTCATGTTTTTTTTAATGCCTACAAAATAAAATAAAATTAAGTATTACTATCCCTTTAAGGAGCAGTTTTGTAACCAAAAACAGTGAGTTCCTTAACATTTGTTGAAGCCATAACATGTATTAAAATACCAAATTCAACTACTTTTTATTGTGTCCAATGGGTGCAAATTTTGCACTTGCTGGCCATTTTTACAAGTATGTGTTTTTTTTTGTTTTTTTTTACAGAACAGTTAATACAATAGCAAATTGTGCTTTGAAAACCAACTTCACCAGATTTTATTTTTAACATTGGGAACAGTATCAAGCCAGTCAGTCAACAAAACTCTGTTGAGATTTGATTCCCCAACTCATACATCAAAAATCTCCAAAACTATTAAAGTATTTGCAAAACTAAGAAATATAAAACAGTTTAAATAGATAAAGTTAATGACATTAAATGAATAGTAGGTAACAGGTTCACTTTAAGGACCATAAGCACAAAAGAAAGTAGAGCAATTCTGGGAAAACCAACAACGTTAATAGTTTCCAACTGCATTTTTAGAGAGCAAGGAGGATGTTCCTACATTTAAACAGATGCCAATCACTTCCTCTGTGATTTTGAATGAATTGTACAGAATCAGGGATATCCATACAGCCTGCACTGTTTTGATCATCTAGGAAAGCAGTTTTTAGACTTATTAACTGCACCATCACAGCTATAATTCTCATATATTTTCTCAAGGACCACCTTCAGGTCATATCTTTTGGATTTTCCTACCTTAACACAGGTGATATAAGCAGAGTCTCAGTCAGGGTTTACTGGGGGGGCAGTATGTTGGATTTCTATATTGTGGGGCAGAATGGGGAACATCACCATTGTGTG
The DNA here is from genome assembly GCA_037306005.1 of Rhinophrynus dorsalis. Classification (NCBI taxonomy): domain Eukaryota; kingdom Metazoa; phylum Chordata; class Amphibia; order Anura; family Rhinophrynidae; genus Rhinophrynus; species Rhinophrynus dorsalis. Next base: position 236,943,927 of record CM074722.1, on the reverse strand, counting down.
TTAGCCCCTCATATACTAACTGACACCCCTCAGTTTGTTCCATTGCCCAGGCAGTTCCCATGGGGATTTGTGGCTACCAGTAGAGAAGGGAACAAGTCTGGGGGCCAGACAGTGTTCATGGGGTTCTATGGCTACCAGTGGGCAAGGGAACAAGTCTGGGAGACAGGCAGTGCACATGGGGTTCTATGGCCTCCAGTGTACAAGTCAAGAAGGCAGCTGGTAGCCATGAATTCCCATGGATGCTGCCTGACCCCTAGCTTTGTTCCCTTGAGAGTGCACAGCATGTATAAAATATGATTCGGAGCTGAGGGGATGATTATGTACTGCTTGGTGTACTTTTCTTACCCTTTGAGTGCCACAGGGGTGAGCAATGCACACCCCTATGGCACTCAAAGGGTTATGAGAGTGATGCTGTTCATGGTGCTGAAAGTATCCTCTCCACTCCCCTACTGACCAAGTGGAGCAGCAGAGAATGTTCTCAGATTTCAGGATTGTCGTGCAAGGGAGGACATCCCTTCCACATCGACAGCAGTTCAACAAGCCTGTGTGTTAATAGGGACATTCTCCTCCCCTCCCCTTGCATCCCTAAATTTTAGTGCATATTGCGATTTGTGTCGACATTGAAATGTGAAAGTGATTTGAACACATCAACAAAATCATATAGCCACAGCACCGACCTTTAATGCATCTTGGCCAATGTGTTACACTTCCCCTTCTCCCGCTTAAAGGGGTAAATCAGGGAGATAGTGTATGATAGGGAATGGTGGCAAAGATGATAGTAATGGGTTAAACCCCTGTGTCACAATGCTCATCCCCTCCATTCAGTACTGTCTAATGTAAATCTTTCAGTGTTTGCACTCCCCTCTGGCATTCAAACTGTTAAATAGCATTGATTGATGCTAAACCTTCCTTTTTTCATAATCATTAAGTAATAAATTGCATTTTGTGTAGAAGTTTAACAGTTTCAGCAATTTTAACAGTGTTTTAGAAAAAGAATCAAAATGGTTTGCATGTCCTCATCTTCCTAAAACCCTCTTGTGTAGCAGAGTTTGGGTTAATGCTTGCCTGGGAATCAGGATAGTATGTGGGTGACTGGGTTGCATATTGAGATGTCTTGGACAGTTTACAATCAACTTTTGTGTTGCCTGGTTTATTTTATGCCATTTTATAAGATATCATTGATTGCACAGTGCAATTACAACTACAGATCAGTCCATTTTTATAAACTAGATGCAAAAGTGATTATAAATATGACCATTTGCAAAATAATTAAAGGGATAGTAATACTTAAAATGTAAAAAAAAATATATTGTAGGGTTTATCCCCCTGAGCAAAACAAGAGTACTCCCACTGCTGAGAGGTCTTTCATTCAAAAGTTATTAATTTTCAAAGTTGAATTTTTTAGGTGCAATATCACAGTGGCCTGAAATTGTACGGCGGCGCTGTTGCTACACCATCCTATGGAGATTTATGGTCAACTGACCAGAGTTGTCCATAGGATCGTGTAGCAACAGCGCCACTGTACAATTTCAGGCCACTGTGATATTGCACCTAAAAAATTCAACTTTGAAAATTAATAACTTTTGAATAAAACACCTCTCAGCAGTGGGAGTAGTCTTGTTTTACTCAAGGGGATAAACCCTACAACATATTTTTTTTTACATTTTAAGTATTACTATCCCTTTAAGATGAACTATTACATTGTTTTTATTTTGCCTTAGTAAAATAGTTGAACATAGCATGGTTGTGGAGGCTGAAAAAAAGACACGCATCCATCAAATCCAGCACATGCCAAATCCCCTGTTGATCCAAAGGAAGGCAAAAACCCCACTGAAGCCATTTCCAATAAAGCCCCAAGTGGGTAAAAATGGTTAGATAGTTCCCTGAATCAACAACCTATCTGCATTGAAGCCACCTATCATAATTATTAATATTGTTCTGTGGTAGATAGGTATCCATTATTTTTTTTAAAGCAGTTACAGTATCTGCAAGAATAGCATCCTGAGGCAAATAATTCCATAGCTTTACCTCCCTTACTGAATAAAAATCCACCCCTTTGTTTTAGTCATAAGCACCTTTCCACTATTCTTAATGGATGACCTTTCATTCTTAGCTCAGCTCATCTCAGCCAAGGTGTTTTATCTCCTTAAATGTTACACAGATGTAAAACGCATTGCAAAGCATATTGTTGTAGATTTCTCAAGCATTGTATTGCAATGTCCCTAGCATAACAATGCATTACAGAAGCATCTAGAATCCAAGGAGTTAATAAAAATATATTTTCAGATCAGCTAAACCTTAGAAATATTTTATATTATTAATACCACATTTTATACAAAACTCCTGAATCACATTACTCTTGATAGGAGAAATTAATGTCTTTAACCCCACACTAAACAGACTGCCAGTAAATCTAGGCTTAAAAGCATCACATCATCTGTCACCATTAAACACTCTTTATGTTCCAAAGATTTGAAGTAAAGTGATGTTTCAGGTAAACATTGTCTCTTCTGGTATGCTTGCAGGTTTCTGGGAATTATCTCTGGTGTGCTGCTCGATTCCAGTTATTTGCGTGACTCAGCTAGGAGCTTTGTGTGGTCACATGACAGTGTGCTGATTCACAGGGCTGGAGAAAGTGCTCTGAACAAGCAACACCTTGTCAAAAGAAAAGTCCTATGTGTGAGGGAGGAAGCTTCTAACAGCTGCCTTGTAGCAAGTCCTCCAGCCCTGACCCTTTATTTACCCCTCTTCCTCCAGTCACTGATTTTTAGTTCCTGAACAGCTCATACAACTTGAACCTGCTGTGGTGTAAATTACACTGTCCCTTGCAAATTGTTAAAATGAGTAACATGTTAATCATCATAACCATGCACACTGAAAGGTTATTTAATTTTGAATAAATAAATACGGGCCAAAGTTTATTAAATATTATAAGTTGACCAGACTTTAATGCAGGACACATACCATTTTCATTCTGCAGGAATCAGTACAAACTAGCAGTCTGTGTTTCTCATAAGAGTTAAAATACTTTGCGTGTCAGAAAGGTATCCAATGGATTACATTGCAATACGTTCGGTATTCTCTGTCACTGAAAAGGATTATTAACCCCTTACTGCCCGTGGACGTACATGTATGTCCCGAGCGGATGTCCCAGGTGGATAGAGGATTTACATGTACATCCCGGAAATCATTTAAAAAAATTAAAAAAAAAATGTTCGGCGGGCGTTAAGTGCCGGCCGCATGCACACGCAGCCGGTCACTAAGGGGTTAAAGTAGAGGTCTTGTCCTCAAGTGATTTACATTTGGTGCCTGTGCTGTTCGTACTTGTATTACTTAGTTCTACACATCTGAATGCTAAAGATTTCTCCCATGCATTGCTTTGATGCCTATAGCATCCAAGGGGTTAAGGAAAATTATAACAGAGAAATGGGTGTTTATTATTTAATACTAATTCACTTTCTTTACTGCCACTTTGGGTCAGTACAAAAATAAATGTTTATTAACCATTCATTTTCTACTTATTTCATATTATTATTATTATAATTTTCACTGAATTTATTATCCATTTATTATGTGGTGTGATGGTTTGGAAACATCTCTAGCATCCAAGGGGTTAAAATGTACTTGTAGGCTTATTTAGTCTGTTTCCCATCTGCTCACCTTTCTCCAGATCATATTTTTGTTTTCCAATCCAGGACACCTGGGACACTTGACCAGGTATAAGGTAAATGTTGAGTAATTGAAGTGCAAACCAGTTGCACCATAAGGAACAAGTTGAATTTCTCATTGATTTAAATGGCTCTTAACTGATAAAAACTTTACAACAGCAATTTTCATCAACCTGTGCAGGGCCTTGTTCCCATAAGCAACACCATTGCCATATACAGTAACCCAAAAATATGTTACATAGGTTCGCACTGCACCAACCCAAGGTCGATGGGTAAATTGAGCTCAAGTTACTGAAACTCCCTGGTGACTGCCGATGGCCCCTTGGGATTTAAAGCAGTAAAGGTCTGCCCAGCTGTCTATGGGGGTTGCATGCAGGTCCTTCACACTTTCATAAAGTTTGCAATGATCCAGTCACATGGCTGGTCCATGTCGGTGGTATCCATTATGATGATGGCTGATGTCTATGTGGGCAGAAAACTTTAAATTACATGCTTCACCCTGCATTTGGCTTGCTGAGGGAGAGCAGTGCATGTGACGCAGGTAATGCCAGAGTCAGTGACTGTAATATCAAAACATTAATAAAAATCATTTGCACAAAGCCCTAGTCAAGTTACATGTAATAGGGAGAGGGTATGATCCATGAATAAGTACAGACACGTCTATTTTTGGTAATAACAGACCACAGCTTTATTTAACATTTATTCACATTATTATTGTTGTTCTTACTCAAACACAACAATAATAATTAAACAATAATCAATACTCCTTCATTAACTGACAGTCCTTTCCAATCAGCTTTCCTTAAAAACAAGCATGGCCAAATTGTACAGGCTCATTCTAAAATTCCCACATTCTTCAGCACTACAGCTGATCCCAACGTTAGTCAGCACTTACAGCTGATTCCTCCATTTTCCGCACTTACAGCTGATTCCACCATTTTCAGCACTTACAGCTGATTCCCAATGAATTACCCCATTGGCCATCCACTTTAAGTCCAATAGGTAACGTCACCTCCCACAACCTAAGTCCAGGGCAAACTCCCAAAGGGCTTCCGCCCGAGGATAAAATCTCTTAACTTACCACCTCATTTATCAATCTCTGAAAATCATGCAAGGACTATCCGCCACAAGGCCAGACTGGCAATACCTTGAACAGTTGGGCCCCCCACCACCAGGCCCGACTGGCAACCCCATGACCAGTACGCCCCTACACCCCAGATGCCATGGTCTGTATCCCCCCCAAACACACACCACTGAAATCACAATGCATACACTCCAAAGGGGACTCCCCTAACCAATCCCACAGAACTGAACCTACAGGCAAACTACTAGCAACCACAGAGAACCATCCACCCACCAACCAAAACATGCACCGAACACCAACCAGCAGCCAGTCCCAAACAGCATACAAATATCACACAACATATACCCCATGAAAGTCCACAGGCCCCCACCTTAAACACCCATTACACCACCTCAAGCACCACCACCGACACCCCAATCCCCAAGGCAAACAAACACAAGACCCCACCGAATGAACAGCAGAAGAGCATGACCCAACCTCTAACCCCAAACACACACCATAGCACATACAGACCCCACAAGATATAGGAACAGCTAGTGACACAAACCCAAGCACCAACACCATGATATCCATGCACACGCCCTCACCCACTGCACATCCCCAGAGCATACAGCCAAAAACAGACAAGACTCGCGACAAAAAGAGGGGTGGGGGCATACCAGGGGATACCGTATGGGAGCAGAAAACATATCCGAAACATAAATCTGCTTGCACAAACACTCACTGAGACACGACTCCCAGCCTGAAGCAGAATTAGCAAGACAGAACAAACATCTGCCACCAAAGCCATAACCCACATGCACACCAAGAGAACACTGGCCTCCAGGAACAAACACACCACAACATAAACGCCGAACCCACCAATACTCCCAAAGCCATGACCATGAGAAAAAGAAAAACACATACCCCCACAAAGCCCTAACCACTGGGCCCCTGAGAGCCACCACCATTTGCAAACCCTGATGAACCAGAGGCACATGACTACCGAACCGCCAGGCCGGCCACATGAGGTGCCCGTCCCAAGGCCACCCGCAGCGGAACACCGGAACAGCACCCTCACACACCTCCAACCGGATTCCCCTTCGGCACCACGGGATCCTCCACCTTAGCACTTGCTGCAACATCCTGCACTCCATGCCACCTACAGCCCAGTACACAGACTAGCTGTACCACCACCCAGCATCGACGAATGCAGTGTGTGACAAAACATAGGAGTGCATCGTGAAAATGCCATGACCCAGGCCGTCACCTGCAATGACTGGAAGTAGAAGAAATAACCATCCACCCTGCAATAGCATGCGTCAGGTGCCACAAGAAAACCTCCAACACTTCTCCAACCTCGAGAAAGCATGGCCCCCAAAGGCACTAGTCTGTAACCACCACAATGTATGCACGATATCCCCTTAGATCCACCACACCAAACCACCATGCCTGATTCGCACAAGGGGACAAGGAGCCTGGAACCAACTGGAATGGGTGAGAAAAAACACCTGAACAAAACCGCTAAACCAGCAGAATGCGGTGCAGACCAAGACATCCAAACGACCGCCTGCAGTGGCTCCTGCCGCATAGTGGGAAGAATCCCACGGTGGACCAGAGGGTTCACCCATTGTCCTCAATGGAGGAGATGCACTTCCCCAACAGAGATAGTGTCAGAAAAGCACCCTGCCTGCCACTGACTGGGCCCACATGCCCGACATCCACCTTGGGAACCCGAAACCCCCCAGTAGGGTGTCAACCAAACCCAGGCAGGCAGCTAACCCTGCCCCTAACCAAATAGCGGGATTAATTTGCATCCCATGTATCCATTCTTACTGATCTCTCTTTTTTTAATATATATGTATTCAGTTTTTTGGGGTTTTTTTGTGCTTTAGGTATAATGTTTTAATTGTTGAGTCGAGCCTTGTCACTCACCCAGCATTCTGACAGACCATATACACACAACCCACATATCTCCTAACCACAATCACCCATACACTGACACAGGTACCACACTCGCCAAATGCACTCACACCTCCAAACAATGCACGCACCTACATCCACCAAGCCATGCACAACAGCCAGCCTAGCCACACTCGTAGGCTGACCGGAACACATCCCAGGGTACCAGTGCCCCCAACGCAAATAGTCAGACATAAACGTAGGGAGAGTCGACCCACAAGTCCATACCGACATACCCAGACAGAAATAAATACACCTAGACACAAATATACACAGACACAGTTACATGCAGAAATACCCATACAGACATACCCAACCACCTGCAGATATACCCAGCCACCTGCAGACATACCCAACCACAAGCAGATATACCCAGTCACACAGGCAGAGAAACCAAAATATACTCATACACATGCAGTGCCGATAACACATACATACATTCCTCATTATACATTGTAGACTTTTTTGTTTTGTTTTGTTTTGTTTTGTGTGTGTAAAGTGCCATTTCTGTGTTCCTAGACCTGTCGTGGGTAGATGTCAGGCATGGGTGTAGAAACTAATAAACCCACAGGAGGCAGCAGTAGGCGAGAGCGTCCTGGCAGAGGAATCCAACAAAGTCCCAACTGAAGAAACCCCCAAAGCTCCCGCGGCCAGGCATCAGACATAGTAAAGAAACCGGAGAAAGTGAGAAGAGAAACAGCGAAAGAGGGGAAACAGGAAAACCGAAATATGGAAGAAAAAACAGAGAAGCTAAAGACGAAGAACCAAAAGATAAATAAAGGAAGAGATACCAGAGGCCATGGTGCCAACAAAAGAATAACCGCAAAGGACAGATAAAAGCAAAAAAAAAATCCAGAGAAAGAGCGAGAAAACAGCGGAAGAGAAGCAAAACAGTCAGCAGCAGACAGCACCAAACCCCGTAGTACCCAAGTGAAACGGGGGGGACACCAGAACCACTGAAAGATAGACAAAGAAAGAGGAATGCCCCCACTGATAGGACAAAGAAATGGCAGAGAAAATGAGAAACTAAAAGAGGGGTAGTGAGGGAAAAAAGTGCGCCAAAAACCCCCCCACCAAAACAGAAGGGGGGGTGGCGAGCAGACACACAGGAGAGTACTAACAGTAGCAAGCGAAGGGAGAAACACCCACAAGAGACACAGAAGGCCTGACTCACTTAGCCGGCAGGGCCCATGGAGGAGGAAACCACCTGAGGCGTACCCCATCCCCCCGAATGGAGCAGCGGAATCAACCTAGACAAGGCCTGCGGAAGGCCACACTGCTGGCCCCCCATAACACCGCCATCGACAAGGAATTAACCAAAGTCTGCTCACAGCCTGGGTAGGGCGGAGGGGTGAGCAGCTGCAGGCCGTGGGCCATGCAAAAAACATGGTACCCAAGTGGAGCGCCACACCACGGGACCGATGGGAGGATAGTCCAGAACGACCGCCAGGGACCCCTACCAAGAAGGATTCAACCAGGGAAGCCGGATCCTGAGCCAGTCAGGAACTGCAAAGGGAGGGAAATCCAGAAGCACAGCAGGAGACTGTCAGGCAGATTGCAGCATGGACTGAAAGGCAGGCACTCCAGCAGCCAATCACTTAGATCCCCATGGACAGCGAGACCAGCAGCCTGGAACCAAACATGTTTCCTCTGTCCTTTCTTCTTTCACACAACAGCCCACTTCCTGTCTCTAGCACCTTTAAACCCTTTCCCTCTTGCTCCTCCCTAACACACCCACTTCCTCTATGCATCAACCCTCCCCATGACATGCTTCCGCTTCAGTACCCTGCAGTCCGGGGAATTTCTTGGTTAGATTTTGCTCCAGTTTCACTCATTTTTGAAGATTTCAATGCATCAAGAGGGTAGAGTGTCACAGCAGAGAGCCAAGCATTGCAGAGCAATGTATTGTACACCGTTCAGGCCCTTAAAGGGTTATGAGATTTAGATAACCCTTTGAATGCCAGAGAAGTATCCAACTCATTGCAACACAATGCGTTGGATACCTCTTTGGCACTCAAAAGATAGCCAAGATGAAGTTCACTTCTTTTTCCAATAAAACATACTTCCTGAAACATCATTATCTATTCTTTGTTGTTGCCCAGAGGCAGCAATAAGGGGAAACATTCAAGAAACATCTAACAAAAGAATGCTAAGACAGCATAAGCTTTCAGATTTACCCAAAATGCTTAGAGGAAACAGAAAAATTAAACATGAACACTCCACCTAAATCATTGTCTGCAAAAATAATTAGTATCACAAGGCAGATTCAATCGATAATAATGTAGCAAACAGAATATGCCCTATTAAAATAAATCATTTTTTTATACAAAGGGTAATGCAACCAACAGATTATTATCTAATAAATGTAAACATGACCAAGTTAATTGTCATATAGGCAAAAGGTGATGCTGTGTTAGTCACAGAAAAAGCAAGAGACAACAGTGAAACAACTGTTGGTAAAGAGCTCCTTTAAGAAACAGAAAATGGTAGTATTCCCTGTCTACAAAAGAGATGTGGAACCTATACACACATATGTACCACAGATAAGATGCCCATACGACATTCCTATCAAAACCACAACCTCAAGGACAAATTCTCCTGCAGATTAACCCTCTGAGCACCAGAGTTAGATTACGATCTCATCTAATGTTGTCTGCTTTATCATGTACTGTAAAATCTCTCTTATAATACTCACAATTTCACAATTTCAACCTCTTTTACCTTATGTGAAGTGTGTGGGGGTGTATTATACATGAGAGAAAAAAATATATACACATGTCTGCTCCCCTCCTCCCTCCCTTCACTTCAGTATGCTCCCACTTTCCCCTCCCTCTGCACACCCCCTCTGTAGGCATCTGGGACATCTATGTAGTGGGCAGCATGCCTACATTTGCCACCCTCTTCTCGCATCCTAGTGTACGGGCATGTGTTATTTGAAGATAATGGTAGTGGCCTGCAAGGACCTGAAGGTCCTTTTAGGGCCCTACTCTAATCTCAGTGTGCAGAGGTCTATGCATCGGATCTACACTACTGCCCTGAAAGACCCTGCAGGTCCTCAAAGGGCACTACATTTATTTTGAATAAACACAAGTCCTCACACAGGGATGCTGGAAGCGGCTGGCGTATGCGGCCACCTCTGCATTGCTGATACCATGAAACAGGCACTGGCTAGGACGCCTGTTTATGGGCCTATTCTGTGTGGCCTAATTGGGTCCTGCCTTCACCTGCTCCTTTATAAACCTCCCTGGGCCTGGGAGTCATTACCCTTACGTGGTGTTTCTGATATTGTCTCTTGCACTCTGTTGTGACCTGTGCTCTCCTGAGAATCCACTCCGTGTATGACCCCGGCTTGTCTGACTACCCCCGTTGGTTCTGACCTGTGGCTCTGGCTGACTAACTCACTCTGTGTATGACCCCGGCTTGTCTGACTTCCCACATCGGTTCTGAGCTGTGACTCTGGCTGACTTACTCGCACCGTGTAGTTCTCGGTTTGTCTGACCTCTGGCTCTTGCTGCCTATCGTTCCGTTTAGTCCCCGGCTTGTCTGACTTGTGGCTCTGGCAGACTACTGGCTCTATACTCTCCGAACTTGCCTGACTATCAGTCTCAGTGTTTCATGGTTCAGGTCTGCAGTAGTGAAATGCGCAGCACAGTGTGCAGCTCCGGGTAGGAGCCTTGGTCCTATCATCGTGTGTTCTGGGGTTGTGTGGGCTATACTATTATTACTGTATTTATTAATAAATGTGAATTTATATTTTATATTTGTATCTGTCCTTATTTGCCTGATTACCGTGACAGCAGTGTAGTATTGCTAAAGAAAATGAACTTCAAACACAAGTGATATACTAACTTTATTTGTATTTTAGTTGAATCATACAGAGCTAGCATCTTAAGCATTTGTTACAGCTTATGAGGCAACTCAGTCTTCCACTGTTTCCTTTATTAAAATGAAAAGTCATGTACAGTGCACCCCATATTTCTCAAAGACCAAAGCTTATATTCTAATTACTTTTATGGAATTTTATCGAATTAAAACTCTCAAACATAAAGTTCACTGTTTCTTTCTCTTCTGAAATCATGTGAAATTGGCGCTTTTATATATGCTTATATCCGAACTTGCATGCTCCTGAAATAAGCAGAAACAACATTTTATTGATACCACAGTCTCCCTTAGTCTAATTTTTTTGTTTGTCACCTAGGTCAAGATTCATCAAGGTTCAGAAAAAACAGTGTATCAAATACGCTGCTCTTCGATGCGATCATTGATGGATATCTTCGGGTATTCATCAAGGATTTGGAGTGTTGGAAAATTGTGTAAACTGGCCAGTCTGGGGAAAAACCCACGCATACACATCAGCGAAAATGTGTATGCCTGTGTTCACCCCATACATTGGAATGGGATCCACCAGCTTGAAGCTAGCGGATCAAATGTGCGGATCTGACAATTGCTTATTGAAGAATATGTGTGAATGGTAGATGTGCAAAGAAATCCTCTGATTTTCTTGCTCATTAAGCCATTCGCATCTTGATGAATCCCGGCCCTAATGTGTTATTGGCACCACCGTGCACTTAAAAAGATCCCCTCCTTACCATCTGGAGTTTGTTTAGAAGTCATCACATCAAAGAAGTGTCACAAAGTCCCTAGCCTCTTATCCATGTTGTATTCAATTTACTTGTATTTTTCAAATTTCTATAGCATATCCTGGAAAAGAACCACAGGGTAATATAATGCTAATTATTTTTCCCTACATAAAACAGGCACTCACAATTGTCAAATTGAGCCTCTTTGTACAACCAGACAGGACAGCGGATTGAATAACCCTTGCCTCTGCCGGATTTTACGGTATAACATGCAATAAATCCTTGGTCTGTCCTCTGTTAGTCCCACTCTGGAATGTAGCAGAGGTCTGAATCAGTCAAAAGCAAGAATGAATCATCCAGTAAACAAGTAAAGTCAGCAGCAAGTAGGCTTAAAAGGAAAGAGATATAGTTGTGTTTCCTTATTAGTTTTGGTCCGGTTGGAACTCAATACCCACTGTGTCTTCTTGTATACTATATGTGCATTGTGTACACCCATTTTATATACCTAATGATTTTTCTTCTTGCTTTTTATTGTATGAAAACAGTTACTTATAGATATATATGAAACTTACATTCACAAATCTAAAGTGGCAGCAGCACAATAAGACAATTTAGTTTAAAATCATGGGTATAATATGCACTTTTTTACCCTTTTCATCTTATGTAAAGTGGGGCGTATGTATTATACACAAGTTTTAAAAAAAAAGAAGTAAAAAAAAAACCCACACAAAAAATCCAAATGTTTGCCTCCCCATGATCCCTCTTCCTCCATACTTTCTTCTACCAACTCAAAAACATGTATCTTGCTTTCCCTTCCTCTACCTACCTCCATGCTATTGAGCCATTGAGCCCCTGAGGGGACAGCATGGGGTCCTTCAGCCAGCGGCATGCCTGCCTTTGAGGCCCACTTCCTCCACTGCTGCTATCCCTTCCATGATCCTTGGCCAATTGGAAATCGCCTGTGTCCTGTCAGGACCTTCACAGGGCACTACAATAGTTTCAATGTGCAGAGTCTGAGTACCGAAACCTGAAGGTCCTGATGGTATTTTTGGCAATTTCGAATGGGCCAAGGGTCTTGGAGGGGAGAACAGCAGTGGAGGAAGTGGGCAGCAAAGGCAAGCATGCCGCTTACTGAATGGATCCCCAAGCTGCCTTCTCAGGGTCTTAATGATCACCAGTATGGAGGTGGAAGAAGGAAAGTAGGGGGCTCAGACACACTTTTTTGAGGTGGGGAGGAAAGGAAAGGGAAAAGAGACCACAGGGAGGCAAACATTTGGATTTTTTGTGCTTAAAAGGGTGAGTGTTATCCATAGGTACTTTAATTTTCAGTAAAATCATTTGCATGTAAGACCTGCTTATTATACACAGGTATATATCATACCTGAGATTTTATGTTCATTTGAAAAATCTTTAAAAAACACCTATATGTCATGTTAGCCATTTTTTATTTAAAATAATAGTTTATGAGATATTTAGTTTTAGATATTTGAGAGTTTATGCAAGTTAGACTACTGGCTGGCAGAGAAGTGTGTCAAACACTAACATTCTACACTTCTCTCCCACCAACCTGCCTTTCCCTAATTCTCTTCCTTCTTCCCTCCTACTTGTTTAAAGGGGAAACATAATTAATTAATGTTGCATTGAACTCTAATACAATACTGAACAATATCACTAACCAATCTAGCATGGCATTTAATATGTTTTGTTACTAGTTTCTATCATTTGATTCAGTTTTATTTGTAATATCCCCCCTCCCTCACCCCTCTATACCACTATTATGGAATACTACACAATGTTCCCCCCTGATAAGAGCCTAAAGAACATTGATAAATATATGTCTAGTAGTTGAATAGCCCGTGTACAGGGGCCACAGTGCCACTCAGCAACGGCCGTGGTGCAGTCATGCACAGTAGAGACTGCCCGCGCCGTGGCTGATACGGAGAGGAGCTCTATGAAATCAGACCGTAGTCCTCTCTGTGCACCTTCGAATTGAACAGCAGCTACATTTTACAGAAGCTGCACAGAGCTGCTTTAGTCAATGGCTGGGTGGAGGTGGAGAGACAATAAAAGTAATTTGTATGAGTCTAAGTCCCACAGGTCATAGTTTCTTACACAAAGACTATAAAACACAGAGCAAAATACCAACACTAGTACAGTTATTTCAGCAGGTATGTATCTATGTATGTATCTTTATTTATATAGCCAAACATACATGTACACAGTGCTTTGCAAAAATAGAAACAGTACAATACAAAAATAATACAGGACAGATATAAGAGCATCAGGCTATAGTGTGCATTATTAGCAGGGGAAAGTGCAGCAAAGAACTTACAATCTAATTAATCGTAACAACATACAGAGACAGCAGGAGAAGGAGGATAAGTGCAAGTACAAGCCTTTTGTAAAGGAAGTACAGAGTGATTTGAATGTGAATGTCAGTGTGCACAAGGAAAATATTGTTACTGTGATGCCTCCTTGAGCAGGCGGGTTTTAGGAGATGCTTGAAAGTGATGAGTATTAACCCCTTAGGGTCCGACAATCCCACGGTGTCTGGTCCTTTAAGGACCAGATAGACGCGTTCGGCGTGCTGTTCCACGTGACTGATCACGTGGGGCGGCACATCGAAAGGAGGACTGAAAGAGATTGCTCCGGTCTTGGAGTGATCAATTTCAGTCCACGGCATTACTCACCGCGCTCCTGCAGGAGCGCGGTGAGTAAAAGTACGTGACGTACCAGGACCGTCACTGGTCCTTAAGTGCAGGACCAGCGTGACGGTCCGGGTAAGTCACAGGACGCGGAGGGGTTAATGACTGGAAAATGATAATAAGAAGAGCATTCCAAAGTCAAAGGGGCAGCGAGTGAAAATGACTGAAGTGAGAGATGGCTCAAGTTGTGTAAGGTGTGGACAGGTGTCAGATATGGGTGTCGCTAGAGGTAGGAGCAGAAATCTGAGAGGGTGCTGAAGGGGAGAAAGATGAGCGGCAAGAAACAAGAGAGATGAATTATTTTTTAACTGATTTCTATGTGAAAAGTGTTTCCCATAGAGTATAACCGCACAGCCGCAAGACTGCACCCCTTACACACGGGGAGAGAGGATAGATGATTATACACCATCCAAATGAACTATAATACTTTGAGTGCCAGAGGGATAGCCAATTCGCTGGCACTCAAAGAGTTAAAAATAAACTTAGTCATATTTTTATATACTGTGGAGAGATGCATTATGAACCCTCTACCTCCAGTTACTAAAATATGTAGGAGTGAGGAAGGAAGAGCATAATGTAAATCAGTGGGAGAGCAGTGTGGAATCTTAGTCTCTGGCTCATGGCTGTGTGGCCACTACTGTCTAACGTGCATAATCTGACAAATACACTAAGCTATTATTTTAAAGTGGATTTGTCACCAATTTATAACATAGCCTAACTATTTAGGCTACATATCGAATTCTTCTAAAACGTTATTTTATTTTTTTTTTTTTAAGTTTTATTTGTTGTCAATTTAACTTAGAAGGTCTGTCTCCCAGCTACTTCCGCATAGACTGCTCTGCTTCTGCTCTCCTCCCACCTTCTATGACGGAGGCTTCTGTCTGTAAGCTGGAGCGGTCTCATTGGCAGAGATGGATATCTAGCCAATGAGACCGCTCCAGTTTACAGACAGAAGCCTCCATCATAAGAGGAAGGAAGAGAGCAGAGGAAGAGCGTTGGACTGCGGTTACAGAGCAGGTAACAGAAGTCTATGCAGAAGTAGCTGGGGGACAGACTTTCTAAGTGAAATTTACAACAAATAAAACTTAAAAAACTTAAAAAAAAAATTAATAAAGTTTTAGAAAAATTCAATATGTAGCCTAAATAATTAGGCTATGTTGTAAATAGGTGACACATCCACCTAAAAAATGTCTAACATAACATATAGATGATTTCGAAAGCTAAGTTGCCATAAGGCATTACTATAAGTCCAATAGGACATTTTCAATCATTCTAAAATGCTTCAAATGCCCTCACAAAATAATACCAGTTTTTGTTTTCCAAATTTAAAGCAATTTTATTATTTTTCACTCATCCTATATAATAATTTGCTAAATCGTGTGTAACGCCCAACATGCACAGTAGACACTGCTGCGCGTGCGGCAGTCATGCGCAGTAGAGACTGCCCGCGCAGCGGCTGATACAGAGCTGGGTGCTCCGAAGGAGCGTCCAGCTCTGTATCAGCAGTGGCGCGGGCAGTCTCCACTGCATGTGACTGCCCCGCGACCGGCTGCCAGAGGCACTGTGGCCCGTGTAACGGGTTGTTCAACTAGTATACTATATTTATTGTTTTACCTGAACTTATTTTAACCTAAAAGGACATTAAAACCTGAAATAACTTTGGTGATTTTGAATGCATTTCAAAATCACCTAGATGTTGTCTTAACCATTGTGTATTTTGAGAACGAGTTCAACAAGTTATTTAGATGTATGTATTATGCTAATGAAAGCATATCATGTAGGCACTTCCTGTCTTGGCCCTACATTACCTCCTGCACTCACTGACACTTTACCCTTTCAGTGCCAAAGAGCAGGGGAGGTAATTTAAGGTGAAGACTGGAGTTACCTGCATCGCATACCTTAATTAGCATGAACTATAAATCTAAAAAAAAATGTAAAATTAAAAATGGCAAATACAACATATAGGTGATTTTGAAAGCTCTTTCAAAATCACCAACATTGTTTCTAGGTTGAAGCGACCCTTAAAATGAAAGTACATTTAAAATAAAAATTGTATTAAAAAAAGTACATTAACCCTTTGCGTGCCAGAGGGGTACGGAATGCAT